>CM037877.1:244117043-244717043 GCA_021292165.1 Shinisaurus crocodilurus
CTCACGGGGATGCTGTGAAGATTAATGCAACGGCAACTATAAAGTGGTTTGCACACTTGAGTAGCTGGAAAAATAAGTATTTGTGCACGTCCTTAAACTATTCTGCAGACCTGGGCCCTACCGATGGGTATGGCTCTCATTCCAGCCCAGTACTAGGGGGATTTGGGGATGCAGTGCCAAACTTAATTAATAGGCTGTGAATTTTTCAGTTCCAAGCCTAATCTCATTTATCCATGGAGGAAAATTGGGAGTAAAAAGTCAAAGCGGCATTACCTGGGTGTAATAGCAACATTGCATCGCTGCCGCCACCGCCGTGGGAATAGGTTTGGGACAGAGCTTGCTGATATTAGCACATTTGTAACACAGTCTATATCAGACTCTGTGCCACATCAGATGCAATCCCCTCTCTCTGTCTGGCCCTATCTATCTGCTTCTTAACTCTTGCTGGTTGATACAGACTCTTGCTGTGGTTAATCAGGGCCCTGTGAATTAATGATGTCCCTAGTTGCCTGCACCATGCGTATTCCCTTTTGTTTCTTTATCATCCCCCCTGCTTCTTATCATCTCCACGACACTTTGGGTAGTTACAAGAGTGGTTGCCGTTTAGGTCATTCCCCTGCAAAAGGCAACTAGAATCCCAAATTATTCAGATGATTTATTTTTATATTGATGATAACATTTCCTGGAACAAATGGCTAGCAAGCTTCTGGCAGAACTCTTCTTCTGTTAGAAAAAATGATGGGGCAAGAGTGGAACTTGGGTGGCCATGTCTCCCACACCGTACGTACAGAGGACAACCCTCCCTTTGAAGGTGTCCTCTATCTGAAGGGCTATCCAGTCCAAGTCCAATTTAAAGATAAAGAACCACAAGAAGGAAGAGCCAGGACTTGAAATTGCCCATCAGCAGCAGGTAGCCCCTGCCTGGACAGCAGACTGGGTAGGCACACAGATCACCTGGGAACTGTCTTCCCCACAATGTTGAGATTTAGGGTATTCCTTTTTAAAGTATATATTTCTAAATTTGCATCTATACCTATAAATCAGCATATGCACATTTTATGAAAATATGTGCCCTCTTTTGTCCTTTGTTTTGGTGATGCATGAGTGGCCACCCTTTATGAATACAAGTTGTTGTTTTTTTAAAAAAAGATGCCCAGGAAGGCAAACAGTACAAGATGTAACGAATCCTAAGGAAAATTATTGCTTACATAGCTTTACCAGGCAGTGTGTAATTACCTGCTAACTGTAGATTTTATTTTTCAAATAGAATTTGTACTAAATGAAGAAAGACAACATATACAAAACAACATCTTCAGTGTTGTAAAAAAATATTTTCTTTCTCATATTCATTCACACCTCTTAGGTTGTGTTTTGATTTTCCAGTTTCAATAACCCCGAAATACAAAGCAAAACACTGATAAATGTGAGTTTTGCCTAGCCAAGATTTTGTTTTAAAGCTGCAGATTGGTACATTCAGTTACTACTAGTGTCTCCCATTCAGCATCACAATTCACTTCTTAATTTATACAATAGCAAGTGCAGGAGCTAAAGCTGCCCTAGAAATCATGTCCTTTGCCTGGCAAGTTTTACCTTGTGACTCCTCAGTAATTGGAGGAAAGCACTCTGCACATGTTCAGAGGGGCTGTCCTCTTTATACATCTGTTATGCTTCTGGTCTCAGATTAAACCTTGCAATTACTACTTTCCCAGAGGAAATTTGGATTATTTATTTATTTTATTATGTCCCATCTTTGCACCAAACATGGCTCTCAAGGTGGCTAACGATAAAATACAGATTAAAAACAAAATCTTAATTAAAATAACGTAAAAGCAGAGCCGTTGAAAACTGAACAATAAAATTAATAGACAGCACCCAACCAATTACCGCCTCCCCCCCGTTCAGCAACAGAGTGGCATGTGTGCCAAAAGGCTGCCTGAATAAAAACGTCTTTACCTGCTAGAGGAAGGACAATAGAGAGGGAGCCAACCGAGCCTCCCTCAGCAGGGAGTTCCAGAGCCTGGGAATGGCCACCCAAAACGCCCTCTCTTGTGTCCTCACCAAACAAGCTTCCGATGGTGTTGGGACTGAGAGAAGGGCCTCCCCTAAAGATCTTAAAATCCAGGCAGGATCATATGGGAGAAGGCAGTCTTTCAGGTCCCAAGTTGTGTAGGGCTTTATGGTTCATAACCAATACTTGGGAATTGTGCCCAGAAACAGACGACACTGTTGTAAGAAGATAGGAAGTCACATTGCTCCCTGTAACCCACTCCGTGTCAACCGTCAGGCCAAGGCATTATGGACCAGCTGAAGTTTCTGAACTTCAAAGGCAGTCCCACATAGAGTGTGTTGAAGTAGTCCAAACGGGATGTAACTAAGGCATGAGTCACCATGGCCTGATCAGACATCTCTAGGAACAGGCACAGTTGGCACGTTAGCTCAAATGGAACCTGAAACCAAGGCAACTTCTTTCTTGTGTGCTTAAAGAAATCCCAACACATATTTACTAGTGGAAGGAAAACACTAGTAGTTATCTTCAGCTGAAAGTATATCTCATGTACAACACAGGATGTAGATGGCACCAAAGCCAGCACCCTGTGCTGAGTTCTCCCCTGCTCCACGTAATGTGTAGGAACATTCACCTTGTGATTTGTTACCTTCTCCTGGTGAGTTTCATTCTGCCCCTGTGAGTAGCAGCCAATGATGTGGAGTGGGGATGGGGAAAACCATAGTAGGATGACATCACTGAGTAAATGTTCCTAAACTTTACAGAGGAGTGAGGGATGCTGTCTCCAGCACAACACATCCCTGGAACACATGTAACTTGTAGTTTTGGCCTTAGTGGCACATGCGTGCTTGTTATGTGATGACTGCAACATCAAATATTGACGTGAAGCAGCCACTACAGATGCAACAGCACAGGAAAAGCTGTCAAATGATCTAAGGCAGGGCTCTCCAACCTTGGGTCCCCAGAGGTTGCTGGACTACAGCTCCCAGAATCCCTTGCCATTAGCCATGCTGGCTGGGTATGCTGGGAGCTGTAGGCCCGCAACATCTGGGGACCCAAGGTTGGAGATCCCTGCTCTAAGGAGTTCTGCCTTATACTGAGTCAGACCCTTGGTCCATCTAGCCCAGTATGGTTGATGCTGACTCTCCAGGGTTCCAGGAAGGAGTTTGGCTCTCCAGGGTTCCAGGCCAGAGTTTTTCTCCTTGGGACCTTCTGTATGCAGAGCATACCGCTGAGCTACAGCCGCCTCCCTAGTAATATGACAGAGTTGTCATGTAACCTCAGTGTGTCATATAACACACTGAGAGCCAGTGTGGCGTAGCGGTGAGACAGGGTTGGACTGGGACTCGGGAGATCCGGGTTCTAGTTCCCGCTCAGCCATGAAACTCACTGGGTGACTTTGGACTAGTCACTGACTCTCCGCCTAACCTACCTCACAGGGTTGTTGTGAGGATAAAATGGAGAGGAGGAGGACAATTATGTAAGCCGCCTTGGGTTCCTTGCAGGAAAAAAGGCGGGGTATAAATGTAATAAATGAATACATTAATAAATAAAGGCTCAAACACTCTCGTTTTCAGTGAATGCTGTTTATAATTAGTCATCCCAAGATGGCTTTACCTGGCAGAAAGGATATTGACCCAGCCACATGGAGAGCTGTTGCTCATGGGAATCTTGCCCTGTCATAATGGCGACGACATGGAGCAATTCAAGTGCAGACCACCCTTTAATTCAGGGGTGCAGAATCTCAGGCCCACAGGCCAAATCTGGCCTACCTGGAGTCCCAGTCTGTCCCTCTGGGATCCCTCAGATGGCCTCAAACCCCTTTCTCCTGACCGCCAATGGTTTGGTGGTTTCCCAGCTTTTGCATGTCCCCCCACCATTCTAAAAGGCTGGAATGCCTCTCCTGAGGCTTAGTTACTGGCAGTAACAGCTTTAAGTTAAAATATGCTGCTGCTGCTATGTTGTTGTTGTTGTTGTTGTTGTTATTATTTTAGCCCTGCCCCCTTTGCCTTTGGTCCCACCCTATTTTGCTTCAGCCCCATTCACTACTGGAATGTGACCCCTGGATTCTGAAATTGAATCCAGCCCTTCAGCTGAAAGCGGTTCAGCACCCCTACTTTAATTGAACAATATACACTTAATTCACCAAACTGAAGTATTCCATTGATTGAAACCCATTCCTCTCCCCTGGCAAGTCAGGCAACCTGATTGTTCTTTAACTCTAGAGATGTACAGGCGTGTTCTTCTAACTCTAACTTTGGAAATTAACTGCACTGCAGTACGGTCAAAATGAAATTGGGCAGGGGGGAGGGGAATCTCAATTTTCAAAATTGAACATTCTGGGACGGGTAGGGAATCAAATGTATATTCCATGGGTTGATTTTGGATTTAACCATTCATTTAACTTCGAGTAAACCCACTGACAACCCCCCCACCAGTACTGTACTGTAAGTACTATATAGGGTCTGCTGTACAGGGTCTACTGTAAGTATGACTAAGGGCACAATACATCCTATCCATGTTTAGACAGAAAAAAGGCATACAACTCCCAACATGCCCCAGCCAAGTATGCTGGCTGAGGCATGCTGGGAGTTGTAGGCCTTTTTTCTGTCTAAACATGCATGGATTGTGCCCTGAATCTGGAACCAACCCACTGAATTCAGTTGTCTTCAACATTCTCAGTTATTGATAGGGATGGGGGGTGGGAACCAAGGTATAAAAGGGAAGAGTACTGAATTTGACAAATTGATATTTAACATTCTTTGCCTGCCGTTACTGTTTATTGCTGGTTTTACTGTCTGAGGGATTGCTCTTTTACGGTTGTTCTAGTGAATTTTGTATTTTAGATAATTTTATATGAGTGTTTTAAGGTTGTTGTTTTATTGCATTTTATTTTTGCTGTATGTTGCTTCAGCTACCGTGGGCAGAGAATATGGGTCAACAAGTTTTAAACGTAAATAAATGAATACCTTAACATTCATTTTAAACAAATCTTAAGAAATAAGTTGTCCAAATACGTGGGGGGGATACTGAAATTGGAAAGATGTCACATTCAAATTCTAGATTTACACTCTACCCAAGCATATAAGTGGGTTTCAACCCATGATTTTGCTCTGTATAGGGGGTAAGGGCAGTGTACTCTGCTTGACATTCTATAGTGAGTGTGTAGAAAAAGACACACAACTGGAACATCTGGTATGAAATTTAAAACTGTCATTCATTACACTCAATGGATGCCAAAAAAGGGCAAGCTCTATCCATACATCTCTATGATAAAAGCCCTGTGAGCCTAGTAATGGATATTAAAGTTTAGTTTTATATTGATCGTGCAAATAAGGGGTGGATTCTACCATGTTTGGATGAGTGTGGATTTGTCCTATGATGGCCATGTACACATCGTAAAAAAGAGGAAATGCTTCACCCAAAAAAGGGGACAAAAGAGGGCATGGATTTGCATAAGCTAATTTACAGATATAGATGCATATTTGGACATAATTATTACAGTTTAAATATTTATTCTTTTAGAACTTTTTGGCACGAAGGGTTTTTGGGTGTAGCTCGATTAGAGATTTTATTCTATTAAGCAGTATATAAGTAATATGAATAATTAAATAAATAAATAAATTGAAAAATTTCCAAACTGCTTCTTCATCTGTAATGGATTCCACATGGCAGCGTACATAAAATTATACAGATATAATTTACAAACAACAATAGATTACAACAAGAGGCATTAAAACTGTTCATCCAGCAATCAATTAATCTAAATTTTTGTTTTAAAAAAAATCTAAAATCAATTTAGACTGAACTTAAAATTTAACCATTTAAAATTTAAAATAGAAATACAATACATCTCACCATAGTAGGGAAGACTGTGACCAGGTGACCTGTGCTGTGTACCAGCTCAGTCTCCTGCCCAGGGCCTAACTGTTGATGGACAAGTTGAAGGTCCCTTCTTATGGTTCTGTCTTTAAACCGGACGTGGACTGGACAGTCTTCAAACAGAGGAAGCCTTCAAATACAGGACTGTCCTCTGTAAAGTAGGATATGTGGCAACTCTAGGAAGAAGCTACTTCACTCATTCCTATAGCACCTGGAAAACTGGACCTTTAACCTTAAAGATGGAGGGTAAAATGAATCCCATGCCAACCAGGAATGGACACTTCTTCCAGTAGGGTTGTGTGGTGCCAAGCGACATTTTTCAAACATTTCATGAAAGAGTGATGTGTGTGTGTGTGTGTGTGTGTGTGTGGTGGGATAGGGGAGGAAGGAGATTCAACAATAAATAATAATGCACAGCTTTCATCATTAAAGGACATCATTGGCTCTGTCCTCCACAGTGTAAATCAATATAATGTGTGAATCCTTTAAAAGTAACATGGAATGTTAAAAACGAAAAGATGAGGACCTAGCAGAATTACCACTGAAATAATCCGTTTATTATCTAGGTGTGCTTAATAGCCTGCTGGCTGATGAAAAATCATTTGCTAACCCCAAGGTATGGTTCATTTTCTGACTCAATCACTCAGCCATGCATTGGCTAGTGCTTTTAAAAATATATACCTTCTATTACTCCCTTTGTCAGTGTCTGGAGGTAATTTATGACAGCAATAACATCCATTAACACATCTACTAAGCAGTTTAGTAAGGACAGGTAGGCCTCACCATGGGCTTCAGCTATTAGTAATAGCAAAACCAGTTATTAATAGAAGTTTCTGACTTATTTTGAAGGGGTTAGAGGCTGACCATAAATGATTCCATTTGCAGGGTAATTTTAATTTTGCTGCTTTCATAGGGTTGTAGACTCTTCACGCTAATTCACATTTTGCCGGGCCTTGCAATGATATATCTTCTACTTACTTTTGTAACACCTTTACATTTAGCAATATCAGTGGAAAAACTGTAAAAAGACAGAGGTATGGGCTTGCTGGAAAACCACACTCACTGCCCCAGACATATTCCTTCCCCCTTTACTTGGAATGATGATGCGAGGCTTGTATTATACTCAGGCACAAAGCCCATGTAGACATGTGCTGATCCTAAACAGGGCCCCACAGCAGTGCAGGGAAAACAACATCCTTCCTTCCTTTATTATATTTATATCCCACCTTTTTTCGTGCGAGGAGCCCAACATTTTATCCTCACAACAACCCTGTGAGGTAGGTTAGGCCGAGAGTCAGTGACTGGCCCAAAGTCACCCAGTGAGCTTCATGGCCAAGTGGGAACTAGAACCCGGATCTCCTAAGTCCCAGTCCAACACTCTAACCACTATGCCACACATCCATGTTCCCTAATTAGTTGGGTACTTCATGCCACAGGAATAAGCCTGATGAGGAGGAAGGCTAGGGTGGCCACTTGTACATTTCCAAAAAAGAAGAAATGCATCACCCCCCCAAAAAGAGATGCCAAATTTGCATAAAATTTGCATATTCTAATTTGTATGTATAGAGCAAATTTAGACATAGCTATAATTTAAATATAAACACAATGCATCTCACAGTGCATTGGGGAAGAGCTACCCGGTGACCTGTGTGCTTGCTTAGTCTGATGTCCAGGTGCTGACTGTTGATGGGCAACTTCAAGGCCCCTGCTCTCTCTTCTTCTGGCTCTTTATCTTTAAACGGGGCTTGGACAGGATGGGCCTTCAGCTGGAGGACACCTTCACATGGAAGACTGTCCTCTGTAATGTAGGCCACCTTAAGAAGGTTGTTAGATTTCCTGCCATGTGACTTCAGAAATACTGGTCCCGTCGGCCTAGGAAAAGCCTGGCAAAACAGCAGCAGAGTCAGGATAGAATTCGGTGGGCATGTACTAGGCTGCAGCCAAGGTGGAACCTGGTGAGATGGGAGTGAAGCCTAGTAGGATCTAGTGCAAGGGTAGGCAACATGGTGGCCATGGGTACCAGTGTGCCACACACACCATTTTTGGCACCCACCCAGTACACTGAGCTGGACTCCTTTCTTTTCTTTTCTTTTTAAATGACACACCAAAAGTAGAACAGAGGCAGGAATATTGTGCCTCTTCTACTGCCTGAAGTCTCAATAGCCTCACTGTAAAACTACTCTCCACACCAGTAAAAATATCTAGACCAGCCTACCCAACCCGGTGCCCTCTAGATGTATTGGACTTCAGCTTCCATCAACCCCAGCCAGAATGGTCAGTGGTCAGGAATCATGGGAGTTGTAGTCCAAAACATCTGGAAGGGCACCAGGTTGGGGAAGGGTGATCTAGGCCATGCACACAAATGCCCTGTTTTGTGTTGCCTTGTGGATCATGCGGTGCCCCCCCCCCCACGTGTAAACCAGCTTTGCGTTTTTTTAGTCATACCACCAGCTAATGAAACAGATTCAACCCTGGTATATTTATACCCCACCTTTTTTCCTGCAAGGAACCCAAGGCGGCTTACATAATCCTCCTCCTCCTCCTCCTCCTCCTCCTCCTCCTCCTCTCCATTTTATCCTCACAACAACCCTGTGAGGTAGGTTAGGCTGAGAGGCAGTGACTGGCCCAAAGTCACCCAGTGGGTTTCATGGCTGAGTGGGGACTAGAACCTGGATCTCCCGAGTCCCAGTCCAACACTCTCACCACTACGCCACACTGGCTCTTTTTGTGACTGAGTGACATTTGTGACTGAGTGACTTTGCCACATAAATGTAGCTGAAGCATATATATTATGTTTTCCTTTGAGGGGAATAGCCTTATAGCTAATAGATAGATAGATTCTATCCCATTTTCTTGATGAATATAGCAGACTCTGAGCTGATCTAAACATGCAAACTTGACAGGGCCAAAATAAACATTACCTTAAATCTGTTTCTAGCAGTTATGTATTTTCCTTCCAGTTTTACTCTAGAGTAGAAGCAAGAGGCCCAGTGCAGATTGGGCCCATAGCAGGGGGAGGGTTAAAGTTCCCCTACCTCATGTTTTGGCCCAAATTCACATAATGCAGCATTTCTTGGATAGTACTACCTCAGCCTGCAAGCGGTGGTAGTCATGGGGGACAGTTAATATTTGGTCGATTAACCCCCCCCCCCCACTGCCCTGCATATAGAAATCTAGCATGCAAGAAAAGGCTAGCATAAAGTCTTTCTTGACATGCGAGTTTTCTATATGTGGGAAATGTTGTATGTGTGTGTTTGGAGAGGGTGCGTGTGTGTGTGGGTAATGGTTAGCCCCAGAAAAAAATTGGTTTGGGCCTCAGTCTTGGTGAGGCCTGGCTCAAATTAAGGCCTAATTACTATTTTTGAGCATACCTTCTGAAATGTACAGGCCATAATTTTTTTATTACTGTTACAGTGACGTTTCTACATTGTTATATTAGCCAGTTGTCAAAACCGGAGGAATCAAGCTGTTCTAGACACATTTAAAATCAAAAGAAGCCTTTAGCAATGTATTTGTCCATATTAATTGGTCCACTGTTACATCTTTTCTTTCTTTCTTTCTTTCTTTGGGCATAACATAAAACAACTCTTGCCAATTCAAAGGAAAAAAACAGCAACCCTACAACATTCTGCTAGTCTTGAGATGGCATAAATATCTGACGGTCTTGAGGTTTCATTAATTATCATGCATTTCACTCTTGTTTTAGCATCCTTTAACTGTTAGCATTTTTAACCAGCTGTAAAGAAAGCGTCAAGCATCCTAAATGGGGTTGAAAAGTTATTAGCTCCTTCTCCCCTTGGATGAGTTCTTATGCTTTATCTCTTGCATCCAACTGAGAAGATACCCTTGGAAATCCATAGGACTTATACGGAATGGGGATAAATGAGCTCTTGGCAATTGATGTTGCTGTCCCATAGGTTTGCAGCGCTGTGTTGTTGTGTTTAATTGGTAAGCATTCTGCATTATGCCCTGAGTGCTGAGGGGCTCGGGGATCATATATTTTCAGTTTCTTGAACATGATTAGGTTTCTTGTAATTTACATTTTTTGCCACTAAACAGTGATACATTATATTTAGAAAATGAGATGCGCCAAGTGTTAGCAAGATGTGACAGTGACAAATCTTATGAACGTTAATACTGAAAGCCATCATAGTTCAAGTCTCAGTAGTTGTGTTAGAGCTTAGTCAAAAACATATAGAGAGACAGGGAAAGAAAGATGTGGTGGGGCGGGGGGGAGGAAGAGAGAGAGGGAAAGCACGTTGGGGTTGTCAGATTGTTGAGGCATTTGGTGATTGTGGAACATACGGAACAACAACCAAAAAACCCCCCAATTCCCTTTCCCTGTACTTCGGCAATGATTCCCAAGAGTTACAAATGCAGGTCCGGCCCTGCCGTTAGGAAGCGTGACGCAGCTGCCTGAGGTGGTGGGTTTTTGGTGTCATGAAAAGGCAGCAAATTGTCAACTATTTCTTTATTATTGTTGTATTTTTACTGTAAGGGAGGAGTGGGGAGAGATGCTTGTAGGACTTTCTGCCTCCGGGGCCAAAATAATTTGGTTGGCTTTGGGTGCTGTGCACCTTGACTGAGGTCAGGACAACAGGTGCCATTTGTGGCTCTGTCTCAGATGGCCAAATGTCTTGGGGCCCATCCTGTACAAATACACGGCAAATGCCTTACTTTTTTCTCTCTTTTTTGCAAACATCCAAAGGTGTCCTGTAGACATTTTGCCATAATGCCATCCAGTACAGTACTCACGCCAGGTAAAGTCCCCCCTCCCTCACCGTCTCTCCTTTTGGTTTTTCCTCCCTTGCATTTGCACTATTGGTGCTAACTGTCTGTCAGCATTTCTGTTGTAATTGCCCCTTTCAGGGATATATTGCTCAGCTTTCTTTTTCTCTTTTTCTTTTGTTTAAGTAAAAGAAGACAAGCTTCGGGCTAGGAACTGGCACACATAGAAGATTTTTGGTTTATACAGGTAGTTTAACTTGAAGAACTCTAGAAGGAGATGAGAGAGAAGCAACCACTTTCCGATTTCAGAGCATTCCTTGCTTTGCCGGATTGTTCTTCTCACATCCCAAATCAACACATGTGATTTGCATGGATGAAGCTCAAACCCATTCAGGAAAAAAAATCCATTAAGACATCTTGGGATCAGCTGTGATAGTAGTGGCTTTGATTCTGGAGTGAGCATTGATTTCTTGTGGCTAGTAATCATGTGGGGGCTTTTAGCTGCTTTGTGTTCCAGTGGATAGAACGTTAGTCTTGGACTAGTCCAGTGTTCTCCAGCCTTGGGTCCCCAGATGTTTTGCTGGGGCATGCTGGGAGTTGTAGGCCAAAAACATCTGGGGACCCAAGGTTGGAGAACACTGGACTAGGGAAACCTAAGTTCAAGTCTCCACTTAGCCACAAAGCTTACTGGGTCAAGTAATGATCAATCTCTCATCCTAATCTACCTCACAGGGTTGTTGTGAGTTTCAGTTGGGGGCAAGGGAAGCATGCACATTATTGGCAGGTAAGATAAAAATACAGTAAATAAAACAACAGTGTTGGCATCTCCCCCGTACAATATCTGTCACTGTAATAATCACCTTTTTGCCATTGCTTAACATTATGGCTCAAACACACACAAACATGCAGAAATATTTTATTTATTTATTTTATTTATTTATTAATTATATTTATACCCCGCCTTTTCTCCTGCAAGGAGCCCAAGGTGGCTTACATAATAGTCCTCCTCCTCTCCATTTTATCCTCACAACAACCCTGTGTGGTAGGTTAGGCTGAGAGTCAGTGACTGGCCCAAAGTCACCCAGTGAGTTTCATGGCCGAGCGGGGACTTGAACCAAGATCTCCCGAGTCCCAGTCCAACACTCTAACCACTATGCCACACTGGCTCTCTAGTGAGCACCTTTCCACTTCTGTTTTCCCACTGGTGGCATGAATATTTGGAAGGTGTTTTTAAAAAAGTTTTATAGTTTTAAAAACTATATTTCATTTCTAGCCCCTAGGTAATTATGGAGAAGTGGACAGAGATTCAAAAATAAAAACAAAAACCGTACATACTTCTAATGTTTGATGTATTGTGAATAGGACATCTGGAGGATGGATCCTCCTCAAGAATAAGTCACAATTACAGTCAAAGCTAGCAGCAGGCTTATATGACACATTTGTTCTGGATTATACCACTTCAGACCACAAGTGAGGGACTGAATTTTTGAATGCTCCCTCACGTTAAAACCAAAACCAAATACGTGTGTGTGTGTGTGTGTGTGATGCGTATTTCACAGTCTAGCTCATGGCTGAGCTGAAAACCTTCCCTCCACCCCCAATTTTTCAGCCTTTTCAGGTTGAAAAGTTGTGTGGTAGCTTTTCAATTGCTGGGGTTGGGAGAGGTTCTCTTGATGGCCACCAGCTGGCGTCACCATTATTTTACCCACAGTGCCCCTGGAATGATGCCACGTCATCACAAGCATCATTCTGAGGGGAAATCTATAATATAGATTAAATACAGTTATAGATTTATATCACACACCACATACATTAAAATATTCAATTCCCACCAGCAATCTGAAGCACTGCAGCAACAGATAGACTATTCCAGTTCTGATTCGACATTCCGCCATATGCCTGGAACAACTTCCCCATTTTCTCTCTCCTCCAATACCCTCTTCAACAAGCAGTCGGTGAAGCAGTGCACACACTGTTCTGCTGCTATGGAAAACTGGCTGTGGGCAAAGATTCTTGTACTACTGGGCCGCCATCACCACCAAGATGTGATGGGGAATGGGAGAGTGGGCCTTGTTTACCAAGTGCAGGTGCAAGCCATTATGAATCTGTTCAGAAGCCTAGATCTGTGGAGCCCTAGCTCTCTGAGCTGGGGGATAAGAGGTGGTGTCCACAGATCATTTGCGGGGGCGGGCGATGTTGTTGGGAAGCCTGGTGAGGTATGATTGGGGCCAAGTGGTATAGGAAAGGAGTGTCACCTGGTGGGTCAGGGGGCAGAACCTAGCTATGGCTGTCTGTTTAGGGACATTAGCCTGGTGGACATGAGAGTAGGGCTGATAGCAAACACACTCTCTCATCAAGCTAAGCAGAAAATAGGATGGGCACTTATGAATTGCCAAAAAAGAGGAAATGTGTCACCCCAAAAGGGGACAGTGATTTGCATAACATTTTATGCTAATTTATATGTATAGCTGCGATTTTAGAATCATTATTATAATTTAAATAGAAACACAGTACATCTCTAATTTCCCATACTCTCACCAGGCGACCTGTGTGCCTTCTTTAGTCTGCTGTCCAGGTGCTAACTATTGATGGGCAACTTCAAGGCCCAGCTCTTTTTCTTGATGGTTCTTTATACCGGACTTAGACTGGGCAGCCCTTCAAATAGAGGATGCCTTAAAATAGAGGACAGTCCTCTGGCAGCCCTTCAAATAGAGGACTGTCCTCTGTAAAAGAGGGTACCTGGTCACCCTAAGTCTGGCCCTTGGTTCTGGCTGATCACCCTGAGATGTTACTCTTTCTACTGGAGACCTTGAGGAGGAGGCTAGGATTCTGAAACTTCAGGTCATACACTGAGGCCTAGCAATCCTATGTCTAGTAGCAGCATGAACCAATAATGCCAATGTGGCTCAGCACAGACTGCTAGCGCTGGGTCTCCAACCTGGGGCCCATGGGCGCCAATGTGCCTGCAGACACCTCTCTTGGTGCCTGTCAGGCTCCCTGCCTCTCCTGATTTTTGTTTTATTTTTAAAGATTAAAAAGAAAATTAATTGGGGGGCTGGCATGCTGCAAAGTGAAGCACTACTTTCTTTATTTGGGTTCAAAAGAGTGCTTTTATGTTTTGGAGCTAAGACCCTCACCTCTGCCTTGTACTTAGGTTCCTGGGCAAGTTATTTTCTTTCAGTCTGACCAGTTTGCCTTATGGGAAATTAGTGTTTTGTGACTGGCCATGCGGAGCATTGGCATACAACAATAAAATTATCAAGCACACATACACACACACACACACACACACCTGAGAAATCAAATGTGGAAGAAAGCAAAATTAACAGATTTGCCCATTTTTACTTACTTCTGCCTGCATAGGTTCAACTTGTAAAGCATACTGGGATTTTAACAAAGGATCTTCAGTGAGCTGAAAGGCAACCTTTAGTGTTTAATTAGAATTAAAAACAATCTTGCACAGACATGTAACCAGTTTAACTACAGGCATGCAATAGGAACCCCATCAAAGCAAAGGAAAGCCGTATCCAACGTCTGCTGATTATTTTCCGCATTCTCTGACTTCCTTTATGATGGGGTGGGCAACGTGTGGCCCTCCCCATGTTTTGGCCTACAAGTCCCATCAGTGCCAGTCAATGGTGAGGGATCATGGGAGTTATAGGCCAAAATGTCTCAAGGGCCATATGTTGTTCACCCCTGGTGTATAACTGTCATAAACAATTTGAATTTGAATGTCTCATTCTCGCCTCATTCATTTGCCAGAGCAAGGAAAGTCCATCAGTTCCTCGGGCACTCCAGAAGATGATTTCATCACTCCTGTTCTGAAAATAAAAATAAATATCCTGGAACTGTGTTTCCCTATGTTCCCCCTCCACGACACCACTGCATGTCTGCTCCTCTGCTGCTAATAGACCTTCCTGTTCCCTATCATCCAGGCTCCTTTATCAGTCCCTCTCCTCTTCTTTCACCTCCATCTTGTCTACATAATGTAGACCAGGCAGGGGTGGACAGAAAGTAGATCTCCAGATGTTTGGGACTTCAACTCCCAGAAGCCCCTGCCAGCATGGCCAATGGTCAGGAATGCTGGGAGTTGGAAAGTCCAAAGCACCTGGAGATCGAAGAACATAGGAAGCTGCCTTCTACTGAGTCAGACGATTGGTCCATCTAGTCCAGTATTGTCGGCACTGACTGACAGCAATGGCTCTCCAGGGTTTCAGGCAGTATTCTTTCCAAGCCCTACCTGGAGGCCAGGGATCGAACCTGGGACCTTCTGCATGCAAAGCAGGTGCTCTGTCACACTGAGCTGTGGTCCCTCCCTACAGCACCTGGTATTCCAAGGTGGTCACCCATCCAAGTACTAGCCAGGCCCGACCCTGCTTAGCTTCGGAGATCTGATGAGATCAGGCTGTCCAGGGCTGTTTAGATCTAATTTCTGACCACCCTGATGTAGGTTATAAGCTCCAGCATACCTTATCTTGGTACCCTTCTGTGTTCTATACAGGGCTTCTCTCACACTGCTGGGAACTAAATACATGTTAAAGCATCATAGTTGAATATAATTATCTTCCCTAAGCACTGAGTTCCCTAAGTTGGCCTGGTTAGAAATTGAATTTAAAAAGTGATTTTGCAGAAAACAAAATATGGCATACTCGGAGACCTTCAATGATACTACCTCAAATGGTCCTCCCCCTCCCTGACCCATTTGGCCCCTTTACTGGAACATGATGCTGTGATGATGGCATGATGGAGGTGGCATATCCCTCCAGTGGGTGATTGGCTGGGAATAATCTCCTTTCTTTATGTACAACAAGGCATAATAGGCTTTTCCTGCATCATTGTAAATGATGCTGTCAGTAGTCCATGGATGGAAGCTCTCTCACTATGCGCTGACATGCTAAATCATCATGACTTAGCCGGAGCTACTAGTTTACAGTCTATCATGTCAATATTCAGTGGGCTAAGGGTCCCTTGTAATACGCATTGACACATTACAGACCACAGCGTTCTGTCTAGTCCATAAATTATAAAAGGGCTACAGGCATCTGTTTAAAAAAGAAAGGGTTGGAGGAGGAGGGGGGAAGACTAGCACGCAGCGCAGGTATGGCTATTAAAATATCAGGCTGACGCAAAGGCAGCTAACGGCCTGCGGTGTTAGAACTGGCATGTGCCGTGCCTAACCTTGGAATAATTATTGCAGGGGTGGGAAGCCTATTCAGCACCAAAGGCCATGTCGGAAATACATCATGAGCCAGAGGGCGCAGCTTCTGTGCATATTTTAATTGCGTGTAATGAATGTAATTTGCATATCATTTCCACATCGGAAGCCACATTACAGTTGGTGGAAAAGTTGCACCTGTTCTGTAAATCATCTTCTTCCTGAAATGGTTATACCCCTCCACCCTGAAAAGTTTTTGGGTTTGTTTTTGTTTTTTTGGTATTTTTTTTAGTCTGTCAGTTCTGAAGAAAATAGGGATAAACACACTTGGGAATTTTCCTGGTAGCAAAATGTAATGGAGTTGCACTCTGCCATCCCTTGTCTGATTGCTCAACCTTCAGCCTTTTTTGCCATCACATTTTCTAACCTGTCTGTACAATCTGGAGGGCTAGAACCTTGTTTTAGTTAAGAGAGGAAGAGAGAGATGAAAAGTAATAGTTGTAGGATTCGAACAAGAGCATGGCATAATTCACAGCAGAAAAACAAACAAACCCTTGGCTCATTGATGCATTGAAACCGTAGAACTGTGGAACGGGAAGTTCTTTCATTTAAAGGTGTGCACCAGCCTTCAGAAATAAATAACCACTCACTCGTGAGGAATTAGAACTGCCTCCAAGTGACTAGGCAGGGAAGTTTTGCAAAACGTTGACTCCTTTTCTTTTTCTGTTTTAGGCCTGGCCTAAAACTCAAAGGTTGAACTACATGCTGCTGAACCTAAGTGTTGCATGGTATTAATAGCAATGACAGAGTACAGTAATATTTCTGCATACCAGAGATGTTGCCATAGTTTGTAATTGCCTGGCTTGGAATATGAACCTCAGTGACTCATAATGGTTGCCTCTAATTCCAGGTGAACATTACAACCCTATCTTTCTCCTCTGGCTCAGGTGTAATCCAAGCCAGAGGGGAACTCCTAATTCTGCCGTATCCACTCTTCACTCCTTGCCTCCTTACTTTTACTCTTCTCTTACCTAGCTGCTACAGAACGTTTGGGACTCACTGCTAGGACAGCAACCCATATGCACCAAGGGAGGGAGGGAGGGAGGGAGGGAGGGAAGGAAGGGAGGAGGGAGGGAGGGACCTACCTGTACAGCTGCCACAGCCAGGTAAATTGGTTTCGGTGGGAAGAGGTTGGAAAAAAGGATGGAGACTCACAGCGGGTTGGGAGAGGAATGGCAACTCAGAGTGGCAACTCATCCCAATGACATCCTTGGTAGCATGATCGGGTTTGAAAACACTCGTAATTAGGTTGGGAAGTAACCAAGTCATTTTCTTTCTTTCTTTTTTGTGGCTCAGTTGCCCATTTCTACTGCAAATTCAGCGCCCAACATAACAGAAAGAGGGGAGAAGTGATGCCCAGGAAATACAACCAGTTACATTCACAGTGGGAAAGTGTAAAAATGCATGCAACGTTCGTGGAAAATTCTCCGAACATGTGTGCATTGCAGTGTTATCTTGGAATTAATTCACGCTTAAGATAAAGAATGTAGCTGTATATCTGCTTTGTTGAGGCTGTTCTCTCTTGCGAGGCGTGTTTGTGCCTTTTGTCTGTTGCAATCTATCAAGAGCGCATTTGAGACTACAAATTCTTCTAAGAGGAAACAAAGCAGATAGCAGCCTTTAGCAGGCTAAAGTCCAACAAACGTCAAATTCTGAACAACATTACTTTGTTTCTCTATTTAACATTAAAGCTGATGGCTTTTTGACAGGTTTATAGCTGACAACTTCCATAGCCAGTCATGCAGCACAATTATGTTTGAGCTAATTTGATGAATCAACTTGATGTTCTATAGTCCCAGTTGGCTTCAATAGCGTATGTGCTCAATTTTCTGCTGGAGGTCAAAAATAAGCTTTGAAATTTGGCTAATCCCATCACATCCGCAGAACATGTCTGGTGGAATAATCTTTGGACATGCTGTCCTGACTAATGCCAGGAATAAGAAGGCAAACTTAGTAATTTCATTAGGCCTGTCAATCAGGAATTTGAGGGGGGGCATGGCAATTGGGGTCCCCATGTCCAGCAATTTGCTTGGATGCTCTAAAATGTTGCAATGCTTAGGGAAGTAGGGAGCACATTTGATATGTGCGGTTCTTGTTCTGTTGTTTGAAGGGAAAGCTAGAGAGAAAGTTAACATTTCCTGAAGCCCTTTGATGTGGATGCAATTAAAACAAACAAAATGATGTATGGGATGATCATGTGACCTGCTGTGCCACCAATAAGGTTTCAGTCTGGCCCACAGTTATTCATATTTTAATGGGCCTTACTTGGCATAACTGTGTTCTGAATCTGAATTATAATGGGTGCCTTTGAAATGCAGAAGAAGGAGTGTTTCCCCTTCCCTCTCAATTTTCAGATTATTTCCCAGGAGCACCTCATTATTATAAGGTAGAAATAGCTGTGTTTATCTACCCACCCACCCAAGGAAAGCCCCTGTTCAGGGTTCCAGCCAGCCTCGAAGATATTCCCATGTTGGCTGGGAAAGATGGGAGTCGAATGCATCTAGAGGAGGACACTGCAAGCTGCCTTGGAGACATCAGCTCAGTTTAGGTGCAATGCCAATACCATGGTTTGGCACTATGAGATCCAGCCTGGAAGGATCCTTGGGCTTACATGCTCTCCACTCACTCCTCCCTCTCCCCATCACACACTCATAACACCTTAATTAGTTCTTTCCTGGTTTGCTCTCTGCCTATCAAAAAGAGGATGAGGAGCAATAGCCACTGGTGACAATGGCAGTGAGAAGGGAGACTCACTGAGGGAGGGGGCCTACTGCAGGTGACTTGTCCAAGGGCCCTCAAAAAACTGGAGCCAACCCTGGGCACCAGGCTGGGGAAGGCTGAAATACAGAGACAGACAGCTACAAAAACAATAAAGTGCTAGCCACCGAAGTACTAAAGCAGTAAGATAGTCCCAGGGCATGATCTGAAGGCACATGAGGCAGCCACCTTGCTGAAGCTAAGCAGGTCTGGGTCTGGTCAGTGCTTGGAGGGGAGACGACCTGAGAACCGCATGTAGCCACATTGAGTTTCACGGTGGAAGAAAGTTGGGATATAAATAAATACAGGCAGTCCCAGGTTACGAATGAGTTCCATTTTTAAGAATGTCTTTAAGTCGAATTTGTTTGTAAGGTGGAACAGCATAGTGTTCTATACATTAAAATCGGCCATTTATGCAAATTGCGTAAATTACTCAAGTTGTGTAGTATACTACGCTATGTACTCTACGTAAACGAGGTAGCGCTGGGGAACCCAGAAGTCCGTTCTTAAGTATGGGTTGTCTGTAAGTCGGACGTTCTTAACTCGGGGACTGCCTGTAAATGCTAAAGCAGTATAGTGGTCAAAACCAGCCCATATTAAGTCAATAAAGTGGATATGGAGTTGTTTTTGTTTTCATATTTTGATTCAGGAAAGACAAAAGGGTCTAACACTGGACAGCAGATGTCCTGCTCCAGCAAGAGCATAAAGCTGCCTTCTGCATGTATTGCTGGTGTGCATCCACTTCCCTAGCTGCATCATGATCCTTATCCAAGGCCACCTGAACCGCCTAGATGTGCCCTTTCATACTAACGGGAGATGTGGATCAACATCTGGGGCCACCACTTGATACATACGACTAGTTACCCACACAACTACAGCTGGGTCTGAGCCAAATGCTTTTTTACCCCTGCCTGAGAGGGGGACAACTGAACAACTGGGTTCAGTTGAAATGAATGAGAGATATTCCTGCACTGCTCCCTATTCATTTCAATAGGGCTCGTGCTGGAGAACTTCCCTGTGGTTTTACTTGGTAGCAGGCGCCCTGTGGAAATCTTATGCCACCCTTGGCACACTGCCTGTACCACAAATTTATTCTACATTTGTTTCCAATTTCTTACCACTCCTGGCAAGCCAGTCACTTGTTGACCTTTCTCTTTGAGTTCGGCCTTAAACAGAGCTCCTTCTCTGATCTTGCTCTCACTTCTCCCACTAGCAGCTAATTGATAAAGGTATGGTGAGTCACACAAAGCCAATCTGCACACACTTACAAAGCTGCGTAGACTAGAGAATGTGGCATGGGGCATTCCACCAAAAGAGCGACGCGGTTGATCATCGCACGAAGAGAGTTTTTAATTGTGTGATTTTGTCCATGTCGCACAGTGGTATAACACTTGTAATGCTGTCATGCAGTTCAGAGCAGATGCCCACTTCAGTCTTTGTGAAAGAAAAACCTGAACCCACAAAAATCAGGACTCAGAAGAATCCTGTTTTGCATGCTCCAGAGCATAAGCTGACTTCCCACACTTGGTAAGAGCCAGTGTGGTGTGGTGGTTAGAGGGTTAGACTGGGAACGAGGAGACCACTTGACCTGCTTTTACTCGGCCATGAAGCTCCCTGGGTGACTTTGGCCCAGCCACTGACTCTCAGCCTAACCTACCTCACAGGGCTGTTGTGTGGATAAAATGGAGAGCAGGAGGACCCTGTATGCTGCCTAGCCCTAGGGTTCCTTGCAAGAGGAAAAGGGGTGGGATATAAATGTAATAATTAAATGGAAATAAATGAATAATAAACAAATGCTGCAGGAAGCATAAGTGAAGCTATTTTGTCGTGAACAGTTATTTCAGGTTAAACCTTTTCAACTGCCTTTGCCAATCTGGTACCCTCAAGATATTTTGGACTTCAAATCCCAGAATTCCTGACCATTGCCCATGCTGGCTGGGGCTGATGGGAGTTGAAGTCCAAAACGTCCGAAGTCCAAAACTTCCCCTCCCAAGTTGTGGATGGCTGCTTTACATGTTTCTTTAACTTGGATCGGGAACCCTGATAAGGCAGGGTCCATGATCGTGTGGAGAGTTCTACTTGCTATCAAGTGAACATGAGAACTCCCTTTCAGACCTTGCCAATTCAATACGGCAAAGTATGAACCGAGGCGGGTGGGGCCAGCACACCTGGAGGTGTAGGGGTGGAGCCCACATGCATGGCCCCGCCTCCCTGTTCCCTTCAAGCCCTCACACATTTGCCTGAACAGGGCTCTAGTCTATAGAGACAGCAGATCAAGCGATGTAAACCACCTTGATCACTTGATAGTGGAAGGGCAGTATAGAATGTTTTTAAAATAGAATAAATAAATACAGCAGTTCTTGGTCCTTGCCACTTCAGTCTACAGCTGGGAAAATAGCATGATGGGATGCCCCCCCACATTAAAATTTTTTCCACATGTAGAAAACTACAGGGAGAAGTGTCTTAGCCTAGCTTTTTTCCTTGACTTGCTAGTTTTCTACATGTTGGGATTTGAAGGCTGGCTTAGTGGGGAGATGACTGAGATATGCAATCCCTCACCTACGCTCTGAAGTGGCGTCTGAAAAATGACACATTTATAAGGATGTATGAGAATTTTGTTCCTGTTCACAACCCTGAATGCAAACATGAGCAAGAGTGTAATACTTAGGAATTTCCCGCAATTTCCTGAGCTTGTGTTCACATTCAAAAGTGTGCGCTTGCGCAAGTACGCAGGTCCGAACAAGCACATCCCCCCCAACGCCCCCCCCCCAAATTTTAGCATATGGGAGGAAAGTGCATGTTTGGGGTGCATGATTTGAAAAGTGCACATTTTTTTGTGTTCAAAAATGTACCCTTTTCCTGTTCAGGAAAAAAAAGATGCTCGCATTTGAGTGTGAAAACAAGGTGAGACAAGAATTGAAATGGAAAACAGAGAACATTGATGGGCTCAAACATCACTGAGGAATGGTTCTCCTGTCCCTAATATTATATATAACTAGGAATACCACAAATACCCATGATTTTTCATAAACAAAGCAAAATCAAACAAACACATATTCACTGTCCAATAGGTTGCAGGCTTGCAAATTTTATTATGGGATCTGAAAATAAAACAGCACGGGGGTAGGGAATTTCAGGCCTGTGGGGCAAATCTGGCCCTCCTGGGGGGCAAATCTGGTCCTCTGGAGGTTCCCAGAAGGCCGCACCCTTTCCACTGGCCCCACCCCCTTTCCCCAACTGTCAATTATCTGCTGATTGTTTGGTGGTTTCCCAGCAAACCACCAAACAATCAGTAGTTCCCCTTGTAGAATAGTTTCCCCTATTCTACAAGGTTGAAAATCTCTCCTAAGGCTTAGTTACTGAAAGTAAAAGCTTTAAGCTACAATATTTTGGTATTTCTGATATTTTGGCCCCACCCCTTTTGACCTTGTCCCTGCCCTCTTTTTGCCCACCACTGGAATGTGGACCCTAAGAGCTTCTCCAAAACTGAATTCAGGCCTCAGGCTGAAAGAAGTTTCCCACCCCTGAAGCAGTGGCTTAACTGCATACTTCGGTGCACAGTTAGACCAGTTGCACGTTTGATTCAGATCTGCTCTCAGTTTTACTGCTTTTGAAAGGAGAGCATGATGCAAACTGCAGGAAATTAACAACATCGACAACAGCAACAACATGATTTGGATATAGTTTGCAAAAATTGCACATATGTTTTTGGAAATGTGACAAGATCAATAAGTTGGTTCATAAGTGACATTCACCGAAACATTTGATTGGATTAAAATACTTATTCCCATATTTTGCTGAACTATTGTGTTTTTTCAGAGCAATAATTTCCTGTAAACAGGACCAGAACAATAACTAGATCAAACAATATGGCTTACTGATGCATAAGAGTGGGCAGGATTGCCTTTTGAGACATTCCTATACTATAGAAGATGCCGAGGGCAGTCCTTGAAGGGGAGAGTAGCACTGGGCAAGTACTGTTACCCCCTTCAAGGACCATCCTAGGCAGGGCCATGTGGTAATAGTTGGAAGAGGAAGCCGCAGTCTAGGAAGGGGGCAATGGACTGTTGGCTGAAAGGATTGGGGTGAAGGCGGCCATGTTGGAGTCCAGTCCAAATGTGCTGGTTGGGTTGAAAAGTAGAAGCAGATCCACAAAACTGTTGGGCCTAATTTCAAGTGGGACAGAGTTCGTTGACTGTCTTTGATCAGGGCTGTTGTATGTGATCTCTCTTTGAAAAATCTTATGGGAGTTCTGTACAACGTAAAGATGGTTCTGTAACTTGTTTAAATTGTGCAAAGTAAGCAAATTTGCAGATTGTGCTTATTTATTTATATCTAGACGATAGAAGATAGGTAGACAGACAGACAGATAGATAGATAATTAAGTTGCTTCTGGTTGTCATGGAAAGTGCTCAAGATCTATGCAGAGCACTGAAATCCCACCAGCCACTCTTCTGAGATTTTGCCAGGCAACTCCACACTTTGAAGCCATCACTGAGCCACTTCTGAATGGTAGGAACAATGCTGCACAATCTTTTTTGTTTCCAAGTCCTCATTAGGATTGCTTAAAATGTGTTCTTATATTTTGGCCTCTTAATCCACCCTAGATTCCTTCTTGTAAAAAAGAAAAAAAAAGAAGAAAGTGTTTGAATTGTGTCTCTATCTTGTTGGCTCTATATTTATTACATTAGTATTGCATTAAAAATGCAGATTGAGGTCCAAATTCTACAAATAGATTTGCTCATTTGTCCTTGGAAGGTAACGAGAACGGCGCAAATGTCTCAAAAGGCAAAATTGGCTTCTGTTCATCCAGAATCCATACAGTAATGCTGAGTTTCCTGTTTGCATATGTAACAGATGCGGCAGTGTCTTCAGGATTCTTTCCATACCTTCAAAAATATCTGCACTATATATGCTTGTACTGTAGGTCTGGAGTTTATATCTGTCAAATCTGGCTGCACGTGGAAGAAACATGATGCTAAAATATGCAGCTAGCATGGGAACTGTATGAATGTGAAGCCCTGTACTTGAACTCATCAAAAGGCTCCACCGTTGGCCAACTGTAAAGCATCCATTTGATGCATTCATGCTGTCATGGATGCCATTGGCTACCCGACTGAATATCAAAAATGGATTTCCCATTGAATGACTTGTTTCAGTTTGTCAGGACCACTTTTTATCTATTTGTTTAAGTGCATTTTTGTACCGCCCAATAGCCGAAGTGATCTAGACGTTTCACAAAATAAGGTTAAAGCAATTTTTTAAACCCCGCAAACAGAGTAAAGCATAATGTGCAATCTAAAACAAATGAGAACAGCCACAGAATAAAAACCAAGGTAAAACCAAGAGCAGAGACCAAATAAACACATATTTAAAACTGAAAGATTAAAAAGCCTGGGAAGAGAAGAAGAGGAAGAGGAAGAGGAAGAAGAACTTTCGTGGTGCTGAAGGAATGACAATGTAGGTACCAGGCAAGCCTCTTTGAGGAGGGTATTCCATAACTGGAGCTCTGCCACCGAAAATGGAAGCCAGTACAGATGGCGAAGCACTGGTATAATTTTATCATATTGTTGAGTCTTGGTTCTCAGTCTTGCTGCCCTATTTTGGACCAGCTGAAATTTCCAAACCATTTTCAAAGGCAACCCCATGAACAGTGCATTGCAGAAATACAACTGGGAGGTTACCAGAGTGTGGATAACTGTATATTCACAATTGGTATATTGGCCGAAACGGATAAAAGTGCTCTTAGCCACGGAAGACATTTGTGCCCCCAGTGACAATTCTGGATCCAAGAGCACTTCTAAAGGATGAACCTGATCCTTTAGGGGGAGTGAACTCCACCCAGCCGGACAGATGAACTGCCCACTAACAGTACCTCCATCTGTCTGGATTGAGCCTCAGTTTGTTGGCCCTCATCCAGTCCATTACCATTTCCCAGAGACTGGCTCAGAACACCCACTGCCTCAACTGAATTAGATGAAAAGGAGAAGTCGATCTGGGTGTCATCTGCATAATGGTTACACCTCAGTCCACATCTCTTGATGACCACCTCCAGCAAAAAAATCTGCATGTTTTGGTTTGAACATTCAACAGAATATAACTTCCTTCAGCAGTACAAAGCAGCCTTGAAGACTCAAAGAACAAGTGATGTCTCTTTGCTTCTTAGAAACATTTATTCCAGTGGAATGGCATTGCCACCTTCCAAAGATAGACTATTCACAGGTAGATGAGGAAATGAAAGTCAAGCTACTTTGGAGAGAAGGGACAGCAGCTTATTTATTTATTTATTTATTTGGACAATGAAGAGACACTCACTCAAGGCAGCTTACATCCTTCAGCAAATATAAAACCACCCCCTTGTTGAAAACCCCATTTGGAAAGTGTCCTCCAACTCCCCTCCGGAACAGGTTTGTCAGCTACTCTGTCCTCTTCACTACTACCCTTTCACAACAATCCCTTCCACACTGCCAATCCAGTCATCTCGTCGCCTCATGAACCCCCTGCTTCCAGTTTTCTACATGCCAAACCTAGTATACCAAGCCCTTAAAATCTCCCTCCATTCCAGAGGTGTAGCGGTAAATTTTGAAGTGCAGGCACTCATCATGACAGTCCCCATAGCCACGTCCCCAAGGAGAGTCCAAAATTGCATACAGCTATGTTGATCCATATCAAGAAACCAGTTCTAGGAGTGTTCATCTCCACTAGGAGCAGGTCTTCTGTAAAGCTAATGGGTCTTAATTGCCCATTCAAGACCAAGCCGTCCCAAAATACTTTACATTATCACAAGGAACAATGTAGTGACTGGGTTCAGGCAACACGATAACCCACATTCAAAGGTTGAGTGTGGGTTCTTGTTGAACCGTGGGTTGTTGCTGAAAAATGTGGGTTATTGTGTTGTCTGCACCCAGCCGAGATAACGAACCATCATGAACAACCCACAGTTCAAGACCATGGGTTCTCTTTATGGGTTGTTTGTGGTTAACAAGCCATTGCTTGTTATCTTGGCTGGGTTCAGACAACACAATAATCCACGTTTCAACAACAACCCACGATTCACTGACAACCCACACTCAACCTATACTCAAGCCTTGAGTGTGGGTTATTGTGTTGCCTGAACCCCCCCCCCCTGCTGAGAGGATAGTAGGTAATCTCAGAGGGAACAGGGAGTTCTGGGGTTGGGGGGCAGATGAACTTAGCATCCCTGCTGATAAAAATATACCAGCACTGCATCCCTACAGTCCTTGGCTTCACTACACCACTGCTCCACTCTGAATTCCAATTTTTCCAAATTATTTGCTTTAGGGCACAATCCTACACAAAGGCCTTTTTTCTGTCTAAACATGCATAGGATTGCACTTTTACCTGCTTTCCAACATCTCTCTGTGAAGCCCTCTCCCTCAACAATTCTCTTCGTACCAAACTTCTAAAACTCAGCCACTTCTAACTCATTCCTCACAACACTGTTATGCCAATCCTTTGAACAAAATCCAAAGTCCCAGTTTCCTTACTGTATGTGCATGCAAGCTAGCTTTCTGTAGAAGCGGGCAGGAGGTTCATGGGAGCCATCAAGCACTTGAGTGGATGTGTATCAACCAGCTACATAAAGGGTGTATCAGAATTGTGCTTCAGTCCATTTGTGACCAGAATGTACCTGGTTCATACCTCCCAGACCTGAAGGTGGAACCAAATGCAATCTGTAGTCAAAGTCTCTAAATTTTTGAGCTTGCAGTGTGATTCACGGAACCGTAAAAATGCATTCTAAAATGCATACCTTTGAAAAATGCACCTGGAAACATGTGTCCTTTTGAAAAATGCACAGAAACACACTTTAACCGATGGGAGAAAAATGCATACATTTCAAAAAAGTGCACAATTGATGCATACATTTGGGAAAACACACACTAAAACACTCATGAATTTTCATGTGGAAAAAAAAGGAAGAAAAAAGCCTGCAATCTGATACAGACACAAATTGGAATGAGCGCCAAGGTAGAATATGGAGAACCTTGATGAGCTCGAGTTTTGCTGATTCACACATCTGTAGCTACATACCATCCATAAGGACTGAATATCAAGGTATCTTAATTGGTCCATGGAAGAGAATGAAGAAGTGCTAGGCAGTTGCCTAGCAACCACATGATGCACGCCCTGACCTATACAGTGTTTTCTCCCATTGCGACAAAGCAGTGTGACTAATTTGGGGCAAGTGGAAACATCTATCTGTGCACACCTCTGCATCCACTGACTTTCAGTAGGCTTTATGCTGGATTTACAGCTCATCGGAGCTGTAATGCACATTGTGGAGCAGGAGGAGCAGAGTGTGACTTTCACTAGAGATGCGTAATGTTGGATTGGCTTGAACTACTTCCCTCCAAGATTGGAAATTGCTTGGCTGTCATGCCTCCCGTGGAAGGATCCTCACCAGAGGATGAGATGGAGCTCCTTGCGCTGAACTTCTTGGAGAAGCAGGCTGTTTCTGAAAAGCCCAGGGGGTCACCAGGGGCATCCTACGCTCTTGGGAGTGACAATAGTAGGCCCGTCTCCTCAGGATGCTGAGAGTTCACGTTCTGATTCAGAGGTGGAAGCTGTGGAAACCATTTTATGGGATGTGGAACAGCAAGAGATAGTACAGGATGAGTGAGAAATGTTAAGAATGTAGAGAAACTAGGTTGTTGTTGTTGATAAGGCACATTTGTATGTGGCCAATCCGCTCGACAGCTTTTCCTAGTAACAACAATGGACCAATCAGTGCTTCGTAACCAGCTGTGCTTTATAAAAAACGTGTGCTGCATCACACAGGCAGAGAAACTTTCCGTGGAAGTTTCCTCCAACATATTGCAAATAAACTGAGTGTTCGGATAAATTCCACTTGGATATGGATTATTTCCCACAAAACCCAATCACTGCCTAATCCTAGGGGATGCGGGTATCTGGGGTCGCAGGCTCAGCTGGCTCTAGGCGAAGAAGTGCTTGTCTAAGAAGCAGAACTCCTCGGGCTACTCATGTGTAAGGCTTTCTTCGCAAGTAAAAACTTTCCCAGGCATTTCTGATGATCTGCAGCTGAACCCTGAGCCTGCAGTTCTGGGCAGGTGGTTGCTGGAACACCGTTTGTTCTCCAACTCCCAGACTTCTGTCTATCATTTCCTTGCTACCTTTACGTTCCCCTTGGAACTTGTGTGCTCTGACCCTTGGGTCGTCTTCAGACCTCACCTTGGAGAAATGCCCAAGCCAGGTCTAACCCCTTTTTGCTGACTCCTAACTCCACAACCTCTACACAGTCTGAAACATTCCATCAGCTCCAAAGAATGGGTGCAGCTCTGCTTGAAGCAGGACTTTAGCTAAACTCTCTAAACTCTCTTCCTGACTGCAGCTTTCTGCCCTCAAGTCTGTCTGTCTCCGCACTCATGACCTGCTTTTTCTCTAAAATGAAGGCCCCGCCCACTTTTCACTTTTGGGCAGTCCCTTTCACTTAATGGGGCTGTCCCTGATTTAAACAAACAGTTGCCATCACATCTTTGGCCTTTCATTTTGGAAGAAAGAACTCCATGAAAATGCATGTGGGTTTCACAGATGGTTGGGGCATCATTTATACTTTATTTTTACTTAATCAATTTATAGACTACCTGTCTATATCCAACAAGACTAATAAATGCCATAAATGTGCTGCCATTCTATGATCATGTTGCTCAGTTTGGTAGTTCAGTGTTCCGAGGATCTAAATTTTCTTTTCTTTTTGTTGTTGAAATAAGCAAGTTTCTAGTTCTCAAGGCTGCAAAGATAGACTTTTAAGTCTGCAAGTGATGGAAAATTTCAGAGGAGGACTTAGCAGGATTCCCAGTTGCATGGGGTGGGGCTTCAGTACGCTTCATAGACCTTTGCTGTCTCTCTCTAAAACTAGGAGACATAGAATAAATTATGTAAAGTAAGCAGATATATGCAAATATGCTTATTTTTCATAATTTATACAGATCACCGGACTCAGCATTTCTTGGCTTAGAATTTTGAGTTACCTTGGCACAGAATGTGGAATTATTCATTTATTATTATTATTACTATTATTATTATTATTATTATTATTAGCACAGAGTGCACATAGCCCTGATTATGCACAAAGTATGACCCAGTCATGGGAAGATAGCCCAGAAAACAATTCATCCATTGAAATGAATCCGTACCATGAAAATGTTTTGGAATCAGAGCACAAACTAATATTTGTGTATTATATTTAACATTTAAAGCCAACATTTTAAAAGCAACATACGTAACTAAAGGTTATTCATGCTTATTCCATTACTGACTTCTTCATTTGTTTCTATTTTCTGCTTTCTTTTTATTCTGGGAGGAACATAAGAAGAGCATGCATGAGTGGATCAGACCAAAGGTCTATCTACAGTGCAATTCTATACATGCTTACTAAGTAAATCCCCTCTGTGTTCAATTGGGCTTACTCCCAGGTAAGTGTGAATATAGAATGGCAGCCTTATTCCAGCACCGTGTTTTCCTACAGTGCCCACCTGGGTGCTTCCACTAAGTCTAAAAGCAGGGCATGAAAGCAATAACTCACTTCATGTTTTCTCCCCCGCCCCCACTGGCACTCGGAGCTTGGAGGCTCCATTTAGTCATCAGGGCTAATACAATATGTGAGCGTCCCCATACCAGGCACCTTCCAGATATGTTGGACTACAGCTACCATTATGCTGGCTGGGAATGAATGGAGTTGTGATCCAACACATTTGGAGGACACCGTGTTGAGGAAGTCTTCTATATGTTCTGGAAAGCCGTACAAGGAAAACTGATTCTGTGCTGATACGAGCTAACTCGCATGGGGCATGTTCATTCTCATTATAGAATTACACAAAATCCCATTAGCAGTTTTCAGACAAATGACATTAGACCTATTCTTACTCTGCAAAATACAACAGAATAAAATGACCATCCTCCCCAACACAAATTAAAAAAAACACAACCCCTACCACCACTAAGTAATTATAGAAATTCATTATCTTTCGGATATTTTGATTCAGACCAACACACATAGTATTCACAGATGCGTTTCCTGTTTTTAAACCTATGACCCTATGGGTACAGATGGAAGAGAAATTTGTTTGGCCTGAATTTTTATATATGAACGTATGCGATTTGCACCTCCTGAACTTGTTTGCAACCTGAAATGTACTTGCATGCCGAAATATGCACTTTTCAGAATTTTGTGATGCAATTCACAGCTAAAAAAAAATGTGCAAAAAAATGTATATACAGTCATGCCTTGGATTGAGAGCATAATTCGTTCCAGAAACGTGCTTGTAATCCAAAACACTCTTATATCAAAATGAAATCCCCCAGAAAAATTTGTACAGAGATTTTTAATTTAAGCCGTACTACAGTACTTGTATTGCAAGATGTCGCTTGTATATCAAGTTAAAAAAAATTAATTAAATATTTAAAAATTTGCTTGTCTTGCAAAACGCTCTCAAACCAAGTTACTTGCAATCCAAGGTATTACTGTATTAAGGAATAATGCACACAAAATGCATATATTAGTGGAAAGTACACACAAAAAATGCATCATATTAGGGGAAAGTCCTTGGGCAAAAAGTGTGTACACTAGGAAAAGTGTATGCAAAATGTACATATTTGGAGAAATATGCACAAAAATGAGTACAACTTTTCATTGGGCAAAATTTGCAAACTGACATGGAAACAGGCCCAAAACAAACTTACAGCTGGGAAAATGAGAAACTGGGCAAATCTGAAATTGACAGCTTTGCCCATCTCTAGCTGTGGGTGCAGTCCTCAGTAAAGCTAAGCCCCGTTTACCTATTACTCGTGGGAAGCGGTGCTCCTGCAGTCAAGGGGATCTGGAGCCATAACACTGATCACACTACTGAGGTCATGGAATTTCCCACGGCCCCATGTTATCCACGGATGTCTGCACAGGGAGATAGCCTATGAGCGTAGGCGTCCCCCTCACTGCAGAAATACACACCCAATGCGTAGATGTATAGGGAAGCCAGGAGAACTTGTGGGAACCCCTTTGATCATTTGGGAACCCCTTTGATCATTTTAGCACCCCTTTATTCAAGTAATGCATGAAGGGGGCTTTCCAGCCCAAAATATTTTCCCCTCCCTCCCTCATTTGATTGCTGACAATGCTAGTCTTTTTCTTTCTTTCTTTTACCTTTCACTGTCAGTGTTCCTCCTGTGACTGCCAATCTAGCTAGCCCTTTTTCTCATTGGCTATTATTTCTTTCTCCTCCATAGAGAAATACCTGCACATCAGGGGTCATGGAATGTACATAATGATGTCATGATGCTATGGCACCAATCAGCTTTGGCTGTATGTGGACACTGAAAGGGAGGGCAATGCCTCCTGGACCGATCATGTTAGCCAACGAGCATGAGTAAACCCTATTCTGGGCATTGTTTTCTGAATAGGGGCAGAATCCAATGGGATGTTTACGCCTCTGCTTTTTCTCTTACGCCCTGCCAATTCTGTTGTGCAAGCAGCCCCCACTACTTGCACAACTGTGATTTAGTGCTTCCGGGGGCAACCCGAAATGAGCGGAAACGCTCATTTCTGGAAAGAGGCAGGTCAGCAGAGCTCACATAACAGGGCTCCGCAGACCTGCCTCCTTCCAGAAATAAGCATTTCAGCTCATTTGGGGGCTTCCCCTAGGAAGTGCTAGGTCTTGCTTGTGTAAGCCACCGCTGATTCCCGCTTGTGCAGTGGAATCAGCGCGACCCACTGTTTGTGGAAGGGAATCTGCGAGGTGAAAAGGAATTGGTGGGGGCCTAAGTGCCCTGTTAGATTTTGTCCTAGGTAAATATTTTAATGCTTTTTGCTGTGATTCCTGAAAAATCACCAAAACAGGGCGAAGGCCTTTAAATGCCGGCAAAAATGTTAATGAAAATTCCCCCCCCCCCCTTTGCTTTGGCTAAGCCCAAATTTCAATCTCTTTGATAAAGCTTTATGTTCAGTTTGGATCTAGAGCAAATCTACCCATTTAAGTTATCAGGTAGGCCAGGCAGAAAAATAAGTTCCAGGGACAAATTTTCAAGGCCATCCCACGAGGACTTTCCCTATTCACCCGCACTTGCTGCTCCTAATTTCCGCTTGCATGCCTTCCTATTTGTCTGCACTCTGCTCTGTAATCACATTCTCGGATGCTGCCTCTTCTCACAACATCTGGTGGAGAGAAAAGAGGCAAGATTCAAAGCCCTCAGCCTGGATGGACAAATCTGTCCATTTCGATTTCTCCCACATTTGCTTTTTTTTGGTCTTTTCTTAATCTCAAGTTCTTTTTGTCCCGAATGGAGAACTCTACAGATTTTGGTAAGTTCTTTTCAAAACTGTACTGAAACAAAATTCATACCCATCCCTACGCATTCTCACGCTGCACTGAGCACCTAAGAAGATCAGATGAGAGAATAGTCACTTTGCACACCCCACCTCGCACAGGTTAAGGGGGTCCCATTCAGCATGCCTTGCTCAGGACCCAAAAACCCTGGAGCCAATGCTGCACTCTGAAGTCAGTTGCTGGCGCGTCACATGGCCATAACCACCACTCCTTCCACGCACACCCCTCTGGCTTCTGGATTGGTTAATGGAGAGGGTAGGTGGTACCCCTAAGATAGATAAATTTGGCCCAGGGGATGTCAACTGCTGATCCCTGAGTGGAGCAGACAGAGAATAGGATTACTCCCTCATCAATTTTGAGCAGGTTTACCCTGAAGACACAGTGACCTACTTTGCACAACACGACAGCCCACCATGGATTAATTTATTCGCAGGGCTGTTGTGTTGTGCCAGATGCCCGCAGACGCCATTTTTGCATGGCGCCTGCAGGTGCCTGACTTGCTGTGGTTTGTCATGTCGTGTGAACCCAGACAGCATGGGGTTGTTTGAGGGTTAGACAACCCTCAAATAACCCATGGTTTGCTTTAGGGTTATTTGTGGGTTGTTTAATCCTCAAACACACCCCTTCGTAATGATATGATGATGATGATGATGATGATATGACAAGCCACGGAAAGCTGGGTGCCTGTGGGCACCATACAAAAATGGTGTCCGCTCCGCGGGCATCTGGCACAACACAACAGCCCCCCCAGGTAAATTAAGCCGCAGTGGCTGTCATGTCGTGCAAACCAGGCCATTGTCTTGCTTCCGTGCAAGGCTACTATTCATCAATATCTACAGATTATAATTCCTTAACACTTAAATTCTACTGAATTTTCAGAAAAACAGATTAGTTGCTTAGCTGATGTAGTTCCTCCTTTGCTGATGTGAAATGTATTTAATAATCCCTGGTTTCACGGTCCAGAGTGCTCAGTACAGATAACATTTTCATAGTCTTTCTTATATGCACGTCTTATATCCTCTCTGCTTTCAGAGAAATGAAGCTGATGGGATGCTTGATACACAGATATATTTTTTTCCTGCTCCAGGCAGCCTCTGCTACACCAGTGTTCTCCAACCTTGGGCCCCCAGATGTTTTTGGCCTACAACTCCCAGCATGCCCCAGCCAGCTACGCTGGCTGGGGCATGCTGGGAGTTATAGGCCAAAAACATCTGGGGGCCCAAGGTTGGAGAACACTGTGCTACACCACTTTTAAAAAAAAAATGTCCTAAAAACAAACAGTAGCCCTGCTCCAGCAAGGTGCTGTGTGCATGTGTAAATAATACAATTAATAAATGATCCGGGAGCCCAGAACCATATGGCACAAATCTGCATAAAATTGGCATGTGTTGATTTATATCTATATATGCAAATGTAGAAATAATTACATTTATTTAAGCCCCTGATAGGTTTTACTCAAATTTCGCAGGAGGCAAAGTCAGCCAATTAATTTCTCATCCAAATAATCTCAAATAAAACATTTTTCCTATTAATGTGCACCCTGCCCCAGATCATCCCAAACCAACGGAAAAGGTTTTTCCCCCCAAAGCTTAATTGCCATGCAGGGGAAGATTGTTTCGGGGGTGGTGTGGCAGCATGTGGGGGGGAGGAGAGGAGAGTTAACCCTCCCCCCCCAGCTGCAATCCCCCTTGAAAATTGCCCTTTGCATGGCAATTTAGCTAAGAAAAAAATCTTCTTTGGCACCAGGGCTCCGGTGGTATGGGGGTGAGGAAATAGATACAGAGCCATGGGACCAGGCCTAGCAGTGCCCCTGATACAACAACACGTATCAGAGGTTTATCAGGCTGTCCTTCCTTCTGTACCCTCTCCTGCTGGACCCCTAAGCTTGGGAGAGGGGGATATAGTTCAGCAGAAGTGGGACTTCAGTGAATGGAGCTGCTGGAACCGGAAAAATGGCCCACTGAAAACATGCACAGACCTAGTGTGTGGGCATAGCTGGATGATTGGCATAATTACATCGAAGTCAGGGCCAGCTCTAGGTCTGGGCGACCCCCACCCCCCAGCAAAGTGCTCTCCAACATGGTGCTCCAGGACACTATGGGAAATTGAACATGGTGGGCGGCTTCCCAGACCCAGCCACTGCCACCATTTAAGTCTACAACTTGGGGGAACGGACAGGCTGAAGAAGTACCAGCATCAGTGCCAGTGGGTCCCAGTAGCTGCCCCAAGATGCCGGCTGCTGACATCGACCGTGGTTGAAGTAAGTGCCGTTGAGTTAATAGGATACTTCTGTGTAATGTGGTTGAGAGGAGCAGGCTGTAGCAGAGAAGACTCACTGTAGCAGATGCTGAAGCCCAAACAAAGCCAAGCATGTGTATAGGCAGCTGAATGGTGTATCAGAGACAGCTGCTACGGTGTAGTAACCTTCTAGCACAATCCTAGTAACGTCTCTAGTAACCTGCAAGCACAATCCAGCTGCTTACAATCATAAGAATATATGGGAAGTGAAAAGTCACCTTGCTGAATGAGAACATGGGCCATCTAGGTCTAGTTCAGCATTATGTTTCCAACAGCAGCCTTTGAAAGTTCACAAAAGGGATGGCATTCACCTCCTGTTTGTTGCAAGCATCTGGCACTCTGAATATAGAAGCTACATTTAGCTATCATGGCTAAGAGTCACTGATATTAATCATTTATTTATTTGCTTGTTTCCTTATTTATTTAATCCAGTCCTTTTTAGATAGCTTTTCTTCCATGAACCTAGTCTTTGCTTTCATGGTCATCCTTTGTGGTTTTCTCCCAGAATCTGGTCCTCTATTTACTGCCTTTAGTGCAGAAGTTCTATTTAGTTGTCATGGCTTGACGGCCATTGATAAACCATTGATAGACTCCACAAACACAGGGTCAAACTAGATGTTACATGGGAGATTGGTAATCGGGTTCTCCAGCCGTGATTGGTGTCTGTGTGTGTGTGTGTGAATCTTATTAGGTCTACGCGATTGGGTAAGGGGCAGATTTAACCCTCCATGTCCTCACCATTTTCTTATCTAAAGCACTCCTGTAAACTATTTACCTAGCGAGGAGAAACATGTTCCAGATGGGTGTCCTACTCCACCACCGCTTCATCTATCTTTAAAAAAGACCCAACAATGATGGTAGGAGATCCTGATCATATTTCTTCTAAGTGCAACCTCATTTTTGGTTTGGGTCAGGGAATATAATGCAATTAGCTTGTTTCTTCACTCATGCCTTCCATTGGTCTCCCCAATCCCATTCCTCATCCTTGCAGGCACCATTGCAAGGTCCGTACTATTAAGGGATCAGAATGGAGATTTTAGCACTTCAAGGTGGAAGCTCAAGACAGGCCATCACTAGTAGAGCTCAGCTTAAATGTTCACAAACATTTGTATGTATGTATTTATTTTATTAGTATTTATTTAATTTACTTATTTAATACATTTATATACCGCCCAATAGCCGAAGCTCTCTGGGCGGTTTACAACAGTTAAAACCATAAAATAAAATATAATATAACTATAAAATTTAAAACCACAGATTAAAAACAAACAGCAAAGCTAGCAGCAGTTCAAATTACAGTAACAGAGTTAAAAATGACAAGATAAAAATGATTAAGATGATTAAGTGATATATAAGTAGTACTAATGTAGTAAAATCACGATGCAGTTTTTGAACCCCATAAAAGTTAAACTGTGAAAATAATATTTAATATTTGAGTGATAGGAGAGTTTTTGTTTGGACGATCCTTTACAGATGTGTCAAATATGCAGGTCGTATATCAAGAGTGTATGTAGTACAGTGGTAGAAATACTAAACTATAAACCAGAAAGTCCTGGGTTCAAATCTCATCATTGCCATGAGTTCAGTAGGTGGCTTTAGACAAACCACAGGCTCTCAGTCCTCATCAGTAACATGAGGACAAACAGGATGTCCTACCTGTTTAATGCAATATGGGCATTAAACAGGAGGACAGTACTGTCGTACCTGTGTAATGTTAGTTACTTTGGAAATTTGCTTGTGAATTGAAAATCAGGATACAGATTAAAAATAGATAAATAAATACGCTAAAGGATTGTTGGAAGCATTACGAAGATAATGTATGTAATATATTTTAAGGTGTGGTATATATGATAGGCTGAATCCCACCCCCCATGTCAGAGCCTCCAAATCTGAGTGAACAGTGTTTTCAGATGGTATTATTTGTTCGTTATTGATGAGTTTCTTTTTCACTGCTCGTGAATCCGTGCTTAGTGATGGGAGCTAGGCATTATGTAACCTTGTGTATGTAACTTGGGGTTGGTTGGCTGTTTGTCACATGTGCAGCAGGAGCAGTGAAAACAAAATGTCTGCTTTGATTCTAGTCAAAGTTGTCAAAGCAAATTAAGCAAAGTCAAGGTTGTCGACATGAATTAAATGAAGATGCCAAAGTGAAGTCTTTGAAGTTGAAGTTCTCAAAGGAGGAAAAGGTGAATTTAAGGAAAAGGTTCCTACAATTTGATCTGCTTTTCATTCCAGCTCTGCGTACTTATTCCTTCCAGGTTGGTCCGAGTTGGTGATCTTTCCTCTGAAGCAAAGTCAAAGTTGCTGTTCTTCACTGTTGTGGGCCAATCAGTGCATCACCCAGTGAGTGATACACAGCTTGCTGCGTGGAATTTTTCACTGAGGTGGCTCGGTGTGAGAGTGTCATGCTGTAGTGTTGATGAATGTATGAAGCATGGCCAGATCTCGATTGGTAGGTAAGACAATGCTGGAAGGGAAGATAATGGCAGTAGGCATGCATTTCGGTTGCTCTCAAAGGACAATTCTACTGACAGAGTCAGTGAATGTTAGTTGCAGAGTTAAATTCAGCAAATAATATACTTGTTGCAGACCAATCCTATGCATGTTCACTTGAAAATAAGACCCACTGGATTCAGTGGGACTTACTCCCAAGTAAAAATGGAAGACAAAGTCAGATTGCCCCTAAGCATGCCTTAGTCAAGGCAGTTAACACAGGCTAAGTCGTATTTCATCCTTCCCTCCCCGAGCATGCTGGTCCCAATCTGGATTGCATGCAGTTACACTGGAGTAAAGAAAAATATCAGGCTCAGCTACACCTATATGATTAACAGAATGTGTAGTTTGGCCCCAAGCAGTATTCTTTTTTAAATCTGGCAAACTCTTCATGCAGTGATTTGATTACATCATCTTTCCACAGCAACGTATGCGTATAACTTGCTTCTTTGTAGAAAAATGGAAGGCACTAAGCTTGAAAAGTGTCATCCTGCTTTTTGAGACTCTTCGGGCCACTTTTTAAGATACATTTAAAGTATCTTAGGTAGTTATAGACCTAAAAGAAACTGGGCGGTGTATATGACAGGTCCATATTTTGGTGTGTCAGTAGTTGAGCATGGGAATGTTGCCTTATATCAGGTTGTCTGACTAGTTGTCCATCTAGGCTAGTATGGTCTCCCATTACTAGCAGCAACTGTTACCTGATATCCTTTAACACTGAGATGCCAGGGAATGAACGTGAGACCTTCTGTATGTAAGGCATGTGCTCTGCCACTGAGTTTTGGTCCTTCCCTGTAGTTTTGTGTCTCACATTAGAATTGTATGCCTACTACCATAATCTGCTCATGCGAAAGCTTTGATAAAAGTCCCTTATTCATTATAACTGCTTAGAGATTTTATTCTATTAAGTGGTATGTAAGTATTACAAATAAATAAATATGTCTGAGACCAATCTCAAAAGAAACTATTGGTTTCAGAATCAGCATTGTAGCTGATTATATTTATAGGACAGTTGAAAATATTTATACATACAATGAAACACTTTAAGAATACACCAATTGGTAAAGCAGAGCAAAAATCTGAAGTTTGTTCATTGATTATTAATTTTTTTTTTAAAGATAACACTGCTCACCTTGACAACCTTAGATGTGGATTGTTCTCAAGATCTCATTAGCTTGTATAGCAAGCATATTAGCAGACAGGCTAGGTAAATTGTTGACCTACTTAACTTCAGCAGAGAACGCCTGCTTTGCTTGAGCTTGAATTTTCAAAGAGTCATTTGTGTACGACCTTACCATGTACTATATATTTCAATCAAATGTTAGCATGCAAAAAGGGAGCCAGCTTGAAGCGTCCTCCTTGGTATCTATTGGGAATAGACATAACATTGCACTGAAGATGAGATGGTGAGTCCTTGAAACAGACAATTACAGTGGAGATTTTGCCTTAGAAAAACACTTTCTGTAGAAACATTGAAATGGATTTGTCGCATGTATCTACAACCAGTACACAACATTCTTCCCTTGAATTCTTTACTTGCAATGCTGTTTGGGGTTTCAGTTCTTCACTATCACACTCAGTTGCTTGAACTGGAAATCTCTGGATCCAAGGCTGTGACCCAGCCTAGTGAACTCAAAGCTCAACACCTTCTTCAATTGCAGAAAGGAATAAGCTTCTGCATAGGATAGTGACTTATGCATCACCAAAAAAGAGAAAATAAATCACCAAAAAAAGGGAGGGGGACAAAAGAGGATGCTGATTTGCATAAAATCCACATATGCTACATTATAGGAATAGGTGTAAATCTTAAAAATATTTACTATAATTTAAGTAGAAATACAATGCATCTCCCCATAGCGGGGAGAAGACTGTGACTGGGTGACCTGTCACTGTGTGCCTGCTCAGTCTGCTGTCCAGATGCTAATGACTGATAGACAACTTCAAGACCCTTGCTCTCCCTTCCAAGGGCTTTTTTAATCTTTTAACTGGACTTGGACAGAATTGGCAGAAATCTAGGAATGCCATGAAGGCAAAAGGTCTGTATTTTTATTCAAGAGTATTCTGAGAGACTAGATCACTGACTGACTAGATCTTGCGACATTTCATGGGGACAAGGGCTGTTGTTCTGGTGTTGGCCGTGGGTGAATTTGTTTGTGTACTCAGGGAACTGTCTAAAAGCGGAACCAAACTGGGTCATGTAGCAAAAGAAGAACAATCTAGAAGGATCTGACAGATCATGGAAATCCTCCTGAGGAAAAAAAAATAACAATGGCTATAGATCATGAAGATATATGATGTGGTTTGGCAGCCAGTGCATTTCTTTCAAAATACTATGGATTAAGTTAGTAGAAGAAGGGATGATGAATGAAGACACAGGGCACAATCCGGATAAAGACAGACATGCCTAAAGGCCACTGAAGTCAATGGGACTGGACTATTTTAATTGGGAACTTGCTTTCCCAAATTGTTTCAATAGGATTTGGAGGTGGGGGTGCCAAGTTTCATTGGGTTTTCACCCATAGTCAAAAGCTGCAGTAAGCCTGGGTTCCCTGCAATAGCAGTATCCCGTAGGGATGTACGAGAATTTAGTTTCTGTTTGCAAGTCGTGCAAACATGTCCCATCCACAATCCCGAATATGAGCGAGCAGGAGTCCTTTTTAAAATAAGAAATGTTACTAAATTCCTGCATTTCGTATTCAAAAAATGAGTATTTTTTTTTTAAAAAAAGTGCACTAAGAATTGCACATTCTTCAAAAAATACCCATTTTCACGCTTTAGGCAATAGGGAGAAAGTGTGCACTTTTGAAAAATACACACCAAAATGCACATGGCTCCCATTACTTTTACTGTTCAAACAAGCTGAAAAACAGGTTGAAAATGAAAACAAGAGTGAGCTGAAACAAGGTTCAAAGTGATTTTGGTTGGCTGGTAAGCGTACTTAGGATTGCAGCATTAGTCTGAATGAGACGTTTCACAATGTATTTATTATATTTCTGTGCCGCCCAATAGCCTGGGTGGTTCTCTGGGCAGTTCACAACTATTTAAACCTGTGGGGATAAATGCACACACTTGATGCCAGTGACATCTTGGACATCTCCTGCTGGGGGGAGAGAGGCAAAATTTCCATGTTGGAAAAACAGACTTCCACTGGCCCCTCACTTGGGGACAGGGAGAAGATTTGCGAGTGGGGGAGGAGAGAGGAGTCAGGTAACAGGTCAGGTTGGTCACAGGTAAAAAGGCGGGGACACAAGAAAAAGCTTATTTAGGCACTTGGGTTCCCGCCCACTGTCTCTTTTGCTGTCATCCAGTGGCACCTTTCAAGGTGACTGACGTTTACCCAAGGCTGACCTCGCTAATGCCGTGAGGCTTAGCAGGAGGGAGATTGGGACGTCTTTGGGGTTTTGCCTTTCTCGCCTACATTAGGTGCCTGGAGGCATCAAAGTAAGGCGACGATGGTAAGGCCCTCCAGCTCCACATGGAGGGCAACTGGCCAGGGGCGGACCAACCCGCCTCCGGTGCAGTTAGGATGTATTCGCCAAAATATTTAAAATATTGGTTTTTTCCCAGCCAATGGCCGGGCTAGGTTAGTACCGCACTTCGCCCTTCACAGATCTTCAATTCAATAAATGTGGCCCTGATTTGAAACCATATACTCTGTGTCTGACTCTTCTTTATCTCACCCATACACTCGCAAGTTGCCAATAGTACTTGCATTTCATGTTCTTCCCCCCTTTGTCCAGCGCATTGAAAATAGAACTGTGTGCTCCTCTAGTTTCCTGCATTGAGCAGGGGGTTATGAAATCTCCCCATGGGGACATTTGTAAACATGTTGGGCAGGACTTTTGAGTATCTCCTTGCGCTGATACTATACCAGCCTAGTAGTAACTACTACTAGTACTTACGGGTACAGGCAAATCACTATAAGAATTGAAACTATTTGGTGTTTTATTGTTAACTACAATGGGATGGTGTGGATTGTACCATGCGGTTAATATTATCTGAAATGAAAGCAGGAGTAGGGCACCATTGTAAGAATAGTATGTAGTTAATATAATGAAGTGAAAACAAAGGGCAAAATCCAGCCAAATTTGAGTGCTTAACTCTCTCATTGAAATCAGTGGGACTTGAAGTGCATAACTTGGACTGGCTCATGGATAAACAATGTTTGATAAACAGCCATGATTTATTTTTGATTTATTTATTTTTAAATGGGAGACCTAATCAGTTAGAAGCTGTACACTGAACCAGGTTGTGAAGAAATAATTATACAACCTTGTCTGATGTCATGAACTGCTCCCAGTTGTGTGAAATGAAAATTATTCAGAAAATAATTCAGGACCTTCATACAAAGCAAAAAGGTTGACGTCCCTAAGGATACCCTGAATGTCTTTGGTTGAAGTCAACCAGGGAGTACACAAGGAAACCATCCTTCCTGTCCATTGGAAATGGATATTTTAAGGCCCTTAGTACTGTTGTGTTTCAAGGGTGGATCCCCTCTGGAGATGTACATAGTAACGTAAGTGAAGCCAGACTCTTGGAGAATTCTAGAGACTTCCTTGGTTCTATTTCTATGAGTGAGGATGAGCCAGAGGAAGATGAAGCCAAGGAAAATATTCTGGCATTAATTCCTGGTGGTCTAGTGACACAGTGTATATCATTCCTTTAAACAGCTTTATCGTGTGTGTACATTCGGCTCCAAAATGCTTGGGGTTGACTTGAAGAATGGAGCCAAACCATTGGCTTGGTTTGACATGAGTCTTTCAAACTTCTGGCTTCTCATAACTCTGAACAAAAACAACGTCTGAGCCTTAAAAAAAAAAAAACTAAACACACATGCCAGGTGAAGGTTTCCTGGGGCCTTCTAATCAAGTTAGCTACCAATTTATCTTCCCCCCTCCCCTGAATTCTATTCAAATGTCTGGAATGATTTTCAGAAATTGGCTCCTTCAAAACCGTAATTATCATGGACACATTTTTACCCTTCACAAAGCCTGAAAGCACAGGGCCACATTTTAGCCTTGAAGTTTGTGGAATAACCTGTAAAAGGACACCATTCACCACTGAAAGTCTCAAGCACAGATGATTTCGAGGAAATTAATACGATTTGCACAAGAATACTGCCATGCTGCACAGACCCTATTAAGTTCACTCAGGCTTGTCAGAACATAAGTAGAGCCCTGCTGGATCAGACCAAGGTTCCATCTAGTCCAGCATTTTGTTCCCCCAGTGGCCAACCAGATACCCATGAGAGCACAATTATACTGCCCTCCAGCCTGTGTTCCCCAGCAACCGGTATGCAGAGGCATTCTTGCTCCAATACTGGAGGTGATATATAGCCATCATGATAGCTATTGACAGCCTTATCCTCCATAAATTTGTGGTAGTGAATTCCATAGTTTGATTATTAGCTGTATATGTACAGGAGATGTTCAGAATGGATTGTGCCCACTGCAAAGATAGATAGATAGATAGATAGATAGATAGATAGATAGATAGACTAACAATTGAGTAATTTCAAAATGTATTTAGAGCTAAACAGTTTCAGCTTCCTGCCCTCTTTTGTTAGTCTATGTATCTTTCTTATATATTTTAACTTAAGATTGACTCATCCATAGTGGATCCAGAGCCTCTTTGTTGCCTTGCTGTTGTGCCACTTTACACCTCTCTCCCTCTCCCTCTCCCTCTCCCTCTCTCCTCTCCCTCTCCCTCTCCTCCCTCCCCCTCCCTCCCTCCCTCCCTCTCTCTCTCTCTCTCTCTCTCTATATATATATATATATATATGCATTATATTCTTTATTATTATGTTCACAACACTTTTTAGTTCAGAATGTTTTCTAATTTCAACATTCCCTTTGAAAGTAGCTCATTTGACACAGGTGCATACAATACTAGAAAAATACTTGCCTCAACAAACATGTACATATTTTGCTATTGTTGGGTACCCTTTCATTGACCTAGCTGCTTCATATATTTTCTTTCTTTGATAGAGTTGGAGGGGATTTTGTAGGCCCCAGGAAATGCAGGAAATCCAGAGCTAAAGTTTCCTCCACAGATGGCCGTCCAGTCTCTACTTGACGATCTCTAGCAAGGGAAAGCCCACTACCCCTCTAGGTAACTGGAACCATTGCTCAGTTGCTTTTGTCATCTCCTAATATTCCACCAAAATCTACTGTCCTGTAACTAGAGTGGCCAGGTGTTCTACTTTACAGAAGACAGCCCCCTCTATATGAAGAGCTGTCAGAGGAGGACATCTGTCCCACCTCTACTTGAAGGGCTGCCCATTCCAAGTCCAGTTTCAAGATGAAGAACCATAAGAAGGGTGAGCAGGGGCCTTGAAGTAGCCCATCAACAGTTAGTAGCACCTGGATAGCAGACTGAGCAGGCACACAGGTGACCTGGTCACAGACATCCTCACTATGGTGAGATGAATTATGTTTCTCCTTAACTTATAGTCGTTATTTCGGTATCTATACATATAAATTAGCATATGCAAATATTATGCAAATTGGTGTTCTCTCTTGTCCTCTTTTTTTGGTGATGCATTTCTTCTTTTTTAGCAATGCTTAAGTGGCCACCCTGCCTGTAACCTAAGCCCATTGGATCTAGTCTGGGCATATCTAGTCTGAGGCAGCAGAGAACAAGTCTTTGCCCTCTTCTGTGTGACAGCCCTTCGTGCGTTTGAAGAGTGCTATCATGTCCTCCCCCCTCCCTCAGCCTTCTCTTCTTTGCCCTCACAGTCCTCAGACTCATTTGCCCACACTGCCACTCAAACTGAATGGTTGCTGTGCTCTCTTGTATGTGAGCATGCATTATGTCGTTACATACATGATTACATTATCAGACAGAATGTTTTGAAATCATTGACAAATTCACATCGGCCACCAGAGCCAATAGAAGGGAAACGGTGCTGGAAAGAACAACATTGAAAATTGAAGCTCGGTCCACCTACGACTGAGCTTCTGTTGGCTGCTGATACAGTTGACCAAGGAATTGGGATTCAACCTGTCTTAGACAAGATTCCCCACCCACTGTAAAGCACCATGTTTGTAGTTTGAGAGTACAGGCAGTCCCCGGGTTATGAACGTTCCGACTTACGGACAACCCATACTTAAGAACAGACCGCCATATATGTAAAAATCTGAGTTAAATACAATGGTTCGTACCTACAAACACACACACTATACTTTGCAACACTTTGAAAACATTGCACGGCTTCTGTTCCGACTTACGTACACATTCAACTTAAAGACAGACTTACGAACATCTTTATTTATTTATTTATTTTATTTTTTATTTTTTATATTTATACCCCGCCTTTTTTCCTGCAAGGAACCCAAGGCGGCGTACATAATCCTCCTCCTGCTCCTCTCCATTTTACCCTCACAACAACCCTGTGAGGTAGGTTAGGCTGAGAGTCAGTGACTGGCCCAAAGTCACCCAGTGAGTTTCATGGCTGAGCGGGGACTAGAACCCGGATCTCCCGAGTCCCAGTCCAACACTGGGTTTGTTCGTAACCCAAGAACTGCCTGTACTATTAGATGGATGCTCAGGAAACCTCTGTGGCCCTCAGCACTTAGCAAGTGCTGTTAAGTTTTATTTACTTCACCAGCTGTGAAGTAAAGTAAATTCCTGGAAAAAGCTGACCTGGCCCCATTTACCCATTTAGACTGGGCAACCACAATGTAGACTACAGGGGCCTGTCGTTGAAGACTGTCTGGAAACTACAACTGATTTGAAACGCTGCAGCTTGATTGCTAACTGGCTTGAGCATCAGGGTACATATATCTTGCCACTTCTAAAGGAACTACGGTGGCTGCCAATCTGTTCAATCTGTTTCTAAACACAATTCAAAGTGCTGCTGGGCTTAACCTTTAAAGAACTAAATGGCTTGAGACCAGGGTACCTGAAGGACCACCTGCATCCACACAAACCTGTCTGACCTTGGGTGTCCATGTGTCCTCTTTTACAGAGGGCAGTCCTCTGTTTGAAGGGCTGCCAGAGGACCATCCTCTATGTGACGGTGACCTCTATTGAAGGGCTGTCCTGTGCAAGTTTGGTTTAAAGATAAAGAACCCTAAGAACTGTTGCCCATCAATAGTTAGCACCTGAACAGGAGACTGAACAGGTAGGCACACGGGTCTCCTGGTCACAGTCAGGGATGATGTTGAGTACCAAAAAGATCTGGGGCTCAGGCCCACAGGACAAAAAAAATGCACAAATTTGCATATGCTAATTTACATATGCTCTAAAGTAAGGACCCTGTCTCCTAAGGACAACACCCCTATTTGTAAAAAGGGATGTATGGACAGGGGAGAGGAGGGCATTTGAGTTCAGAAAAAAAAAAACTCAGCCAGAAAGATTTTAGTGGGGTGGGCAGCAGGAGAGGAAGCACATGTGGGCAAAAAGCCAGCTAATCCAGGGGGATCAGATGCAACAGAGATCATCAGGGTCGCCCGCTGTACCTTTATTTCAGCAAGTGCCCCTGGACAGCAGGGTGGTGGGGCAGATGGCTTCCCAGAGATTTGGGGCTCCAAATGAAAGATTCAGGGCTCCAGCCCTAGTGGGCCACCCCCTAACACCACCTCTGGTCACAATCTTCCACACTATGGTGAAGTGTACTTTATTTCTATTTATATAATAATAATTTCCCAATTTGCATCTATGCATATAAATTAGCATATGCACACTATATGCAAATTGCTGTCCTCATTTCTGGTGATGCATCTTCTCGCTTTTGGCAACTCATAAGTGGCCATCCTAGTCTGAGGTTGATTGAACGGCATGCTCAGAGTTCCGACACATTATCAGTTAAGGAGGGCAGGAACAAGGAGCAGAGCCTTTTCAGTTGTGGCATCTTGTCTATGAGATACCCTTTCCTATGTCCATTTGCCAGGCATCATTGTTGTGGATGATCTTTTAGAAAGAGGCGGAAACTAAGCTTTTGATGGAATTTAATACTGCTGCTATTTTTAACCTGTTATCTGTTGTCTGTTTTAATTGTTGTCATAACTGCTCTTGTTTTAATGTTTTATTGTGATTGTGTATTGTTAACCCCCTCATGAATCAGTATGATAAAGAGGCGGGATATACATATTTTAAATAAAATAATAAGTCATAAATAAAAACATGAAAGTGTTTGCCACAAGTGTTAAAAAAAACACCTCAGAAAACAGGAGGCATTTTTCAACACATGAAAATGTGTTATATAAAACAAGTTTTGGCACTAGTTAGGAATGGCATATATGAAAAGGGGGGATATAACGTGTGCCATTATTATACTAAATACAACTTTATTCTGATTCTAGAAAGCATTAGCCTTAATACTGAAAAAAATTATATTTAGGACCTGCAAAATGTCTTTTAATTGTCTTCTAGCCCATATTTTTAGGACTGAAATCCAGTGCAAAGACAGTGTGTGCATGCGTGCGTGTGCGTGTGTGTGTGCGTGCATGCGTGTGTGTGTGAAATATAATACCAGAGTGTAGTGAAGTTGATGTTCCAACCAAAGGGCAGAGAGGTTGTTAGTGACTCTTAAATGTATTAAAACAATGTATTAAACCCTTGACTCAATGGAGAACTTTCACCCTGCCTCTCCCTCCCCATAAACAAAGTGGTTTTGCTTATTAGTATTTGAGTAAATTTGTTACATTTTCCGGACTGTTTTGGAAAGGGGGCTGATGCAAGGGATTCTGGATCTTAATGGCACCATTCATCAAAACAGTACGTTTGAACATACATAAAGCATAAAGCTTTCCCACATGGTACTTAATACTGTGCATTGAATTCAACTGCAGTTCTTTGTTCAAGGAAGAACAAGATGGAGAAAGGAAGCAACATCCCAATCCTAAAAATGTGTACTGGAGTAATCATAAACTATGGTGTTAACTTTTCACCTTTTCCCACCCACTCATGTTGCACTGTCGCAGCTTTCAGTTCACCTCACTCTATCCACTTGGCTTCACAAACGTTAAGACCAATTGATAAGATCACTTGAGAATACTTTTCAAATAATCAACATGCTAAGCTTCTGACTTGAGAAGGTTGCTTCCAGCTAACTGTTGATGAAAGCAGAATATGGGGCTAGACAGTCAATGATCTGATCCAGCAAGGCAATTATTATATATTTGCTATCAATAAATTTTTCTTCTTCACTTAGAAAAGAAGGGTGTAGCACGGCGGTCACTGATCTGCAATTCTGATCTGCACACAACGAAAATATTGCATGAAGAGGGTCATCCGAGCCTGTCCTTAGGATTTAAGAGACTGTAGAATAACTCAAAATAATGGTGGAGATGGAATGGAAAATAGAGCAAGTAAACTATGGATGAAGACAGACATTGTATTTAAAGAGCAGTGACAGTGGGTTCTTCACCCATGGTGTGAGCCTGGCTGTGCAATCTGAATGACAGATATACATGCCAGCAAGTCAAATGCTGGTTCAGCTGTTGGTTTTGCTCCTCATTGCATGCTTCAGATAGGTTATCCATCTTTTTTTTTTTTTTAAAGCGGCACATGTACATGTATTCATTTATGTATTCATTCATTATAAATTCATTGCAAAACTGCTCCGGAGACTGGACGGGAGAGAAGCATGTTAGGGACATCAGAGGCACGAATACATCAGTGTCCTCCACAGCCTGCTTTTCCCTGGTTTAAACTGAACCACAACGCCAGCTTACAGAAATGGTCTCTCAGTGTGCCCAAGGAGAGAAAAGGCAATGTCTGTATTAAACTGCGTTGAAGGCACTTCCTGTGTCTCTTCTGGAAAACACATTTACACTAAATTTGGACACTGTGGATCCACAAGGTGAACCAAACCAAGTGAGTGAATTTGCTTTTGAGATAAATTTGACCCTGCGCCTTGCATCTCTTTGCCATCTTCCTTTCTGTTTACATGAGGTGAATTTTCACAAGCAAAGTGGTGTGTTGCGGCCTTCCCCAACCTGGATCCCTCCAGATATTTTAAGTCCCAGCATTCCTGACCTTTGGTCATGCTGGCTGCGGCTCATGGGAGTTGTAATCCATGACATTTTGAAGGTGCCAGATGTTTTGTTTGCAATGAGGCTGAATTAAGCCCTCATTGTAAACAGAAACAGACATACAGGGTTGAATTTAGCTGGCCATTGACACATTCCCTTTGTCAAATCAACATATACCCAAAACAGGAACCATTTCCCCAAGAAACCATCCTTGAAGGGTGCAAAGCAGCCCTAACTTACAAAGATATTTTGTCCATTATAAGGGTGGCAGGGTGACCAGCCAGATGGGCGATTCACAAATGTAATAAATAATAAATAAATAATAATTCCCATGCTTTGTCAAACCATCCCTTAGTAGATGGTACTGGGGGCATTTCCCGATGTGAAGCCAGTTGACAATGGGCTGCTGTTAACAACCGTCCTAATAATTCTCATTGATGAACTTACATGAATCTAGGGGCGACCACTTACACATTACCAAAACAAGAGGACATTGCTTTGCATAAAATTTGCATATGCTAATGTGTAGGTATACATGTGGACTTAGAAATACTTAGCATAATTTCAAGAGAAACACAAGACATTGCCCCCGTAGTGGGGGATGACTGTGACCAGGTGACCTGTGTGCCTGCTCGGTCAGCTCTCCAGGTGCTAACTGTTGATGGGCAACATGAATCCCCCTCCTCTCCCTTCTTATGGTTCTTTATCTTTAAACCAGACTTGGACTGGAGAGCCCTTGAAATAGAGGATGCCTTCAAACAGAGACTGCCCACTGTAAAACAGGACACATGGCCACCTTGCATGAATCTCCTGAACACAGAACTTCAGTGTGCCAGGTGATTTGGCCCATAGCTGAGATGGATTCCCTCCTTCTATATTGTAGGATTTCATGCTATGTTCACTGAAAATGCATCAGGCACGTGCTTCCTCCCTTTCGAAATTGACATTTGCAGGGTCAAAGCCATAGAAATCTTTTTTCCCCCTCCCCCAAATATTCATTTTATCCCAAGTCTGTTCAGTGTCTAGAATCCTGACTTTGAAATACAGTGTTCTCACAAGTCCCCTGAGCCCAATTTTGGAACTTATTTCATATACTGTACCTTGGCAGCGCCTGTGGACAACAGTGAGACTGTACTAAACAAGCACGCCGGAGAAGCTGACTTGAATTGACATGAGCCAAGTGTTGCAGAGTTTCTCAGGCTTATGTGTCCCTTGCCGAGAAATTCATGTACAAAAAGGGGGAAGATGTGGAGCTTTTGAAGTATATTGGTGCAAGCCAGCTGGGAAAGTGTCTGTGCATGCGCCAGCGGAATGAATATGGGAGTAGCACCACTAGAGTGAAAGCTTTGCAAGAAGTGGGCTTTGCTTAAGAAAAGGCTCAGGAAAGGGAACTGACTTGATAGATGGAGACGACTGTTCCAAACGCAGGGAACAACAAGGCAGAAGGTTATGACTTAAAAGTAAATGAATTTAAATGCATGACTCAGTAATTCCCAGCATGGATGCTGTGAGAAGGAAATTCATTAGATAACCAAATGCTCCCCTGAGCCCAAAGGACTCACCTACAGAGGAGTCTGTCTGATGCTACTCTGAATGATATGCAGCTCTGGACTTTCCTCCTTGTAACCATCTTCCACTGAGGTTGGAGTAGGCTGTATTAGAAATTCATTTCAGTATATTTTGGACCAGAATTCACACCTCCTGGGTCTGAATGCAGACCCGAATGCAATCTGTGGTCCAAGTCCATACATTTCCGAGCTTGCGATGCAATTCACGCCACCAAAAATGTATTTGTAGGATGCGTACATTTCAAAAAAATGTGCACAGACATTCTTTAATCAATGGGAGAGAAAAAATGCATAAATTTCAGAAATATGCACAGTTGATGAGTACATCTGGAAAAATATGCACGATATCTCTACACATCCCCAGCAAAGTGCCACTTCTGTGCATTGGGTGTAATTAGATCATTCAGTCCCTCCCAGTAAAAGGGGCATGCACACAAGAACCCACACACATACACATTAACTGAGTGCTTGATTGGGGAGCAGATTATGCCTGCTGGCCAAGGTCCCTCAGACCGAAGGGACCCTACGAGCATACAGGTCCTTCACGCCAATGAGAACCCTGGCTAATCGTAGGACCAATCACAGGGCCTTTTCACATCAAAACCATACACGTGGCCCCAGGAGATGCGGACAGTGGGCGTGATCCCACCCACCCCCTCTGGCCTTTATTGAAGATGCAGTGGAAAGGCTCATGGACAAACTTCTACAGAGATGGAGCAGGCTTACTTGCTCTCAGAGGGGACACAGCCAGAGCAGTTACTCCCAACAGAAACACCCAGTATGTGCTCTTCTGAAGATGGCTGGTTTTCTTACACTATCAACAAGTAAACCATTTGGGGTATCAGAAGAAAATGTGCCTCTAACTTCAATGCAATAAAAACTGCAGCTCAGGTATAAGTATTTCAGGACACGCTGGCACAAGCTAAAGAACGACAAGAGGCTGGCCATATTCCAGAGTTCACCAAGGCTCTGATATGCACATGAAGCTCCATGCAAGCAGGGACGGTCTTGTTCATTTCCATGTTGAGAAATGTAAATGCGTAACATCATTCAATAACCAAAGACAATTTTGCATACACATCAAACATTCCCCAGCACTGGAGTGTATAGAGTAGAGGCAGGACTGGTGCAGGGCAGTTTGGCGCCCTAGGCTAAATTATATTTAGCGCCCCCCCTCGTGCCGTGGGGGGGGGCTCCGGAAAGCAGCCCTGCTCTGCAACCTCCCGCCCCCCCGCCGCCACCGGACCCCCCCCCACACGCTGCCGCTGCCGCCCCCCCACCTACCTTCCCAGTCCGACGCCTCCTCCGAAAAGGGACCCCCGCGCTCTGTTTTTGGCCGGGGGAAACCAGAGCAACAGGCCTGTTTAAGCCCTGTTGCCCTGGTACTTCCCGCCAAAACAGAGCACGGGCGGGGCTCCGGAAACAGCATGGAGAAGGTAGGTGTCAGGGGGGAGGCGGCGCGGAGGAGAGTTGAAGCGAAGCGAAGCGAGGCGAGGTGGGGGGGAGGTGGTGCGGTGGGGGGGAGGCAGCGCAGAGGTGAAGCGAAGCGAGGCGAGGTGTGGGGGAGGCGGCGTGGGGGGGGGAGGTGGCGCAGAGGCGAAGCGAGGCGAGGTGGGGGAGGCGGCGCAGGGGGGGGAGGCGGCGCAGAGGCGAAGCGAGGCGAGGTGGGAGGCGGCGCGGAGGCGAGGCAAGGTAGGGGGGAGGCGCCCAGGCTCGGACCCACCACTACTCCGGGCGCACTTACCTGGCTTTCTCGGAGAGGAGGGCGGGCGGGCAGGGCAGGAGCGCGCCGGCAGCGAAGAGGAGCGCAGCGTTCTGCGCCCTCTTCCGCTACGCGCCCTAGGCAACCGCCTAGTTGGCCTAGCGGTAGCGCCGGCCCTGAGTAGAGGCCCTCTCTCATGGCTTAATTATCTTGAATTACACTATTAATCTGTGTTTCCTTCATGAACATCTTAGTAGCCAAGGATAATTTGGTGTCTCTACTCTATTTGTCATTATATATATATATATATATATATAAGTGTGATAGGAATGACAGAGCTGTGCCGAATACTCTTTCATTTTGATATTCCCTTTGAAAGAAGTTTATTCAGTGCAGCTAAACAAATTACTAGACAATACTCTGGTAATGCCAAACATTTGTACTGTTTCTATGTTATTTGGTTTCCTTTTCATCTCCAGGTCTCTGCTTCTTCTCATCTCCATTTTCCTCCTTTTTCTTTGCCCCCGTCGTACTCGGCATCGTTTGTGCACACAGCCATTTCATCTCATTGGCTGTGACAACCCACATGATTTTGCTGATGATCCCATAATATTATGTCTGACATGACTGGTAAACAATCACACCAAAGCCAATAGGATTAAACAACAGTGTGGGCAAATAAAGCTGAGGACACGAAGAATAACACCCCCCCCAAAAAAAAAAACCAAAAAGGAGAAAAGAAGGAAAATAGAGCCAAGAATATCACTGGAACATTGTGAATGTGTTTGCAATGAATCCCCAAAAAATCACCAAAAACAGCTTTTCAACACTCATGAAACCAAACACAAAATGAGATTTTCATAGATTTCATAGATCATAGAGTTGGAAGGAGCCTACAAGGCTATCGAGTCCAACCCCCTGCTCAATGCAGGAAACTAGAGGAGGGGTCTCCCATCCCAGTAATAACCAGGCCTGACCCTGCTTAGCTTTCCACACTCAGACAAGCTGAGCCAGCATAAGCCACAGGCCTGATGTTTTGGCTCAACCCCTAGATAGGACTAGCTTGCCCATAACATTATTAATTGCTTGGAGGAAACTTCATTAAAAAAACAAGTATTTCATTTTCCACATTTCACTAACAAGAAGCACAAATTCAATAAAACTGGTTATTGACCAATGCAGTAGGCAAATTCTCAGTAGGCAAGCAAAACCAATCCTTTAAAAAAATGTTGTTGGGTTGTGTTTGTGGGCAATAATAGGAAACTTAATTTTTGTACATATGGCTATTTTTCCTGATTCTATTTTTTAAAGTTTTTCACATACACACACACACACACACACACACTATTGCCACTTGATCACATTTTACTTGTAACAATGCAGCACAAATAAAACCATATTGCTCTGTAGAATAATACATTAATCATCATCAGTCGTCATTCAGATCTGTACGTTCCTTCCAAGCAGTGCAGAAATATGAACAGATATCCTCACGAGAAGGATAAATGTCTTATCTCATAGTTCACCTAGCTTGGAATACATAATAGGGCTGCATTGACAATGCATGTTATTTATCATCCCTTGTATGGGGCAAGAGGCAATGATGGATGCCTTTTGAACCGTGCGAGATTTATGAAGGTTTTTACTCCTCGAGTGCTGTGGAATTGGGGCTAGAGTCCCATATGCACAGTGAATTTTCAGTGTACTTAGTGACTTAATTATTATTATTATTTATTTTATTAAGAGCAAACAGACCAGGATGAAAAACACTGTATCATCTCACTTTTTAGCTGTCAACCAACCATCATCACATTTTTAAACAGATGTAAACCAGCCAAATTTGAACTAAAATATAGACACATCCATACAACGATGCATTGCCGCCATTGGCAGGGGAACAGTCTGGTGTGCGAGTTGTGTGCTACTGGTAGTATAAATATCTTGTTGGTTTGAATTTTAATCACCCAGGCTACACCAATGGAAGGAATGGTCCTACTGGCAAAATTCCCAGAAACACATAGGCCTTGTTTGCATGTAACAACAACCCAGAGTATGGGTTGTCATTGAATCATGGGTTGCTGTTGAATCGTGGGTTGTCGTTTTGTGCGAACCCTGCACTATGGTTTAACTATGCATTGTTAACCATGAACAACCCAGGAAGAGAACCCATGATTTGTTGTTGGATTGTGAACTCTGGGTTGTTCATGGCTAACAACCTATAGTTCTGGGTTCGCACGTAACGACAACCCATACACAGTCCATTCTCTGGGTAGCCGTTACTGCAAATCAGGTCATAGCAGAGATATAGAGTTTTGAGCTGAACAAGACTGCAATCCTGATTACAGTTGGGCTGAAGTCAATGGAATTTAAGTTGAATTACATGCAAAATTTACAGACAAATTCTACAGTTAGAATGCATTATGTAAATGGGGAAATTTGGATACATTTTTATAATTTGTGTAGTTTATTTATAATTGATATATTTTTTAGTCACTTCTCTATTAAGAATACTCAAAGCGATGCCCAAATTCATAAAGCAGAAATACCTCAATCCAGCTAAAGGCCATCCTGCCATGCGCATATTCATAACTGAACACACCCCTTTAACCATGAATGGTGGCCTAATAAACCTGGTCATATCATAGGGTGTATTTACTTCCTGTGTGGGTAAATGGTTGGTAGGTTGCATTCAGCTCTATGGATCACATGTTTTGCAGGTAGGGTGGCCACTTACATATAACCAAAAAAGAGGTAATGCATCACCGTAAAGGAGGACACCAATTTGCATAAAAATGTATCCAAATTTCCCCATTTACATAATGCATTCTAACTGTAGAATTTGTCTGTAAATTTTGCATGTAATTCAACTTAAATTCCATTGACTTCAGCCCAACTGTAATCAGGATTTGTATATGCTAATTTATATGTATAGATGCAAATGTAGAAATAATAACTGTAATTTAAATAGAAATACACAACATCTCGCCATAGTGGGGGAAACTGAGCGGGTGACCTGTGTCTATCTGTTGCCTTCAGATAGAGGACACCTTCAAATAGAAGACTGTCCTTGGTAACATAGGACACCTGCCACCCTATGACCAGGCCTATTTTAAAGGAAAAGAAGAAAACTCTCAGTGGCAGCCTTGCAACCCTGTTGACCTGAGGCAAAAGAGGTCGGAGCTTCTGTACCTTAACAGTTGTGCAGAAGCAGACATTTTAGTATGTGTGCATCTTGTCTCAGCCCTGCAATACAACCAACACCTGCTTACATTCCCTATTCTACGCAAGAATTAAAGGCATAGGAGGACTGTCCCCCCCATTGCTGCATCTAGTCAGCCTGCTTGCTTTCTAGTACAGACTTAATGCAGAGAAAAGAACAAACAGTTCTAAAAACATTATAAACTAGGACTAGGAGAAGATGTGTTGCTGGAGTTCTGTTGGGCTTTGCTGTTTTTCTTTCAACGTAGTTATATATTCTCAGATGGCCTAAAGCTATACTGTAAGTCCGCAACTTTGAAAAGAAGTCATATAAAGAAAACAAATAGCAATAAATGACATAAGTACGGCACATTCTTCGTATTTCCAAGATAGATAGATGCATAAGAAATTGGATGTGGTACAAATGTAATGCCAGAATATGTTTTATTAGATGCATTTTGCCAGCCTGCTTGTGCATACACAAACGAGCACACATTTATGAGATACGTTTATAAAATACATCCGAGGGTTAAGAATGGAATTGTGGAAGGAGAAAAGACTCCCCAAAGATTTTTGTTCTGGTTAAGACATCATTGCAGAAAAATATGTGATCTACCAAGGCAGAACATGGTTGTGTTTTTCTAATATTTAAGACCCTGGTTGTGGTTGCTAGATGATTGGTCTGCAGCTGGTGAGTTAAGACACCCAACTGCGCCACATTCCAACCTAAGATGGTTCTTCTCACCATCACTACAGAGAGGAGTGTTTGATTGATTCACATAATATGGGAAAACATTAAAAGCAAGAGTTAAAGGTGGGACCTGGTTCTGGAAAGGGTGAACACCACCGGGCTAGATGTGTGTTGCAAAAATAAAGGCAATGGCCCAGTCTGCACATAACAATCCTGGGTTGTCATGAACAACCAAGCATGCTAGTTCACATTGCTTGATTGTTCCTGATGTTCCTGATTCCTGGGTTGTTTGCCAGGATGTGTGAACCAGAAACTCTGACTTGTCTCTCCCCTGACAAACCAGAGTTCCTGGTTCACACGTCACAGTAAACAACCTAGCATCCCTGGACTGTTTAGCCACTCCTGCTCACAGTGAGAGCGACTGGGCATCATGCACTTGCATGCTGACTTGTGCGCAATAACCCAATTTCCCTTTTAGAAATTCTGGGTTATCATGACATGCAAACCAGACCATTGTTTTATACCAATGCTTCTTGTAGAAGAGAGAGAAGTCCAGTTAAAACAATTGAGCCCATGAAATATGGGTCAGGATCAAACCTTAAGAGTGCTTGCACCTGATACCACATGACTTGTGTGTTGTGTGAGCTGAGTGACTCCTTGTGTAGTCCTCTCCCCAGATAGGAGGATCACGTCAGCTGGGTGAATCATGCACACATGACATCCAGTTCTTTTAACCTTTCCCCGCAGGATTCCCCTTCTGGATCCTTTGTCATCTTTGAAGCGATCCTGTGAGTCCATTCCACCTCATCTATATGCTTATTGATCTGCAGAGTCCAGAACTGAAAACAAGGCTCCAGATGTGATCTTACCGATCTCATTGCAGCTCTTTGCAGTGAGAATTACTTGTCCAGCATCAAGATGGTTGTCATGATCCTAATTTGCTAAGGCAAATGTCCTTTATTTTGGTGACAATTTTGCATGTGTGAGAATTTCAGGAGCGTGCCTTTTTTAAATAAATGCTTAAAGTAAGGTAGTATTAAACAAAATACTTTTTAAAAAACACACACACCCACATTTCTGAAATTCCAAACTTCCGGTTGGCCCCGATTTCCCCTGTTTTCCCCACACTTCCGTTGCTGGCCCTTCCTCTGAATTGCCTGCAGTGTCAGTGTCTGCATAGAGCAGTGTTCATTGCTCTATGCCCATCGTTTGCGCCATAACAACCAATCACATACAGCACAGGCTGATGACACCATCTTGTAATAGAGGTACAGTGTGATGAAAGCACCAGGATATGGCAAGGAACACAACTGCACCTTCTTGAAGGTTGCCAACATTTTGGAGCAAGGAACTAAAGAGTGTTGAAAATGGCAAATTTCAGCCGAAGAAGAAGTGAACGGCTGAGAATCATTTCAACAGCACACAGCCCTTCTTTGAAGTACCAGTTGCCACTGGGAACTAATTTTGTATATCATCTTGTGCATCAGATAGACACGTTTACTGTCAAGCTGTTTGTAGAGGAGCAATAAAAACCAGTGAAAAAGTTCTGTCCACTCATATATATCCCCTGGATGAACTTTATCCTGCACCTCTGTGGCCTGTACCTTCTACCTGCTTGCTTGCTGATTTCCATACCAACACATAATCCTTTGCTGATCTATATGCTTAGCATCACATGGAAATGAGGGAATAATCCATGGATCACCGAAGTATATCATTTTGATTTACTGTGTAACATTTATATGTTTTGAGGTCAGACCTCTGTGAGGGAATAATTCACAGCTGGATATATGGCTCCTTCAGGATATACTTTTATTGCCAACAAGTACAGAAAAGATTGTTTTTTATGCACTTGCTCTTTATTGCTTATGTGAGACGCTGTAGCTGGATAGTTCACATAAACATTTATATAGGTTTTCGAAAACAGTTGTTACAGAGGAAATAAGCCTTTTTTCTCTGTTTACACAAATTCAGAACAAAAGATTCTACTCCTGTGCTCTTCCTGTAATTGACAAGTGGGCGTGTTTCTCTCTCTCTCTCTCTCTCTCTCTCAATGACTGGAAGAGGCAAATGCTTGAGATACAGTCATGCCTTGGATTGAGAGCATAATTCGTTCCGGAAACGTGCTTGTAATCCAAAACACTCTTATATCAAAACGAAATCCCCCAAAAAAATTTGTACAGAGATTTTTAATTTAAGCCGTACTACAGTACTTGTATTGCAAGACGTCGCTTGTATATCAAGTCAAAAAAATTAAATAAATATTTTAAAATGTGCTTGTCTTGCAAAACGCTCGCAAACCAAGTTACTTGCAATCCAAGGTATTGCTGTATATTCCTGACAGTCCTTAAATTAATGGTAGCCTGGCACATTGGTGAACAATTACTAGACACCAGGGGGTTTAAAAGTAATGAGGAGTGTTTTTCCAAAGGACAGCGGAAGCTCAAACCCATTCAGACAAAACAATTCCCCTCTTCCCATTTGATTAGTAAAAAAGATGTGCATAGTTAAGGCTTCAATCCCAGGCAGAGTATAGCATTCTTAAGCCTATCGATTTCAATGGGCTAAGGTATGCCTAGCTTTGCATAGGATCAGGCTGTACATTTCTTGGGCTATAGGAGATCTATTTATTATTTATTTATTATTTTGCTTGATTTCATTATTTTATTTTTCATGAATCATGAGATTATTCTTTCAGATAGCACAATTTCTTTCTCTGCGTAAAATATACCTTGATTGACTAGTTGATTAATACCTTGATCGTTTAGACAGTAGACTACATTGTGTAAATTTCCTGACTGTTAGAGCAATAAGACAATGGAACCAATTACCTAGGGAGGTGGTGAGCTCTCCCACTCTGGAGGCGTTCAAGGTGCAGCTGGACGGCCATCTGTCAGGGATGCTTTGACCTGGATTCCTGCATTGAGCAGGGGGTTGAACTCGATGGCCTTGTAGGCCCCTTCCAACTCTACTTTTCTATGATTCTATGTACCCACTGGTTTTCTGAGGGATGTACACGTACCTTTTTTTGTGCTCGCCGGGTGCTCAGCGAGTACCCCTGCCGCTTGATATATCTTGTGGTGGCAGCGGGGCTCCCGGTGGACTTCCTGGACCCCGGACGTGATGCAACAGGGTCCAGGCGCTGTGCCAGGAAGTGATGTGACAGGACCCCGGCACTGCGTTTTTCACTTAAATACTATAGAAAACCACCTTAAAACGGCTGCAATTTGCTATTGCACAGCGCCGGGACCTGTCGCATCACCTCCGGAGACCCGGAAGTATCTCTCCCCAGCTCCTCTTTGGGGAGATGTGACGAGCCGGGGAAAGGTAAGTTCTGCGGGGCTTGGGGGGGGTGAGCAGGGTGAGTTTGCCCCGCTTCCACCCCCCAATCGAGTCACACACACATTCCTAGTTTAGACAAACCTTTTAAAAATGTACCATTTCAGGATAGACTTTTTTTTTAAAAAAAAACAACAACAACCAAAAAACATTTTCAAAATCTGAAATAGAATGAAACAGACCTGCTTAAGAATCACAAGATACATCAAAGTAATGTTCAACAGGGACATTTTGGTGGAGGCATAGGGCATGATCCATCCTAGCATGGGCAGATTGGCATAGGCCTACTGCAACCACCATTGGCATTTTCAGTAATTTGTACCCCTGAGAGATAGGATAGATGAGTATATGGGATGTATGCGCAGTTCTCCAGCTCCCGGTAATGGCTAAGATACTGCAGAATGAATATACTGGGAGGGATGCAACAGGGTTCTATGATGCTTGTGGTCAACCCCTATGGACATGCCAGCACTAGGATGGACTATGTCCTTCAGATCTAGTATCTCAAAGATCCGAACTCTTGAAGCAACTCCTAAACTTTAACATTGCTTTCTCTACCTTCACAGCATCTAACAAAGTTGGTTAGTTTGACCAGACGGGGGATATTCCAAAATTCCACTTGCACTCACTGCCCCTCCCATATGTGCACATCCCTTTGGATTGTGGTCAGAGAGCAATACTCTTTATCCTAATAGACCGATTGGTTTCTCGTGGTGAAGTGAGGCCTGAGCTTTTGTAAGCAGGACCTACCTCATCAGATTTCCTGTGAAAAACAAATTTGTACCACGGCACATGACAAGACAATGCGGCTCTAGTTTGAGTAGATTGTTTTCTATCCAAAGAGAGTTTAAGAAGGATTACACAGAAATCCTGAAAGCAGCAAATCATCATTGGTTGTGTGGCTGCTCCTATTTCTTCTAATTTATTGTTTATTTATTTTGGGTGGCAATAAATAAACAATCTTGCCTTAAAAATCATCATCATCATCATCATCATCATCCAGGGCTGTCGAAAAACAGGACCTAGAGATAAATCCTTCCAACTTTGCATCATATTTTCAGTGGTACAGTCTCAGTCCTCCTCCACTTGCAGATTAAGTGTGTGCTGTTTTGCTCACATGTTAATAAATGTTTCTCATTTGTGAGAGTCACTGAATAGAGCAAGCGAATTGTTTTACCCAGTAGGTGGTGGAGCAATAATGAAGCATTGTGATTAAGTAGCGTTGGAATCTCTTATCCTTCTCACTGAGTGGGAGGTACCATTAGTAGTAAAAGTAATTACCTGTGTAGAACATGCTGATTGCATCAAGTGTATCTGCTACATTATACTATGGGAGACTTCAAAACTTTATGGGCTTTAAGGGAGCTTCATTTGCCTACAGTTTCAAATCTTAATCAATTGTGCAATTTTTTTTTTAATGTTGCAGTGATGTCTAACTTACAAACAACTTAGCTAAGAAGCTCCTTTTTTCTGTCATCAAAATCTGAGTGTCAGATTTGGTCCTTTTGAAGCAAATGGACCATTGGATGCAACAATTAAATTGCTCGTAAGTTTCTAGACATAAAACCAACTTCTAAAGTTTGGAGAAAGGCACTGATCTACATCCACTGCAAGTGCACACTGAGTTTAAACTGGTGAAACTAGGCCCTTGTTGGAAGCCACCATAGTCTGGTCGAAGCTAGGTAAAAATCTGAGGAAAAGCAGAAGTAGGATTTAACATGATACGGTGGTGGGGTGCGGGGGAGAGAGTTGAGTCAACAGCAAAATCTCCCTTGCCCAATTCGGAATGAGCCTGATTAAATATTTCATAATAATTCCACAATAATTCTAACATAATTTATACTAATTTGACCTCCTCCAAAATTTAAAATTGGGCCCTGCCACCCAGGGCTCCAACTCACCACTTGAAATGGTGTTCTATGCAGCCAGATCTGTTCCCCACGAAAGACTATAAGAGACCTGGTGGGAAAGAAGGATTCCACTTCAAGAAGCAGGCTGGAATCCTCCCAACCTGTGGATCAAATAATACTACGTTTGACATGCTGTGAGGTGTTCAGACATCACCTGAAACATCACACAATGTGAGTCTCTCCTTAAGGGTTTTCTTTAATGAAGAATTCACTTCCCCACCACAAAACCCAGATGTGGAGAACTGAGCAATGACTCCATCTATGGCATTGTGTGACTTGCATCAGCTTTTCCTGTGATGTAACACAGGGAAATCTGGTGCAAATACGCTGTTATTCTACTCAGTACAGACTAGAGTAAGGGTTGAAAAGAGTAGGATTTTTCCCTTTCAGATGGTGAGCACAGACATTTTCAGAGGTTCTTTCAGCTATTTTTGGCAATGTATTAAGACATATTGATTTGATAATGAGTGGCATATGCACAAATGAATACAGCAAACTGTCAGGGAATTGATTGCCCAGTTTTCTACCATAGTCTGTTCTAAGCAGACGAAAGCTTGTCACAGTAATGATAAACCTTTATCAACTCTGTTGAATCAACAGGCTTACTAAATTGTGGGTCCTTCCAATCTGGAGAATCAAACTTTGCCTTCTAAAGTTGGGTTGCCAAGCAAAATTCACTCTGATCTTTTCAAACTCTCAGAAAGTGTGTGTGTATATTATAATATATTATATAGAATATACAATATTCTTGTATATTGCCTCCTCCACACAGGGATTGCTGAAATAATAATTTTAGTGATCCTCATCTCAGTCCATGTGTGTGTGTGTGTGTCTGTAGTGGCAAATGGGTAAAATTTTGCAATTTGGCTGTTTGTGTGAGGTTTGCATCCAATTTAAATTGTAAGATGCATGTATTCAGTCTAAGAAAAATTAGCTAGGAAAGAAACATAAGGATTGCAATCCAAAGCTCCTGAAGGATGGGGAGATGTGGTCCAATTTGCACATATAAATAGGGGTGGGGGGAGAATTAATGAAATGCCAGAATGTATATACACCAGAAATGCCTAGATGGTTAATGTTCTATATTAATGCAAAAGCTACCATTTTGATCTTGATAACACCAAGGAAAACATTCCCATTTTTGTTTTCGGGAAATGAATCCAAGCATCTATTTAAATCTTGGTCCATGTCCATTTGCTTTCTTAGATACACAGTATATTTCCAAGCAAGAAGAGGGAAATTAGTTGTTTTCGCCCTTGTGGATTTGTTTATTCTATTTTTTTAAATAAGATTTGAGAAATGTTTTTGGCAGGGAAAATGAAATGTATGCTTTAAAAGCCCTTCCTAGAATGTCACATCAAATATTGTTCTTGATAAAAGTGAATCACAGACAGCAGCGAGCAACAAAAATTGAGAAAAGAAACAGACCTTAGACCTTGGACTCTAAAGAAATTTCAAAAGGACAAGTCTTAATTTGAGATGAAGTAAAAGACTGAACACCTGATGTTCATTAGCGGAAAGGGGGAAAAAATCATTGTCTTGATAGCTTGGACAGAAACTGGTAGTGTGACGTGAAATTTAATTACCTGAACAGCATTTGAAAATAAAAGAACTCTGATTTGTGAAAACATTTCAGATTTTTGAATTCTTTCAAAGTCTAGAAATGCAAACAATAGATCTCAGCTGCCACAGAGACTGGCTTGTGGTTAAAGCATTGCTTTGGCACTCTTTCAAAAGAGTTACAATGCTTGAGCTGCCAAAGACCAGGGATATCTTTGCCAACTAACCAGGAAAGTACCGTACTGGCCTAACCTGATCTTTGTTCTTAGGGCCAGTTGCCAGGTGTATGCATGTGTGTTTGTGTGTGTAAACCTAGAAATTTGTCATAGTTGCCAGAATTATCATCATCATCATCATCATCATCATGAGAGAGCCAGTGTGGCGTCATGGTTAGACTGTTGGACTGGGCCTCTGGAGATCCAGGTTCTAGTCCCCACTCAGCCATGAAACTCACTGGGTGACTTTGGGCCAGTCACTGACTTTCAGCCTAACCTACCTCACAGGGCTGTTGTGAGGATAAAATGGAGAGGAGGAGGACTATGTAAGATGCCTTGGGCTCCTTGCAAGAGGGAAAAGGCAAGATATAATTTTTTTAAAAAAGTATTATTATTACTATTCTTCTTCTTCTTCTTTTGAGTGCGCTACCAGACACTGGACTCTTATCGCTACCAACCTATTCCATCTTTTCCTCCTTAACTGATGTTTTTACTGGTAAGAAAAAGACAGGAGAAGCTGAGTGAAAACACAAGGCCACAAAAGAAAGACAACAATGTTGCCTCGATTTCCCTTAAAACTCTGTGTTTGAGGCAGGGTGATTGCAGGATAAACGGCTCGTCTGAACAGGCAGCCGGAATCAAAGCCTTCACTATTTCCACATAGTGTGAATGCTTAGACCAGCCTTCCCCAACCTGGTACTCTCCAGATGTGTTGGACTGCAACTCCCACCATTCTGGGAGGGACATTGGTCGCGCTTGCTGGGAATTATAAGAGTTGCTGTCCAACAGAGCTGGAGGGCACCAGGTCTGGGGAGGCTGGCTTAGACTATGTAGCTACGCTGGCTGGGGCATTCTGGCAGTTGTAGGCCAAAAACATCTGAGGACCCACGGTTGGAGAACACTGATGTAGCCAACCCATGAACACCATGGTGCCAGGTCACTGAGCTCATCACCCCAGTGCACCATGGGAAACTGTAGGAAGTGTGTGTCTGGTTCACTCAGGAATGCAGCATGAATGGTGACAGGCCAACAGGGTCCTCATAGTCACTCGGTGGTGTAGTGGAATTTGGTTGAACGAGCAGTGGGATCCTAATAACGCAATAATAGTTAGAATAGAGATGGCCTGGAGAAGCTTTTTTAAGATGAAAAATGTAATATGCAGCAAAAACTTAAAATTAGCCTTGAGAATGTGCATTGTACGGGGTTATGTATTTTCAGTTTTACTATATGGCATGGGATCGTGGACTTTAACACAGACTACCATAAAAAAGATAGAAGCATTTGAAATGTGGATTCATCGCAGGATGTTATGAATTTCATGCACTGAGAGGGTGACCAACAAAGATGTATTAAAGAGAATGTATAAAGTTTAAGAAAGTATGAAACACAGAAAACTAGAATATTTTGGTCATATACTGAGAAATGAGAAATATAGACGGTTGCAGCTGATTATACAAGGGAAAATAAATGGGAAATGAAGTGTAGGAAGAAGAAGGTCTTGGCTGAAAAACCTTAAACACTGGTTTGGGGGCAATACAACATCATTGTTTAGAGTGGCCATATCTAAAGAATGTTTAGGCCTGATGATGTCCAACCTCCGGTAGGAGAGGAACAATAACAAGAAGAAGGTGTAGTGGAACCAGGGCTTTCAGGGACACAGCACAAGCACTTCTTTATTTGCAGGGATGTTGACATCATCTGCTACCACCACCATCCAGCCAGAATTCCCTGGTCCCTCTGAGCGATTCTCACAGTACCTGGAGGGGGGAGGGGGAATACATTTTGCCAACAACCATGACTGGGTTCAGACAACACAATAGCCCACAGTCAAGGATTGAGTATGGGTTGAGTGTGGATTGTCGTTGAACCATGGTTTGTTCTTGAAATATGGGTTGTTGTGTTGTCTGAATCTAGCTGCACTAACAAGCCATGGCTTGTTAACCACAAACAGCCCATGAAGAGAATCCATAGTTTGTTATTGGGCTGTGAACTGTGGGATATTCGCCATGGTTTGTTATCTCGGCTGGGTTCAGACAACACGATAACCCACGTTTCAATCACAACCCATGTTTCAATCACAACCCCACACTCAACCAGGGGAGGCTGGTGACTCCTATTTCGGTGGGGCTCCTATTCTGTTGCAGGTTTTATTTGGAGCTTTATAGGAGCTATCCGTGGTTCTGAACTCCATTCCAAAATAGGTTCACCACCATGGAGCACCATGGATAGCTCCTATAATGCTCCAAGTAAAAGCTGCAACAGATTAGGGGTCCCACCGAAATAGGAGTCACTCCACTCCACTGCACTCAACCCATACTCAATTCTTGAGTGCAGGTTATCATGTTGTCTGAACCCAGTCAATGCATTGTTCCGTGTTGTAATGCAAAGTGTTTTGCAGTGACTTGGTTCTGAATGGACAGTTAAGACCTATTAGCTCCTGGTGGAGATAAAACTGCCAGAACTGGTTTGTTGATTAACACAGCTGCCTGAACTTTCATTTGGGGTGTGGCTGGCGATGGGGACTGTCAAGATGAGAACCCACACTTCAAAATGAACCACCACATCACTGTATCCACTTCATTGTGTGGCTCTACTCCTTGATTTGCCACAGGCTTCACTTCCTGGCTAGGTAGCCGTGTTTTTGAAATCAAATCTTGGCAACTTCTACTTTCCCAGTGGTTAAACCAGCCCCAGGAAGAGTGATCCTCAGCTGTCATTTGGCTTGGCTGACCCCCTTTCTCTTAACCTCCCTTCTGCTGCATACTGATTTCCCTCCAACAAATGTTGGATTGTATGAGTATATTCCCTCGAGTACGATGGCAACTGTCCGAGGGCTGATTTTTAGACAATATTTTGTTCTTTTCACTCAGGTGACTTTCCTGCATTCATTTCTTTGCTTTAAAAAAGTGACATCCAGGCATGGTGACAGGTTCTGGCCCCTCCATTTCTCCGTTACACTACATTTTATTAAGAAGGTTCATAACAAATATACACACTAGAACAAATGGTTTTGATCAATCTAAATAGCCCTGAGGCCAGGCATCATGTTCCTTTTGCCAATTACCAATTAGTCCTGATTCCAGAGAGAAAAATACACAGGAGAGGAACAAAAAGAGAAGGAAATTAGAAGAGTTTAATATGAGTTCAGCTCTACATTCATTTTTTATAAAATGACAAGTTTCTAGATCTCATGATTACACTGGATATCTTTAAAAAGATGTTTGTGAAAGGCTCGGAGGATGAAGAAGAGAATGAGTAGGGCTTGTACTGGCTGGAAGGATGACATTCATTGCTCTTTGTAGTTCCATTTTCTCTCTGTGGACCTTAGCTTTACATTTTCTTATATATTTTGAATTATTATTTATTCTGCAATTTGGCAAACTTGCTAGCATTCAACATATCTTATATGTAGACCAGGGGTCCATCTAAGCTAGTACTGTCTATTCTGATGGGCAGCAGCTCTCCAAGGTCTTAGGCAGAGATGTTCCCCATCCCTGTTGCTTGAGATCTTTTTTAACTAGAGATGCCAGGGCTGAACATGGGAAGCTTCTGAATGTAAAGCATTTATTCTCCCACTGAGCTATAAGATCCCTCCTCCATTAGCTGAAACCCTGCTCAGCATAGCATTCCCAGCCCATCTCCATGCATTTCACTGGGACTTAAACCAACAGCTTGGAGAAGGGCTTTTGCACATCCTTTATTTGCAGAAGGTATCAGATTTCATCCCTGGGCCATCTCCAGGTAGAGCTGAAAAACACTCTCCTCTGAAACCCCGGAGAGCTGCTGCTTGTCAACATAGACAACACTGAGCAAGATGGACCAATGAACTGAATCTTTATAGGGAATCTTTATAGGGGAAGAAATTCATTCTGTTCACATTTTAATAACTTACCCAATTTCCCATCAGTACACAACCCGAAACTCAGTTATCCTTTGACATTCGCACTTCTCCGAATTTTGCAATGGGGTTCTTCTCCAATCGAAGAAAAAAAAAAGTGTACAAAACTGAATTTATTAGGGAAAGGTGCACACGTACATGTGTATATTCATGAAAACATTTAAAATGCATTATATTAGGAACATTGCTTGCAAAAAAAAAAGTGTATATTAGGCAAAATTGCCTACAAAACTGCATGTATTGGGAGAAAGGAACACACAGATGGATTTTCATGCAAACCTTTATGGAAAAAAATCTCAAAGTTTGGGATGAAAATTGATAATCCATCCCTACATCTGTATTAGGCAGATTCCTACTTTGCTAAATTGGGTCCTAAACAAAGCAACATGGGGGTTCAGTGTGTCCCCAATCACCACTGAATTTCCTCTCCATGGAATTTGTGGGGGACAGGACGGGATGGGAGGTTGATTTGCAATAATCTTCCCTTCATGATTATGAACACGGAGCAACAATCGTTACCTTGGGTCTCTCTGAGTTGTTGACAATGGTTTTGCACATTAGACCATTAAACAATCTATGTTGCTAACCCGTTTGTCCCCTGGTACAGTCGTAAAAAAACAAGACGTGACCTAAGGGACAAAGGAGGAGACAGAAGCAGGGAGGTATAGAGAAAGCTCACATAAATAATATTCCCAGTATGGTATTCCCTAGCATGGCTGTGAGATTGCACACTGGCTCTTTAGTGCTAGTTTCTGAAGGACTCCTTACAATGCTACCTTCTTTGTTGTTTTTAAACTCCCAGAATGCAACAGCCTGCAATGGGAGATAGTGGCTTTAGGCTGGGCATACACACCTGCGTTTAAAAATGTTTCTGCCAAGCCTTTGCTTCATCTGTCCCTGACATTACTCTGCAGCATAAGGTTTTTTGGGATGGGGTCTGGGGATACAAAACAAATTTAATGCAGTTGTGAAGCCAGTGTTATGGTTTACAGTGTCCTTGGACAGCTGTAAAAATCCTTCTCCAGTGTATTTGATTAACGTTTAGGCTTAGCATGTTTCAACTGCAAAAACAGGCTTCAATAATGAACTTGGATCCCATCCAGCTTTTATCCCTGAATCCTGATAAACAACACAAGTCCCAGAAGTAGAGTGCGAGTGATTTACCTATGAGAAACTCAAATCCCCTAACGTTTTGTTATATGTGCGGAGAATAACAAGGCACAGCTTAAGGACTGGCAGTATCCTCTCGGATGTAATCTGGAATTCTGCTGAATCATGCCAAGGAAAGGATCTGATTTATAATGTCGTCAGTTCTGGAGCACTTCAGGGATGTGAAAGAAAGAGATAAAAGTTAAAATACTCCCATCTTGGCTTCATCCATTCACTTTGGCAAAAAACAAAATCAAATCACATTATTTCTTTTAATGTGGTAAGGCCCTCATGCAGTAACTTTATCAGTGTTTCCGAAACTTTGGATTACTGTTCTTTTCCTGAATAAAAATTGGAGATACACTTTACTCTTGCACTTGGAAAGATACACACACACACACACACACACACACATTCTCAATCAATTCCCCAAACATCAAGTACGCATTATCCTCCTTCCCACCATGGGATAGCCCAGTTAATGTTGCTTTCCACTTTTGCACCCTCCCCTTTGCCTAGTTATTCAGGGCTTAGAGATGGAGCCATGCTTTCTGGTTAATGGTAAGATTCTTCAGCACCTATTGGCTATAGGACAGGCATCATCAGGGAATCCCAGCACAGCACATCTGGACTCTGTTGTTTGGGATGATGTCACTGCCCATATATGGGTAGAGAGGGGACGGATCGGTGTTACATAGGGGCCTCCCAATCCCGGTGGACAAAGAAGTGGTGGATGGATCCAAGAAGGTGGCTTACAGTGCAATCCTATAGATGCCTATTCAGAAGTAAGCCCCACTGAGTTCAATGAAACTTACTCCCACAGGACACAGTTTGGGAATTGCCGATTCTCCATTTGGTGGCTGTATGAATAAGTCCTGATGTTTGGAAATGGCAAGTGACCACATCAGAGAGATTTCTTGAAAGCTAGCTTTCCCCCCTTTTCTTCTTTTTGCTGTTGCTAATATGAAATTTCCTGACCATACATATAGCTCTTGGCAGAGCAGTTTACGAGCAGGAAGCTTTTAGTTGCAAAGGTAAACAGAAGAGTATAGATGAAAACATTGTTTGCCTACAATTTTTTTTATTACAGGAAGAATATATTATATGGAGCTTTTCAGTGTTTTTATTTCATTGTATAATGGAATTTTCCTACTATGGCTGTTATCGTAGGCCCAGGCTATGTGCACACTTAGAGCTGGGTTACAAATCCAGGTTTATCATTCTTTAGCTGCAATGCAGATGTGTTCCATGTATGTATAGGGCTTGCACATATAGGGGGAGTAAGATCACACTGCTTCCCACCCCGATTTACACGTGTTTGGTATAACTTGTAAAAGTGTCTAAGGCCACATAAACTAGATGCATTTAAGGACCCTGCTTTTGGCGGAGTTCACAATTACATGGACAGAGCCAATGTATATACGGTTTGTACAAATAAACTGGAACCATGTTAGATTGTAAGCCTGCGGGCAGGGACTGTCTTGTTAATTGTTGTAAACCACCCAGAGAGCTTCGGCTATTGGGTGGTATAAAAAATAAATAAATAAATAAATGTGGACAATGATAGATAGCCTTTTTCACATGTTATACTGATAGGGTGTTCATGTGTCCTTCTTTACAGAGGACAGTCCTCTATTTGAAGGTGTCCTCTATTTGTCTTCTGTTTGACCGACTGGCTGTTCAGTCCAAGTCCGGTTTAAAGATAAAGAATCATCAGAAGGGAGCGCAGGAGCACTGAAGTTGCCCATCAGTGGTCAGTACCTGGACAGCAGACTGAGCAGGCAGGCACACACAGGTGACCTGATCAGTCCTCCTCCCCACTATGGTGAGGTGAGATGTATTGTATTTATTTATTTATTTTTATTATTATTACATTTATATCATGCCTTTTTCCCTCTTGCAAAGAACCCAAGGCAGCTTACATAGTTCTCCTCCTCTCCATTTTATCCTCACAACAGCCCTGTGAGGTAGGTTAGGCTGAGAGTCAGTGACTGGCCCAAATTCACCCAGTGAGCTTCATGACCAAGTGGGGACTAGAACCCAGATCTCCCGAGTCCCAGTCCAACACTCTAACCACTACCCCACACTGGCTATTTCTATTTAAATTATAGCAAAGATAGAGGTCTCTATTTGCACCTCTCCCTCTCTCTCTCTCTCTCTCTATATATATATATATATATCTACAAATTAACCCAATGAATTTATCTGTGGATAGATAATGGTTGTACATTTATTTTCATATGATGAACATTGGATATTTGGGGGAGTGGTTAACTCTCATTAAGTTCACTTCATCTTGTAATTAACTTCAAATCGATTATAATTAATTAGTGCAGATATGGCCACAAATTCTGCCTTTCACCTTTACATACATCTGCATCTGAAACAGAGAACTAATCCATGGGTTGGATCCAACCCATGGTTTCAGATTCTGGCTTGTTCTGAAACCACAGTTCTCTGAATTTGGACCTAAGGAGGTCCTATAATTTGCATGTCTGAATGAGAAATGACAGATTCATCCCCACAGACACCACCTTCATATCACCGGTGCCAATTGAAGCTCCTTTCAAAAGTTCTCTTCCATGCATTCAAACTGCAGGTGCAAGAGGGTGCTAGCCTTGCCACCAACATCTCCAGCCCTTCCAGCTCCATCTGTGAGGGTTGAGCTGGTGGGGCTGGCAGGGATGGGGACACTGAGGGTGAGGCTAGCATGCGTGGCCCTGCTCCGCTTCCATGTGATATTTGAACTTGTTACATGAGAGGAAAACTTCTGAAGGGGGCTGGAAACACCATTCTTTTTAATGGAGTCATTTCACACCCGATGCAGACATTTTCCATCTGCGTACAGTGCAGGATCAGAATTGTGCAGCCCACCCATTTCCTACTCATACGCCCTTCCGGCTTTCCTAAAGTCCTTACCGTCCCCACAAAATGGGTGTTGGTGTGGTGTGCATTAGGCCAATGTCATGTAGATTGGGCCCATTTGCATTGGCGTCTACTCACATGGGCCCTATTCAACTGTGACTCTAACACATGGAAGGCCGGCCGGCCCAGGAGCAGGGCATGTGCACTGGTGGAGTGGGGCAGGCATGCTGCCGCTCCCCCCCCACATCATACATCTGCATAACTCACGCAACTGCTGAGTAGTCAAGTGATGAGAGATCAAGCAACGTGCATGCATGTGTGAACCAGCCACTCCCCAGCTCTCCGTGCAGTCTAAAATGAACACATGCAGATTATAAAAATTTGTAGAGGGACTTGGCTAAAATATGTGAGAAAGGGGAGACTACACTAAAAATAGAGACTGTTATGGGAAAAGGAAGCTTTGAGAAGGGGTTTAAAGGATATAGAGTACGATTAGGGATAAGGTTACTGGGAGGAAGTTCCACATGTAAGGAAAACTTTGATTAAATGGATGGAATCATTTCAAGGAGGGGGGGAAAAATCCCGTGGATAACCGAGAATGATAATAAAAATCCAGAATTCTCAACAGTATATTAAAACCAGATCTGCCAGCTTCCTGCTTTGAGCAGGAAACGTCAGCTATTTAGGGCCAATCTAAATGGTAATTTCCTGCGCCAACATAATCACTGTTTTTTATGTTATAGCGCATGCCCCAGTTGAAAAGAAAACAAAGGGCTGCTTCACTGTAAAGCTCAGGGCTGGTATCTCCCCTCCGGGACAGATGAAAGCAAAAGTCTCAAAGCTTTGCAGGAGAGAGGAAGGGAGAAAAAGTTCTCAGGATTCGTGCAGCCCTCATCTTAATTTCCTGTGTTCCTGAGACTGAGTTAGCAGATCTGGGATCCATGCCTCCTTTGCCCAAAGTAGAGAATTTGCCATATTTTATATAGCGTCAACACCACACCATCCTCTCTGCCCCACTTGGTGTTACGATATCCCCCAGGAGCGCTTGATGGACTATGGCAGCCTTCTGAAATCTGGTGTCCTCCAGAGGCTGGATCCAAGATCTGTCCTCCACAGGAGGAAGGGACCTTCCATGAGAGGAAGGGCTTCACTTGCGGATGGTCCTTCCATCCCATTTTTAAAGATCTCCCTCTCCCCCATAGCTGACCCCCATTCAACAGGGTCTCCTGACTCTGTGTAGCAATTTCATGAGGGTTCCATGGGAAGGAGGGGAAGGGGAATTCCATTTCCACCAGGGCAGTTGATCCAGTGTAAATCTGGATCCAACCCAAGGTGTCTTGGACTTTAGCCTCCATCAGCCCCAGCCAGTATGGCCAATGGTCAGGAATGCTGGGAGTTGTAGTCCAAAACACCTGAAGGGCACCAGGTTGAGGAAAGCTGGACTGTGGAGTTGGGATGAGCTCGTAGGGATGTGGAAAGAATGAAACCTGGGGTGCTTGACTCAGTGAGCACCCCTGCTCGAATGCCTGCAGAGAGAATCGAGCAGCCCCCCCCATTTTGCCTGCTCCCCAACCAGCTCTCCGCTGCTGACTACACTGACCCATGCCCCCAAGGCAAATAAGCTTTGTCGTGGGGCAAGCGGATGACCTAGCAAGTTGTGGAGGACTCCCTTGAAAATGGGAAAGGCTTGGTGGGTTTCTCTCCACCTTCCCACAAGTCAGAAGAAAATGACACTGCCAGCGTACTGACTGGCAAAGTCTTTTCCCTCCAGTCAGGGATGGGTGAGAATTTTGTTTCAGTTTGGATTTGATAAGAATGTACCAGCATTTGCAAACTTCTCCACATTTGTGACAAAAAGAACTTGTGATTTACAAACAAATTGAATGTGGGAGAAACCGAAACTGACGGATTAATCCATCCAGGCCCTGGGCGTTAAGTGCTTTCCTCCTAAAAGTCTGGGTTTAAATATCTATGTTTGTGGTGGTTTGTGGTGCACAGAGAAGATAGAGTTCTGCTTCATAAAATGGCTCCTTTGAGCCAAAAATAGCTGAGGCCTAGTCCTAACGACTACAAGCAGTCTGACAAGGGCATAACAGCCCCCTTCCCATCTGTAATATGGGGAATAAGGCATCTTAAGGATGTGCTGTAAGGACTGATGAGATAATATTAGGGTGTCATATGTTCTACTTTACAGAGGACAGTCCTCTAGTTGAAGGGCTGTCAAGAAGACAGTCCTCTAGTTGAACGTGTCCTCTATCTGAAGGGTTGTCTGGTCCAAGTCTGGTTTAAAGATCAAGAACCACAAGAAGGAAGAGCAGGGGCCTTGAAGTTGCCCACCAAGTTAGCAGCTGGCCAGCAGATGGAGCAAGGCACAAAGGTCACCTGGGCACAGTCTTTCCCACTATGGTGAGATGTATTGTATTTCTATTTAAATTATAGTTATTATTTCTAGTTCTGCATCTATACAGGTCAATTAGCATATGCAAGTTTCATGCAAATTGTTTCCCTCTTTTTTTTTTGGTGATGCATTTTCTCTCTTTCGGCAATGTGTAAGTGGCCACCCTAAAGAGCAGCCAATCCTGGGCCAAATGGACTTCAGTATAATGCAGTTTCGTTCATATGCTTTTCTAGAATAACTTCAAAAGTGAATGCTTTCTGGCTCAAATACTTCCCTCACTAGCAATACTTCCTGGTGCTGATTTGAGTGGGTTATGATGAAACACCAGAACCCCAATGTTTATAAGCCATTTTGTTTTGGACACACAGACTTCCAAATACTTTTACAAATGAATTTTCCACATAATACTCTATATTCCTTTTTTTCTTTCTTTCTTTCCTTTTTTTGGCACCGATATGAGACACTTTTAAAGATTATGGTTTGTGAGAGTAATGCCTCCAGACAGTAATGCCTCCTGCTATTGCTTCAGGATTCAATTAGAATTATTTTCCTTGAGTTAGTCAGTGTAGAAAAAACAAGGAATATTAAACGGAAATAAAATTAAAATGAGTTTTACATGTTTTGCCGCTCCTCTAAACTTGGGGCATTTAGTTAGGAATGACTTCTCTAGAAAACTATTCTGCTTTCTATTATGTCTGTACAAGATCTGTATTATAACTTTATCTCTCTATCTGTATATTGTTGGACCAGCTGGTTTCTGGCCTGTGGGTCAGTTTCTGGCCTAAATGACAAGATGAGCAGATCAAGCGCAGTTCCTGGGCAATTCCACAAAGTCAAGAGAAGTCGAAGTAGAAGCCCCTATTGCACATGTACTATATAGACCTAAAATAACAAAGATGAATATTTTTTTTGTAGCACATTTTGGGCATGATTTACAAAAGTGTGCCGCATTCACATTCCACTTGCCTATTCCATTACGCAAACAGAAGAAGCTAAGCCAGTGTTCTCCAACCTTGGGTCCCCAGCGTAGCTGGCTGGGGCATGCTGGGAGTTGTAGGCCAAAGACATCTGGGGACCCAAGGTTGGAGAACACTGGCCTAAGTCCTCCCAATTCCAGAAATATCTGGGATCCAGATATTGTGAGGCCCATGCAAGCAGCACAAGCCTACCCAACTGCCACCCTCCTTACTCTCCATTTTACCTGTGCTGATTGGCTCTCCTTTTCTGTGCTGCTTTTTGCTGTTCTTGCTGTTTACTCTAATGTTAGTTTTACTTTGCATTTTATCGCTCTGTTCCTAAGCCAGTGTGAACATAACTTTTATTGAAGGCTGGCATATACATTCTTCAAATTTAAATAAATACATACATAAATAAATCTCGCTGTCCTGTTCCTGATTTGCACTTTGCCAATATCCACAGGGATCCTTGTGCAGACCTTCTAAAAAACAAAACAAAACAAAACAAAAACAAAAACATGCAGAAATGCTGGTAAGAATTTGTATAGGTGTGCTACAGAGCAATGCACTGATGTGAACCTTCTGAAACTCTTAAAGGCTAACCTCTCTTTTACACACTGCATCTAAAAACATGTCTTTATCTCTGTCCCAGCTATTTTTGCTGTAGCTGTAGATTTACTCACGGGGAAGTGTGCTGTGTTCACAGAGTGTAGCTCCCTTCTGCCCAGGGCCGGCGCTACCGCTAGGCAGACCCAGGCGGCTGCCTAGGGCGCGTGGCGGATGAGGGCGCAGAGTTTCTGCGCCCCTTCCTTGCCTCCGGCGCGCTCCTGCCCTGCCTGCCGCCTCCACCGCGCCTCCCCGCCCGCTTGCCGGCCGCTGCCGCCGCTGCACCTCCCCCCCCGCGTGCGCGCCCGCCAACCACCTACCTACCTTCCCGTCGTAAAGCGCGGGGGTCCCATCGCGTCGGAGGAGGAGGAGGCGGCAGCAGCAGCAGCAGCCAGCAGCGGGGGCGGGGGAAGGTAGGTGGTGGTGGCGGCGGCGGCGGCACGGGGGGGGGTTTGCAGAGCAGGGCTGCTTTGCTCCGGAGCCCCCCCCACAGCACGAGGGGGGCGCTAAATATAATTTGGCCTAGGGCGCCAAACAGCCCTGCACCGTTCCTGCTTCTGCCCATAATTCAGTAGCCTTATTCTGACATTTTCTGCATGTCTTATGCAAGTCTATGATAGGGGAGCAGGGCCATGCGGTTGCATGGATGCAATTGACATGCATGTCGTTGCAGTTGCATGGATGCAATTGACATGCATGTTTTTTGCTACATAAATAGCAGCTGTGAGGAGGCCTGAACAGCCTAGGGACAAGCGGGGGAGGGGGTGTTAACTTTTCTCTCCTTGTCATGGTCCTGACAAAAATGGCCTCTCCCAAGCTGCTATTTACATTTAATGAGAGATTTCTACTGGAGCCAAAGGAGGCTTTCCTTGAAATGCAGACAGCAGCTTCAGAGAGTTAAATTTTGTTGGGACCATGGCAGGGAGAGGAAGGATTAAAGTTCCCCTTCCTATCCCCCATGAGCTTGAGGTTTCTCTCAGGCTTTCACACATTTAACATTATGTCTAGTTTGGAAATGAGTACTCCAAATTGCAGTCCTGCAGGATTTTATCTTTCTTTCTTGAGCTGGGATGGAAAAAGAAAAAAGCATTTTTATGAAAGTGTTTTGTCAAGAGTTCCAGGAGTGTTAGCATTCCTCTCTTGAAGCTTAAGCAGAATTTTGAAGTTATACATTATCAGCAGGACAGTTCTGGTAATAGGTAATTGAGGCTGCAGTCCTATACACAATTACCTGCGAGTAAGTCCCACAGAACTCAGTGGGGCTTAGTTCTGAGTAGGCACATACAGGATTGCAATGTCAGTATGCAGAGGAGTGGGTTGTGTGGGGTTTGGTGCATGTTTTTTTCTCACCTTTATGATTAATGTTTACAAAAGGCTTTGTGTGTTTTTGCCTTACTTCTAATGAGGCATCCGATCAAGTTTAACAGAAAGGACACTGTGCATTGAAATATGGTATTGTGCCCATCAAAGTCAGCTTGGCCTTTGCTTGGCTTATGATGAATACTGTTCTTTAATAGCGGCCTGGTGTTCATGAGAAACTTATTACAGAGGCTAAGACGGAAGCCAAGAATGAAGAAATGGCTGAGTGGCAGCAATCAATCACTCCTTTTAAAAGATGAACCGATCTTTCTTTTCTCCCCCTCCACCCTTTCTTCCCCCCCCCCAAAGTAACACTTCATAAAAAGGTTTCCAACATAAATATGCAAAGCATTAGGGCAATTATATTTTGCGTGATCCTTTCAGTATTTCTGGTACATGGACTGGCTTGAGTGGGGAGCCGAGAATGTGAGCAGTAAAAGAGCAAATCGTGCTTTTTTAAAAAAATAAAGAGCGGCTGGAATTTAAGAGGGAAGTGCCTGTTAAAATAGGAGCTGTAAAATGAGATTACGCAGAATACGTTCTAAAATACAAGCCTCCCTTCAATACTTATGGCGGGGGGGGCAGAGTGACGTGTGTGGCTGAGCGACAGCAAGGGCTTTATTGAATGAAGTTTAAACATTGCCTTAAAAGGAGAAAGATAAAACATATGTGATACGAAGATCTCACCTACCATGTTTAGAATAAGCAAGGAAGATCAGTGCTAGGGATAGACGGATTTTGTTAAATCTGTTCCGTCTGTGCTTTGCAGATTGTCAGGCGTGTTTCATTCCGTCATCTGCCCATTGACAGAACTGGATTTGTCATTACCGGCACTTCTTTCTGCTTGCACTGATTTGCATCAGCACGAATCGGAATTAGCGCAGTTGCGCTGATCCGCATTAAGCTATTGCAAAGCAGTGTTAATGATTGCGCATTGCAAATCCCCCCCCCCGCCTGGTCCGCAAATCCATGGAATCTGCATGACTCGGAAAATGCCGGCCTGCTGCGAAGTCCGCACAGAAATCGGAACGTGTTTGAATGCAGTGTGGATTTCTCCGACATCCCTGGAGCACACGTGTTGGTGCAACTGCCACAGAAAGGCTATTTGCACAGCCACCCGCTATCCCACCCCACAGAGGTCTTTCTAGAGGTTTTGTGGCGCTTGCTAAGGTGCAGGCTAATCCTCCGCCAGCCATCAAAAAACTCCTTGTCCCTTTCCTTGAAATCTTGTCCATAGGGATGGGACAGCATTTTGTTCCGGTTTGGTTTTGATATGTATTTTCCAAAATGTGCGAAGCTCTCCATATTCGGGTCAAAAAGAACTTAAAAAAAACCACCAGAAATAAATACAGGCAGTCCCCGAGTTAAGAACATCCGACTTACAGACAACTCATACTTAAGAACCGACTTCTAGGATCTCCGGCGCTACGTCATTTATGTAGAGTACCTAGTGTAGTATACTATGCAATCTGCATAATTTATGCAATTTGCGTAAATGCCGGTTTTAACATATAGAACGCAATGATGTTCCGACTTACATACAAATTCGACTTAAAGTCGTTCTTAAGAACGGAACTCGTTTGTAACCTGGGGACTGCCGGTATAGGAAAAACCAAAACTGACAAATTTGTCCATGCAGGCCCAGGGGTTTTGGTGCTTAGTTCTTAAAAGTCTGGGTTTAAATCCCTGTATATGCAACCATATTCGTGCTGAAGTAGGATCACTACCCCCCCCTTTTTTTTCTCCTGAGAGGCTCCTCATCTTTTAACAGCTATACGGCAGGCAGGTAGAACATGGTCCTCCCTGTGCTGGGAATAGCTGTAACTATTGCATTTGGGTGGAATATCAGTTCATATTTGATAAGAACTTATAAAAAGTTCCAAAATTCTTCATATTCAGGAGAGAAGGAACTTGAGACTTGAAAAAATTGAATGTTGGAGAAAGCAAAACTGACAGATTTGCCCATCCCTACGTTTTATCCCACTGTATGTTTTTACTTCCCCCCTCCCAACCCCTTGGATATATTACTTCAGTTCTCAATTATCTTAATTGATTCTGCCTATCCTCATTTACTGTCCCTTACTCTTGGACTGCCTTCCCACAACACCAGTGGATGAAGCTTAATGTAACTCTTTTAAAGCAGTGGGGCCAATTTAAGGGTTCTCTCACTGCATTCATCCAAAGCTCCTTTCCTCTCCAGGGTTAAATTTGGGAGCGGGGAGGGGGTGGGTAAGATTGTGCAGGTTTGCAGCAGAAGCTGGCTGTGGATGGCACTGATTGGCTGGTACCCTTGATGTCACATACACCTTCCTGCAATCCCCAAAGCACTTTTGCCCAGATAGATAGATAGATAGATGACTGATAGATATAAAGATGACTGCATAAATTAATGTGTATGTGTAGGGTTGTTTTTTTTTTTTAAAGGAGACAGCCAGTCCACCTGAAACATTGGGAGAGGGGCAAGACTGGATTAGCATCCCAGCATTATGTATCTCTGTCCTGAAAATTGTGGAGCTAGGCAGAAACTGGGTTCACATCATGGCTAAAGGTGGTCTCGGTGCTCTCTTTTTATGTTCTAGCAATATTAGCAGGTTTCCTTCCAGATCAGATAACAGCTTCTGGGTTTCTCATTGGCATTGTGTGTGTGTGTGCGCACACGCACTCGTGGGACGGTTATACCTCCTTTTCATGCACCACTCTTCCAAGCCTGACCTGCAGCTGCTGCTAACTTCACCCAAACATATGCAGAGAGAGAGAGAGAGAGAGAGAGAGAGAGAGAGAGAGAGGCTGGGTTCAGACAACACAATAACCCACACTCAAGGGTTGCATATGGGTTGAGTGTGGGTTGTCGTTGAACCTTGTGTTGTTGTTGAAATGTGGATTTTTGTGTTGTCCGAACCTAGCTGCGCTAACAAGCCATGGTTTGTTAACCACAAACAACCCATGAAGAGAACCTATGACTTGTCGGGTTGAGTATGGGTTGAGTGTGGGTTGTCGGTGAACCTTGGGTTGTTGTGAAATGTGGGTTATTGAGTTGTCTGAACCTAGCTGCACTAACAAGCCATGGCTTGTTATTTGTTAGCCACGAACAACCCATGTAGAGAACCCATGGCTTGTTGTTCGGTTGTGAACTGTGGGTTATTCACCATGGTTTATTATCTTGGGTGGGTTCAGACAACACAATAACCCACGTTTCAACAGCAACCCACACTCAACCCATACTCAACCCTTGAGTGTGGGCTATCATGTTGTCTGAACCTAGTCAGAAAGAGATACGTTAATTGTGACCATACATTTAATGTGATGTATAGTTTGCCCTATGAACAGCCCGATACTGTGAACATGATCCTTAAGGGGCAGTGCAAACCAACCCAGAACATGCCAAACACCCCCCCCCCCGGGGGCAGGCAGACCCACCCCACAAATAGTACCTCTGGCTTGTCATGATTGAGTTTCAGTTTATTAGCCCGCATCCAGCGCATTACTGAGCCCAAGCACTGATTTGGCACTTCCAGCACCTCACCTGTATCAAATGCAGAAGAGAATGAATAAGCTGGGTATCATCAGCATACTGATGAGATCCTGCTCCAAAGCCTTGGATGCCCTCTCTGAGCGGAGAAAGAATGTTTAAAACTTTTAACATCTTTTAGGCTGCATTCCTATACTCACTTTCCTGGGAGTGAAGTCAATGGGGCTTGCTTTGAATCGACACCTATAGGATTGCACTGTTAATTTTCAAAAAAGACAGGCATTTGTACCTTACTATGAATCTTCCTCACCCCCAGCGCCCAAAATAGAAACCACTATGCCCTGTGGCCTACTGAAATTTGAAGTGTTGCCCCTGAGATAACTCTGTCTGTGCTAAGTCAATGTATTGTAAACAAAAAAAACTTTTTCTCAATGAGTGGGGAAGCAAGCTTCATTCTCCAAGTGCAGCCAGGGAAGGAATTTCCTTTTTAGCCAGAGCAACTGGGCATTGGGTGGAAATTGGAGGCCCTTTCTCCTTAGTAGAGACAGTGTGGGTTACTCATGAAAAGCATAATGGCTCTCATTCAAAGGTGCCATATGGGAGCTTATACGATTTCTGTGCAGCAATTGCTGTAGCAGTAACTAAACAAATGACACTGTAGCACAATATACCGTAATGCCTGTCAAGAGTGGTGATAAAAAAAAGAATGTTTTATTCCTCGGCTCTCTTTCTGCCTGGTACTGGCAACTTGTCCAGACGAGCACCCATTAGGTGGAACTGCTCAAACTCCCAGGATGGCTGATGACACTCGTGGCCTTTGCTCAGCATAAGTCCTCTCTGAGAGCTGGTTCAGGTGTTACCTTTCGGGCTCTCTTCGGCATTTGATTTATCACAGTTAGTGACTCCAAAGCAATTTGGAGTGGTGGGCTGGTACATTCAGCAGCAGCATCCCCATGATCATAAAACTCAAGTGGGACCTGCAACACTGCAAGTTGCAGGCGTACCCCACTGCATTTTAGAGCTGTGTAAGCAGAGCGGCGCAGTTCTGGACAGTGGGATAGGCAAAATTTGTCCTTTTTCTTTTCCTCTCCTCCCAAAACATCCCTTTATAGTTCAGTAGAGACTTTAACCTCATGGCACACATCCCCTTCAACCCGGTCCTGATTCCTCCTCCTATAAGAATCGGGGGCTTGAGCAGGCCTATTCCATCTCCCCCTGTCCTCCATGTTTGGGGAAGGGGGCACCTGATCAAGCCCCTGGGAATAAAATATTTACCCCTTCAGAATTGCTAAATATTTTATTCCCATTTTGCAGATGGGAGTACTGGGGCTGAGAGAGTGGCTTGCCTAGGGCTAGTTAATGAGTTCATGGCAGAGGTGAGATTTGAACCGTGGACTTCCTGGTCTGTAGGGGTCTAGGAAGCTGCCTTATAGGTTGTCCATCTAGCCCAGTATTGTGTACTTTGACAGGAAGTGGCTCTCCAGAGCCTATGGCATAGGTTTTCCCCATCACCTTTTAATTGGAGATGCTATTTATTTATTTATTACATTTATATATTGCCTTTTTTCCACTTGCAAGGAACCCAAGGCGGCTTGCATGATCCTCCTCCTCTCCATTTTATCCTCACAACAACCCTGTGAGGTAGGTCATGCTGAGAGTCAGTGTCTGGCCCAAAGTCACCCAATGAGCTTCATGGCCATCTGGGGATCTCCCGAGTCTCAGTCCAACACTCTAAGCACTGCTCTACACTGGCTCTCTAGGGATGCCTGGGGATTGAATCTGGTACCTCCTTCATGCAAACCATGTGCTTCAGCACTAAGCTATGCCTTTCCCATCTGGTCACCTATAGTGACTATGTAGCACAGTGCTACACCAGAAAACTCTTGAAAAATGGTTTTTAATTTAAAATTTCTAGAACACCTGCCCACCTATGCATGCAAAGAAAATAATAATCAGATGTCTTCAGCTTTCCTGACTACCTGCCTGATGGCCATTGATAGTCACCACAGGTGATCAGGCAAGTGGCTATTTTTAATCCATAAATAAATACTCTGTGTGCTCCTGTTGATGGCTACTAGCCACAATGGCCATATATTATCTCCAATATCAGAGGCAGTATGCCTCTGTATGCCAGTTGCTGGGGAACACAAGTGGGAGCATGCTATTGCATTCATGTCCCGCTGTGGACTTCCCGTAGACATCTGGTTGGCCACTGTGCAAACAGAATATCAGACTAGATAGGCCTTTGGTTTGATCCAGCAGGGCTCTTCTTGTGTTCTTATGATACTGGACACATTTAAAAGTCATTATTTATATTAAATTGGCACATATGCATTACAGTGATCAGAGGAAGGGATTCCACCAGCATTACAAACTCTGACAAAGGTTTTAAGGCTGCAATCCTCTGCATGTCTGCTTAGAAGTAAGTCCCAATGGAACTCAGTCACAGGAAGTAACTCCCAGTTATCTCCCAATGGGACTTATTCTCAGGATTGCAGCCAAACTGTTTTTAAAAACTGCTTTTTCACCTACCTGAAACAGCATTCTGGCACAAAAGCAGGGGTCCAGCATGTTTTAGAATCTCAACATTTAAAATTTTGAACGGTGATGATCATGAGTCAGAAGAGAAATATGGCAGCCCCTGAGTGCCTAATCCATATTGTGTATTTGTTGATGAAATAACAAGGTTTCTGGCTGCCTGTGTCTTTTTTCCCCATGGAGTCATCAAAAGCCTGTGCTAGGCCTGTAATATATATTCACTTTCTGAACTGCACCTTATATATTTACGCCTGCATTAAGCTCTCGTTTGGAATCACACTCGAGGGAAATTTGGTTTAGATATAGTCCTCTGTTTTGTTTTGTTTTTAAAAGAAGCCTGCAGTGATTCCATATGCCGTCCCCTTCACTTTCCATTTCATAGACAAATCGCTCCACGTATTCTGAATCCTTCCTCCATCCCCCAGTTTTTCCTCTCCAGCCTCTCTCTCTCTCTCTCTCTCTCTTTCTCTTTCTCTCTCTGCAGACAGGCAGCTTGTCCAAAGAGTTAACCATTCTGAATCGTTTAATATTTATGCAGCTCTCGTGCTGCTCAGCGGTTCCGTTATGTGGGATTGCATATTAGATAAGATCACAGATCCACTCTGAGCCAAATGCTGTAGTCCTACTGAGGTCTGACTGTACTTCAGATGTCAAAAAAATATGAATAGGTGGTCTTAATGCTCTCCTCTGGTGTTATATCTGTCTATAGAGAATATAGCTTACAACAGATTAGAAGCAATAGAGGACTTGACATATACTGAAAAAGCAGGAAGAATGATGCTTGTTGACATTATCGGCTAAACCTGTAGGGGAATTTTCTTTCTTTCTTTAAAAAAAGAAGAGGGGAAAAAAGGATATTTGCTTATTTGTTCACCTCTGCTTTCTTCTTTCTACATCCACTTGCAGTTTATCTTTCCAAAGTAGTTTTTGTTTATCTAGCCATTTTAAATGAATGTCTAGCAGGTACTTTGTATGGGCCGAATCACCATAGTATCTGAGCATCTTACAAGTCTGCCTGACCCTCTGTTGCTTATTTAATATTTATTTGCCTTTGAAGCTATAATTCACTTGCTTAAAGGTTGCATAGTCCCACTTGTAGCAGCTGGTGGCATCTGGCTTCCACAGCATCAGTGCATTTCTAGAGTCTGCCACACTGCAGTGTTTGGGCACTAAACCCCTAGATAAGAGCCTAAGAAGAGCTGTGCTGGATCTGACCAAAGGCTCATCTAGTCCAGCATTCTGTTCACACAGTAGCCAACCACATGCCTATGGGAAGCACACAGCAGGATATGAATGCAATAGCAACCTCAATCTCATGTTCCCCAGCAACTGTTATACAGAGATAATGCCTCTGATAGTGGAAATAATATGTAGGTATCATGCCTAGTAACCATGTCGAATCCCTTCTTAAAGCCATCTAAGTTGGTGGCCATTGCTACATCTTGTGGTAGCAAATTCCATAGTTTAACTATGTGCTGTGTGAAGAAGTACTTCCTTTCTTCTGTCCTGAATCTCCCACCATTCAGCTTCATTGAATGACCCCAGTTCTAGTATTATGAGAGAGGGAGAAAAACCTATCCTTCTCTGCACCATGCATAATTTTACACACCTGTATTATGCTCCTCCCCTTATTTGCCTTTTTTCTAGGCTAAAAAATCCCGCAATATTGTAAACTTTCCCCATAGGGGAGTTCCTCTAGTTCCTTTATCATGTGGGTTGCCCTTTTCTGCACCTTTTCCAGATCTATAATATCCTTTTTGAGATGTGATGACCACAACTTTACACAGTATTCCAAGTGTGGTCACACCATAGATTTGTATAAGGTCTGTATGATGTTGGCAGTATTATTTTTGATTCCTTTTCTAGTGATCCCCAACATGGAATTTGCTTTTTTCACTGCAGCTGCATGCTGGGTCAACATTTTCATCGAGCTGTCCACCACAACCCCAAGATCACTTTCTTGGTTAGTCAACACCAGCCCAAACCTGATCAGTATATATGTGAAGTTAGGATTATTATTACTATCATTTGACCTAATGTGCATCACTTTACACTTGCCTACACTAAACTGCAAATGCAATTTTAAGACCCATTTCTCAGTTTGGAGAGACCCTTTTGAGGTTCTTAACCATTTTCGTTTATCCACCCTAAATAAATTGGGGCCATCAGTAATCTTGGCCACCTCTCTGTTCATCCCTAACTACAGATCATTTATGAACCAGTTAAAAAGCACAGGTCCCAATACAGATCTTTGCGGGATCTCACTATTTACATTCCTTCATTGTGAGGAGAACTGTCCATTTATTCCTACTCTCTGCCTTCTGTTCTTTAACCAGTTACTTATCCATAAGAGGACCTCTCCTCTTATTCCATGATTGCTGAGTTTGCTGAGGGATGTCAAAAGCCCTTTGAAAGTTCAAGTAAAAAAAGGTTAGCGAGACAGGACATACTTTCACAGAAGCCATGATTATTCTTTTTCAGCAGGACTTGTCCTTCTATATGCTTGATAGTTTTATCTTCAATAACACTTTCCACTCATTTACCTGGAACTGGCCTGTAATTTCCTGGATCCTCCTTTGATCTTTTTTTTTTTAATTGGCACTGAAAAGTGTAGGTTTAAAGGAGTTTTTAGTGTGTTGGGGCTCATACCGCACCTCTGTCTTATACTTAGACTTTTGGGCATGCTACTTTCTTTTATGACTAGCCACACCTCCTTTTAGCAACCAAAAAGGTTGCCTATCCATGATCTGGGAGCACTCAGTGTTATAGCATAGTTGAATCTAACATGTGTGGAATTGATTGGTACCAGTGTGAGCTCCATGTGGCCTGCCCTGAACTTTCTAAGGAAGAGTTGGATATATGTACAACATTAGATAAGTGGCATGCAGCAAGTCCTATTATGTAAATAATATATTTATAAATTGAAAATATTGTACAGTGTCATTCACCTAGTAGGTAACCCATGAAAATTCTAAGATAATCAAAAGTTTTGATACATAAGCACAATGTCATAGCTCTGGTCTAAATCAGTGACTTGCTGGCTCTCTTCTTGACTTCTAGAATCAATTATTATGAATCCTTGAGCAAAAGCGTTAACTCCAGCCAAAAGGATGGATCACCTACAGAAGCCCTCATATACCTTGCAGTTACTGGAACAGTGAAATGTGCAATCTGATAAATGACTATTCTGGGAACAAAGGCTATTTTTAAAAATAAATAAATAGAGACAGACATGGGTGGCTGCTATAACTACACGCACCATCCTGGGCACACATACACTTCCATCATTTTTAGCCAAACTGCGCCATAAAATAATGTCTTGTTGACAATAACCAGAGAAACACTAGTCCATAAGCTCTACAGAACAGGCAAATCCACTGGGCTTTTGATTCTTTGAAATATGACTAATTTGAGGTTTTCCAGTTACCAACACTTCTAGTATTCTCTTATTGAGTATGGATGTGCTGATCTTTTGTACAAGGGAGGAGCCTCCCCATGATCTCTTTTCCTTCTTGCCCTAAGCCCGTAGAATAAGGAGCCCTTTAATATAGAATCACTTTGTTATTTCTACAGTAGTCTCTACTGCTAATGTAATGCATGCACTGATGGGAACATTCTAAGCCAGGGCTCTCCATCCTTGGGTCCCCAGATGTTGCTGGCCTACAGCTACCAGCATACCCAGCCAGCATGGCTAATGGCAAGGGATTCTGGGAGCTGTAGTCCAGCAACATCTGGGGACCCAAGGTTGGAGAGCCCTGTTCTAAGCATTACACTTGCCATAGGGATCCTTGTGTGACTAGCCCTGGGAATCCTGGCTACTGAGTCAAGGTGGGGAAACTGACTTCTGTATTGGCGAAGTTCACGTGGTGAACGATATGACTGATATGGCTTGATCTCCATGGTGAGAATAACATCAAAGACAAAAGTACTGAAGAACCAGTTGGCTACAGTCTGTTTCCAATTAAAACAATTTCAAAATGGGGGATAGGATTGGTTTTGATATAGTGATCCAGTTCTTGCAGCTTTGGTGATGGTAAAATCTCACCCTTATGAATAGAATCTTTGGGTAAATGAGGTGTGGCACAGAGTGTACCTTCATCACACCGCTGAAGATGGTCTTCGTTGGCTTCTTGCTTCCATACAGGCAAGTTAGACCCTCATTTCATCACAGGTGTTATAAATTAATCCACCTGAAAAATAATGTATTGTTGTATAAATCATGGCAATCCATACCAAGGCTTTATAAAATAAATACACAGTTGTGTCTGTCGGGGGGGGGGGGCTTCTGTAAATATGCCATCTCTTGTTCCTCTTATGATGGTTTTTGATACTTAATTCCTTGGGATTTGGTGCCAAAGCTTGCAGATGTATGGATTTTGGAACTTCTGTTGAGAAACTGTAGCTCGATAAGCATTTGGGTTTTTATTCTCATTTTTTAAAGCCTAAATTTGTATTGGATGGGGTTTATTGCCTGGTTTCTATCAACATCACCTTATAAATACTGCTTTCAGTCCCCAACTCCCCAAGCTCACCTTATAAAAGAGCAATGAATGGAATTTCACTTTGTTTTCAGTTTTAGCTTTAAAAGAAAAGAAAGAAAGAAAAACAGAGGGGGGGATGACACTTCTAATATATCAGAATGGAATAATGACAATGCTTAATATTTACTAGAAGATCACTGGCATGCATAAAACAAACTCAAGGTTTCATGATTATTCAGGTTTTTCAGAATATAGTGGGCTGCCTCCTGCTTTGGTGGATCACCAACAGCATATTATACGAGAGGAAGGCAGAAAGTAGATCTCCAGATGTTTTGGACCAGCTCCCAGCATTCTTGACCAGTGGCCATGCTGATAGGGGCTTCTGGGAGTTGAAGTCCAAAACATCTGGAGCTCTACCGTCTGCCCATTCCTGCATTATACCATTGCACCACCATCTGCACTAGCTTCTCATGCGTATCCAGCATTCTGCTATTAATTTACCTAGAAAGGCAGGATGGCTTGAACTTGATATCATTTGTAGATTGCATTATCCTTTACGTTCATGTTATATCATGAGGAATATCTCTTGGCATTTGGGAATCTGTCAATATTTCCTATCTTTACAATGTAGTAATTTTGGCATGGCCCCTTAGGAGAGTTGCATTAGATTAGTTTCATTTTCCTTTATGTTTGTTAGTTGTAAGTATGCCCAGGCAGGAATCAGGAGAAACCTTGCCTTGGCTCTAATAACATGCTCAGCTCTTTTTCTGCTGTATGTTTGTGGAATTATTACAGTCCAAATCCAGTGGTGTTTCAAATTCTGTCTTGAGAAACTCTTAGAAGTCTGTTAGGGCTTTCCTCAATGAGAAGGTCTACAATGGAAGACACACTTCTCTGAAAGAGAGTTTGCTTATCCACTTCTGAGCTTCATCTGCAGTGTGCAGCCAGCTGCAGGTGATTATTGTCTCTGTTCTGTGGTAGCATCCTCAATAGAGGTAGAGTGACCATGAGGCCCGGCAGTACTGTCCAGCAGTACCCCATGTAAACCATAGAATTATAGAGTGGGGATTAGGAAACATGATGGTGAACATATTATTTAGGAAAAATATAAATGATATTATAAAAGGGCTAGAAAATCCCTTTTTGAGGAGTATGTTAAAGAGTTGGAATAGCACAAAGAAAATTTTTATACCAGAGGTATCCCCATTAACTCTGGTAGTGGTAATGGAAGATTTTCCAGAAAATGTAAGACATTTAGAAGCTATACTAAGGGGGGGGAAAGGTGATTAAATTAATGGATTGGGTGGAAAAATGGAAGACTAGAGAACATATAATAGAAACAGTAAGAAGAGGAAGAATTTCATGGTTAAATTTAATGCAACTGGAACTGTGGTTAGAGAAGTAGAGGACAAGATATGATAGTGAAAGAGAATTAACCAATTTTGAAAAGACAGTTTTGACTAGAGAAGCTATAAAAGGTAATGTTTCAACAAGTGGTACAACAAAGGTTTTATATATAATGTTACAAAAAGAAGAAAAGCATAAAGATTCTCTTAAATTGTTATGGGATGAATTTGATGAGGAAATATCGGAACAAAGTTGGAAAAATATTTGGGATAGACGTATTGTAAGAGTTATGTCAACTAGGATAAAAGATAACTTCTATAAAGTGGTATGGAGATGGTATCTAACTCCAGTAAGATTAAATTGGATAGATAACAACTGCTCCACAGTGTGCTGGAGAGCGTGTAATGTAAAAGGTACATATGCCCACATGTGGTGGAGTTGTAAAAATGTTCTGGAATTTTGGCAGAAAGTGTTTGCAGAAATATCAGAAATAATTGGAGTGGAATTAGAGGTCTGCCCAAAATTAGCATTGTTAGCAATAACAGAAAAAGTAGTTTGTTTAAAAAATACTAAAGAATTGATTGTGAATTTGTTAACAGCAGCTAAATTAATGATAGCTAGGAAATGGAAAGTTCAACATGTCTTTTCAATTACAAGTGGTATAGAGAGGTATGGGATATGGGATATTGAATTAACTTGCAATGCCAAATGCCAAAAAGGACAATGGGAGAAAAACACCTTTGTGAGCATTTGGGGTAAATTTCTGGATTATGTGTTGGTGAAGGGGAAGGGGAACGAACCTTGTCAAGATTTGTTACATTTTTGGAATATAGAATAATATCTGATATATATTTTGGGGGGGGGGGATATAACTTGGTCCCAAGAGGGGGGTACACAATGTTTATGTTGTATTTCTTTTTATTTTGTTATTAGTTGTATGATTGGAAAAATTCAATAAAACTTATTTAAAAATTAAAAAAATTAAAAAAAAGAATTATAGAGTGGAAAGGGAACTTGGAGGTCATCTACTCCAGCCCCCTGCTCAGTGCAGGATGCAGTTGCAGGATCCCTGACAGATGGCCAGCTAGCCTCTACTTAAATGCCTCCAGCAAAAGAGAGCTCAACACTTCTCAAGACAGTCTGTTCCACTGTCAAACAGTTCTTACTATTAAGAAGTGACTTCTAATGTTTGTTCAGCTGAAATCTTCTTGCTTGCAATTTCCACCCATTCATTCTACTCTTCCCCTCTGGAGCATCAGAGAACACGTTTGCTTCATCTTCTGCATGACAGTCCTTCAGATACTTGAAGATCACTATGATGTCTTCTCTCCTCTCCTCACCTTGCCACACCTCTTCTGTAAGCTAAACAGTAACAGCTCTTTTAACCATTCTTCATAAGTCTTTGTTTCTAGATCCTTACCATCCTGGTCATCCTCCTCTGAGCATGCTCATTTGTCAATATTCTTCTTAAAATGTGACACCCAGAACATTTCTACTAGTTCTACTAGTAGAACAGTTCTACTAGTCTAGAACATGTCCCAGAATTGTTCTGTATCACACAAGGGTTCTCCCATGACATTCAGAAGGTCCTTGGTAGAGAAGTTGACACAGAAGGTGGAAAGCCATGCCAGATGTATATTTTCAGATATTCAGAGTTTTGCCCATTTTCTTATTTTGCTATTCAACATTAGAATGAGAAAAAATAAATTCAAATTCTCATTTTGAATGTGATTTGTTTTTACCTTGAAATTTGAATACTTTAGATTCATTAGCATTGCTTGATTGTTTGGCAGGTTTCACAGATGAACAGCACAATGCTGTACATGTTTGCTTAGAAGTAAGCCCCATTGCTTTTAACGTGGCTTACTCTTAGGGGTCTCTAGGATCGCAGCAGAAATGTCATGAGGTGTCAGCTTTAAATACTTAACACCATTGCACGCAATTTGATGAATACTATCAGATACTAAATACTATTACAAATTATCTATCAAATACTGTAAGATGTAAAAATATCCTCTGCTACATGCAGCTACAGGGGAGTGCTGGGTATGTTCTATGGCACACTGTCAATTCACAGTAGGTATAATCCAATCACTATTAAGTTAAGCAGTATCCATTGAATTCAGTGGAGAATGAAGTATCTTCCATTGAAAACACTGGGATTTAAATTATTTTAATTTTGGCTGGATCATGCCCATAGTATTTGAAAGCTGCCACTGAGGGCACCATCCAAACCCTTTATCCAGCCTTCCCCAAGCTGGTGCCCTCCAGATGTTTTGGACTTCAGCTCCTAATAGCATCAGCCAACATGGCCAATGGGCAGGAATCCTGGGAATTGTAGTTCAAAACATCTAGAGGGCACCAGGTTGGGGAAGGCTGCTAATCTGCTTCTTCAACTAGAATGTAGTCTTAAGTAATTGTAGCTGCATCTGCTCCATTCATCCCAAGTTTCTCTGATCGGTCTCTCCTTCCTATCCTTTCTCTTTGTTGTCTTCCACCCCAGCTTCAACCCCATCCCCTGGTCTAAATTTAGATTGTAAACTCCTTGAGGCAGAGATCTTTATTTTGCTTACTCTGTAAAGTGCCACATACACCAATGGAACAACAAGAAGACAGAGCGTAGATAACCAGCATTAAGCACATGCTTCTCTGTCTCCTTCCATTAAAATCAACGGAACTTAAAAATGCTCAGCTTTGGCTGGATTGAGCCCCAATTTATTTGTGGTGCTCTGATCTTTACAACCACGAGGACGATTCCATGATGATTTCTAATTCTGCCTGTTCGCTATTCAGCCCTGAGCTGAGAAAAGGTGGAGAAAAAGTTTTTAATTAGTTAATTGATTGATATTTCCTTGGCAAAGGTCACAGCCAGGTTGGTGGCTATGTCCAGGAGATCGCTTCAGGTTTTGGGGAGTGATTGATAACCCCTGGCTAATATGCAAAAACATCATTTGGACGTGCTGATGATTACAGTTAATTTACAGACCATAAAACAAGCCCTGCAGCAAAGCCATCTTGCCCTTTAATCCAGCATTTGTTGCCTCTTGCTAACCTCAGAGCCTCCCTCTGTTATTACTTGGCAGCAGTGAGACAATTGGCTATACAGCAGCATTCCTGATATGATAATGATTTCTTCATAATGCTTTGGCAGAAGGTCTTAGTGTAAGATTCTTAAAGTTCATTTCTTGGCTTATGATGATGACATGGGAGCTCACTTAATTACCTTAGCAAGCAAGTAGAACGCAGAGGCATCACTTTGTAACGCCACAACATGGCATGGGACTGTGCACAGTATGATGCGTTGCCGTAAACTGAGAACATTCCAGATTTAAAGAGAACAAAACAATGGGGCAGAATTCCCTGCCTTTCTCCACATACAGATGTTTATGCATGGGTATTCGCACAGGCAGACCGATTTCAATTTGGCATACCTCTCTTGATTACCCTTTCCTTGAAACTAGACCAATGCTAGATAGCACAAGCACAGCCATCTTGGAAAGCTGATCTGAATATGTAGTAGCTACATATTTGCATTGACTACCTAGCCATATCAGTGTGGCCTCCAACTTAAACATGGTGGTGAATATGTGATACAGCCATATCCTAAAGTTCAGCACAGATATTCATTGTGAAAGGCCTAAGCCAAAATGGGGAATCACTTGATACTCACAGGGCTCATCTTGAGAGTGAAATCTTGACCGAATTCTGCTATCTACTCCTGACTGAAATGCAAAGCAAACAAGAGGAACTGATACGTGCTGTATCTTCGACTGTATCTATTAAATAGATATAGGGTGGCCTCTTACGCATCACCAAAAGAGGGGACAAAAAGGACACACATTCTCATACACTAACTTTTGCATAAACTAATGTTTATGTGTAAATGCAAATTGAGAAATTACAACTATAATTTAAATAGAAATACAGTACATCTCACCACAGTGGGGAAGACTGACCCGACCGGTGTTAACTGGTAATGGGCTACTTCAAGGGCTCTGTTCTCCCTCCATAGGGTTCTTTATCTTTAAACCAGACTTGGAATGGACAGCCTTTCAAATGGAGAACACCTTCAAATAGAGGACTGTCTTCTGATAGCTCTTCAAATAGAGGACTGTCCTATGAAAATTAGGACACCTGTCCACCCTACGAGATAGTACCTATTTTCTAATGCTGTTTACCACCCTGCTTATGCTTGACAGATCATTTACCTTAACGTAAGAAAAGCTCTCTTGGAATAGCATCTAGAGTTCTCTTTCCCAGAGTGGCTATCCACATGCTTCCCGGAAGCCCATAAGTAGGATATGAGCCCAATAGCCCTCTCCAGCTGTTTGGAGTATATCCTTCCAATTTATCTGCTTTAAATACAACCTTTTCCTTTCCTTCTCTTTCATACTGGATCTAACAACTCTGCTGACACAGTATAACGTTTTGCAGTCGTGAAAAGAATAGTATTTGAAAGCTAGAAGAATATAAGTGGTATGGAATTATACATTTCAAGATCAGCATTTCCATGTTTCCTTAATGGGGTTCACAAGCCACTTTGTTCATACCAAACATACATACAAACTTTATTACTTTTAGCCAAAATTTATCACAATCCAAAGTAAAAGAACCATAACATCCAATATATACAGAAAGAAGAAAAGAAAAAAAAAATAGGCACATGCTATAATGATGACATCAATCCCTTGCTTACAAGTTGAAAACAATAAAATAAATCCTCTCCAATATCTACAAGAGTTATAAAAATATATATTTAAATATCAAAAATACCTCTTAAATATTAACAATGAATAAGATTATCAGGAACACAGGACACTCTGTTATTTTTTATATGCTATGCTCAGATTTTCTTTTCTGGCTGCCAAAGCAAGTTTGGCAACCCTCAGCATAGTAAACAGATCATTGCCTGCAAGAAGAATATTTGTTCATATCCAGGGCTTAATTTAGCCAGGGATTACCAGGAGTCAACAACAGAACCAGTTTTGAATGAGGGGGCTAAATCCTAGACTATTTGAAGGGATAATAAAGAAGACAGTGCTTCTGGAAATGTGTGCTCAGAGCCTGTCCAAACTGATCTGGGATAATAATAATAATAATAATAATAATAATAATAATAATAATAATAATAATAATAATAAATGTATTTAGCAAAGCACTTCACATGTACGATCTAAGCCGCATGCCCATCATCAAAATGGAGGAAACACATCACCAAAAAGAGGGCAGAGGTTGGCATAAAATTCCATAGGCTAATACACACACACACACACACACACACACACATTTATTTATTTATTTTCTTAAATTTATATCCCACCTTTAGAGAGATATGTGAATTGAAACGAAATTCTCGAACATCCCTAAAATTTGTGACATGGTGCCTCCTCCACATGTTTTGGAACCTTGGTCTCCATCTTTCATTGAAGCTATTTCCTCATATTATGGAGACCTGAGTTTCCATTAGAGATAACAGATAGAGACCTAGGTTCCAAAACATGGAAGAAGCACCATGCCATAACTAGGGCTGCATGGGAATTTTGTTTCACTTTGCAAATCACTCTAAAACGCCCCGTTCACAACCCTGAACAGAAGTGATGTTCTTCGAAAATGTTCACAAATTCCCAGGCTTGCATTTGCATCTGCAAAGTGTGCACTTTTGAAAAAGCGTAATTTTAAGAATGCACACATTAAGTAATGTACAACTTTAAAAATGTGCAACTTTAAAGATGCACAAATTAAAGTATGCATTATAAAAAGTGCATTTTTTTAAAAAAATGCACACTATTAAATATTGGCATTTTCATGCTTTAATGGGGGAAACTGCACACTTTTAAATATGCACTCATTAAGAATTGCACGACTTTAAAAATGCATAATTTGATGCGTGCATTTTTAAAGTGTGCATTTTTTTAAAAAAAATGCAGTTTTAAAAATTGCGTTTTCACAAGTGCACAACTTTAAAAATGCACAGTTTAAAGTGTGCATCCTTAGGAGTGTGCATTTTTAAAATAAAAAATGGACACTTGTGAAAATTCACATTTTCACGCTTCAGTCAATTGAAAAATGTGCACTTTTCCTGTTCAAACAAACTGAAAAAACAGGTCACAAAGGAGAATGGGAGATAGCCAAACTGAGCTTTGAAGTGAAGCTTCGAAAATTCCAGTGAGCTTCCACATCCCTGTAATCTTCCTGTCATCCCTATTCATAATCCCACTATGTTCAATAACATCCTAACTGGAATTTCCCCAAATAAGGAGACAGGCTGTGAAACCTTCCTTCCCAATATGATTGGTTAATTTCTCATCACAGAGGGAAGGTGATGACTCTCCTTATGTTAAGATCATCAGTAGAAATGTTAGGGAGTGGGGTTCTATGTTTGTGTTTGTCAATCTGATCCTTCCGGAAGCCAGGGATGACCCTCTCCCCCCATGCCCTTTGCTAGGCCGTTAGCAGTTGCACTGATGCCTATATCTTTGTGACCTCTTTTTAAAATAAATTAGCTTCACATTAGTCTAGCAATGTATAACAGTGTTTGTGTGTGTGTATCATAAAAAGCCACTCTGCTCAAACACTCTTCTTCTTAAAAGCATTTTGATTTTGATTTTTTTTTTTTAAAAAAAAAAAAAAGAAAGAAAAAAGAAAGGGGAGCAGAGAATGAAGTGGAGAGATCGTGGCCATCTGGAAAATTCATGGCTGAGGTGAGATTTGATCCAGGGACTTCACAACTCATACTAGGGCTCCCATGTCAGGGAATGTGGCTCCTAGACAGATTCGAGACCAAGCCTGTCACTTTAGACCAGGGCTCTCCAACCTTGGGTCCCCAGAAGTTGCTGGCCTACAGCTTCCAGCATACCCAGCCAGCATGGCTAATGGCAAGGGATTCTGGGAGCTGTAGTCCAGCAACATCTGGGGACCCAAGGTTGGAGAGCCCTGCTTTAGAAGAGCCTTAGATCACTTGGTAGAGTACATGCTTTTCATGCAAAAGGTCCCAGGAGAGATCACTGGCATCTCAAGGCAGGACTGGGACAGAATTCTATCCAAAAACCCTGGAGAGCCGCTGCCAGTCAGTGTAGACAATACTGGAATTGGTGCCCATCAGAATAGACAATTCTGACTGGCATCTACTCCAGTATCGTATACACAGTGGTTCCCAAGCTTGGGTCCCCAGATGTTGCTAGACTACAGCTCCCAGCAGACCATGCCAGCATGGCTAATGACAAGGGATGCTGGGAGCTGTAGTCCAGCAACATCTGGGGACCCAAAGTTGGGAACCACTGCACTAGATGGGCCAATGATCTGAGTCAGTTCAACGTAGCTTATGTTCATCTGAAAATTACTGAAGGATATGATGGCACAAAAAATGCGAGAGAGAGAGATGCTGCTTTTTCTGAGTGTTATTTCAACATGTTTAAGCTTTTAACAACATAAAAGAGACTGGTGTGTTGTTCTGGAACCCACAACCTATAAACCCTGTGAAGCAGACTACAGTCGCCACAGGCATCGGAGCCCAGACACAATGCACTACAGATGATGAAAGCAGACGCTGCTAAACAGACATGTAATATCCACTTGTCTGGAAAGGAAGTTCTTCTGTATACCGAGGATGGAAATGCAAGTGAATAAAGGAGAGTGTTTTTTTTAAATAGTGGAAATCTAAATTGTTCAAATGTTTTGGCTTCCTTCCTACCCCTAATGGACAAGGGAGGGGAAAAAACTGAAAGGAGCCTAATGGCCCACCAAAAGACACGCACACACACACACACACACACACCAATGATACAGAGCTGTACTTAACATTTTAAATGAACCAATATGATATGTTTGCAGTCCTCAGCTGCCTGGACTTGCTCCTAATTGTCCGACCCACAGATTTGCTGCCTGTGTATGTATGTGCCTGACATTGGGCGTGCCAATAGATACCCCAGTTCAACTATGGAAAACATAGTGAGGTTCTCTTAGCTAGGGCTTGTCTTCCCAAGGCAGGCTAAGAAGAATGTTTCCAGGCCAGTATCTTTTGCATAGAAACCTAAATCCACTTCCACTTGTTGGTAGTGGCTACTTGCCATCAGAGTGAATAAGCAGCTACCGCACATGGAAGCACATCATTGCTGAGGCTCATGTTGCGATCTGGAAATGAGGCCCTCCTTTGGGCACCACTAGAAATAGGGCTTTAGCCATTATGTCTACCTGCCTATGGAATGCCCTCCCAAAGGGGCTGAGTGCTCTCTGTGCCATCAGCCCTTTTATGCTTTCATTTTACCTGATATTTGATCCTTCACCTATCAAGAGCTGGATTTATTTTTAAAACTGTTTGTAGGCATTGCCTCCCCTATGGATGAAAGTATGTTTATTGTTCTTACATTATACCATTTATAATTATTAGATTTGTTTTATTATTATTTATCGTACTCTTTGGGAACAATGTCAAAATGTGATAGGGGTTCAGAAATAAATAAAATAAATGTAGATGGCCCATTGCTGAAGGCATAAGTTTTTGCTATCTGGTGGTGACAATGGCAGTGTGAGAAGGTCGACTCACTGAGGGAGACAGCCCATTGTCATTGCATCAAGACCATGGAACCTAGACACCTGATATGTGGCATGCAGACGAAGGGGACCCTAGGGGTGTACACCTCAGGGTTATTTTGTTTTAACAACACATTAATTAATTTAAATTAATTTAAATGTGTCCATGTGATTGATGCCTGCAGTAACAATTTTGGCCACCTGGGGCAGACTTCCCTAACCAGCAGATAGCTTTGCAGTCTATATTTCGAAGCCAGGAGATTAGGCCAAGGGACAGAGTCATATGCCTGCCTCTCCCCACTGCTGTGGGACAGACCCCCCCCCCTCATGGGAATGGAGTGGACAGACGCCTCCCTCATGGGGTAAATGGGACACACCATGGCAGAGCCATGCCTAGGGATGCCAGCAGAGTTGACTACACTCAGATGGGGTGGCCACAATGTGTCCAAATCTGACAGCCATGGACATTTGATTGAAGACGTCACTGTATCAAATGAGGGGGTATTCCAACCTCTGCAAAGCCAGGTCAATTTGCTAGTCTGTAATAAGTGGTTAGAAGAACTTGGGCACTCCCTGCTTCCACAGATAATAGAATGTGAATGTGTGGTCCCATTGTCCTCATCTCTTGGCAGGATGTCAAGAGATTATTGAGTAATTTACCAAATAGTTAACATGTGTACCTCTGTATTCATCGTCTGAAGTCTTCTGCAGGATAAGGACAAGCTGTCCTCCCACATGTTAGAAGGAACTGCTCCTCCCAAGCTTTTATCTCCAATCATAGTGGTTTACTACATCATTTAAAAAATGAATGATGATGTTCTCAACATTCAGTTGAATCCACCAGATTCTTGATTATCATGAATCCACATCTTCCTAATCCTGCATAGACAGATGACTTGCTTGTCTTGCAAAACATTCTCAAACCAAGTTACTTGCAATCCAAGGTATTACTGTATAGGTAGGCTGATAGACAAATTGAGACATCCACCGTTATTCAACTGAGTTCCCTTACAGCTCACGTCAACTTGGCTGCTTATGCCTTAGCTAACTAATAAAAGGAAAAGCAACAAATATTTTACCATAAATGGCTGGGGGAGGAAAGACTGCATAACTGGGGCATTGTACACAAAAATTTAAACTATCCTGGCTTTGCCAGGCAGAGCAGAGAATGAGCACATCTCTGTTAATTCCAATGCAATTCCTAAGCACCCGCCTTTTTCTAGCAAAGATAGATCTGCACTACAACGTAGCTATTATCTCCCATTTGTTTTTGTATGTTAGGTAGGCTTTTCTCATTGCACTGACCATTTGCCATGGCAATGTAAAATCATACACAGATCATTTACAGTAATAAAATATGATTATATATCATATTAATGAAATATTTAGTGCTGTGGTGTGTGTGTGTGTGTGTGTGTGTGTGTGTGTGTGTTTAGCACCTTTTATCTTTAGTTTCATCTGCTGACCAAAGGTCTCCTGCTGCTTTAGCCAACTTTTTCTTTCTTGTCCCCATACATGGAACTGCATCTTTGAACATAACATGACGCCATTCTCTTCCTTCCTTCATTTAGGTGAACAATACTAAAAAAAAAAACCCAAGTTTATCATGCTATCTAAAGAGGAGAAGGGAACCATCAGTGGAACAGATTTCCCCTTTTCCCTTCCAGTCCTCATGAGCCCCAAAATCTACTCTAGATGGTTTAGGGACCCTTTAGAAAGTTGGAGGGGACTCTCATGAGAGTGTTGCATCCAACCCTATGATGACAGCAAAGCAATCAAATGACATTACACTGTTGTGGGGTGGAGAGAGTTCTGGGATGGATTGAGAAGAACTGGGTTTGAATCTCTCCTCAACTGTGGAGCTCAGGGCTGGAACAGGCATTACTGTAAATCCATGTCTAGTAACTATATCTTTTTTTTTTCATTTTTACCCTAGAGTAGGCGCAATGGGCCTACTCCAGATTGGAGTCCTATTTGGGGGGATGGAGGGGGGCTTTTAAGAGCTGGATCAGCCCTATGCCTACTCTAGAGTGAAAATGTAAAAAGCTATAGCTGCTAGATAGGACTTTAAAGTAATGACTAGGTTCAGACAACACAATAACCCACACTCAAGGGTTGAGTATGGGTTGAATGTGGGTTGTTGTTGAACCGTAGGTTGTTGAAAACGTGAGTTATCGTGTTGTCTGAACCCAGCTGTGCTAACAAGCCATGGCTTGTTAACCATGAACAACCCATAATAAGAACCCATGGTTTGTTGTTGGCTGTGTGTGAACTGTGCTTTGTTCACCATGGTTTCTTATCTCGGCTGGGTTCAGACAGCACAATAACCCAAGTTCCAACAACCCACAGTTTTACAGCAACTCACACTGAACCCATACTCAACCCCTGAGAGTGAGTTATTGTGTCATCTGAACACAGTCCCTGTCTGTTTTGGCCCTCATTGTATGATGCTGGGACAATCACTCTGACTCAGCCATAGGGTTGCTCAGGATGAAATGGAATAACCCCCATATATTCTGCCCTGAGATTCCTTGGAGGAGAGTTGGGATACAAATGTGACAAACAATGAATGATCATGTTCCACATCTAAACAGCCAAGGCAACATGGCTCCCCTTTTTCTCCCATAACAGTTTTGTGTTCGGTGGATTTGAGAGCACTATTTGATACACCAGGGCTTTTTTTTTTTTTTTTTTCATACTTCGGCCAAACACCAGAAACCCATGTGCCAGACGTGACCTGGAGGCCATGAGTTGCCAATATCTCTGTTGCAACAATTTTAGTTTTCATTTTCAGCAAATGTAGCCATTGTTATAAGCGCATCCTTTCCTCCTCCTCTTCCTCTTCTTCTTTTTCCTTCTGCTGAAAATAACCACTGAGATCATGTTATCCGATCTACTGTGTCACAGGATCTAATTAAAATGGAATGAACTTTTTTGCCAAGTGAGCTTTACAAATTAATCCCTACCATAACCAAGTTTTTGTGTTATCTTGCTTATTCTGTGTTTTATCAAAGTCACAATGAACTGGAGTTAGGGGAGTGCTTAACTCTGACGTTGGTCAGTCAGTCTGCCTATCTCTGTCTTTTGCTATATACCGGTAATACAACACATACTGCAATCTGAACCCTTTTGGGCAAGATCCAAAGAATGGTAATTCAATCGACATGTCTTCTTACCCTGACATCAGCTTTTGTTTGCAGAGCAGAGTACCCAGGTGACTCTCCACCAATCTGAACACCTTAAGGACAATTTTACATCTTTTTTCTCCTGAACACCTGTGTTTCAGCCTTATAGAGTGCAACCCCCCCCAAAAAAACCCAAAACCTTGCAAAACAACTAAAGATTGTTTAATATGAATAGCAGGTTTACTGTTTTCCTACATCACCATTTACCCAACTAAAGGTAAAATATCAGGCTTTTCAGATAAAGGAGGAGTCTAATTCTCATTGCAGCAGTTCACAGTACTTTCTTATTATTAGTCGGTTAATTCAAATAGTTATATTCTGCATTCTCTGCCATACAGATGGCATGCAAAGTGGTCTGCAACTAAAATAAAAGCATACAACTTACAATAAAATCAGAACAACTCTACAGGTAAAAACTGACAGGTAAAAATTGCGTGGTTAAAGCAAGACAGGCATTCAAAACAAAACTAGACAGTCTACTGGGAAAGTTCAAGTGTCAGTATAAGGGTAGGCGCTGAAGTAGTTTGCAGAACAGCTGAGTTCTTGGAGGGAAAGCTAGCCAGGTTGAGTCTCTCTGCTCTTGGAGAGTTTAATTTAACTCACCCACCTTCTTTGGTTGCCTTCTGAGGCCCCAGTCCACACACACCCATCTGAGGAGGCATTGTCTGAAGGCACATGACACAGCCACCTTGCTGAAGCCTGGATGGCAGCAAACCTTGTTATCACATGCCCTCGTCTAGTTGTGCGTACACATACACCGCTATACTTGAACAACATATTTAGGAGTTTAGAAGTAGTGGAGGCTGGTGACTCCAATGTCAGTGGGGTGGTGTATCCACTCTGGATTTGTAGTCTGAACTTTAAAGGAGCTGTCCATGGTGCTGAAACCCCCCCCCCCATATGTTCAGCACCACAGATAGCTCCTTTAAAGTTCAGACTACCGCTCAGGGTGGACTCACTGCCCCAATGACATTGGGACACCAGCTTCCACTGAGTTTAACCTAAACTCACAGTGCACTTCTTTCTGGAAGGGGGAAAGAGCAACAACACAACAAGTTAGAGTTTAGGGTATCGAATATGTGGTTTATTACAAAAATAGACAGAATAAGTATATGGACAGAATTAAGATTGGAACAGCAATTATTTGGTTAGAGCTATAGAGAAGGTAGTTCATAGAGAATATCAAGAGAGATGAGGCACCATATGAGTGATATAAAAAGATGGAGGGGAGGCGGTACTAATGCCAAATAAGGAGACAGGAGGGCTACAGAAGCCAGATAGACCTGAGAGGAGCAAAATCGGGTTAGGAAGAAGGAGCCAGTATGTAAATAACAACTTGTCTGAGGTGGCATGAGTAACAGTTTGGAGAGCTTGGGAAACCAGGAAGGAAACAGAATTAAAGAGGGAGAAGAGACTAGAGCCAGTATGGTGTAGTGGTTAGAGTCGAGTGATCCGGGTTCTAGTTCCTACTCGGCCATGAAGCTCACTGGGTGACTTTGGGCCAGTCACTGACTCTCAGCCTTACCTACCTCACAGGGTTGTTGCGAGGATAAAATGGAGAGGAGGAGGACCATGTAAGCCACCTTGGGGTCCTTGCTAGAGAGAAAAAAAGTGGGATATAATTGCAATAATAAATAAAATAAAATAAAATAATAAAATAAAATAATAAATTAAAATAGAATGAATAAAATAGAGGATAACTATTAACTCTTCCAAGGTGAAGGGGATAAATGGGGACTCTTCTTCAAGGGGTCTGCAGTGAATCAGAAGATGATCCTTTGCACTGGGTGCACCAGGATTGTGTGTGTTAGACTCTGTGAATTATGATGGTAAAGACACCCAGCTTTTAGACAACAAGCTGCAGTTTGTTAACTGTAAACATCCAGGAAAGAGGCAGTGATGGGGGAACAAAGGCATTAGGTGAGCCTTTAGTTCTCCTTGAGGCCCATAGAATATGGAACTATTCAAAACAAAACAAAACCCCTAGGTTCCTCCTGAACCTCCCAGGATGGTATGAAAACATAGTGGGGTAGAATAAGAAGTTAAGGGGTCCAAACTTAAAGCAAAGAGAAAAAGAGGACCACCAGATCTAATTGAAGATTCTTCTTAAAGTAGGGGTGCAGAACCTCTTTCGGCCTGAGGGCCAAATTCCATTTCAGAGAAGCTTTGGGGGCCGCATTTCAGTGGTGGGCAGGGCCAAAGGCAAAAGGGGATGGGGTGAAAGGCAAAAGGAACAGGGCCACAATACCAGCATATTTTAGCTTAAAGCTCTCACTGCCAGTTAACTAAGCCTTAGGAGGGGCATTTCAACCTTTTGGAATGAGGGAAAGAACTGCACAAAAGCCGGGAAACCATCCAACAATCAGTGGTTGGGGGGAAAGGGGTGGGGCCAGGAGAAGTGGGTGTGGTCTTCTGGGAAACCCCAGAGGGCCAGATTGGGATCCCATGAAGGCCAGATTGGGCACCTGGGCCTGAGGTCCCACACCTGTCTTAAAGGCACGGTTTTTCGTGGACTGTTGTTTACTAAAAGAGCCAGTGAACAAGCAGGCAGCGGCATCTACTGCTCCTCCTTCTCATCGCCACCATTGCCTGGGCCAGAGTGTGAGGCAGGTGAACAAGCCGGTTGCAATGGTGAAGAGGAGGAACAAGTCCCGGGGGCTCATCAGGGGGCTTCTGCTAGGGTGTGGACCCTTGGCAGGTGGCCAAACTTGCCTATCTTTGACGCCAGCCCTTGTAGGGCCACCTTGATTGTAACTCCTCCCTTGTGAAATAGCCTTCGCATGAACACCCACCTGGCTTTCTCGCCTGCTTTTTTTTTTAAGGCAGAGGTTAATACTTTTTTATAAGTCGAGAAAGCTTTTGAGGGGTGACATAGTTGAGTTTTGCTGCTGGTGCCTGGTGGTTAAAGAAATGTGTGAGGAATAGCGAAAAGAAAAGAAAAGAAAAAAGTTGTGAGTATTATCCCCCTTGATCTTTTTCTTCTTGGCCTGGTGTTAGTTTGTGAAAATTTCTTTGTAGCAACCTGTGTATGGGTAATAGTTCAATCACCATGTGAAAGATTTCAGAAGTTGAACTGCCAGCGTTTTCTTTTTCTCAGCACTAACTTTGAGATACGTTGTATTAAAAAAAAAAAAAAAAAAAAAAGTTCATGAAACTTCAGTGACAAGGAGAGAAATTATAGAACTCTAAGAAGATGGCATTAAAAGGAATTTGAAAACTGACAAACAGGGAGAAGAGAGAGCATATAATTTTACAACACAGACAAAAAAAGAGATAGGTAACGAAATTTGAAAAATTGCATTAGTGTATCATTTTCAGTACATAAGCCATTAGAGGGAAAAGTCTAAATTACACCTTGTAACAAAGTAAGAATGTTTTCAATGTTTAAAGGTAATTTTGTATTACTGCTACTATTACTTAAACTCTTATCTCTTATAAATATCTAAAGACAGGACCCCAGGCGATATTACCTGTGTCTTAGGCAAAGAGCAACAATTTCAACCCCATTCAGCTACATTTGTATTTTGCCAAGTGCTATCAAGCACAGAGTTGCATAATTTGCGATCTAAGTGAAATAGATATTTTTTCCACGCTGCACATTTATCACTCTCCTGTGGGCCTCGTTACTGACAATCAAATCATAAAAGATGCTCGAAATTGTCATGATGCACTTATTTGCTCATGATCTTCGATACAAATAGTTTCTGCTACCAAAAAAGAAAGAAAAAGAGGTCCTCTTTGCCTGTCATCTGGAGTGTACCTTAAAGCTGTAGGATGCTTTTATTGTTGTTTAGTTTATATTATTATGATTACCCTAATTTAAAAGCATATTTTACCATTCTTATCTTGCTCCTTCTCCAGACAATCCTGTGAGGTAGGTCCTTAATGCTTCCATTTACAGAAGCGGGGGCTGAGAATCAGTCTGTATCAGAGGTAGGCAACCTTTTGGGCCTGTGGGCATATTTGTAAATTTGAGAAACTGTCCTGGGCCCAACCATAAAATGGCTGCAGTGGGTGGGCATGGCTAGCCACAAAGGCCAAGTAGCCTGCCCAGAAGCATTCATGTGAAATTAAGAAGCTAGCAGCTAGAGGCTCCCACTTTGCTTTGAAGGAATCCCAGCTGACAGTAAGGCAATATAACAATATTTTTAAAATAAAAACTGGGAGGAGTAGAGTGTTTCAGTGAGCGCCAAGGAAGTTGTCTGGGGACACATTGGGGCCCATGGACGCCATGTTGCCTACCCCTGATCTGTATACATTATACTCACCAGGAGGATTGACATCACATGACTACTCCCTTCACCCACACAGATGTATCGTTCAGTTCAAATTGTCACATGATCCAGGACCTTCCTGTTATATATTTCACTTGCCCCTCCATTGAACACTATTGACTTGTGGGCAAGAGAACGTATGATGTGATGGCCACAATTCACACGGCAAGTTGTACTCACAGCTAGGGATGTACGGATCAACAAAACCTAAGCTCACCGAAGTTCTCTGAATTGCATCTTAATGTTCATCCCTACTCAAGTCCGTATCAGATCGTGAACTTTGGGTTTTTTTCCTTTCGCATATATGTGTGTATTTCCATGTGCATTCCACCAAATGTATGCACCACTTGTGCACATCTTTGAAGTGTACACGTTCTTCTCCCATTGATTAAAGTGTACTGTATTTGTGTGCATTTTTCAGAAGTATGCATTTTTTTCATGCACATCTTTCAAACGCATGCGTGCTGTCAAACACATTTGGGGAGGGGGGGTGTCTGCAAATCACATTGCAAGTTTGGAAATATATGGACTCCGACAGTAGATTGAATCTGAGCCCGTGTTCAGTCCAGAAGTCAACTGGGTAAATCCTGATTTTAAAAAATGAACTGAAACTTAATTTTTCATACATCTGTACTCGCAGCTCAGCTACTGCCCTTTTCTCCTTAGGCCCAAACTACATGGTAAGGTGAGATGCCCGTGTGCCATTGAGCCATGTCTACCCAGAAACTGTTAGATAATGACTTCGGAGTGATATAGCAGGCTATGTCCCTGCTCAGTATAACCAGAAGGTGTGTGTATGTGTCGGCAGGGGGGGAAACAACTCTGATGTTTGTGCTTCTGCAAATGCTTATGCTTGCAAAAGCAAAACCCATAAACATTTATTTAATGCCGCGTGCACATATAGAGTATTTAAACTTTTCGCTGCTGTTATTGCTGCTTGCGAAATGCATCAAATCACACACATATATATTTTTCCCCAGGTTTCTATGCCTTTCCCCTCCCTCCTTCCTTCCATTATGATTTGATGTGCTGGTTCAAAACTGATTGTCTCTAAGGCTACAGTGGTAATACTTGGTAGAAATACAGCCTCCCTGACCTCATCCAGAGAGGCAGCCAACGTAAAAGTAAGATGCTGGATATTTATTTGTAGGGATAAGGGAGAAATATATTTGTTAGTGAAATGGAGCTTGCTGCAGAGTGCATAAAGGTGAATTTATTTGTCAGAAGTCTGAAGGAGGTTTATGCAATGGAGTATTATTGAGCCGGGCTATTAGCAGAGTGAATTGCTTCTATGACACACCATTAAATTGTTTTTAGTGTCCACAAAGGTATCATTCTGCAGCAGGCATAGTTAGTAACCAAGTTGTATATTTACTGGACAGCAGCAGATCTTGGAAAAAGTAATGCACTTGGCCAAAAGTTTGGTGTTTAAAAAAAAAAAGCAGAAAATCTCCGTCATTAGAGGCACTGCAGATATCATAGCAAGTGGGCTGCAGTTCTGTAGGACAGCAGAAACAGTGTAGGATGTGGTACTGGTGTGTACAATTCACCCTGATGAGAATCTCAGCTTTTATTTAAAAGGAACAAGTTTGTACCCCTCATTTCTGTGAAGTTATTCTTGACAGTATGTGGTCACTGCCTGCTCAAATCTTAAAAGTGAGAGAGGTTGCTGAATATATTTTCTGGAAGTTGGGGGAAGGGGGGTAGAGCTTCAGTGCCCTTTTATTGCACTGGTTCCCCCCCTTGATTAGCAAAAAAGATAAGCAACATAGTAAAAATACAGAATAAATTATGCAAAATATGGTAAATTATGCAAACTTGCTTGATCTGAAAAAAATAGTTGGGTGTGGATTCAACGTCATTTTTAAAAAAATGCAGACCACACAGACCCTGTCTGTAGGACAGATCTGACAAAGACCAGGGATATTGGTGAAGTAGACACGAACAATAGGACGGCTATAGCAGGACGACTATAGCAGGACTACAAGCAATCCCAAATTGTGTAACCTGGAAAGTCAAATGGTGCATTTGTAATTAATCATAGAAATCATAGATATTTGCATAATGTGTATGTTCCATTACAATTTCACCATAGGGAAGGGTCTCTTTGGATTTATTATCAAAGTCCAAGTAAAAATAGGCGAAGGCCTCATAATACATGCTGATTCACACAACTCTGTAGGAGGGTTCAGACTTTTACCCTGATCAATAATGGCCTAAAACAGTTCGCTGTCTGAAGTGGAGCCCAAATGGAGACACACACACACACACACACACACACACACACACACACACACACATCACTCCACCCTGCTATGACCAACACTTTAAAAAGCCTTGCTGCTGCACCATTCAGTCACCATTTCCTGACTTCATCTATCCACCACCTCCATGCCCATTGCGGTGCCTGGAGCAGTTTGCTTCACCAGCTATGACCCTGATCGAGCTATACTTGTGTATGCTTGAAGGATGCTTCATGGGCTTGTAGGGTGTAGCTGCACTTGCACATAATGCTAAGCCATGGTTTATGTTAACCATGGTTTATTGCTTTAGCCACATATTGTCATACAAATGAACATGGCTTGTTTTCCCTACTTCTGGTTTGTCTCTCTCCTGGCCATTTAGTCACTCTTCAGAGTGGTTTCATTTTCAGGTTCTTCTTGCTGGCCACAGCATGAACAGCAGTGCAATCAGCCCAGGGATAATCCATGGTTCTGGATTCAGACATCATAACAAACCATGGTTTAAACAAGCCAGACTTCATAAGCCAGCAAGAAGCCATGGCTTCTCTTAGTGGTTTGTATCCATGGTTTGTTTGCGGGGATGGGTTCAGACAGAATGACAAGACAGATTTCATCAAGCCACACCATGGTTTAGTATCATGTGCGAACCAGGCCAATATTTCTCATGGTCTAATAAGGCTATGGCCTGCATTGTCTTAACAGGGGCCTGTTTCAAGTACAATATTGTGGTGTGCATATTCACTAATTATGTGGCAAACCTGTGAGCAGTTTGTTGACAGGTGGTTTCCACCAAGTGAATACCATCTTGCCACATGTTTGAAGGAGCATGGCCTATGGGAGCCCCATAGCCACAGCTGGTTTAGATTTTGTCAAAACTAATAATGGAACCAGATTCTGGATGGATGACACACAGAACTGTTTAATTAAAGTCTATGACAAGGCAACTGAGGCAAAGATACACATGGAGATGAACTGTTTTGTGGGCTTTATCCTCTGGGATTTGTAAACACAGTGCCAGACTCATTGCTGGTCTAAATGGAGGAGGGACTGCCTTCCAATATTTATATGATGTATATAAACATATCTAAGCCTGAAAAACAACAATTTATAAATATAACTTCATGGTTTCCTCTCCTTGTATCACAGATTTTGGGAGATGATTGAAACAATCTCTTTGCTGATCTTTTAGCCTCTTCCTTTCACCCCAGTATTTCCTTCTTGAGCTATAGTAACCAATAGGTCTACCCCAGTTTGTCCATAGAGCTGAAGACTTCCAAACCCCAGATTTCCATCATGGTTATTTCATGTTCGTGTACATGGCCAGCTCCCAGAAATTGCTTTATCTGCATTTCCCACTGCCCTCTTCAGCTGATGGAATTCCATATTCAAGTCTTCCATCCTCCCTCACTTTGTAGTCCCTAAGGCTACAATCCTATACCATGTTCCTTCTGAATAAGATTCATCGAACCCAATGGGAATTACTTCTGAGTAGACATGGAAAGGATCGATCGCCGTGTAAAATATTCTTCTCAGCCCTACCTCCAAAGTATGTTTCAGTGGGATCATCTTAGCATTCTCCCTTCCACCACCACGACCACACAACACCCATTTCCTTTTAGCATCTATCGCTAAAGCACACAGAGAGCTGGCTCAAGACATTTTGCTGTCTGAGGCCAAGGAACATAGCATCTCCCACACACACACACCATTCTTTGTACAAAAGCTGGTGAAACTGCCTGGAAATTTCTTATCTCGGTGGTGGTAGTGGTGGTGGTTCCCTGCCAGTTTTTTTCCCCCTCATCCCCTATAACAGCTGGGGATATACAAGAATTTCATTTCAGTTTGCAAATCATCAGAACTTGTCCCACCCCAAACATGAATGCGAATGGGAACACATTTTGATTTTTCATCCTACTGCTGCATAATTTAAACTCATCAACAATTGACCAGGGCTGCAAGCTTTAATACATTTAATTGGTAGGTTAATCAACCAATGCTTAGTTGATTAATCAGCAACTATCAATTTTATTCAATAAGGCCAAGAGTTCAGAGAACACTTCTTTTGCTGTTTTTTGAGGTTGTTTTGGTCCTGGTGTGTTGCTGTAATAGAAAAAGAAAAAGGGAATATGGAAGATACCCTTTCAAACAGGGAGTGACAGATTTGGGTTATTAAATTGTAAATTGCCTCATAACGCTTTCAATATCTCAAAAGAAACCTATGTTTTGGTAAAGTGCATATTTATTTACATTTAATCAATTATTTGCTAATGCCATATGGACAACAGATTCCAGTCAAAGTTGAACATTTTAAAATCCCATTATTTTCAGTGGGAGAGATCCAGTGAAATCAATGGGATGACCAAATGATTCATTAGATGGGCCCACATATCTTTGTTTGTTTGCTTGCTTTTTGCTTCCAAAACATGAAGCTCTCTTAGTTCCAAGCAGACTATTTAGAAGAGAGAGTCTAGATAGATAGATTGTAAATAAATCAATCTATCTATCTAGATTGATAGATAGATTGATAGATAGATCAATCTAGATAGATAGATTGTAAATAAATATGCAACCCAATCCTCTGCACGATTACTTAAATGTAAGTCCCACTCAATTCCTGTGGGACCTACTCCCAGGTAAGAGTGCATAAGATTGCAACCTTACTTACATCAACCCAAACAAATGTGTTGGATCTAAAACTGGTACTCTATTTTAATTTGAAAACCTTATAACACAACAAGATTCAATCACAAGCCTTTAATTTAATCATATTTCTGTGACTTACTGGAAATGGGGAGGGGGGAGAGAGGAAAATTGCCGAAATTAACATTTTAATTTGGCTGCACTAAAGCGCAGAAGGAGCTTTAAGGCGAGATTTGTTAAAGGGGTGGGAGCCAGAATGAAATATATGTATATAGATATACATATTAGATTAAATGCTTTAGAACATAAATCAGCGAAAGAAAAGTAATAAATAATACACGCTGGAAATGTGATAATGTTTATTAAGAAGCAACAGCCTTGTCATCTTCATTTTCTTCTTCACTGATTTTCTCCTCAAAGGGTACACTCATTTGGGACTCCCTGCAATTTAGCCTGAGGCCACTTTCTCTAATTCTTGGTTTCAAAAAATACCTGCTTTGCAGAAATAAGTTGAAAGCAGAACAACTGTGCACACCGAAGGTCTTTGCATTAAGCTCCTTAAAGGCCACATAGTGAATTTTTTATCATTGTTATTGTGGAAGCTCTGAGTTAGGCATTAGCTAGAGAGAGAAAGACAAGCGGGGGTGGGGAGGATGCATGTACAGATTACAGCAGTAGATTGCTAGGCTGGGCTGCCTGGATGTTAGCCTACCTACCGTCTTTCTTGGGGCTAGGATGCTATCTTGAACAGGTCATAAGAAGAGCCCCCAAGAAGAGCCCCTGTTGGATCAGGCTTGAGGTCCATCTGGTGCAGCATGCAGTTTCCCACAGTGGCCAACCTGATGCCTCCAGAGAAAATAGCATTCAGTTGCACACTCCCTTGGAACCAGAAGGTTTCATATAGCCACCAAGCATGACTGGTGGGAGACTTTGATAGACTGATCCTCCATGGATTTGTCCAATCCTATTAAAGCCATCTAAGCTAGTGGTTGTCACCACATCTGCTGGCCTTTTTTGTTTGATCATCTCTGGAGGGGTTGGGGGCACACATAGCTCGTGGCCAGTCTTTGGGGGAGCGGGTCTCTACTCTAGCCTCTCCTGGCCCTCCCCTTTCCAGGGTGTTTGGAGGAATCGGTCAAAATCACTACTATGGTCTGTATCTCAAATATAGCAGAAGCCAATGATGTGTGCACTCCAGGTAGTATTCGATGGAGATCTCCCCAAAGGTGGTTTAGGTGTCTCCAATGTTTTGTTGGATAGCCCTGATAACGAACTTGGAATACTTCGCAGGCGTACCGAACCTTGATGCTTCATAGACTATCAGTAGCTCTTTATTTATCCTGCCTTTGCTTAAAACCAAAAGAGCCACCAACACCATCATCATTCATATAGCTTCATCAGCTAGCTAGTCCCTGGTGAAGTCCGTAGCTCAGCCTTCCCAACCTGTGGCTAGGAATGATGGGAGTTGTAGTCCAACACATCTGGGGTGCAGCAGTGAGCACCAGGTTGGGGAAGACTGACCTAGCATCTACCTTCAACATTAGGCTTATGTCTGCAATACTTGTATACTGTTTTCCAACCATATTTGTATACCACTTTTCAACCCAAATTGTTCCCAAGGTAGCTTACACCCGGAATAACGCATATCTAGCCACAGGCTCATTGGCCACCTCACCTGGGTTCCCCCTTGTCTGTTTTAAAACATTATTGGCTCCTGATAGTAACAGGCTGTCAATCCTTTTTGCAGTTAAGCTTAGGAATGTGGAAATCAGCAAAACTCAAGTTTGACGAGCTTCTCTGATTTCCACCTCAAAGCTCATTCTTCTGACTTGTGTCCATATCAGATTGCGAGCTTTTTTCCCCTCTGTGCGTGAAAACCTGTGTGCATTTTTGTGCACATTTTTCCAAATGTACATATCAGCTGTGTGTCTGTTTGAAATGTGCACATTTTCTCCCGTTGATTAAAGCACATTTGAGCACAGTTTTGAAACATATGCATCCTTCAAATGCATTTTTTTTTATTTGCCGTGAAGCAAATTGCATCGCAAGCTTGGAAATGTATGGACTTCAACCGCAGATTGCATTTGGGTCTGGGAGATGCAAATGGGGTAAATCCTGGCCAAAAACAAACTGAAATGAATTTCTCACATATCCCTAGTTATGCTATGGTTGAGCAGCTATGATACATGCAGCAAGGGTGTAAGGAGCAGGGTGATGGGAAGGGAAGGATTCTTCCATTGGCTGCCACAGGAGAAAATGCGACTCCGTCTTGATCCAAGTGCATAGAGTTGCCCAGTGACATTAATGGATATCCTTAATGCTATTGGACAACTCTGTATATCAGGACTCTCCAACCTTGGGTCCCCAGATGTTGCTGGCCTACAGCTCCCAGAATCCCTTGCCATTAGCCATGCTGGCTGGGTATGCTGGGAGCTGTAGGCCAGCAACATCTGGGGACCCAAGGTTGGAGAACCCTGCTGTATAGACCTGTGGCTCACGCTGGCTCAGCTTGTTTGAGTGTGGAAAGCTAAGCAGGGTCAAGCCTGGTTATTACTTGGATGGGAGACCCCTCCTCTAGTTTCCTGCATTAAGCAGGGGGTTGGACTTGATGGCCTTGTAGGCCCCTTCCAACTCTATTATGATCTATGAAATCTATATTCTGGTATGAAAGTTGCTGATGTTTCATAATAGATTTGTGTTTTATTTTAATAAAAATCTTGAAAGGGGGATTATTTTTGAACTCTCACTGATTTTTACATTTATCCATGCCAATGTCACTAAAATTATTCTTGATTTAGGAAAATAAAAGGAGATTCAGCAACAGTGTAACGTTAAGGTTAATGGCGAAAGTTCTGAAATGTATACTGTCGTTAGTAGCTTTTACTGGTGGAGCCAAGGTTTAATTCTTATGAGGCAATTTTCTATGAAGAGACGTATAAATTAAGTACAAATTAAAGACCATTAACGTTTATAGATAACCTCATCTAAGAGGTTGCATGTTTAAATGTTTTAGCTATAATCTTTTAGAGTCCGTTTGGGAAGTGGGTAATAACTTGTTGATAACTCAAATAATAATATAACATTAAATTTTTAGAATGTGCACATTATTGGCACTTTAATTACAGTGATTTACATTTCCTTGTAGACAGAAATCTGAGAAAGGTATATTTATTAATGTCACTGATAGAGTTTTAAAATTCATCTATTAGAGAGAGGGGGGGAGAGGGGGGGAAAAGATGTTACTACAGCATCTTTGGCTTGAGTGCCAATGTATTGAAGCTACAGTAATACCTTGGATTGCAAGTAACTTGGTCTGAGAGCGTTTTGCAAGACAAGCAATTTTTTAAAATAAATTTTGACTTGATAAACAAGCGACGTCTTGGAATACAAGGTAGGGATGTAACTGCTCACCTCGAGCGGGCGTAGCGGGCTGAAATCGGCCCTGCTCACGCCCGCCAGAGACTCGTTTTGATATAAGAGTGTTTGGGATTACAAACACGGTTCTGGAATGAATTATGCTTGCAATCCAAGGTATTAATGTACTTAGAAATTATTCTTCTTATTATTATTGACATAAATAGGTTAGTGGTGGTGGTCTTCTTCGAGAATCAAAGTCATTAAGGGGTATGCTTTGAAATAAGGTTCCTGCCAAATTTCATTAATAGCAGAAATATGGCTGGAATATGTGGTTCTAACCAATCAGAATATCCTTTTGAAATTGCAGTCATCAGTGTTCTCATTGAATCTACTGCATGCATCAGTGTTAGAGTCCTCAGCGATAACTATTATATGCTCTCATCCTATCTTTATTCTCATGATATTTTAAACATTTCTCATCAAGCCACATCCTGTTATCTTGCCCAATCCTTGGATATCACATTTCACACCTGGTCTCCTTTAAAACCATGAGTGTATGCTCTCATTCATTTCATTTGTATTCCTTTCTGAATCAGAATGGAAGCTTTAAGACTGCAATCCCCATGATGTGGTGTAGCCTCGAGCAAAATACAAACATCTGAGAACAAGAAAACATTAAGGCACCTTTAAGACTACAAACCCATAGACTATAGTGCAATGAAATATATATGTGCATTTTTACCTTGCAGTTTGGGTCCAGTTTGGGCATGCATAGCCTTTTAAAAAGCTGAAATACTATCAATCAGCTGTTTGCTGTGAAAGGAAAAGTGTATCAGGGATAGACTGAATACACCTCATCCAATCAAACAGCTCATAGGTGGGATTCCAAGTTTTTAAAAGAGATGTGTGCAGCCCGCACAGTTAGGATGTGCGCACCCTCTAACTACAGAATACATGTGCAGGTGACTGTTTGTCTGCACATATGGCTCCTACATGGATTGGGGTGTGAGTTACTAGAATATCCCAGCTCCAGCAAGGGCAGGAAACTATTTCCACCTCTGTGGGGTGACTGGTGGAGACCTCCCTCATCCTTACTAGTGGCTATCATTGTGAAATGGGAGAGAGCCACAGTGCAGGCAGCAACATGCCAGCAAATTGCTGATAAGTTTATTCTTTTATTTATTTACAGCGTTTGTATACCACTCCGTATCTAGACAGATTTCGCTGAACAATAAACAGATAAAACAGATAAAAGAATAAAAACCATGCATTAAAAACAGGATAACATTAACACCACGGCTGGTCAGCAAGGAAGGCTTCCTGAAATAAAAGTGTTTTCAGGAGACGCTGAAAACAACCCAGTGTTGGTGCCTGCCTGACCTCCAGAGGCAGGGAGTTCCATAGAAGTGGAGTCACCACAGTGAAGGTGTCACCACAAAGAACTGGGCATGTTTAGCCTTCAGAAGAGGAGACTGAGGGGAGATATGATCGCACTCTTCCAGTACTTGAAGGGATGTCACACAGAGGAGGGCCAGGATCTCTTCTCGATCATCCCAGTTTGCAGGACACGGAATAATGGGCTCAAGTTACAGGAACCTAGATTCCACCTAAACATCAGGAAAAATTTCCTGACTGTCAGAGCAATAAGACAATGGAATCAACTACCTAGGGAGGTGGTGGGCTCTCCCAATCTGGAGGCATTCAAGGTGCAGCTGGACAGCCATCTGTCAGGGATGCTTTGACCTGGATTCCTGCATTGAGCAGGGGGTTGGACTCGATGGCCTTGTAGGCCCCTTCCAACTCTATTTTTCTATGATTCTATGAAGGCTCTTCTCCTGGTGGACTCCAGTCAGACCATAGGTCCATGTGGAGCCACCGGGAGAAAGTCCTCGAGTGATCTCAGTGACCAACCAGGTTGGTAAGGGAGAAGGTGCTCTCTCAGGTATCCTAGACCCAAGTTGTTTCAGGCTTTGTACACTAGTAGCAAAAGCCTAAACCTGGCCCAGTAGCAAATAGACAGCCAGTGCAGTTCCCTCATCAAAGGAGTTGCATGCTGAAAATGCTGAAGGAGTTGCTTGCTGAATGGCCAGCAGCATCTGGCCTGGACCATGACATCATCACCCTGCCACAGTGTACAAGACACGGCTGGGCATTCACTAACAGCGAACTTGCCTGCTGCACAACTCCTCGTGGCAACCGGCGGTAAGGATCCGGTTGGCCCCCCTCCCTCCTAGTCACTGCTTTACTCTGGCTGTTGACTGCCCTCCTCTACCAGGCTTCGCCAGCTGCTGCTGATATGCTCCAGTTCCAGCTGGGAAGCGGTTTGCAACGGAAGAATCGGCCTTATGCGATGCTGGCCCTTGCAACCTCTTTGCTGTGCTACGAAGACTTCTTCTGTGGCAGGCTTGAGAACTTGTATTGCACGCTCTTCTCTTCACCGCCGAATGAAAGGAGCCTGAGGGATCATTAGTACCCTTCCATCACTTCCTCATTAGTTCTTAGATAGTGTTTTAATGACAGCTTGAGAGGCTCAGCATCCTGGCCTCTTACTATTTATGATCCCCACAGTGCTAATGTGCACTTAATGAGAAATTCTTGTCTTGCTTGTAAATCCTGTAGCCGGCATTCAATTTATTGACAGATGTTTGCTTGGGCCTCTTTAAAATTACTTCATAAATCTTCCAGGATAAAAGGCCTCAAGTTTGGTTATTAAGACAGGCCCTTGTTGACAGTTTCATATTTAACTGTTTAGAACTCAACTGTCAGGGCTTAAAAATAACATATATCAGAAGTTACAAAGTGGAGGCTCTGCCGTTTTAGGGGATGGCTCCCCCCCCATGAATCCTGCACCCTCCCAGATTGTGAAGTATGTTGACTGTCCCTTCGAACCCCCTTTCGTTAACTTCTCGCTGACCTCTTTGTGCACCGGCGATACTCATTTAGCATATCAGCGTGTCAGCCATGATGAAGTGTTTGTGCTGATACGAGCTGAGGGCTGAGCAAGCGCGACATGCCAGGATCTACTGGACATAACACTGATGCAGTCTGAAAGCTGAGTTAGCACTTCATGCCAGAAACTACTGGACCTTTCAGGAAAAAACAAAGGATCTGGTGGCACCTTAAAGGCTAAGAAGTAGATTGGGGCATTAGCTTGTGTAGGAAAGAGTCCAGTCCCTCAGATGCACACGCTGGACAGGGAAGGTCAGGGTCAGCATCAGGGGTTGACATCACTGGGCACATGCCAAGGTCCACACCACAGCAGCGGACCCACTGCCAGTCCCTGGGCCCTCTGGCCTTGGTTTTCTTCACTTCTACTGCCTGTATTCACTGGTTGCCTCTCAGCAAGTGAGCAGTGGCAGGAGCAAAGGGAAGTGGCAGCAGCAGCATCTGCTTGCCTTGCCCTCTCCCTGTGGGCAGCTGTGCGGATTGGGCCCAAAAGGGGAGGACAAGTGAATTAGCAGTGGTAGCAGTATTGGTGGGTGCACCAAATACCATTGTGGCGTAACCCCACAATTCAGTTCCCTGGTGTATGTCTGCATTAGTATGTTTAGTGAGTATAGAATGTTATTTATGATAATTACTTACCAGGTAAGAATTACTTTTTTTTTAAATCAAAGTTTGATGGCTTGATCCTTAATTTTGTTGGCTGTTACTAATGCCATACCATTCTTCTTAACAGCAGCAAACTAGATTGTGATCCAAAAATATTGCTTATAACTGCCACGGTTTAGGACAATGCTGTTGGGTTCTGTCATCTTTTTAAAAGACTGATTTGAAAGGACACAGGGTTTTAGATGGCTGCTAGAAAATTGGCTGAATCCAGATCGTCATTAAACTCATGACATCAGCCAAATTGTAACAGCATTCACTCCACTTAAGTCCATCACAAAACATTCAGATCAGACACTAGAAGATAATGAGCATCTCAGCTAAAAAAAAAATAGGTGGGGGGGATTTTGCTTACTTGTGGTGTCATGTCATATTACTTTGCCTGAGTTATGTCACATCACATTGTGTTATTTATATTGCATCAAATGCTGACATAGGGCATTGCTTTGTTGTTACTGTTGTTCTTAAAGATATTTGATTGTGTTATTTGAGATCCAGCTCATTTTGTCGAGCTGCTGATTGGGGTAGATTTTATAGATGAAAAAAGTGAATGGTTTAAGCAAATCTAAGCCATGACTGACACTGCGATAACTGAAGATAACAGGTTCCTGTATGCATTTCTTATTGAGTACTGATGCAAATAAAGTCCATTAAAGCCACTGTAAATCGAGATGCAGACTAGCTACCTATGCACCCATCAATTCACATTACAGCTACTTAAAAAACGTGAATTTCCTCCTAAAAGGCCTCACAGTGTCAGCCTAAGACAGCCTTCCCCACCTAGTGTTAGACTATAAATCCAATCATCCTGAGCCAGCATGGCCATTGGGTTTGTCGATACCTCCCCACTGCCATCACAACTGACTAGTTGTGGCAAGTTGTGGCAAGCTTATAGCTGGCTGCATGATGGCATGAGTTCCTTGGATGGTACTAGGAAGAGAGGGAGGTCACATGAGGCTATGAGTCCCCAAGCTCTTTGGGTCAGTGGGCACATATTGAACAGTGAATGTGTGTCATGGGTGTTCTCACAAAGTGGGTGCCATCAGCTTTCCCATGCATAGTGTGGTGCCATGGTGGGCATTCCCGGTCACAAAACACTCATTTCCCAGAAGGCAAACTGGTGAGACTAAAAGAAAAATTCCTTTCCCAAGAGCCTAATACAAGGTGGGGGGAGGGGGAGGGGTCTGAACTCCAAAACCCAATTACAGATGGTGCTAGAGAGCATCACTTCTCTTTGCAGTGTGCCTGGAATCCGACAGGGGGTTGAAAATCCAACAGATTTTAATGATTCAGCCCCTCGGATTCTGGTTCACCAGCCCTGCGCTGATGCCGACTCACTATGATCAAAGTTGAGCCACCTTGTGGACTTCTGTCTCTAAGACGGGCCACAGTTTGTGCATTTTTTAAAAAATGCTAAGGAAGTCTGCAGAAATGGCACTATTTGTGCCATTTGCGTAACTTTATGAAATTTGCGTAACTTTATGCAAATTGTGCAAATCATGGTATTTTGCATGTTTTGTGCAAATCGGCACCTGAAAAACACGTGGATCTAGCAAATCACGCTAGATCCATGCCCCTTTCTGGTGTTAATTTGCGCAAAACATGCAAAATGCAGTGATTTACGCATTTTGCATAAAGTTATGCAAATTGCACAAATAGTGCCATTTCTGCAGACTTCCTTAGCATTTTTTTAAAAAATGTGCAAACTGCGGCCCGTCTTAGAGACAGAAGTCCGCAGAAAAACCCATCTCGGCCCGCTTTCGATGATTGGATTGGAAGCGGGCAGGAAGTCCGTTGGGCTCAAATGAGCCAGGCTTCCCAGCATCAGCACATCCCTGCCTCCCAGTTATAAAAAGTATATTTAAAAATATCTTAAGAAATAAAATTAAAATGGGGGGGAGCTTGACTAGCTAGGGGTAGGTGATCTAGTAGTAGGCGATCACTCGTGACCAAGTAAGATTGTCTTCCAGGATAAAATTACAAAAGAAAATTATAAAAAGAGGAAATTGTAAAAAAATTGTGTAGACTCTAGTGATGGGTCCGTAAGTGACTGTGGAGGCCAAGTCTAGATCCACACAGCTTCCCACAGTGAGGACACAGGTTGCCAGATAGAAGATGGTGCTGTAAAGGATTTGTTTGATGTGCTTTTTGCTTAGCACATTTCTTTCTCCCTTTCACCTTGCACTCGGACTTCTTCAAAGTCCATAGAACCTTTGTGAAAGGCCAACCTCCAGTTAAAGCGTTCATGGGCCAGAGCTTCCCAGTTCTCGATGTTTATATTTTTTTAGATTAGCCTTAAGAACATCTTTAAACCTCTTATACTGACCACCAATATTCCGCTTTCCATCCTTGAGTTGGGAATAAAGTAACTGCTTTGGGAGACGGCAGTCAGACATTCGAACAACATGACCAGTCCATTGAAGTTGGCGTTGAAAGATCATTTTTTCAACGCTAGTAGCCTTTGCCTCTTCCAGTACACTGACATTTGTTCACCTATCTTCCCAAGTAATTTGCAGGATTTTCCGGAGGCAACGTTGATGAAATCTTTCAAGGAGGTGGAAATGACGTTTATAGATAGTCCATGTTTCGCAGGCATACAATAAAGTTGGTAATACAATGGCTTCATAAACCAGCGTTTTGGTCTTCTTACAAATATCCCGATCCTCGAACACTCTACGTTTCATTCGAGAAAATGCGGCACTTGCGGAGCTCAAATGATGCTGGATTTCACTGTCGATGTTAGCTGTAACAGAAAGATAGCTGCCTAGATAGAGAAAATGATTGACATTTTCCAGTATTGCCCCGCCAAGCTGGATAGATGGCATCACCAAAGGGTTAACTTGCACTTGCTGATGAAGCACTTTGGTTTTTTTGATATTAAGTGAGAGACCAAGTTTTCCGTATGCTTCTGTAAAAGCATTTAGGATAGTTTGGAGGTCATCCTCTGAGCGTGCGAAGACCACCCAACTCGCTGGACGCTTGGTGAGCGTAGCTGCTGCACCTGCCGAGCCAGGCTGAAAGAGAGTGCCAGCTGAGGTGCTTGCTGGACCTCCGGGTTCCCGGTGGTACGCTTTTTATGTAGAAAATGGCGTAAGATACATTAAAAGCGGCTGCAATTTGCATAACTTGTGCAAATCGCTGCTGTTTTTTTACATATCTTACACCATTTCCTACGTAAAAAGCGTACGGCCAGGAACCCAGAAGTTGCTTCCCCAGCTCAGCTCGCAAGAACGTGAGTCAAGCCGTGGAAGCAGGTAGGCTGAGCGGAGATCGGGGGGTCAAGCCCAGCAAGTTCACCGGACTGCCACCCCCCCAATCAAGTTCCACACACATCCCTAGCCAGCACCAAGAGAGATTTCTGCAGGCACGTCATTGGAGACCCCAGGCCTAGAGAGTAAGATGGCGTAGACAGGTTTCAGTGCAGGGTGACCAGTGACTGACTTGGAAGAGATAAATAGTTGTTATATACCATCCCACCGAAAGGTTGATTAAGAAAGCAGGTTCCATAGCCTCATGGATCATGCTGAAATGGGGACTATGGGCAGAAATATAGCCCCGTCTTTCAACATCATCTGTTGGGCCATGCTCCGCTTTCCAGCTTAATCACAGTTCACCTATGAGGCAGGCAGGGTAGAGACGCTTATGGCACAATCCATGCAAGTTTAGACAGAAAAAAAGGCCTACTACTCCCAGTATACCCCAGCCAGCTATGCTGGCTGGGCTGGGAGTTGTAGGCCTTTTTTCTGTCTAAACTTGCATAAGATTCCACACTCTTAGTAGTAATGGTCTGTGCAAGCCTTCCCCAATACGATGCTCTCCAGATGTTTTGGACTTCCAGTTTGCAGAATTCCAAATCATTGGCCATGCTGGTTGGGGTTGATGAGAGTTAAAGTCCAAAACATCTGGAGGGCACCAGGATGAGGAAGGCTGGTCTCAGGGAAAGCCAAAAGGAAGCCCTCACTAAACAACAGGCCAGAGAAGTGTAAAAGAGAGCATAAGGAATTGTAAGCGTGAGTATAAATATATTACAAAAGCTATAACTTAACCAAATCAGCAGATACACAATCATGTACTAGAAAACAATATCATCTGCACAGTCTGTATTACTGAAGAAGATGTCTGTCTGTCTCTAAGTGCCTGAGCACCGAGACTGCGAAACCTAGACACCTAAAACTGGGTAAGCATAATAATAAATACTGTTTATTTACGGTCTACCGACCATACCAATATATATATACAATACAAACAAGATATACCAGCTCTCAGTTGTACACTCAGAATAAAAACATACAATAAAACAGAATCAGACAAGCATAGAAGGCCTAGTCAGAATAGCAACATTCAAGAATTTTGCAACTTCCTTAGTGATTAAACTATTTGAGCCATCAAGCAAAATGGTCAGTCGCTTCTCGGCCTTTCGGCTAAGATCAAGTGTGATAAGCATACTAAAGGGACCCTAGGAGTGTGCACCTCTTGGCTATTTGGTTTTAATTTTGCATATGAATTTAAATGCATCCATGTGTTTGAAGCCTGCAGTACCATCTTCAGACCCCAATCAACGCATCGCTTTGCAGTCCATACAGTTTGAAGCCAGGGGGAGTTCTCCGAGGGACAGAGTTATATGCCTGCCCCTCCCCACTGCTGTGGGGCACACCCGCCCCCAGGGGAATGAGTGGGCAGACCCTTCCCATGGGGATCTAGGGGTGCACCATGGCAGGGACCATACCTAGGGGTGCCAGCGGGCATGGCATCGCTCAGATGGACCCAAGGTGTCCAACTCTGACACTTGTGTACCTTTGCTCATAGGCTTCAGTGTATCAGACTAAGGACTATTCCAACACATGTGAAGTCGGGTCTGTTCGCTATATGAAATAAAAACAAAACATGTTCTGACGTCCAATTGCTTGTTCAGTCATCCACAAATCTCTGAGGGAAGCAATGTCCCTTGGATCTAGGATGAGCTATACATCTCGTTAGCTGTTTAGGTACAGCCACAGAACCTGTCAAACTGTGGTCCAGGGAATCCTGTGGTTCCTCAACGAGGAAGGTTGGCTTAGTGAAAGATTTTATAATTTAGAAATGTTCTGTAATATGAGACACCAGTTAATAATACCATTATGGGCATGCCCTAGCAAGATCAATGGGGTTGCCAGAGGAGAGCATTGCAAGGTTTGAAACTGCTGCATGAACTGTGGAGTCTCTCTGCTGATTGAAGTTCCTCATCCCTGTAGTCTATATTCCTAGACCCTGAAATCATTACAGCTGATAATGGTGGAGGTGCTTCTCTGAGAGACCGATTGCCCACCACTACCTATCCTCCACTGTGCAGCTGCGGGAGAGTGTTAGTATGATCTCTAGGCCAGGAGTGGGCAGAAAGTAGATCTCCACATGTTTTGGACTTCAACTCCCAGCATTCCTGACCATTGGCCATGCTGGCAGGGGCTTCTGCGAGTTGAAGTTCAAACCATTTGGAGCTCTACCTTCTTGCCCCCATCAGCTCTAGGTTGTACTCTCACCTCACGCTGTTCAGTGTTGAGACTCAAGAGACCTGCTTAGTGCCATTGAGTGTGTGTATGACTTAGATTATGCTTCTCTACAGTGCACAAGGATTCCATGAGTGATACTCCAGGGTTTCTCGGGGTTTCTGAAGGTAGACATTTTGAAATACACTTTGTTAAACTGAAGTAACTGTATAGTCCTGAAAATCAAAGCAACTTCAGCTGAAATCACAGGTACTTCCAAGAGCCTGTGTGGCGTAGTGGTGAGAGTGTTGGACTGGGGACTCGGGAGATCCATGTTCTAGTCCCCACTCGGCCATGAAATTCACTGGGTGACTTTGGGCCAGTCACTGCCTCTCAGCCTAACCTACCTCACAGGGTTGTTGTGAGGATAAAATGGAGAGGAGGAGGATGATTATGTAAGCTGCCTTGAGTTCCTTGCAGGAAAAAAAGGTGGGGTATAAATGTAATAAATAAATAAAATAAAAATAACCAAGCTTGAATCAAGATGTAAGAGAAGACCTGTTTGGATGTAATCCTCCACACATCTGGGGGAAAGGAATGCATCGGCTCCTCGCTATAATTTAGACCCCTGCATGGCCATGTTCTCTCCTTCCACATGATTAAGGGCCCAAAAAATTGCTTTTAAATCTGTATCTAGCAGCTATGTCTTTTCATTTTTACTCTAGAGTAGGTGCAGGGGCCCCTCGTCCAGAGTGGGACTCTAGTGTGGGGGTTAGGTGAATTTCAAGATCCAGAGCAGGCTCCCTGCACCTACTCTAGAGTAGTAATGGAAAAAAGATGGAACTGCTAGATGTGGATTTAAAGCAATGTCTGTTTTGGCTCTAAGATTACGTGGAGGATAATTAATTCTTTATGGCTTGCTTTCACGTGAGTCTTCATCTGCTCCCAGAAAAAGCATTCTTTTCCCATACAGTTACATACTGCTTCCTAGTGGGCATTAGGACTTTCTCCTTCTATGTGGAAGGCTAGCAATAAACTCCAGTTTGCAGTACAACTTTTATCTTTTTAAAAAAAATGAGAATGAGAATCAGCATCTGTTTCAAACCGAACACTGACTGTGCATGCCAGAAAACCTGGGCTCAGCTGTATCCTCAGGAAACAGAATAAGAAAAGAGGCTTTGCCCCAGGTGCTTTGGTTCATTTTGTGTTCCAAGTTTCGCTCAGAAAGAGTTTCCTATTTTTTTCATCCTGCTCCTGCAATTTATCAATGTGTAGAGATCATTGGGGGGCAGCATTTAAATATAAACAATGGGATGATGTTCTCTGTGTGCAGAGACATTTGGCTTCAGGTCTGGGTTTGAACTTTCTCAAAGTTGAGTTGAATATGGTGCAGGCTCATGTGTATTATGGGAGGCATGTGATCTTCTGTGACTATACGCCAAGGTAGCCAGACTGAGGCTCAGGATCTCTTTGTATGGCTTTAGGGCAACAGAAAGGTGGCTTTGGGAGGAAATGAAGAGATTTGAATGATGACGTCCCAATGGTACATACACATTTGCTATGGGTTACATAGACATCTTTCCTCCTTTGATGTCCACAACCTCAAGTTACAGGAAGCCAGATTCCAGCTGAACATCAGGAAAAACTTCCTGACTGTTAGAGCAATATAACAATGGAACCAACAACCTAGGGAGGTTGTGGGCTTTCCCACACTGGAGGCATTTAAGATGCAGCTGGACAGCCATCTGTCAGGGATGCTTTGACTTGGGTTCCTGCATTGAGCAGGGGGTCAGACTCGATGGCCTTATAGGCCTCTTCCAACTCTACTTTTCTATGATTCTATGACCTCCCTGGAGAAGTTGGTAATGACATAATATATAGGAAGATAGGAAGCTGCCTTATACTGACTGGGTTCAGACAACACACTAACTCAAGGGTTGAGAAGGGGTTGAGTGTGGGTTGTTGTTGAACTGTGGGTGGTTGTTGTTGAACCATGAGTTATCGTGTTGTCTGAACCCAGCTGCACTAACAAACCATGCCTTGTTAACCACAAACAACCCATGAAGAGAACCCATGGTTTGTTGTTGGGTTGTGAACTGTGGGTTGTTCACCATGATTTGGTATCTTGGCTGGGTTCAGACAAGCTATCATGTGACTTATGTTGTCTGAACTCAGTCACTGAACTGAATCAAACCCTTGTTCTATCTATCTAGCCCAGTATTGTCGACACCAACTGGTAACGGATCTTCAGGGTGTCAAGCAGGATTCTTTCCTAGCCCTACCTGGAGAAACCAGGGACTGAACCTGGGACCTTCTGCATGTGAAGTGTGTGCTCTTTGGGAGGGAAGAAATTGAAGCATAGTTTTAGGGGGGCAGTTGTATTCCCCTCAGCTGTAGAAAGGAGGAGGAAGGATATACCTAACTTCATCTTTCTGCTCTCATATTTTTGGAGGAAAACAGATGCATGGACCAGCCAGATCTCAAAGTTGTCCCAGGTCATCTCAAGTTTATTATGTCAAAGTTGTTGTTCCAAGAAACCAACCTGTCCTTCTGAACAATGAAATGTAGGGCATTGCAGCCATAACCCCTTTCTCGTTGTCTTGAGTCATTTCCTTATCACTCTCTTTTTCTAAGGAACTATGAATTCCCCACTAGTGAAACCTACTATTGCTTACATCGGGGAAGGACAGTTGCAAGAAGTTTACTGACGCTTTGTAGCACTACTGGATTTTAATGTGAGTGGTTGAAACTGTTGCCTGCAGTCATTCAAAGGGGGGGGGATTGATCCCCAAAGGTGTGGGAAATAGAACTATTCCATCTTCTAATGTTGGATCTGACCTTGGGTTTGGTACATCATGCCCCAGCACATGTGTTTCATAACAGTGAAGTCTCACAGTTGGCACTGACTTTCTTACAGAGTCTCAGTAGTCATCCATGGGATCAGGCTGTGCAGCATAATATTTATCACATTTGGATCCCACCCTTCCTTGAAAGAGCTCAAGGAAGCATGTATATCCCTTGATGGCTGGCAGGTGAAAGTATAGGCTGTCTCTGTTTGCGATGATATGAAATTAAACTTCTATTTGTGACAGTGGGACTTTGGTGCCCCTTTCACACATGCAAGTCATCATTTGAATGTGCATCCATAAATGAATGAACGTGCATGTGTGAACCAGGCGTCAGGATGGCATACATGGGTTTTTCCTATGTTAATGTTCACAACTCTGTGAAGCAAGTTGGGCTGAGAAAAAGTGGTTGACCTAAGGTCACCCTTAAGTGAGTGCCATGCCTAAGCTAGGATTTGAACTCAGACCTCCCCATTCCACATCCATCCACTAGACCAGCCTTCCCCAACATGGATCGATCCAGATGTTTAGGACTACACAACTCTCAGCAGCTCCAGTGAGCATAGCCAATCATCAGGAATGTTGGGAGTAGTAGTCTGAAACATCTGGAGGGAACTAGGTTGAGGAAGACTGAACTAGACCATTGGTTTTCAGCTAGTAACTCAGGACCCACTTCTGGGTTACAGCCTGACCTATGTTGGGTCACTATAGCAGCTCTACCACCATGAAAATAGGGGGGGGGGGTTCAGAATGAGGTCCCCAAATGCATGTTTGGGCTAAAGGTGATACTTTGGATCTCTGTGCAAACGGGGCTAATGTGAGTTTACATTAATTCAGGAGGTCTTATCCCAGAATGACTAGCTGCATATAAATGGTCCAGCTATCAGTGTCTTCTAAAAACATTAAAGATCTATGTCTGTCCCTTCCAGCCAAATCAGACCTTTCAAAAATGCTTCTACCTTCTGTGTGCCTCTCTAGCTTTTCTTTCTTTTTCTAAGCAAGGCCTCTGGAACACGCTCATGACACTGTCCTGGTCAACTCTTTCCAGTTAGGAGGGGAGGGGGGGGGGAACCGCAACAAACCCAAACTTGATTTCCTGTTCGGGTGAACCATATATCACTGAGGTTCCCATCTGTGCCGTTTGTCTGTGACAGAATGACAGGTGTCATTTATCATTGGCGCTTGTGGAAGCTGTGGGAAGAAGGATTGAAATTTTTTCTGGAAGCAGTCAGTGTCTACAGTCTGCCAGATCATTAGAAAGGGGGCTTTCCAAAGAAAGCTGTGTGTAATGTGATTGCACTTACCGTCAATGACAGGCTGAGAGAAAGAAGAAACATTTTAAAGAGAGAGAGAAATTGAGCCAATGTTTTTCCAGGGGCATTTAAAGAGACAGTGTGACAAATGCTGAGGTCCGTGTGTGTGTGGTGGGTGGGTGGTGGGTGGGTGGGAGAAGGGTAGAAATTCTGCTTCAATATATACATGGCATGTACATCTTTTAGAGATTTCAGCTGGAGTGCCAGCAAGGAAACCCAAACAGGAAACTCCTTTAACAGTACTTTCTCACATCACATATTATTTAGGGCACTGTAACAGACTTTGCACTTTCAGGGGCATACATGACTTTGAGCATAATGACTTGAAAACTGCAGTGGGAAGTGAGCAGGAACAGGAAAACCTATTTGGTCTGCAGCTGAAATGCCTAATAAATCAAAGGGCAGAACGGAGACCTGATACAAGGCCCCTTTTCAAAGGGACGTTTACAACATCCTGTTTGCATACGGACTTTTTACCAAAAGCACCAGAACATCTTAATTTCAGCACCTTCCGTTCTGCTTTTTGGGATAAAGGTTCTTCTAACTTTATGGCAATGGAGGATTTAAAAAACAACAACAGTGACAACTGACAACAGAGCAATATTCGTTTTCCTCTTATGCAACAAGTTGCTTTCATTGAAGTGGAGTGTCTCTCTCCCCCTTGCAGTACGTAAGCCCCTGAATAAGAAGACCAGTGCAGAGTGGGCACAAATCAGCAGGAATAAATGGGGATCGCACAAGAGTTGCTCCCATTCATTTATGTGGGATAATTTCCCGCCGGTTTGTGCCTGGTGTTTCTAGCAATTAAGATCAGTGTTGAAACAGTGTGGTGCTAGTCATTTTATTTATTTATTTATTTATTTATTATATTTATACCCCGTGTTTTTTCCTGCAAGGAGCCCAAGGCGGCTTACATAATCATCCTCCTCCTCCTCCTCTCCGTTTTATCCTCACAACAACCCTGTGAGGTAGGTTAGGCTGAGAGGCAGTGACTGGCCCAAAGTCACCCAGTGGGTTTCATGGCCGAGCGGGGACTAGAACCCAGATCTCCCGACTTAGTCCCAGTCCAACACTCTCACCACTACGCCACACTGATGGTCAGTGTCCATGAGAAAAAATGCAAAGCCAATCCTTTCGGCAGGCAAAAAAGGTGAACTGTATATAACGTTCCCTCTCATTTTTCAATAGGAGAACACCCTGCGACATACTAACACTTAGAGCAGGAAAAAAAAATGGCTTCCATTTATACTTGTCTGTATTGTAGGATACAAGATGCTTCCTAAAGGCCAAAAAGAATCCACACCAAGAAAATTTTTTTAAAATGTGTCAGGGAAAAAAAAAACCCAGTTCTGTGCTCTCAAAAGCAGCATGGGGGGAGGGGGAAGTCAACTTGTGTTGACCTCAATCCATGAAAAAATTATTTTGTGAACAGTCCCTAAGCACATGTAGCAGGATTGCCATCTGGCTGACCTTCGAACTGTCTTGACCTGTTTGTTTGGTTTTGACTATAGTCTCATCTATTTTAAGTGATTCCTTTTTCTTGGAAGGGTGGGATTCATTCTCACTGTTTGGGTGCGGGAGCTGCACTTATCTTTTCTGAACGCAGAATAATGGACCTTTGAGGAGTTGTGCACTTTTTCTCTTATCCTTTGGTTCCTATACCAAGAGGCAATTAGGAACATAGGAAGCTGCCTTGTAGTGAGCTGGATCACTGTTCATCTAGCTCAGTTTTGTCTACACTGGCTAGCAGCAACTCTCCACATTTCAGTCACTGGACTTTCCTAGCTCTACTTGGAAATGCCAGTGAATGAGCCTGGGATCTTCTGGGCGCAAGGCAAGTGCTCTACCACTGGGCCATGGCCCTTCTCCTAATTTGATTTCCGTTAGAAAACTGCTGGTCTGTATTTATTTATTTATTTATTTATTATATTTATATCCTGTCTTTTTTCTGGCAAGGGTGGCTTACATAATCCTCCTCCTTCTCTCCATTTTATCCTCACAACAACCCTGTGAGGTAAGTTAGGCTGAGTGTAAATGCCACAAAAAAATGTATTTGTCCCCAATGCAAGAACACTGGTACATGTCTGGGAATCTGGGATTCCAGGGCATATGTACGGTAGGCTGAAGATGCCCCATTCTATTTAGTGTTAGGGAGCTCTCCATCTGCTTGTAGAGCATTCCCAAGGCTGAGGGTTACAGACAACTTTAATAAAACTCATCACCATTATCTATCTATCTGTCTGTCTGTTTGTCCATCTGTACACACACACACACACACACACACACACACACACGAATCCATCTACTTGGCACTCAAGGCAATATACAAAATTCAGAGAAAAAACAAAAAAAACAAAATAAACCTAATACATCATGTAACAATAAAATAAAAACTGGAGCCAAAGGATTGGGCCAAATGTTTAATTGAAAACATTATAGGTTGGGTCTAAACTTAGTCATACTTAGAGTAGAGCCATTGGAATCAACGGGACTTAAGTTAGTTAGCATTCAGTTAACATTAAGTTAGCAGTATCCAGTGCTGGCATACCACTAGGGCTTCATAGCACAAGCCTGAATGTTAGCTCAAACCAGTGCCTCTGGAACAGGACAAGTCACTGGAGCTCCCTTCTGGGAGCTCTGCTGACTTGTCCTATTCCAGAATTGCTAGTTTGGACTAGTTTCTGGTTGCTGAGCTACCCAGCGCTAGCTTCCCATTGCGCTAGTGGCCATTCCCGCTAGGTTAAGGACAGCGTTGGATACTGCCCATAGTATTTTATATATGGACACAATTATATCAGTGTTCTCCAACCTTGGTCCCCAGATGTTTTTGGCCTACAACTCCCAGCATGCCCCAGCCAGTGTAGCTGGTGGGGCATGCTGGGAGTTGTAGGCCACAAACATCTGGGGACCCAAGGTTGGAGAACACTGATCTATATACACAACTCAATATGAGCTGCTTTTTGATAACAAACTATCTGCTTCCATAAACAAGCCAAAACAAAAAAACAGAATGACAAAGGTGCAGCGATGCATGGAGGGCTAGGCAGAACCAATGGGCTAAATCCAGTGTTATGCGGGTAAACTTCCACTTGTGAAATGGGAGTTTTCCTTCGCCCTGCAGCCCTCCGCACACCCCTGTATCTGCTCTGGAGGGTTGCTGCATGGAAAGGAAGAATTCGATCCGACAGCATTGTTCGCTCTGCTGGTGGAAGGACACAATTGGATACAATCCAATGTCTTCACGGAACAGGTCAGTAACGAAGGGAGGGGCAACAGCAAACATGGGATGCTGGAAATGCACCTACAGGTATCCATATTACAGAACTTTAACAGTCATTTAAGGAACAAGCAAACATGTTTAGCACATGATAAGCTGGTTGTCTGTACTCACATAATCGTAGAAGGCCTACTGCTGTGTTATAAATTCAGTTATTCTGGCTGATGTAATTGTTACATGTTTTCTCATGGGTATTCATTTGTGTATTGCCTTTTCACAAAGTGCCACAAACCGCTGCAGTCTTTTCATCGCCGCCCTACATGATTTTAGCGTCATTTTCATTCCTGGCCTTTGCAAATGCACAGGGTTTAAATTTTTTTTATTTATTTATGTTTGGTATTGTTCTTAAACAGAAGATAGTAACACATTTTGCTCTAGCTTGAGACAAATGGGTTGTTTTCTTTTTCTTCTGACTTTTTCTTCTTAGAAATTCTGGACCACAGTTGCAGTGTTTCCCTATGTGAAGCAGATTGGGTCAAAATAATGGTTTAAATGTCATATCCCTGGTGCAAAATAGATATTGCTGTTTCCAGCTTCTTACATTGGAAAAATCAAAACAGAAAATGAGGGCTCAGTGCCTTGGATGTGGTTTTGAAGACATTTCTTTCCTTGGGGTGACAGAAGCCATCCCTGTCACTTTCAGCAGAGTACACCTGTACTGCTGTTTGTCTTTGTTTGAAGGCTTACCTGTGATACATTTCCCATGGGGGCCCTGAAAAAATATATGGAAAACTGATGCCTTGTCATGGACTTGTAAATCTCAAGGGAAACAAGAGCTGGCATAAGGCATCAATGTCATCTCTTTGGTCCACCACTGGGCATTTATTTGGATATTTGTTTTTCAATCAAATGACGTTTGGTGCGAGGGATGTACAAAACGGGTCCCTTTATTCTGCAGATATTTCCACTTTCCCACATATAGAATATGTGTCTTCAAAACCCGAAACATATTTGAGCATCTTGTGCATATTATTCGCTGCAACAGAATTCACAGAGCTTCATGATCCCCATTCCAAATCACAGGCATCTTGTAGGCACTATAATTCTGGCCTAAATCACTGTTCCAACCAAATAGCATACAAAACTGGCTTATTGCATATCATTTCATGCTTCTAGAATGTGCAGTTTCCTCTAAAGCTGCTGCCTGTTTGGAACACTTACTGGTGCAGAAAATCATATATATTCATGGTGCCCCCAGTTGATGGCTTAATTTTGGAAGAAAAGTGCAGCCCATAGTGTTTTGTCTGGGGACTAGATTCATTCAATTTATTTAACTCGGTGGATCTTAATCTTGGTTAACTGAGGACAAGTGGCCTGCTTTGCTTGTTCTTTCCAGAGTTCCCCATTTTCTTATTTCATAGGGCAGTATCTGACTGTGTCATTCTGCTAGTGCAATGACATTGCTCTAGCGGAAACTAGATTCCAAACTATGCGCAAGAGGGGTATCCAACTAAAGCTGTGGTTGTGCAACCCATTGTGCAACTGGTTGTGCAACCCGTTGTGCAACTGGTTGCACATTGCACCTGTGGAACCCACTGTGCAACCAGGTGCGCATTATGCTTGCATAATCCATTGTGCAACCAGTTGCGCATTATGCTTGTGCAACCTATTGTGCAGCCAGTTGTGCATTACACTTGCGCAAGCAGTTGCGTGAGTAGTTTCACAACAGGTTGCGCACGTGTAATGCGCAACCACTTCCGCTAGTACTATTTCAGTTGGCGGAATGACACCATTGGATACTGCCCAGTGTTACCATGTGGGAAGATGCTTGAAAAGAATTTCCAGATTAAAATTCAGTTGCTGCATTCTGCACAGGAGAACGGTGCACACAGCTGAGGTTTCTTTGGGCTTTTCACCAGAGCCACCAACACTGCTGAAGAGGCATGCTCCTTTTTCAGTTTAAATATTTAAATGGAAAGTTGATTGCCTTTGTGAGCATGTCATGGAAACATCAGAGAAAGCTCCTGTTCTTCAGCAGTTTCCTCTATACTTTTCATTGTGGTTTCTAGGGATGGATTAGATCAATATATTTCTGGTTCGTATATAGTTTCACATGTGTTCATTCATAAGTCCATTCCGTCCACATTAACCTGCTATTAAAAAAAAAAAAAATCAGCAAGAAAATTTGTACTCTCTCAAAGTATTCATGTCTAAATATATATGGTTCTAAAATATGCATTTTTTAACATACTTGGTACATTGATCTAAGGCAGTGTTCTCCAATGTTGGATCCCCAGATGTTTTTGGCCTACAACTCCCAGCATGCTGGGGCATGCTGGGAGTTGTAGGCCAAAAACATCTGGGGACCCAACGTTGGAGAACACTGATCTAAGGACTGTACTATCATGAAATTCAGAGAAGTGCAAAATCAGAAGGATAACTGTGTCCTGATCTGCCAATTAATCCGGGAAATACAGATCTTGTTGGCTTACTCCAAAACATAAGAGTGAATTAATTCCTTGAGCATTCCTCATGTCTGGAAACTCCTAACCTGCTCTCCGCACCTTGCCCCCCCACACACACACACTGGCATCTCGTGATTGCTGCTTGGGCCTTCACTTGATAAACTTGGGTACCACTTTCATATAATGAGAGTGTTCTATCTGTGGGAGCTAATCTATGGTTATCCACATTCATACAACAAAGTGTTGACATTATAGCCAGCTGTTATCACAGTGCATGTCTTCTTGTGGGCTAATGGTTTCAGTCTGGAGCCAAATTCAAGATGATACAAATATACAAGACGTTTTGTCAACATCAGCCATTGAGCAGTTTGGTTTACATACCTTTTGCCCTCCCTTAGCATAAGGGTTATACTTGGAAAGGGTCTATAGGACTGATGCAGAGAACGTAATGAGCCTAGGATGTTTACCTAATTATGTAAATATTTTCCTTACATTTCTGGGAGCAAGGGCCATATTTGCTGGATATTTTTTTTTCAAAACCAGTACAGTACAGCCAACTTTATAATAAGCTTTCAGAAGGAGTAAATTTTACACAAATGGAGCATAAAAACCTTCTTTGTTCTTCAGTGCAATAAAGTCTACTTAAAACAAAATCCATATTCAAACAATAGAGAAGCCTTCCTCCATATGTTTTGGAGGCTTTTATTTTATTTTGTATTTATTATTACATCTATATCCAACCTTTTTTCCTCTTGCAAGGAACCCAAGGTGGCTGGCTTGGTCCTCCTCCTCCTTTTCAACCTCACAACAACCCTATGAGGTAGGTTAGTCTGAGAGTCAGTGACTGGCCCAAAGTCACCCAGTGAGTTTCAAACTTTCATGGCTGAGCGGGGACCAGAGCCCAGATCTCCTGAGTCCCAGTCCAACACTCTAACCAATACACTGCAATGCCTCTCCCATCAGTCCCAGCCAGAATGGCCAATAGTTAGGAATGCTGGGAATTGTAGTCCAAAATACCTTAGAGTGGCCATGTCTCCTCTTTTACAGAGGACAGTTGTCTATATGAAGGGCAGCCAGAGGACTGTCCTCTATTTTGAAGTCATCCTCTATTTGAAGGGCTGTCCAATCCAAGTCTGGTACAAAGATATTCCTCAGAAGGAAGAGCTGGGCCTTGAAGTTGCCCATCAACAGCACATGGACAGCAGACTGAGCAAGACACACAGCTCACCTGGTCACAAACTTCCACACAGTGGTGAGATGCGCTGTATTTCTATTTAAATTATAACAATTATTTCTAAAATTGCAAATGTAAATTTACCTCTACACATGCAAACCAACATATGCAAATTTTATGCAAATTTGTATCCTCTTTTGTTTGGGTAGTGGTGCATTTCCTCTTTTCTGGTGATTCGTAAGGAGCCACCCTAGGCTTGCAGCAGCTCTTCAGGGTTTTGGGCAGAGGTCTTTCCTACTACCTGCTCCCAAATCCTTTTAATGGATGCCTCCGCAAACCCTTTGGCCCACTCACAACTACATTTTTGTCTACAGGCCTACCTCACATGAACCTGCTGCTCCAGCAACCAGGGCAAACATCTTATTCCCTGAATATGTTTAGAGACCAAAAGTTAGGTTGACCCCTCTCACTGAAGCCACAGGAGTTCCACGTGCTTAGCTTTAGCTGGCCTATATTTGTGCTCAAAGAGTGGCATCATGTGACATTCTGTTGTGGCCTTCCCCAACCTGGTGCGCAGCAAGGCAGAGGAGACGCTACTGGGCTAAAGAGGCAAGTATTCCACCTTGATGTAAGGCCGTTTCCAATGTTCCTTATGAGAGCCATGCTATTGCGCTGTCCCAGTCTTGCTCCACTCTGTAGCCTCAAGTGACCCACCACAATGGTACCAGTGTGCAGACCCAGAGGCTCCTTCTTTAAATCCTAGCAGAGCCTAATATGCCTGTGTTGCTAATATAAAGTTTGCCCCCTGGACTTTATAGCCACATAGCATTCTGGTTTTATTTAAAGACAATATTTGCACCACACATGAAGGGTGCATCTATAACTTCCTTCCCCTCTTTACTTGCAGAACTTATGCACCAGAATTGTGCGAACCTATTGCATTGAAATGAATTTTACCCACATTTTTAAAAAGTACTGTTATCTTTTGGAATGGAAAGGGCTATTTAAATGTAGATCATTATTTGAGATAGATATAGATATAGATATGTATATATAGATATAATACAAGGAAAGGAGTTGGGGGTGGTTGGGAAGTTTCTTCTGTACATTTTGTTTGAAGTTGCAAATCTTTTCATGGCTCTAATTTATATGCAAAGATTTTCCTGCTCCTATCACAGGTTTTTCCAATATGTTTTGATGAAGCCTAGATAGTTCAGATTCATCTGAAGCATTGTGAATTTTATTTATTTCATATCTGACTTGCATTAAGTTTTTGTTATAGGTTCACATTTGCTTTTATATTCCAGTAAGAGAGGAAATAGAGTGTGTTATTATGCCAAGTCTTTGTTATTTATATATATTGCATCCTGTGTGTGCAAGCCGTTCTGGCGCTCAAGAGAGAGACGGGCTTCCATTTAATTTTCACTACTTTAGATTATCATTAACAGTGGTTGCACAGATATATATATATATATATATATTTCCAAGAAATGTGTGAATAAATAAATATAGGAAACTGAAAATAATAAATTGTTCTTTTCAAAGTTTTTGCTCTCTATTTTAATTGCATGGAAAAGAATTGGCTCTGGTCCATGTAGTACTTTTCTAGGTTCCCCCCCCCCATTTCAAACCTTTTTTCTTTCTTTACCCCCTTTTAAAAAATACTGGTTTCTGTATTTCCTTTATTCATATGTCCCAGTGTTGAAGACCAGAGAAGAGGTATCTGTAGCAGATATAGGGCCGGTTCGCACGACCCAGGCTGCGGGTGGGGGAGGCACCACGGGGCCGTCCGCAGGGTCCGACGGGGCGCCGCAGACGACCCGCGCGCATGGGCGGACCCCGCAGTCCCTGCACTGCAGTGCGGGCCTCCCGGCACTAGGGGCGGGGGCCTGGGATGCCCAGAGGGGCCGTTTGCCCCTACAGGCTGGAGCAGCGGCAGCTCTGGCCGCTCTGGGCTGCCGCCTCTGTGCGGACCCCACGGGACAGCCGCCCGCTCTTCACACGGCACGGTGGCCACGCGCGGTTGGGGGCTTACCCCTCTACCACCCATGGTCACTTTGCATGTGTCCCGCGCGCAGCTGTCCCACGGGGGCACCCCCGGTCGATGTTCACATGACATGGGAACCAGTGGGGGACTTCTGCTCCCCCACGGTTCCTGTGTCGTGCGAACAAGCCCATTGTCTTGGGCATGACCTTGGGAAACCTAAGCTCAAATCTCTGCATAGTCTTGAAGTTTGCTGAGTAACCTAGAACTACTTTGCATCTCTCAGCCTAACATATCTCATGGGGGCGGGGTGTGTGAAGTTAAAATAGGGGAAATGACATACATCCCTCCCTGAACTGCATGGAGAAAAGGAAGAATACAAATACAGTAAAATAAATGGAGCCCTAACCAAGTTGAACTAGAAATATTCCAAAGTGTCAATGGGACTTACTTTTATACAAGTGCACATAGAATCACAGCCTCAATCCCATCGAGTATAATACTGTTAATACTCCCCCACAAAATCACCCCGAATCCAGCTCTGATACACATGCAACACAGGTTGTCCTATGGTCAGTTAATATGGAATATGGTGGCCCAAGGCAGACTGTGGTGGGGAGCAAAGGTAGAACGTGATGGGATGTGCACAAAATGTGGCTGAATCTGGATTTTACTGGTTTTTCAAATCCCAGTAATGGTTATCTGAAGAACATGGACTTAACTACCTTGAACTAGTTAAATACTGGCTAATTAGCAGGTGCAATCCCAGGTAGGAAGAATGGGGGAGAAATTTGTTTGGTACACATTTTAGTGTGAACATATCTAATTTGTACTTCCTAAACCAATACACAAACCAAAATACAGTGAACCTTTATTATTTGTACTTCTTCAAAGTTTGCAATGGAGAAGTTTTCCAATCAAAAAAGGTCTACCATAATGAATCTGGAACTTTCTGCAAGCAACATCTGTGTTGTGACTGGAGATGCCGTGGAGATTTCCCTCCCCAACATTACATTGTGCCTTCTGGGGGTCAATTTCACATTTCCCCATGGCAGGACTTGGACCTCCATCTACTTTTTCCAATATCAGGGCTCTTCTCTACTCAGCTATCAGGACCGTTATGTTCTTTTCACCCCACAAATCATATTGGCCTCTTCAGAGGTCTCCTCATTAGTCCTGCTGTAATCAAAATTCACCTTTGAATGCTGAAAAGTACTGGGTGACTTGCTAGTAACCGATTACCTACCATTTAGTAATTCCAAACCATGACTTAGTAAATTGAAACGAGAGACAGAGAGAGAGAGGCAGGGAGAGAGAGAATACTAGGAATAATTTTTTTAAAAAATCTTCTCTAATAAAGCCTCCTGGGATGAATTTTCTTTTTTAAAAAATCAGATATCTAGAGCACAGAAAGAAAAGGAAGTGATGTTTCTACCCTCCTGCCAGTCTCACTGCAGTTTTTGCTCTGCCAAAATCTGACGCATTTCAACATTCATGCACAGCTAGTCATTTCTGACAATTTGGAGCCCGTTTTTCCCTGTGTATAGTGCAGTATTTATAGTGTTTCGGAAAGTGTCTCTTTGATTACATTATTCCTTTGTCTGACCTATACTTTGAGATAAAAGTGTTTTGCTTAGAAAATACATAATAAATCACCGCTGGAGTGGGGAAAAAAGAATGAACAAGTTATTTTCTTTCTTTCTTTTTCCTATTGTAGATTAAATGAGAAGAAATGATTTTTTAAAAGAACTAAGTGCAGACGTCAGAGTTCTGCTAACGGTTTTGGGCTTTTCAGGAAGAAAGCGTGGGGAATGGAGTCAGCATAATTCAGGGTCACTGGAAACGTATGTCAAGTGCTGGAATGGCACAGGATTTGGCTAGGGAGGAAGCTGCAGCCACACGAAAACTGTTTTCTTGTTAAGCTGTTTGCCTGTTGAGATACAGTACAACTTTCCCTGTCTCTGAATTTTTCAGTATACCTAGTCGAGCTGATTGTGAGCGGGGGCGGGGGATGTGGTCTCATCATTTGCTTCACACTTTTAAATAGGAAGGAATATAAGAAGTTGCCTTATCCTGAGCCAGACAATTGGTCCATCTAGCCCAGTATTGTGGTCACTGACTGGCAGCGGCTCTCAACAATTTCAGGCCCTGCCTGGAGAGCCTGATTTTTCTAGCCCTACCTGGAGATGCCAGAGATTGAACCTGAGACCTTCTGTATGCAAAGCATGAACTCCATCACTGACCCACAGCCCCGCCCCATAGTAGTTTATTACTATGGAACACATTAACTCAGGGGTCTCCAAGGTGCTTGCATGGCCAGGCTGAGGCACCCACCACGCTATTTTCCTCTTCTGCAAGTGAATCAAGTGTTTCCTCCAGTCCCTTGTAAAGGGGGAGGGTCTTCCTTGCTAAGAAATGGCTGGAGGAGGGAGAAGCATACCCCCACCAAGGACCCTTGGTGCAACAGGGTCCTTGGTGGGAGGTGAACTCAGCCCTTCTCCAGCCAATTTTTGGCAGAGGGGCTTTTTCTCACCCCATAGAAATGAATGGAGGAATTGCCTCATTCAGTTGCATGAACAGAGGGGGTGGGCAGAGTGAAATGAGGAAAAAGCCAGAGAAGGAGGGGAGAAAGGAAGAGATGAGAGAAGAAAGAAAGGGGAACCAGAGCGGGGGGGGGGGGGTAAAGAAAGAAAAAAGGAACCAGAGAGAGAGAAAAGAGGAGCCAGAGACAGAATGCAAGAAAGGAAAAAGGAGGGAGGGAGGGAGGATGGAAAGAAAGAAAGAAAGAAAGAAAGGCCAGAGAGAGAGAGAGAAGCCAGAGAACAGGGAGGGAGGGGAGTCAGAGAAAGAGAGAGGGGAGAAAGAAGGAAGGAAGGAAAGAAAGAAGAAAGAGAAGAGCAGCCAGAGAGACTAAGAAAGCAAGAATGGGGAACCAGAGAGACAGGAGCCAGAGAAAGAGAAGAAAGGAGGCTGAGATAGGAAAGAAAGGAAGAAAGGAAGAGCAACCAGAGAGACAGAAGGAAGGAAGGACAGAAATGAAAGCCAGTGTGGCGTAGTGGTGAGAGTGTCAGACTGGGACTCAGGAGATCTGGGTTCTAGTCCCCGCTCAGCCATGAAACTCACTGGGTGACTTTGGGCCAGTCACTGACTCTCAGCCTAACCTACCTCACAGGGTTGTTGTGAGGATAAAACGGAGAGGAGGAGGAGGAGGATTATGTAAGCCGCCTTGGGCTCCTTGCAGGAAAAAACACGGGGTATAAATATAATAAATAAATAATAATTAATAAATAATGAATACGTAAAGAAAGAAAGAAAGAAAGAAAGAGGAGCCAGAGAGCAAGAGGAAGGAAGGAAGGAAGGGGAGTCAGAGAGAGAGCAGCCACAGAGAGTAAGAAAGAGGAGCCAGAGAGACAGAATTAATAAATGAAATGGGGAAGGAAAGAAAGAAAGAAAGAAAGAAAGAAGGAAGGAAGGAGGAGCGAGAGAGAGAGGGAAGCCAGAGTGGGTAGCACAGATGTAGGGTGCACATTCATGCACACTCACACACAAACACAGATAAGGGGCACTCTTAACATTTTTGTGATTGGCCCCCCACTCCCCTACAGTAGTCAATTTGTGGTGGTACCCAGGGCACCTTTTCAAAATGCCAAATGTGCCCATGGACCCAAAAAGGTTAGAGATCCCTGTTTTAACTAGTGCAGGACTGCACAGCTTGTGACCCACCTCGCTGAATCCTGCCTACAAGAGCTGGTTTTCATTGTGGTCCTCAAGGTGCTTGGTGACCCCTGAGTTTTGCAGTTCAGGAGGGCAGGAAAAAACCCAGGAGGCTTCTTCAGCCCATGACGGACTCTCATATATGTCTGATGGGCTATGTTTGGCTCAGTAGACCACGCCTTGTGCAGGCCTGAACTACGTTGATGGCGGCTCTGTAATAATTGCATCCCACACAAGCTAGATTCATACTTGTACAGTAATACCTTGGATTGCAAGTAACTTGGTTTGAGAGCAGTTTGCAAGACAAGCAATTTTTTAAATATTTATTTAATTTTTTTTTACTTGATATACAAGCGACGTCTTGCAATACAAGTACTGTAGTAGGGCTTAAATTAAAAATCTCTGTACAAATTTTTTTTGGGGGGATTTCGTTTTGATATAAGAGTGTTTTGGATTACAAGCACGTTTCCGGAACGAATTATGCTCTCAATCCAAGGCATGACTGTACAGTAATACCTTGGATTGAGAGCATAATTCGTTCCGGAACCATGCTTGTAATCCAAAACACTCTTTTATCAAAGCGAGTCTCTGGCAGGTGTGAGCGGGGCCAATTTCGGCCTGCTACGCCCGCTCGAGGCGAGCGGTTACATCCCTATTTGCAAGACCTTGCTCGTTTATCAAGTCAAATTTTTTAAAAAAATTTTGCTTGTCTTGCAAAACGCTCTCAGACCAAGTTACTTGCAATCCAAGTAATCCAAGTAATCCAAGTTACTGTATTAGTTGCCATGGTCATTTTTATGTCGGGAAGTTAACACACGTTATGGCAAGTGGATGCTCCAAAACCAATGTCAATATTCTGCTTCATGTCAGGGCTGAGGTGATCAGATGCAAAAGAGTTCAGGGATCTAGCATTTTTCATAGCTGTGTAGGAAAGAGAATTCCTTCAGGTGCACCTGGTTCTGCCCTTGAATAACAAGCAACCCATGCCAAAACTCCCCCTAAAAGTACAGCCAGGAGCCCTGTCTTCCACTCGAAAGACTTTGGATCAAAGCAGAGTGCATAAACTATGCAATTCGCTTCCACAAGATGTGGTGATGGCCACTAGCTTCGATGGCTTTAGACAAATGCATGGAGGATATGTCTATCAATGGCTACTAGTTTATGATGGCTCTGGAAGCTCAATGTTCAGAGGCAGTATGCCACTGAATACTAGAATGATAGAGAGCAATGCCTGAAGAGAGCTATTGCCTTCATGCTCCCTGCTTGTGGGCTTCCAAGAAGCATCCCGTTGGCTGCTGTGGAGAACTGGGACCTAAACCAAGGGTGGGAAACGTGTGGCACTCAGCCCTAATTTCCAAGCCCTCTGCATGGGATCAGTTCAGACCTCTGGCAACAGTGACCTGTCCCAATCCTGGCTGGATGGGAAAGAAGAGGGAAAGAGCAAAAGGGGGGTGGCAGACAAAGGAAGAGAAAAGGGGTGACCCAAACACTTTTGCCTCTGCCCCTGCCCACTGCTGGCTTCTGCCCTGCCCACCACCGACAAGCAGCCTCAACAGATTATCTGCGAGGGAACGCAGCCCTCAGCAGGGGCGGGGGGAAGGTTGCTCGCCGCTGACCTAAATGCTATGATCTAGCAGGTCTTACATTCTTAAAAAAGAAGAAAAAAGAAAGAAAGCCTATAAGAATCTTTTTAACTAAGAACTGGTGCTTGAGTTTAGCATTCTTCCTCCTCCCTACCAATCCCTTTTCCTTTTGTGTCATGTCTTTTAGATTGTGAGCCTGAGGGCAGGGACTGTCTTATTATTAATCTTTGTAAGCCACTCTGAGAGCCTTTTCTGGCTGAAGAGTGGGGTATAAATGCAATAAATAAATAAATAAAGCACAGGGAATCACTGGCAAAAAGGAGATGTGGGACACCCCACCAAGGTCTCCGAAAATGGGACATGTCGACTCTGAAACATCTCACAACCTTACAGAAAGCCATGGTCCATAGAGTTCTCCAAGGATTTGCCCTTGATATGGGAACTATTTCTTTCATATACGCACTGCCAGGTATGTACAGCATCCAGGCGCATGCCATATAATCACTGCTATCCCACTTGTGGAATTGTTCACTGTTTCTTTGATTGTCAGAAAAGGAGTCTCCCAGGAGACTGATCAGCAAGCGTCTTGATCATTTAATAGTTCTTACCTTGAATCCTTAAAAAAAAAAAAAAAACCCCACAGCAGATGAAATTAATGAGGTATGACAAAAGAAAAGGAAATTGTCTATCGCTGCAACCCGGGTCAAGCTTGTGGAACAAACCTCGGGGGTTCAAACACTAATTCAGTAATGCAGGTGTGAGCGAATGAACCATCTAATAAATAATTAAGAATTCATTTTCCTCTGCCTTTTATCTCCTTTTATTTTCTTTGGATTCCCCCTCCCCTCTCTCTTTTTCCCTGTTACGCTATGTTTTCTGTTTGCCATTTTCTCAGCATCCCTGAAATTAATTAAGAAACAAAATCAAAGCACAAGGTTACAAAGTTCCTTTCCATTACTTGAAATCTTGGTTGGAATGAAAAGTTCTGCCGTTCCTGTCGTATTAGTTTGTGCCTATGTTAAAAGGCTGGGATCTGCATATTTTATGGACTGTGTCTTCTTGATTCTCCTTGCCGGCTTCTGGGCCCAGCCAAGTCATTTTGTGATAAAGGCCCTCCCGCTTCTGAGCACGGAAACCTTTGTTTTATAAATCTCCAATGTAATGTACATACAGTCTTGTGTCATGTTATATTGTCATATGACAAGACACGAACCAATGTAAGCCACTGTTACACAGTGCAATGCAATGCCTGAGTTCCAGCTTGTCAAGATTTTTTTAAATGTTTTTTACTTTAGTTTAAGAAAAAGGGAGCTTTTCCTCCCCACAGGTAGAAAGTGATGCTTGAAAGAAAATCCCTCTGTTACCTAGAAACTGACAGGTGCCCCTATTTTCTGACACTCAAAATTAAATTGAATTGAACAGAGCACTGCGGCAAGAAACCCAATGGTTATTGTACTTTCCAGGGCTTACCCATTTTTAATGCTAGAAAGGTACTAATGTGGTTAACTATTTGCCTGGGGCAAGAAAAATTCAGCTTCTGGCATGCAATTAAAATTGTGTTTTGGCCATTTGGACAACTAATGGGATCAGCAAAACTTAAGTCTACCACAGTTAAGGAGTGCCTTGTGTCTCAAATCTGTTCCACTGGAGGAATAAAACGGTAAGGGAGTTAATTTGCCTGACAATTGACTCAGAGATAGAGTTTCCGTCTGTGGTGCCTGTTACTGTGGCATTGCAGACTTCAGTGCGCTTCATCCTCTCAATTGTCCAGTGAAATTGGGAAGGGCTTGTCTACTTAACTAAGGCCTGATTGAATCATGGAACCAGGTGCACACAAAGTATTTACCTGCAGTCAGACCCAGCTCCTGTGGACAATGGAATCAACTACCTAGGGAGGTGGTGGGCTCTCCCACTCTGGAGGCATTCAAGGTGCATCTGGACAGCCATCTGTCAGGGATGCTTTGACCTAGATTCCTGCATTGAGCAGGGGGTTGGACTCGATGGCCTGGTAGGCCCCTTCCAACTCTTCTTATCTATGATTCTATGATTCTATGGCATGTGGGCTGGGGGTGCGAAGAGACAGAGGCAAACTTGCAGACATCCCAAGCAAGCCTCTATATTGCTTAGACAGGCAATGGAGGAGCCCGACTCAGAAACCATCATAGGGCCCAGGGAGTATCCGCTGGTCCGCTCTGCCCTATTTATTTTATTTTATCATTTATCTACTGTACTTTTAAACCACCCAATAACCAAAATTCTCTGGGAGGTGTACAATTCATTGAAAAGATAAAATACAAACATCAAAACATAAAATTTATCAAAACATAAAATTAAAGAAAAACAGCCCAGAATAAAATCAAGACAAATGTAGCAGTAAATAATAAAACCATCTAAGCACATAAAACCAAAATAAGATCAGCAGCAGCAGCATAAAAGAGTAAAAGCACTAAAAACAACAACCACAAACCAGTTCATAAAATGCCTGGGAAGAATAAAAAGGTCTTCTTCACCTGGTGCCATAGGTGTCGGGTGAGCCACTCTAGAGAGAGCGTTCTACAAAATGGGGTGCCACCACTGAAGAGGCCCTCTCTCTTGTAGCCACATGCCTTGCCTCATTTGGTGGGGGCACCCAGAGGAGGGTCTCAGATGATGATCTTAATGTCTGGGTGGGTAAATATTGGAGATGTTCCTTCCCATAACCGGGCCCCAAGCCATTTAGGTCTTCAAGTGTTAAAACCAGCACTTTGAATTGGGCCCAGAAACAGACTACCAGGCAGTGCAGATGGAGAAGTACTGGCATTATATGATCACATTGGCCAGTCCCAGTTAGCAATCTAGCTGCACTATTTAGGACTAACTAAAGTTTCTGAACTGTTTTCAAAGGCAGCCCCATATATAACACATTGCAATAATCCAAACAGGAGGTCACCAGAGTGTGAATAACTGTTGCAAGGCTATCTCTGTCCAGGTAGGGTCATAGTTGATATATCAGCCTAGGCTGATAAAAATTGCTCCAAGCCACTGAAACCACCTGTGCCCCTCTCTAGTGACAATGATGGATGTAAGAGCACCCCCAGTCTACAAACCTGCTCCTTTAAGGGGAGGGCAACCCTGCTCTATAACAGGTTGAATGCCACTTAACCAGACAGGCGGACCACCCACAACAAGTCTTCATTTTCTGAACTGAAGTGCCGCTGGGTTCAGACAACACAATAGCCTACATTTCAACAGCAACCCACAGTTCAATGACAAGCCGCACTCAACCCTTGAGTGTGGGTTATCGTGTTGTCTGATCCAACCTGTGACGTGGTGACTTGTGTGCCTGCTTGAGCAACATCAAGGCCTCTGCTGTCCTTTGTTATGATCTTTTATCTTTGAATGGGGGGGGGAGAGAAGAGAGGTTGTATTGGGATTCTCTCTAGACATTCCCTTGTAAAGTCTAAAGCTGCTCTGCAAATAGGTTAGCGGGGGGAAATGTTTTGCTCCTGTAGATTACTGGAATTGGACATAATGGCGAAAGAGGAAGTCATCAAGCACACCCTGACCATATTCTTGAATGCAGTCCTCTCCCCCACAAAGACAGTCCTTCCTAATTTTATTTGCTGTTAAGTTCTTAGAAACACACATAGGCAAATAAGTGGTCGTCACAGAACTGCTGTTGTACTGCTGTTGAATGCACCATTGTACAATCATGTACAATCATCACTGTGATCATAGTGGTGCAAGAAGAAACTGTGTAATGCTGCAGAGAAAAGCAGCATTAGAGGCTGAATTTCAGTGGTAATTTCAGTGGCGAGCAGGCATTTGGTAAAACTAGACCATAATTACATTCAAGTGATACCGTTAGCGTCCTTATTATTTTAATAAGGGATTATTCTGCAATGCCTATCTTGTCTTACTGGGCTGTTTTAAGGATTCTGGTATAAACTGATTTAGTTTTTGAGCCCATAGTTGTTGTTGTTTTAGCAGTAGTAGTAATTAGTGGTAGTAAGAATACATGTTTGGTTTAATAATTAACCAAAACAAGATAATTAGGTATCTATGGCCAAAGAATGGTATAGTTAGTGGATAGCAATATCTGAAGTTCAGCCTGTGCTAGTAATCCTGTCTCCCTTTGCTCCCTGGTCCACAGATAAGAATGTAAGAACATAAGAAGGGCTGTGCTGGATCAGACCAAAACAAAGACCCCATCTATTCTAGCTAGGGATGTCATAGAAGTGAGTTCAGATTTCTATGAATCTGACCTGTGGATTCCACAGCGACAGGCTTTTTCTGAGTCACACGGACTTACAGATTGGTTTTTAACTTGTGGGGGGGGGGATTGCGCAAATTTGTAGTTGCACTATTAGCACATTGAATGCAGACACCTGAAGAGAGCCACCTATGTGTGAGCATCCGCTCATGCATAAGTACTCCAAGCAGTCCAACTGCACAAGGGTCTCACTCATGTGTGGGCAGCTCTGTTCATGTCAATGCTCAATGGGTGAATGCATGCAGGGGGTTCAAGGTGGAGGACATTCAGGCGAGGACCAGGGGGCATTGTCCCACTCCACCTTCCGCATGTTATCCCTATGCAGTCATGCCTTGGATTGAGAGCATAATTCGTTCCAGAAACGTGCTTGTAATCCAAAACACTCTTATATCAAAACGAAATCCCCCCCCAAAAAAATTGTACAGAGATTTTTAATTTAAGCCGTACTACAGTACTTGTATTGCAAGACGTCGCTTGTATATCAAGTAAAAAAAAATTAAATAAATATTTTAAAATTTGCTTGTCTTGCAAAACACTCTCAAACCAAGTTACTTGCAATCCAAGGTATTACTGTACATGGAGAGCATGCATATGGCTCCTGGCCTTTGGTCAGTTTTTCGAATAATCCTTCCTTCCGCCTCTCCTCCTTCCTAGCATATGGCCATTCCTGTCCTTAAGTGCTATGTGATTTCTCCTGGGTTCCCTACCTTACAGCTTCCCTATATCCTGGGACTTATGTCCAGTCCTCTGCCTGCCACACAAAGCTAATCTCTCTAGGGCTTTTAAGGTTTTAATCCCAGCCAAACTGACAACTTTCCCTCCCTTCACATAAACATGTGAACAATTTACTCCTTGAGAAGTTGGAATGTTCATGAACTAGCTCAGTGTCAGAGGCATTACTGATGCAATGCAATGCAATGCAATGCAATGCAATGCAATATAGATTAATCAGCTTGGTTGATTAAACAACTAAAGGCACAATCCTAGCTGGCTGGGGCATGCTGAGAGTTGTAGGCCTTTTTTCTGACTAAACTTGCATAGGATTGTGCCCTAAGGCTGCAATCCTACACACAGTTACATGGGAGTAAGACTCATTGAACTCATTACTTCCGAGTATAGGATTCTGCTGCACAGGTTTAGTTGGTTGATTGGTGGAGGGCAATTTAAATTGCTCAGGCAAATTTTAACCCATGGTGTTGCTGATTAAGGTATGCTTTATTTTGTGTTGCCATTTTGTGGTCTATGTTTTACTGTAAGAGGGAATGAATAAGGGGGAAATATACAGGTGGTCTTACCCCTCTAATCATGAGTAGTGGCCTTTGTTTATTAAATTACCTCAAACCTCCTTCAGTATCCTCAAAAAGTCTTCTGTACTGTAGTTTGGATAATATGCAAATTGCTTTTAATTTAATGAATTGATCAATTTTCTAGAAGACAGATAATTAACCAACTAAGAATTCTTTAATTAGTTGACAGCCATTATTATTCTTCCTATTATTATTAATTTGCTCCATTGGGTGACACCTAAATCCGCCCCCCCGTAATTCAGAATTGCTGAATATGATGAGATTCCTCAGGCTTTCAAAATGGCTGAAGCAACACATCTATCCCATTCTGATGGACTTTCTGTGTGCCATTAATACTACTCTTGATCTTCCTTTGGAGAAAAATGGTTTCAAGTGAATGGTAACTTTTTCCTTGAGCTCTGCAAAACATTAGCCTTGGGTTAAAAAGTTGCCTCCAATCGTGATATTCGGCTTTCAGCATCATTTCACACTCTCAGTAACTTTTCTAACCCTTAAGAAATATGGTGTCCCCCATTGCCTTCAAAACCAATCACTATTTATTAGACTGTATATATATCGTGCTGTCCAATTACTGTAGCAAGAGCTAGCGAGAAAGGCTGCATGGAAGAACGTCAAGGTCTTCCAATCATTTTTGAAAAGGAGAGCTTACAGAGTAGAAGGGATGGAGTGCCTTGACTCTGGTTTGAGGGTGCACAGCAATGCAAAGTCAAAAGGCAGGAGTTCTAGGCCAGAGATTTTCATCTTTTATCACAGCAAGCCTCTGTAAGTCAAGAGGGGAAAGTTTTAAGGCCTTAATCCTATGCACACTTACTTGGGAGTAAGTCCCATTGAACTCTGGGACTTCCTTCTGAGTGAACATGCCTAGGTTGGGCTGTAAGTTTCCTTACATATTAGAAATGTATTCTGCCCCCAAATGTAGAGTAGACTTGGAGTTTCTTGTCATATAAAAACAGCTGTGATGTGGAGTTATTTAAAAACAAATAAACCCCTCCAGGCATTCATTATAATCATTTCACACATACCTAAAAGAAAGGGGGGGGGAGGTTAAACGGTGCTTTTTCAAAGGTGACTTCAGCGCTTGAAAACTGTTTCTTCTCTTGTTGCATATTAAATCATCAGCTTTCAGGGTTTTTCCTTTAATAATTTGGAATGAGGTAGGAACCAGAGCTTTACATTAAGACAGATGCTTTGCATGCAGCCGTTTATCGACTGAAAACTGGTGTCCAAAGAGAACGGGGTAGAACCACAGGTGTATGGGATGGGGGGGGCAGGTCTCAGGCTTTGGCCCCGAGTCTCAGGTTTCAGCCTCATACTCAGGACAGGAAGGGAAATATCAGAGCCATCAGCTAGTCTGACACACCTGCACACTTGATAGATTCTTCAAAGTGTACAAGCGTGTTACAGTAGCTGACTCCCACCTGCCTGTGGGTAACTACTGCACATGGTACGTGTACATGCAGCATCGGCACTTGAAGCAGTGCATAGGACCGGTACTAACTTGTTGAGCAGAGAAGCGTGTGGAGCAGGGAAAGTTGCTTTACAGTGCGATCCTACACAAGTCTATTCAGATGTAAACCCCATTGAGTTCAATGAGACTTACTCCCAGGTAAGTGTGTTTAATATTGCAGCCTTAAAGAAAAGGTGCGCTCCCGCCACGTCCATTTCTCCCCAGTTTTCTGGTCTCCACATCTCTAGCTCTACCCTTTAAGACCCAAACCATTTATCAGAGTTTTGACTCTCAAGAGTTGGCAATCCTGTGAGTCCCACCAAGTCCCACCTCGTGAGCCTCAGGTTTTGGGATGCTGGAGACTTGTCAGTCTTATTACATGGCTAAAAATGGCCCATTGAGCTAATGAGCTAACTGCCCCCCCTTTGATAATGTACATGTTTAGTAATACTATATGCACATGGTAGGAATGCAGGCAGGTAGCAGATGGCTGTTGACAATCACAGGCAAAAGGAGCCAAAAACTGGGAAGGTTAACTTCCACTTTCATGGTCAAATACTGGCTTTCTTTCTGTGTGGGTACTTAGGGCCAATTTAGGCATGCAAATAAATTATGGGATACAACCTTCCAGGGCCGGTGCTACCATTAGGCCAACTAGGCAGCTGCCTAGGGTGCAGGGCTAAAGGGGGCGCCAGAAACACCTTGGAAAAAAAATTCAGCGCTCTCAAGTGGGAAGGGGGGGCGCTAAATATCTGATCTTGCCTAGGGCACCAAACTGCCTTGCACCGGTCCTGCAGCCTTCCTAGGACTGTAGATCTTCAGATTATAATGGAGAGGGGCGTATAGAAAAGCTCCCCCTTATTAATATATCTCACTGTACATAGAAAACTAGCAAATCATGAAAATATATTTCAGGCACCATTTAAGGAAAATGAGAAGGGCAGTCAGCACTTAACCCCTATTTTAGGCCACATGGGATTGTTCATTAGGAACATCTATATCCGATTGTGCTGATGTATGAAAAAAAGTGACCTCAGCAAGTGGGCTTTTAAAATATCCTGCTTGGTTGTTGAGGTGTTGTTTTTTGTTTGTTTGGGTGGGTTGGTTTTTGTTTTGTTTTGGCAATTTAATCTTTAATATATCTAATAATTGCTTAAGCTTTCAATGAATCCTATCTACCTCCTTCTGAAATCTCTTTGACTTCTGAAGCCTCAAATGGCACCCCCTGTCTTATGAGCTAGTTTTCTATGTGCAGAGGGTTTTTTTATGTTTTGTTTTCTTGGCTTTGTTCACGGAGGTGCATTCAAACATGCGTCCACGCACCACAAACCAAAGTGTTACAGTCCAAGAGTCGCCACACGTGATTCTGTTGATTGTGCAGTTTGGCTCTTGATGGTGAACCAATGAGGGTAGATCAGTGTTCTCCAACCTTGGAGCTGGCTGGGGCATGCTGGGAGTTGTAGGCCAAAAACATCTGGGGACCCAAGGTTGGAGAATACTGGGCTAGATGTTAGAAGTGCACCGTGTCCCATTACCAAACCATCTGCAACTGTACATAGCTAGAGGCAAGGTGTTAGTTGACTCAAGCGTGTACGCCAACTCTCCAGCCCTGTTGTAGCGAGCAGTCCTCTCCTGCCCCACACCATTTCCTCCAACCATGCTGGTAGGGATGCTTGAGGAATTCAGTCTTTATGAATGCTGATACAAACTGACCTGCTGGACAGAACTTAGGCTCCAGTCCTATACACAATGGGTGGGCAATTTCTGGTCCTCCAGACGTTCTTCGACTGCATGCAACTCCCATCAGCCCTTGCCAGCCCCATCCAACACAATGTGGGGAGCCGCAAGTTGCCCACCCCTGTTACACATGATCACCTGGGAATAGATAAAAACAAAACACTCCATGGGTCTTACTTCTGAGTAAACATGCATAGGATTGCACTGTGTATTATTCACAATCTGTTCAGTTCTCAGCTCAAAAAAATGATCAAACTGCATTTTTTTGAGAGAAAATAGGTTTAGAAATGCAAGGTTTAGAAATTTGAGATCAAGTATGCTTGGAAGTGCATATTTTGAGAGAAAATAGGTTTTAAAAGTTGTATTTAATTGTGTATTTAAATTAGAGATGGGAATATTAGCAAGGTTTGAGCTTGTTAGGGTTTTCTGAGTTCCACCTCGAACCACCTCACTCTCTTGCTTTACGATCTGTTTTCCTTTGCACTTGAATGGGAAAGTACACATTTCTGCACACATTTTTTGAAAGTGCATGTCCAAATGTACACTTTCCGCCATAGACTAAAGCATGAAAATGCAAAGTGTTTATAAAAAATTGTGTGGGGTTTTTTTATGCACCTTTTAAAAGTGTGCATTTTTTTTTACAGTGCACATTTTGCAAACATGAATGCAAGTTCAGGAACATGTGAGCTTTTGCCGAAAAAATGCCCTCGCATTCATGTTTGGGAGTACGAACGGGGCAAACTTAAGTAAAAAATGAAGCAAAATGACATTTTCCTACATCCCTAATTAAATAGAATTTTTTTTAGCAAATATTAAAACTGTAAATTGCAGGTTGATATGGAAGCAGGGAAGCAGAGGCGGTGTTAAGGGGAGGCCCATTGGGGCTGGAGCCCCAAATCTCTGGGAGGTCATCTGCCCCACCACCCCACTGTCTGTGGGCACTTTCTGAAATAAAGGTGGAAGGGCCCTGATGATCTCTGTTGCATTTGTTGCCCCTGGACTAATTGGCTTTTTGCCAGCTTCACCTTATGCTTTTTGCTAGATTCACCCCCTTGAATCTTTCTGCCTGAGGTGTTTGTTTTTTTAAATCAGATGCCCTCCTCTCTGCTGTCCATGCTTTTTTTTTACAAATACAGGTGTCCTTAGGAGACAGGGTCCTTTAAAGAGGCACACACAGAGAGACTTTAGAGCAGACGCTGGCTGGGGCATGCTGGGAGTTGTAGGCCAAAAACATCTGGGGACCCAAGGTTGGAGAACACTGCTTTAGAGCATATGTAAATTAGCATATGCAAATTTGTGCTTTTTTTTTTTGCTTTTTTTTTTTGGTCCTGTGGGCCAAGCCCTGGATCTTTTTGCTACCTAGCACTGCCCCTGCAGGACGGAATGGACGTGTGAGTGAACATCTACAGGGAAAGAAGTGCATCCAGCCTGGATAAGCTGAGTTAACTTAAGTTCTAGTCGTTTGCCCTTTGGAAACAGCAGTTCCTCTCCTCTTCCCCCCCCCCCTTTGTCCACGTACCCTGATGAGCACCCTCCTGATAAATGGGAATGACCTTTTCCGCTCCGTCCCTTCTGTTTCATACCTGCTGCATGTTTTTTTAAAGGGGCCTGTAAGTTTGATAAGATGGCTCACAGCGCACTTGAACATATGGTCTCCATAGCGGACTTTTAAATTGCGCCTCTCTCCCCGACTTTGCAGCAGCTCTTTCTTCGCCGCCTGTGCTTGTGATAAAAGAGGAAGTGAGTGAATGATGGGCGATTAATAGCACTAAGGTTGAAACCTTTTGGTATTTATCAAAAAGCTGTGGCACCACACTGAGAAAAAGCAGATTGTCAATATGATAATTGGGAAAGGGGAGGGGGGGTCCAGTATCTGGAGAGGTGATTAAGGCGTAAGAGGAACACATTTGCAGCTGAGTAAATAGTATACCTAGATTGAAAATGCCTCTCCCCTCACCCCACCCCACCATCCTGCTATGCCTTGCAGAATGGAAATCCAGAACCCTTTTAAAATCTCTTGCCAGATTTAAAACAAAACACAAAACAAAAAAAGCTCACAAACAATCCACATTGCAGAGACATCCACCCTGGTATAATTATGCAACTTACATTTTATACACTCAATCTCATCTCTTACTTAAATGTATCTGTGTACTTTAATAGGGAACATTCAGCTATGCTTTTATTAATGCAAAAACATTAAAGCGCCAGGCAGGAATTTGAAAGCCTTAAAGGCCTGCTTCAAACAGAACCTGTCATAAAATGTGCTCTGAAGCGTGTCCCCTTTAAGAGATTCAAGAATTAAATGTTCCCGTATGTGAATTTTATTTTGTACAGCACATTTGCTTTATGGCTACAATTAAGTTAGATGTGCCGATAACAATGTCTGCTTTCCATTTTAAATCGCACATTTCAGACAGTGTGCATTGTTTTATTATCTAATCCACATGCTTTTAATTGCAATTATGGTCCCTTATGAGTCCCCTGGGAGGGCATGATTGCAATTAAAAATGTAATTTAAATGTTAATTAATTACATTCATTTTCTAAACTGGGAAAATTTCATTTATTATTTTCATGTGTTGTGCACTTATCCTAAATGCATTACCTTCTAAATGTCCCCCCCCCCTGAATTAAGTGTTATGTTTATAAAACAGGGTGTTTAATACCCTTTAAAATTTTGTTAGACTGTTTATACAAATGATTAATTTTAATTAATTGAATCTGAGCTCTATGTGAAATCTATATGTGTCGCAAAGAGCAGAAGAAAGGCATACCTAGATAGTCTCCCGATGTTCCATGACCATAAGGCACCAAAAAGTTTGCCAGAAGCGTATGTCATAGATTCAGTCTAATGAGAAGTTCTCAAAGAAAGAAAAAAGAAAGAAAGAAAAGCAGCTGATATTCAAGGATGTATTTTTAACAGGTCCAGGGTGGATTTTTGATTGGAAAACTGCAGATCTCTTCACAAAAACCTGGCCATCCTATATTTATAATACTATTGCCATGAGTTTTTTTATCTGGCAGTACAAACTACAACAAAATGTCCTCCACCCCTCCTATGGATCCAGTTACATCTGGATGATATTTTGCCATACGCTGTCATTTTGGAAGACAAGGACTTCATCTGAAGCCCCACCTCACTACCAGGTGATGATGACACCAGTACTGGACCCTGCTGTAGTGTTTCCAGATTTGTAACTCAGGGATTCCCCCTTTTACCTTTAAATCAGCTGCTGAATTGGAAGAAGAGTCAGCCCCGGCTTCTTTTCCTGCTTGCTTTTGCCCCAGTCCTGTTTGCTGTGTGGGCTTGTAGAAATATGCTTGCTTGGCTTGGGAATACACAACACGTAATTCTCACCTTAAATTTGGGGTGAGCATTATGACCCCTGAGTTCTTCTTTGACTCAGATTAAAATCCAAGCTGAGAGCTACGCAGCCATGTCCCCCTGCCACTTCCACTCACTCGCCTCTGAGCCCACAAAACCCCTTCCCCTCCTTCTACCTGCTACTCTAGAAGGGGGAGGGGAGGACTCTCTCTACCCTCCTGCATTTGGGCATCTAGAGCAACATCATGACCTCACCAGCACCTTCCAATGGCAGTATCTGGGGCTCCGGAAATGTAGTTTCCACAGCATCTGATATCCATACTAAGGATCCAGGTGACCTGGGGAAATGTATAATTCCCAAAGTGCTTGGCACTTGGGATGCTGGTATCGCAGTGTTTAAGGCATCAGGGAGGCGTGGCCCCTCACAGACAGGTCTCCAAAGAGACTTGTCCGTTGCCACCACCAGGTACTTGGAAGGGATGAGGGGCAGGAAACAGAATTAAGGGGATCATGTGGGGGTGAGGCTTCTTGGGGAGGTATTTAGAACTGGTCACATGTCCAGTTGTGTAATTAGGAGCACAAGACCCAAATACTGGGCTCAGGAAAACAAAGGCTGATACTTTCCCATTTTTGTTCCAAATCGTGTCAGTGGGAGTCGCTCACCATAAGAGCCAATGCAGTTCCATCTGGCCTTAGAAAGCCACTGTCCTGTGGTGCTCTTAATTTGGAGCAACATGTCTCCCAGATGAAGCGCCTGCTTGCCACCCTTCACCCAGACTCTGCTTCTGGAACCACTTTCCTGCCTTAAACTATACTAACTGCCTCTGGCCTATCAACTCACTGGTTGCTGTCCTGGAACTTTACTAAAATGTGGTATCCTTGCAAATCTAAATTGGTAGTTTTGAAGAGCTCTAGTAAGTCCCCACCCCTGAAAAATATTGTGTCCTAACCCCCAAAAGTTCAAAAGAAGGGAAGTGGGCTTTCCCCTCTTTCACACACACACACACACCCAAACACACACACACACAAATTAGGACCAAACATTCAGCCTTTGGAAAGTTTGGTCCAGCAGCGCTTCAAATCCCTGTTCCATCATGACGCTTACTGGGCCAGTAACCTACTTCACAGGGTTGTTTTGAAGGTAAAATGGGATAAATGGGACATTTCTGTACCCTGAGCTCCTTGGAGGAAAGGTGGTATTAAAATGCAATGTTTTTTTTTAAAAACAACAACAGCAATGCTGGTTAAAACCTAACAGTTAATACCGTGGTTAAGTCCCAAAATGTGGCTCAGTGGTAGAACACATGTATTGCATGCAGAAAATCATAGGCTCAACTCCTGGCATCTCCTGTTCAAAGTATGAGTTGGATCCAGACTTAGTCTTGCTTAGAGTAGAGCCCAATGGCATGGGGCTTAAGTGAGTCATGACTAAATTAAGTCTTATTGATTTCCATGGATCTACTCTAAGGATGAGTCAGTCTGGATCCAAACTAATATCAGATAGCAGGGCTAGATACCGTGGAAAGCCTCTTCCAGAGATAGGGGGCATTACCAAGCTCAATAGAACAACAGTCTGACTAGGTCTAAGGCAGCTTCATTTATTTTTCTTTTAAAATATTTATATGCTGCCCCTTATCAAAATTGGGATGTATGAGAATTTCATTTCAGTTTGCAGATCACTCAAAAATGCCCCATTAGCAATCCCAAACACGAACTGGAGTGCATGCTCTCCAAAAATGTTCACAAGTTCCCAAAACAATGCCTTTGAAAAATGCGTTGTTTTTTTAATGCACACTTTTGCGGGGGAAATGCATATTTCAAAGATACAGTAGTGGTGGGCGATAGCGCCCACCACCCGACTCGCTGGACACTCAGTGAGCGCTGCTGCTGCACCTGCTGAGCCAGGCCCAAAGTGAACGCCATCCGAACCGCTCGGCGGACTTCTGGGTTCCTGGCGGAGCACTTTTTACATAGAAAATGGCATACGATACATTGTGCATAATTTGCACAAATTGCAGCCGTTTTTAACGTATCTTGCGCCATTGTCTACGTAAAAAGCGCTTCACCGGGAACCTGGAAGTCGCTTCCCTGGCTCGGCTCGAGAGAACGCGAGTCGAGCCGGGGAAGCAGGTAGGTGGGACAGAGTTTGGGGGGGGGGGTCGAGCTCGGCGAGTTCTCCAGACTTCCACCCCCAAAGGAAATACTCACACATCCCTAAATACATGTTGTCACACTTCAGTTGATGGGGGGGGGGAGTGTGCACTTTTGAAAAATACACACAGAAACATGCAGTTTTCCTATTTGAATGAGCCGAAAAACAGGTCCAAAACGAAAATGGAAGTGAGCCAAAATGAACTTTGAAGTGATTTTCAGAGAATTTAGCCAAGCTCGGAAATCACTGGTTCTCCTCTCCCTAGTTTACAATGATTAAAAATGCAACCAATTAAAAGAAGATAAGGAAAATCAACCCTCATTTGACTTGGAACAATGAAAACTTCTATTATGACTAATTTCACCAGATAAGGGTTTAACAAATTAACCAGATAAAGAATTAAAGCCATCTGGCCCTTTGCATATTGGCAACACATATAGTGTTGAATCAGCCTTGGCAGTACTTTTCTCTCTCTCTCTCTCTCTCATTCAAATAATATTATTGACTTCTTTGGAGATGGGTTAGAATTTCATAGATTTCATAGATCATAGAGTTGGAAGGAGCCTACAAGGCTATCGAGTCCAACCCCCTGCTCAATGCAGGAAACTAGAGAAGGGGTCTCCCATCCAAGTACAGTCATGCCTTGGATTGAGAGCATAATTCGTTCCAGAAACATGCTTGTAATCCAAAACACTCTTATATCAAAATGAAATCCCCCCAAAAAAATTTGTACAGAGATTTTTAATTTAAGCCATACTACAGTACTTGTATTACAAGACGTCGCTTGTATATCAAGTCAATTTTTAAAAAATAAATATTTAAAAATTTGCTTGTCTTGCAAAACGCTCTCAAACCAAGTTACTTGCAATCCAAGGTATTACTGTAATAACCAGGCCTGACCCTGCTTAGCTTTCCACACCCAGAGAAGCTGAGCCAGCGTGTGAGCCACAGGCCTGTATATGCATGTCTTGAGCCCATATCTACACTCTTTCCACCATCCAGAGGACCATGTCATCAGTTCTATGTGTGCTTTTTGAACAGCACTTCTCATTTTCTTGCTACTACAGAGCAAACCACTGTTAAAACATGAGGGAGTGTGATAAAAATACAACTTAATGCAATTGTATAACCCTAACCCTACCACCATCACCCTGCACATGCACACACGCTTATGCACACGCACACGCACACGCGCACACACACACACACACACACACACACAGATTTGTGGAATTCTCTTTCATCCTACAAGTTTTCATTTCTAGAAGTGTGTGGCTTTAGAGAAGCAAGATAAATATTCCAGGAATATGCCACGTTTCCTGGGGATTCTGGAATACTGAACTTTCTCATTGACAAAGACTATGCACGGGAACCCACTGACAGCTAGAGCTTTGGCACATTTCTAACCATTGGTAATCTCACCATTGGTAGAAATGTTTGCGTAGCCCGCACAACCTGCTTCTCCAAAAGGGGCTGTTTTGGCACATCGTACGTGGCTGTTCTTAGTGCATGCACTACTCCCTACTCTGGGAACCTCAGATCTGCACAGCGATTGCACCCCTGTGCAGGTCCAAGGGCAAGTGACTGAGGGGAATGGGTAGGAAAAGAGAAGAATGTAAAAACATCTCTCTGCCTCCCCTCTTCATGTCCCTTATAGCCCGAGGATGGAGCTGGCGTCATAGGTCAGCATTGTAAGGCACCTACCAAGGCCCACACACCAGCAGGGGCCCCACTGCCAACCTCTAATGTCCATAGTCCTGTTGTTCCTTTCCTTGCTATTGCTGCCTGTTTATCTTAGGGTGGCCAGGTGTCCTACTTTACCAAGGATAATCCTCTGTTTCAAAGGCTGTCAAGAGGGCAGTCCTCTATCCGAAGGTGTCCTCTAACTGAAGAGCTGCCAGGTCCAAGTCTGGTTTAAAGATAAAGAACCCAGGAAAGCAGGAAAGCAGGGATCTTAAAGTTGCCCATCATCACACTTAGCCCCTGGACAGCAGGCTGAGGAATGTATGAGAAATTGGTTTCAGTTCGTTTTTGATCAAGATTTGCCCAGTTTGCACCTTCCAGACCGAACACAGACTTGGATGCAAACTGCGGTCGAAGTCTGTACGTTTCCGAGCTTGCAATATGATTTGCGGACCCCAGAAATTGCATTCAACAGCATACTTACATTTGAAAAATGTGCATGAAAAAAATGTGTACTTTTGAAAAATGCATACAAATACACTTTAATCAATGGGAGAAGCATACATTTAAAGGATATGCACAATTGATCCATGCATTTGGAAAAATATGCACAAAAATATACACGGATTTTCATGCAAAAAGAAAAAAACAACAAAGCTTGCAATCTGATACGGACTTAAGTTGGAATGAGCTTTGAGATGGAATTCAGAGAACTTTGGCAGGCTTAAGTTTTGCTGATTCACATGTCCCTAAATTATCAATTAAAAATATATATACAAATAAAATAAGAGGGTTGTGTCAAGCATGTCTCTTTGCTGGCCTGCACTGGTTTTAATGCGGTAGATCGCATTACTTTGCATGTAATTCATATTTTTATTTAAGTTATAGCATTCTTCCTAAATTTCCCTCTGTATGTGTCAATTAGCACATGGAAATTTTATTCAAATTGATGTCCTCTTCTTTGTTGATGTCTCTCCTCTTTTTTTCCCCTTTTTCCCGGAGATTTGTAATTGGCCACCCTAATTTATCTGCCCTTTCTGAGTGAGCACGCGATGACGGGCATAAGGAGGAGCAGTAGCCTTTGCTTATCTCTGTCTGAGATTGGGCTCAGAAGAAGAGGGCAAGTGAATGGGCAGGGGTGAGGGAGCCTCACTGAGGGCAACTTGCCCAATGTCTCTCGAAAAACTGGCACTTCCAGAGGATCAGTTCTTCTGTGCAAACCTAGCACAAGGAGACTTCAGGGTGTCGGCTTGACAGAACTAGCTGCAAGGAAGCCAACTGAGCTCTTGAATGAGTGGCTAACACTCTTGTGATGTTGTCCTTACTGCAGTACACGTGGTGCTGAGGACATCAAAACAATTATAACTACTGATAACCTTCACTGGCTATTAGGGGAAAACAAAGGTTCTAAATTAATTACTCCTCTACTTTCAAAGCTGGCATGACATGTTCTGCTTATTGTGTGACTCGATAATTTTCTATAAATTAACCTTGTTCACCTTCCATTTCCTCCACAACCTGGCATTACAATTGCCTGAATTGTTCCCTCGTTCATGACATTACTTATCCCTCTGGACGGGCAAGAAAAGGTGGCTATTGTGAGTTTTCATAGTGTCTTCCAGGGTCTACTTGCCTAAGTGTTCATTTGCATCTTGTTCACTACACTTGTCATAGAGACAGAGAGATAATGTATTATGAGAGGTGCACTGAATTACCTGTCAGGCCTAGAGATGTTTTCCCCATAGGTAAGTTAGGCATTTGCTTTTGCCTCACTATCACTCCTTCTAATAGCAAAGTCAGGTGCTGAGTGCTGACAGGATTGTAGTCAGAATGAGCCCACTGAGAAACAAGATATCAGCATGCTTGGGGGAATCCAGAGGTTTGCAGAAGTACTTTAAAAAAGGGGGGGGGACACACACACAGTAGCCCAATAAGACTGAACATGCTCAGTAGGCATGAAGTGTTGACTGTCAGTTGGAAAAGAAAAATGGAAAATAGTGGGGGAGGTGAAATGGAATGATCCACTGGAGGAGGCAGGCAGGCCGGCTGGCTGGAAACCAAAATAGGAGCACAACTAGGAGATAGGATACACTGCAACATTTTGTTGCAGGTTCCGCTTGTACTACTCTAAGAACCAGTTTATGCAATCAGCAGAATAAAGTGGTAAAGCTTTCCTGGACTGTACCATTTAGGCTCAGGGAGAGGGGAGCTTCCTTCCACATCTGTGATTGATCCCTCATGTGAAAACAAAACCTCAAACGTTGTATCCAATGTTAGTCCTAGTTAGAGTAAACCCACTGAAATGAATGCGACAAAGTTAGGTTAACTTTGGATACAACCCTCTATATCGGGTGGGCAACTTGTGGCCCTCCATATGTTTTGGCCTACAACTCCCATCAGCCCTAGCCAATATAGTCAATGCTGAAGGATGATGGAGGTTTTAGGCCAAAACAGCTGGAGGTCCACCAGCTGTCCACCCCTGCTCTATATATGAAAGTAGCATTTTAGGGATAAAGCTAGGAGAGGCTGAACTCTCCTCCCTGACATGCTAATTCTGTTGATGTGGGGATTTTTTTTTTTAATGGAGGACCATTCAAACATGTGATCCCTCCCTCACAAGCAGTCAGAAGTGGTACAGTCCAGCTTTATCACTTGCTTCTGTTGCTGCAGAAAAATACTAGAAAGATACTACACTGATGTTCTTCAATTAGAAACCCCCCCCCCCAAATTTTGCAGCCCCTACAAATGTTTCCAGATCTGTAGGCAAATTGGCATGATATTATTTACTGCAGAACGTGTATCCCTTTTGGCTCTCCTATCAAAGCGGCTAATCCTTAGCCAAAGATACACAAATCAAAACATAATACAGATAAGACAGTTGGGCAGTTTTACAAAATATGCCTGAGTGAACCTCCCCCCCCCCCATTATATTAGGCAAATTATAGGCATAAAAGGTGTACAAAGGAGGACTCTGTTGGACCCTTTAGGGAAGGCTATTCCAACATTGGCACACTGCTATGGAAACTTTTGTCTAATGTATTCCTATACGTCTTAAATTTTGAGGCAGGTCCCTGGCTAGGAGTCTCAGGCACTTGCTAGGAGAAGTATGAGTTCATCCCTGGTCCCCTGAATTTTGATTAGGGCAAAAAGTAGAGTGACAATCCAGCTTCTACCCTCTCCTAATCGATCAAACGTGTCCAACTGTGCCCCGCCACCCAACCTGATATGTTTAACAGTGTTGTGAACCAACGGGGCAGCTCTTCCCTTTTCGATCATGTCACCTTCCTAGGGAACTATTCTCAGGACGTTTTCAGAATATACATGAATTTGTTCACTTCTTTACTTTTGATCCAAGATAAGCACCACCATTGCATGCCAGTACTAGGAGAAGTCGAGGAGCCTCACTTCTACATGTTAAGGTACCTGTGCAAGGGCTGACACCCCTGATGCAATGCTATCTGTTACATCTGGCGGATGATGAGACAGGGGAATGGCAGACTGGCAACAGATACATGTCTCTGAGCATCACTCACCAGTGAGTAACCACAGGCATGCCTTATGCGACTGGGATAAGATGGCAGCTCTACTGGATCACAGAATGTGGCTCCCAGGTGTTCTTTAACTCTGACACTTCTCATTTATAAGAACTAAGTACTGCACACAGCTTTGTGCTTAGGGTGCCCCCAACTTCTAGAATCACAATGTGAATTAGTGTCTTCCTGTTACATATTGCCTCTACAGAAACCAATAGAAATCCCTATCCAATATGGGTCGAAAGGGGCTGACTGAGCCAACCCAATCTCTACCCAATAGAAATCCAATCCAATCCAATCCTTATCCAATAGAAATCCCTATCCAATATGGGTCGAAAGGGACTGATTGAGCCAACCCAATGAGATTATCATGTTCTTTTTGATTTGCAACCACATTTATTTGTCTGATCATTTAAAAAAAAAAAAAGAAGGGGGGAAAAGGCACTATTGAGTTTAGTTACCGTAGCAACAGTCACATCATGAGTCCCAGAAACTAGATGCTTCTTCTGTGCGCCAGAGCATCATCTATCTGAAGCGCAAGTATCTGCTTCACAGACATACGTGCTTTCTCCTGTTGAACCTATGGGTAGTTTATCATATCATCCAGCCCACAGCTGTGTGAAAACATATCCTATGAATCAGCCTGTGAACACTTCGGCCTTAATGTTAGCTTACGCCATTGTCATGCCTTTGCAAAAAAAATGACTGCAGGTTAAATTCAGTCATAGGGACGCATGGAATTTCAAGGAAGCTAAATTATCTAGTCTTGTAAATTATTATTACATACCAATTATTAATTCACTCCCTTGAAGCCATTTCCAACTACTTCCTCAATATCATAGTCCACCACTAACCTGTAATTCATAGCTATCTATCTACTGTTTCTCCCTTAAGACTTGTTCCCTTCCATAGATTTATCCCATAGTGATTATTCACTGATTTAACCCTAATTCAGTACATCTTGTCCCTCATCTTCACACTCCTTATTATTTTTGCAGAGCTTTTTATAACTGGGGCAAGGACAGTTTTTTGAAAATTGCCTGTCAAACACAATGAGAATTCTAGACTAGAGGAGTATCTGTGTTTCAGTCTGTTGTAGCAAAACATCAAAGCACCTTAAAGGCTAACAAATTTATTATGACTTAAGCTTTCATGGACTAGAGCCTACTTATCATCAGATGCACCAATGAAGTGTGCTTTGTCCCACAAAAGCTTATGCCAGACAATGCATCTGTTTGTCCATGTATGTTCCTTTCTTTATTTAAAAGATTTTAAGGCCAGCCTTTAACGAAACTATGACAGCATACAACTACAATAAGGATAATAAAGCACCAGTATAGAAAATCGAATCACAGATAAACAACAATGAGTGTCAGCCTAACAATTTGGCCAAAAAAATAAATTAAATTAAATTAACAAAGCACATAAAAACATCACACAGCACATTGATATTACCTATGTTCGGCCTGGACAAATAAACTGTCTTCACCTGTTGCCAAAAGACCATCCTGGTTGATGCCAGATACGTGAGCCTTCCTGGGAAAAGCATTCTATGTGTGGGGCGCCGCAACTGAACAGGTCCTCCCTTTGGACACCACCAACTAGAGATCGATGAATCCATTTGCATCTTGTTCACTACACTTGTCATAGAGACAGAGAGATAATGTATTATGAGAGGTGTACTGAATTACCTGTCAGGCCTAGAGATGTTTTTCCCATAGGTAAGTTAGGCATTTGCTTTTGCCTCACTACCACTCCTTCTAATAGCAAAGTCAGGTGCTGAGTGCTGACAGGATTGTAGTCAGAATGAGCCCACTGAGAAACAAGATATCAGCCTGCTGAAACTGAACCCCGACAAGACCGAGGTACTTCTGGTGGGGGACAAGGGGAGGTTGGGGGATGTTGACCTGGTGCTGAATGGGGTACATCTACCCCTGAAGGACCAGGTCCGCAGCTTGGGAGTCATTCTAGACTCCCAGCTGTCCATGGAGGCTCAGGTGGCAGCTGTGAGCCGGGCGGCGCTGTATCAACTCCATCTGATATGGCAGCTGCGCCCCTACCTTCCTAATCACCTGCTCCCATCAGTGGTTCATGCCTTGGTCTCCTCTCGTCTAGACTACTGTAATGCACTCTACGTGGGGTTACCCTTGAAGACGGTTCGGAAGCTTCAGCTGGTACAGAACGCGGCGGCTCGCCTGATTAAGGGCGGCCGCCGGCGTGATCATATCATGCCAGTGCTTAATGAGTTGCACTGGCTACCAGTTGCTTGCCGAGCCGAATTCAAGGTGTTGGTTTTGACCTTTAAAACCCTACACGGCTCCGGCCCAGTTTATTTCAAGGAGCGCCTCCAGCAACATCAAGTAGGCCGCTCAACAAGGTCTGCCACGGACGGCCTTCTCCTTATCCCATCAGCCAGAGCAGCCAGGCTGGTGGGGACTAGGAAGAGGGCCTTCTCTGTGGCGGCCCCCACATTATGGAACTCCCTCCCTAGTGACCTTCGCCATGCCCCCTCCGTGATGAGCTTCCGCCGTGCATTAAAAACATGGTTGTTCAGGCGGGAATATGGGGTGGGTTAGGTTTTTAAAAGAACTTTTTATATTGTTTTAATTATTATTATATTTTATTGTATTGTTTTATTGTATTTTAATTGTACATCGCCCAGGGTGGCCGGGTGACCGGCCAGATGGGTGATTAATAAATATAAGAAATTAATTAATTAATTAATTAAGCTTGATTCCACACACTTGGCAGATTCATTCTTCCTGTTCGTTCTGTTTCTACATCAGTTTGTGATTTATTTATTTTTTAAATCTGCATGAAAGTTCATGCATATTGACATGTACATTTATCTAAATTTGCACATTTGCATACATTTCCAAATGTACATTTCCACATTACTAAATATAAACCTTTTTGCAAGCAATTTATCTTAATAAAATGCAGTTTTGTGTGCACATTTCCCTAATAGACACATTTTTTGATACATTTTTCCCTATTGTACACATATTCGTGAGCCTTTTTTCCATATTATATGCATTATTGCGCTCATTCTTTGCTAGTGAACTGCATCGCAAAATTTGGGAAAGTGCAAATATCACCATATCAGTACATTCTGGTTTGTGCATAGGTTCAGGAAGTGCAAATTTGAAATGTTCGCATTAAAATGCATATCCAACAAATTTTTCACCCATCCTTACCAGCCACCTCACATCATATGGTGTGGGATTCCAGAAGAGAGCCTCAGCTGAGATATTTATTTATTTATTTATTTATTATTATATTTATACCCCGCCTTTTCCCCTGCAAGGAACTCAAGGCGGCTTACATAATCCTCCTCCTCCACTCCATTTTATCCTCACAACAACCCTGTGAGGTAGGTTAGGCTGAGAGTCAGTGACTGGCCCAAAGTCACCCAGTGAGTTTCATGGCCGAGCGGGGACTAGAACCCGGATCTCCCAAGTGATATGCAGTGTTTGGGGCAGGCTCAAGTGGTAGAAGGCACTAATGCCATAAGACTCTTTATTCAAACTATACACAGTATATTTACCATATATTTATATAATGTGATTACACAATACTTGCCATTCCAAGCAACACCAAGTAGGCTGCTCAACAAGATCTGCCATATACAGCCTTCTCCTTGTCCCTTCAGCCAGAGCAGCTAGACTGGTGGGGACTAGGAAGAGGGCCTTTTCTGTGGCAGCCCCCATACTGTGGAACTCTCTCCCTAGTGACCTCCGCCATGCCCCCTCTCTGCTGAGCTTCCGCCGCTCACTAAAAACATGGCTGTTCAGGTGGGAATATGGGGTGGGCTAAGATTTTAAAATTTTATACTGTTTTAAATGTATTTTATTCTGTATTTTATCATGTGTACATCGCCCAGAGTGGCCGGTTTGCCGGCCAGATGGGCGATCCATAAATGTAAATAAATAAATTCCAATCACTTTGCTAACAATTCCCAACACTGCTCACCCCTTTTCACTGTAATTGCAGACAGGGTTCTATACTGGCAGGTTTTTGAGTTTAAAATGTTCATTAATTAGTTCAGGGCGCAATCCTATATCCCTCCAACCTTGTCTGGAGGAACATAGGAAGGGGCATAGAAGGCGCAGTGACCTCAGACAGAAATCCTTTCCAAGGTCGCAGCACCTTGGAGAACCTGCCCACCCCACCTCAGTGCCGGCACAGTTCTTTCCTCACCGGAGGGAAACTGAGCGCAGAAGACCATGCTTGGTCCCCCCCTTGGGGGGCTGTTCCCGGGGGAGGGGAGGGGCGAGGCGCCGCCATCTTATGAAGAATCCAGGTGGTGCCTCAGCCTCTCGTCCTCGGGAGGAGGGAAGAAACATTTAGACAGCTGAAAACAGCCATCTAGATGTTTTTGAGGGCAGAAGGAGCACGGAGGAAAGGATCCTCCGCACTCCTCTTGCCCTCAATTGGATGCCCGCAGTCCTCCAGCTTCAGAGGGTTGCGAGCACCTTCACAGGATTGCACTGTTACTTTTTTTAACATACACAATACAACTGGAGATGTGCAAATCAGCAAACTCAAGCTTGTCAAGATTCTCTGAATTCTACCTTGATGCTCATTCCGACTCATGTCCCTATCAGATTGCAAGCTTTGTTTTTTTGGGTCTGCGAATCACATTGGAATCTCAGCCGCAGATTGCATTTGAGTCTGTGTTCAGGTCTAGGAGATGTGAATTGGATAAATTCTGGCCAAAAATGAACTGAAACGAATTTCTCATACCTCTCTAAATACAACCAGTAGGACATACCACAAAAACGTCAGTCATCTGATAACATTCAAACGAGAATATCAATATGAGCACAAATAGCATTTCTTATGGGATACCCCATAAGAAATTAGGAAAATCCAGGTTCATAATGCATAGGAGAAGTAAGAGCGCAATATATTTTTGCCCAGTCCAAATATCAATATGAAGAGTAGGGGTGAACATTAAAAGTAGGAAATGGCAGTGACTAATCCGTCAGGAGAAGGGTGAATCAAGACAGAGGACTGGTGAAGCTGCTTGTGTCCAAGAGATCGATGTTCTTTCAACGTAGCAGTGGCGGTGCATGAAGTGAAATGCCATCCAGTTCGGACCTCGGAGAGTTTGAGAACTCTTATACCAGATTGGCATAACCGATGCTTGTACCTTGGCAACTGGCTCTAGCCATTCTCAGGGCCGGTTTACTCCTTTCAAAAGACACATGGGCACTGAGTAATTTCTCAGCCGTACCCTTACAGAGAGCTGAGTGTTTAACTTCCTTCTTCTACAAACAGTGACCCCACTTGTCTTGATCGAGATTGACAAACTGGCCGCGCTCAACTGCCTCATCAATTTCAATTGCTATTGACTGCACTGAAGAGGAAATGTGGCTGCCTCCAAAAGAGGATCTCGCTTGGATGTTATGAGCAGTGTGCAACAGCAGTGATATATGGTGGGTCCCCTTTGAGATAAATATGGTTTAGATAGAGGAAGTGCAGCATTGCTCTTCCAGTGGAATGTCTCCAAATGCACCGAGCCTCGAACATATAAAGGTGCATTATACTGAGTCATCTCGCCCCACCGTTTTCTGTGCTCACTGGCAGCAGCTTTCCATGGCCTCGGGCAGAGGAATTTCTTAACCCCAATTCCTGTGATCCTTTACCTGGAAATAGTGGGGTGTTAAACCTTCAGCATGCAAGGCATGTGCTGCTCTGCTAGTCAGCTATGGCCTTTCCCTACATTTTTGAAGTGGAGGCCCCCACAGTGCAACAATTTGGTGCAACAATTTGAAACTCATGACTAAAATAAACTCATCACTTCACTTATACCTGTTCTTTCCTGGCCACAATTGTCCTGACCGTGCCACTGTTAGAAAGCTATCAGTGTGGCTTTATTCACTCGTGAATTTCATGCCAGCGTAATAGTGTGGTTTGTGCTTCGGATGTGGCTGCAACAGACAGTTATCCAAAAGATAAGTAAAGCATTTCAACATCCTAGCCATGGAATGCTCATATGAAATGACCACACTTGAATAATGGGATATAGGGAGCCACTGAACCATGGTGCAAGGGCCCTAGCCTAGAAGTGAGTTCCTGGCTTGACTACATTGGGAATCAGGGTGAATGGGGAACACTAGCTATCTATCAAGGAAGCCTTATCTATACGTATATATCATCATAAGTACACATTTCATATGCACCTATTGTAAGTGATTTATTTCAATTCATGTAAAAAATGTATTTTTTTTCCTTTTCTTTCTTGTTATAGCTATGTTCATTTTTGTTTTGTTGAAAATCACAATTAAAAAATTAATTTAAAAAAAATAATACATGCAGCCCAATCCTATGCATGTATTACTCAGAAGTAAGTCCCACAGAGTTTGATGGGTCTTACTCTAATAAAGTGTGCATAGGATTTCCCTAGAGCAGCCTTCCCCACCCTGGTGCCCCCCCAGATGTGTCAAACTACAACTCCTAGCATCCCTAGCCAGCATAGTGGGAGCTGTAGTCCAACATATCTGGAGTGCACCAGGTTGAGGAGAGCTGCTCTAGAGGAAGAGACTGGATGCTACTCCGGGCCTTTCAGACAGAAACATTTTCGGTCTTCCATTGAAGCTTCCACTGTTGCCCCCTCTCCCCCAGGGGTGATAGGGAGTAGTAACAGACTAGTATGGAGTACTGACAAAACATTGGCCCAGTTCGCATGCAACAATAAGCCAGTGTTCCTCCATTTACGAGCAGCATTAACAAGCTGCTTGCTCATACTTGCTGCCCAATCGCTCCTGTTGCAAGAAGGAGCAGCTAAACAAACCGCACACCTTTCTTTGGAATTCCAGCTTACCATCACATGCAAACCAGGCCATTGTGGCACTGAGGCAATACAGTCAACCCACATGAAGTATTAAGAATACACAATTGCTTCTAAATATTGGAAGTAGGGGTGGAGGACCTGTGGCCCACAGAAGTTGTTGGACTACAACTACCATTCATCTCTGACCACTGCTGATTGGGATTGCCAGGTCCCCTGAGGCTCAGAACCTAAGACTGAGGGCCAAAACACACATTACTTTAAATTCATATCTAGCTGCTACATCTTTTTTTTTTTTTTAGTTTAGAGTAATAAATGACACACTGGGGGTCCCAATCCAGATCACAGCCCCTGCTCCTGCTCTAGAGTAAAAAGGGGGGGCATAGATGCAGATTTAAGGTAATGTTTGTTTTGGCCCTCGGGAGGTAGAGCCAGAGAGCTAATGGGTGATACTCATAAGTCAGGGGGCGGAGCCTACTGGAATGGCATGGAGTCTGGTGGGGTCAGCAGGCAGGGCAGGGCTATGTGTGGTGGCCGGAATATGTGGGTGGAGCTACGAGCTAAGAGCCAATGCTCTCACACCAAGCAGGAAGTGGAGTAGGTCTGTTCCCTCGCCCTGCCTCTTGAGATCACAAGAAGGCTAAACCCCTAACTTGGCCACCCATGTCTGTCTACCTCCAGCTTCATGCTGCCACCTTCCCCGCTCATTCTCCTTGGGATCATCCCTCTCTTCTTCTTACCGTATGTAGCTTTCTCTCTGTTGCCCAGTCATTTTGCTGGGAAGGGAGAAGGAGAAAGCAGCTTGTTGTGGTTGCTAAGCAACAGCGGGATGCTCCTCCCAACTACCTTTGAGTTCACCATCACCTTTCTCCAGAACAGCAAAATAGCCCGGCCCTTAGAGGCGGCAGTGACAGTGACTGCTCAAGGTCCTGGCAGCCCCACATTTTTACCCATGTTTGGCCGTTGTGGCTGGAGCTTGTATCCTGAGCTGCATGTCAAAAAATGCATTCACATTTATTGTTTTCCTTATTTTGATTTCCCAGGCACTTGTTGGTTTTGCCACAGTCAGACAGCCAATACCAGACAAGTTAGGGAAATACGTTTCTTCAAGGGACCCCCTGTGATCCTTTTTTTGTTAACCAGTCATAGGGAACAGTTGTTATGCTACTGTTTAATCCACGAGCCATTAGAGAGGGTCTTCAGTTAATGTAACAGGTTGGGATTCAGGGAATAGAAAAGCCCTATTCAGGCATTTTAAATAGGGTTAAAATCAAGGCATGAGAAAGCGTGCTCCAGCCCCACGCCTCTCCCTCCTTTCATTTGTCGCCCTCAATTTGTGGAATACGAGAGTCTGAAGAGGAGAGCCTCCTGTAAGCATGGAAGCTCTACGCATGAGCAAGAATGCTGAAAAATACACCTTCTGCCCAGGGGCGGTGCTAGGTACCAAAAAGATCCAGGACTCAGGCCCACAGGACAAAAAAATGCACAGATTTGCATATGCTAATTTACATACGCTCTAAAGTCTCTGTGTGTCTTAGGAGCCTGTCTCCTAAGGACACCCCTATTTGTAAAAAGGGATGTATGGACAGGGGAAAGGAGGGCATCTCATTTCAGGAAAAAAAAAAACAGGTAAAAAGATTTGGGGGGGCAGCAGGAGGTGAAACACATGTGGGCAAAAAGCCAGCTCATCCAGGGGGATCAGATTCAGCAGCGATCCTCAGGGCCCCTGTACCTGTATTTCAGCAAGTGCCTATGGACAGCAGGGTGGTGGGGCAGATGGCCTCCCAGAGATTCGGGGCTCCAAATGAAAGATTCGGGGCTCCAGCCCTAGTGGGCTGCCCCCTAACACCGCCTCTGCTTCTGGCTCATGCGTAGAGCCTCCACGGATACAGGAGGCTCTCCTCTTCAAACTCTCACCCTCCATGAGTTGAACATGACAAGGGAGAGGGTCAGGACTCCTCACGCATTGATTATTCTAACCTTTTTCTGAACGCCTGAATAGGGCTACAGTCTTAATGTCTGCCTCACTGTATCAGTGCCACCTTTAGTTTCTATATCACAGCATTGATTCCGTCGACCAGTTTCTCACCTCACCTTGATACTTTGGCTCACTGTGAGATCCACGTGGAACAGACAGCCTTGGATCTACTCAGCACACCCTTGGCAAACCTCAAACCATCTTTTGTAAGCAAAAGGCCTTTTAAACGCATGGGGGAAATATGTTTCCAGTACAGAGACAGAGAGATGGGAGATCCATCTGGTTTCTGTTCTTATTAGTTGTGCTGGCTTCCTCTGTTATTCTTGGCAAGTTGTTAATTTGGCTATGTCTCAGTTAGGATAATTAATTGCATTAGGGTTCTTGAGATACTTGAATGACTGATGTAAACTGAGCCTGCTGCCTGCTGAACACCTTAAAATAAGCTTCCTTGCTGTACAATGAAGTATTATTAAATTTAGGAGGAGGAAATTGCTAACAGTCGAGGGCCTCGCTCCAGAGAAAAATGCTGAAAGATCCATGTGTGCACCTGGGTTTGTTTGTTTTTTGCATTCCTGAACAGTTCCTTGATGCTACACATAGAAAGTTGTCTGAACACACATACTGACCCAGTTCACATGATTGCCGGCACCCACTGTGGCTTAAATAAGCCACAGTGGTTGCAGCGCATGCTGGCTGCCATTGTGAATATTCAAGCCATGGCGGGCAGTCACCACAGCTTATAATGACATATGAACCCGGGCAGGGTGGCTTGTTGCTGTGGGTAACAAGCCACCCAGAACCCATGGGCTACAGTAGGGTTTTAGCAGCAGCTCCTGATCTGGTCCAGAGAGGCTCCAATGTTTAAGTATTAAGATCTGCTGTGCATACAAAAGCACAAGGGTATACATGCACAGAAGACTGAAGTTAAGACATCTCTGCCATAAACTGTGCATACTTGGAGAGAAATTCCTTAACTTTACCTTTTTTGATCTTAGGGACTACTCACTTAAACACTTTATTCCATGTGGCAATTTGTAATTTTCACTTACTGGCCATCATCCCTCTTTTTTCATTTTACCTGACTGTGCATCTTGGAGCCATCAATGGCTCCAAGAACCATCATTAGTGAAGCCATCAAAGAGTCATCAATGAAGCCAGCATTGTGCTGAGATGATGAGCTGAAGAATGTCTTTAACATAAGTGTATAACAATGTAAGAACTTAAGAAAAGCCTTCCTGGGTCTGACTAAGGGCCTGTCTGTTTCCTACAGTAACAGTAGCCAACCAGATGCCTGTGGGAAGACAGGACATTATTTATTTACTGTACTTTTAAACAGACCAATAACCAAAGTTCTCTGGGCAGTGTACAATACATTAATAACATATGGTATAAATATTAAAACAAAAAATAAAAACAGTGCAGATTAAAAATAAAAACAGCAGTAAAGAATAAAACCATTATGATATCACAATACCAGATTAAAACCAGCAGCAGAATAGAGTACTAAAATCACTAAAAGTGGTAATTAAAATGCCTGGGAGAATAAAAAGGTCTTCACCTGGCACCGTAAAGACCACAACAGGAGAGCCTCTCTGGAGAGAGCATTCCACAAACGGGGAGCCACCACTGAAAAGGTTCTCTCTCTTGTAGCCACACACCTGACCTCATTTGGTGGGGGCACCTGGACGAGGTGACAATCTTAATATCCAGGTAGGTAAATATGGGAGGAGACGTTCCTTCAGGTAGCCTGGCCCCAAGCTGTTTAGAACTAAAGGTTAAAGGTCCCAGAAATGGACTGGCAGCCAGTGCAGATGGAGAAGTACTGGCATATGATCACGTCAGACAGACCCCGTTAGCAGTCTAGCCGCCTTGTTTTGAACTGAAGTTTTTGGCCCATTTTCAAAGGCAGTCCTACATATAACGTGTTGCACGAAGGCAATTTCCTTCTCCCACTGTTGTTACCCTGCAGCAGCTACTCTGTGGTATGTCGCCTCTAAGCCTGGAGGTTGCATGTAGCTAGTATGACTAGTAGCTATTGATAGACCTTTCCGCCATGAATTTGCCTTAGCATCTCCGGGAGCCATACAAGCCAATGGCCATCACCACAACTTGTGGCAGTGAATTCCATCAATTAATCATGCACACTTTAAGAAGTGCTTTCTCCTGGGATGTCAGAGAAATCCACAATGGATTCAAATGATTTCTATGAATCCGCCCCGCGGATTCCACAGCAGGCTGGCTTTTCCTAACCCCCCTCCTTTTTTTTTTAACTTTCCAGGATTTTACCCAAATTTAGTCGTAGAAAAATACAAAAATGACCATTTCCCCCCTTAGGCTAAAGCAGTGTTCTCCAACCTTGGGTCCCCAGATGTTTTTGGCCTACAACTCCCAGCATGCCCCAGCCAGCTGGCTGGGGCATGCTGGGAGTTGTAGGCCAAAAACATCTGGGGACCCAAGGTTGGAGAACACTGGGCTAAAGCGTAAAAATATGCATTGGGGGGGATTTATGCATGTGGGGGTGGGGATTTGTACATTTTTGGAAGCGCAAATTTGCACACAAACACAAGTTCGGGAAATGGGGAAAAAATCCAATTCCGTCGGTGAGAGGACGATGGAACGAAAGGTGCCTGACGATCTGTGAAATGCAGACAGAACAGATTTAACAAAATCTGAACATCCCTACCTGTCACTCAGATTCTTTGGGTGACCCTGCATGCTATTATTATGACGGGAAGAAAAACAGTCTTTCTGTCCACTGTTTCCGCACCATATGTAAATTTATCAACCTCCGTCGTGTTCCCCTCCTTGGTCGACCCTTTCATAAACTAAAAAGCATCGTGACCTTTCCACATACAGAAGGTGTGCAACATGTCACTGGTTGAGCAACATTGTCCTTAAGAGTTGATTCACACAGTATAGAATTCCAACATGGAAGTCACGTCCATGCCGGAATGAACATGAGAGCCATATGTAAATTGCCATATGTGGAATTGCACGTGAAGGGGATTGCACGTAATTTGTTCAGAAGACAGCAATTTGCTGCAGTTTCCCATTCCATGTGCACCGCCTATGCCCAAGAAAACCTGTGTGTATTATCCTTACATCCGAGGACTGGAGTGTATGCTTTGTGTTAACTTCTAGTTGGAAGTAAAAGTGCCCTTCATGTGGGAACTTTGTAATGGTATGCAGTGGCGGCTCTAGGTTTTGGAGGGTCCTTGGGCAAGACACTCTCAATGGGCCTCCTCCCTTAGTGAGTCTACTTTCTCACCACCCTTGTCACCAGCTGCTCTGGCTCCTCCTCCTCTTTCTAATCATTTCTATCACTTGCTTGCTTGACAGTAGCATCTACTGATCCTCCTTTTCACCACCTCTGTTGTCTTGGTCAGGGTGAGAGGCAGGTTGCAATGGTGAAGAGGAGAAGCAACTGGCAGGGGGCTCTTCTTAGTGGGCCTCTGCTTGGGTCCCTGACCGATGCCTACCCTTGATGTTGGCCCTGATGGTTCATAGAAATCTTAAGTGTAGGCTCATAGAGGTCTTTGGCCAATCACAATGGGAACCTTTCCCAAACTGGCTTTGTTTCTAACTAACTTAATCCTTCTTCTTTTTTTTTCTTTTCTTTCTCAAACATGTCTGGCCGTGCCCCCAAAAATCCGCACCTTACCTTTTTGACATTTTTTCAGCCATTCCTTGTGAAAAAAATTTATTTACAATGCCCTCACTTTCAATTGCCCTCAAGGATGTCATCACATAGCGAAATCTGATTTGTGATGCCATTCCATTGACTGTATGACCTCTGATGGGTGGGATCACCCTTTTGACTGATCCAGCAACCAGGTTTTAAAAAATAACACCAAAAAAGCATCTGCCAGGGGAAAACACTGTGATGAAGCACATTGAAAAAAAACGTGAATATTCATACAATGAAAGCATGTTTTGGAACAATGTCTACCATGTCAAAATTACTAGAGCTATACTTAATATTCTCCAGGAGTTATTTTCTTTGGGGGGGGGGGTAGAAAGAAACTAGCCATTTCTATTTTTAAAATTGGAGGATATTCAGCAATTATAACTGGGACTGTGGCAAAATGAGGTGCTTTCCACAAACATTTTTACTCTTTCCAAGAAGGTCCTCCCTTTCTATGATTTGGAGAGGCTGTACCAGCGACAAATGTGTTTGCACGTCTCCCTCTATGAAGCCATTCAGAGTGAGGGCAGTGATATGAATTGGTTTGGTGACCTCATCACATAGCCATATCTGATTACCTACTCAGTGTTGTGACATCATCATGCCAGATATATGATCCTTGATTGGCTGGGACTACCCAGCCCAAATGATGGCAAACAGCCCATGGATCTGCCAAAAGGGGCAGCAAATGCAGGCTTGAACAAGGTGAGCATTGGGGGGAGGTCACTTTGGTCCCTTTGCCACCCTCCTTTCTACTAATGTGTCTGAAATATGTTCTCAAGGTGCTTTGGAACTTCTTTGGAATTTCTTTTGATGGTATTTTTAAGCTTACCTTATCATTGTGAAATGGCCAAGGCTGCTGGCTTTTGTTTTGTTCTTCTGCAGCCACCCTGGCTGCCCATGCTGTTCTGGAAGAGCCCCATGGGTGGAATTACCTCATGACATTTTCACCTGGGCTTTAATTGAAACGCAGGAAGCCAGGGAGGCTGCAGACAGCTGGAGAGGTGATGGTACAATGAAACACAGAATGCACACTCCTCAGCCACCTCGGAACTAAGGTAAGCACAAGAACCCTGAACCCAACCCTTGAGAATTGCACTAAACATGTCTTCTCCTTTGAATCTTTTCCCAAAAGCAATCCTTTTCCTATCAAACTAAAACTCAGAAGTGTTCAGCACAGCACTACTCCTTTCACATGGAACAGGTTCATCTGAAATCATTCAGAGAAGCATTCATTATAATAGAAGATCCTGGCACCTTGCGTAGAGAGATAAATTCTATACCACCGAGGAAGGAGCTATTGAAGTCGGCAGCACTGACCCTTTCTGCTTGCCTTCCAATAAGCAATAGACACTGGACAGTAATAATAACGGTTTCATCAAACTGACACATCCTCGGGTTTTGCCACTTCCATTAAAAAAAAATGAAAGAAAAACCCTGTCATGGACAAATGAATGTTGACAGTGGCCATACCAAACAAATCGCACACGAATTGCTGTTTTATATGTATCCCTGCTCTTTTTGTCAATACTTTAAAGATGGTTCTTATTTCAGAGCAGATATCGATCGTGTATAGGTTAGGCCCCCCGGTTCCATTTGTCATTTGTGATATTATAGCGTGTTATCGTTTAAAGCTATAATAGGAGAGGTGGCTGGGCTTAGAGCAAACCGGTTGTCTGGAGCTTTGATAAATAGCTTGATGGTCTTTGTTTCTGCAGCAGTGAGCAGTTGGCCGCTATTTGCTTTACCTTTTATCCAAGAATAACTGTGTGATGGGTTCTGGAAGCGAACAGTATCATTTTGTCAGATGTAGTTCAGAACTAGCCGGGTGGTCCTAACAAAGCAGCTGAGGGATTATTTTTTTTTTAACACTCGACAGGAGGATGCTAGCAAAGGGCCTGTATAAATCTGGAAAGAGCTCTGGCTCCACATGGCTACCTTTGCTTGAAGAGTTCTCAAGACTGTTTTTAAGGTGAGGGGAAATGATGAAAGGTGTGTGTGTGTGTCTGTGTGTCTCTGTGTGTGTGTGTCTGTGTGTGTGTAGGGGGAGGGGGAGAAACATGTTTTCAGAAGCTCTTTGATTCATACTGAAGCTTTAAAGGAGCAAAGGTAAAGCATGAGGATGGATATATGAGAGGAAGGCATTAACTTATTTGTATTTATTTATTTATTGCAATTATTTATACGCTACCCTTCAGGATACAAACTAGGGACATACTGATGCTGGGAAGTCCAGTTTGCTTGAGCTCAATGATCAGAAGCGGTCCGAGTCCGGGGGGGTGGGGGGGTGGGGTTCTCCGGACATCCGTCTCTAAGACGGGCCGCAGTTTGCGCATTTTGAAAAAAAATTCTAAGGATATTTGCACAAATTGCGTGATTTGCGCTATTTGCACAAATTGGAAGCCAGAAACTACATAGTTCTAGCACGATTTGTGCAAATTGCACTAGAACTGCATAGTTTTTGGCTTCTAAATAGTGTGATTTGTGCACATTTCCTTAGTGTTTAAAAATAACGTTCAAACTGCAGCCCGTCTTGGAGACAGAAGTCTGTGAGCTGGCTCAACTTGCACAACAGCAAGTTGGCACCAGTGCAGGGCTAACAAACCGGAATCCGGGGGGCCAAATTGCGAAAATTCATCGGATTCCCCCCCCCATTGGATTCCTCACACATCCCTAAAATTACAAACCCTACCAAAGCAGCTTACAAGTAACATAAAAGTAATAAAATCACAGTAAACAATCCTAACAAGCACCTTTCCACAGGACAGTTGGTGGAAGATGGCCCTGGGGGCAGGGTGAGTCCAGCTGGAACAGGCAGTGCTATAGTGGAGCCCAGGCTCATGGGGATGCCATGCCTGTACTTTTTTATTGGCAGGGGTGCTGACGTCGACTGCCACCCCACTCAGAATTCCCTGTTCCCTCTGAGCTTAGGTGCAATTCTCGCAGTAGCTGGGGGACCATGAATTTTCCCGGCAACAATATGTTGTTCTATTTTGTTTTGCAAAGTATTTGGGGGCGTCTTGGTCTGAAATGGGCAATTTAAGACCACTTAGCTTTACGAAAGACCTGCTCCTCATCTAGCAGATGAAAGCTGCTAGAACTGGTTTGTTGATATGGGTCAACCCAGCTGCCTGCATTTTTGGCCTTCCCTTGGGGGTGTGGCTACGGGTCTGTCATGATGAGCGGCTGCACTGCAAAATGTGCCACACCACCACTGGGAATTCCTTCCACAGGGCAGTTGAGCAGGAAGCGTGCAATGGGGACGAACTATTGAAACCTTCCCCCTTCTCACCCACCACTTTTGCTCTCACGCATAAGAACATGAGAACTGCCAGCGGTGGTGTTAGGGAATGATCCACTAGGGCCGGAGCCTGAATCTTTCATTTGGAGCCCCGTATCTCTGGGAGGCCATCTGCCCCACCACCCTGCTGCCGATGGGCACTTGCTGAAATAAAAGTCCAGGGGCCCTGATGACCTCAGTTGCATCTTATCCCCCTGGATGAGCTGGCTTTTTGCCCACATGTGTTTCACCTCCTGCTGCCCACTCCCCTTGAATCTTTCTGCCTGAGGTTTTTTTTTCTTTCCTGAAATCAAATGCCCTCCTCTCCCCTGTCCATACATCCCTTTTTACAAATAGGGGTGTCCTTAGGAGACAGCATCCTTTACAGACTTTAGAGCAGTGTTCTCCAACCTTGGGTCCCCAGATGTTTTTGGCCTACAACTCCCAGCATGCCCCAGCCAGCATAGCTGGCTGGGGCATGCTGGGAGTTGTAGGCCAAAAACATCTGGGGACCCAAGGTTGGAGAACACTGCTTTAGAGCATATGTAAATTAGCATATGCAAATTTGTGCTTCTTTTTTTTCCTGTGGGCCTGAGCCCTGGATCTTTTTGGTACCTAGCACCACCCCTGAGAGCAGCCCTGCTGTAACACACTGCTGGCCTTCCAGTATTATTTAAAACACACACACACACACACACACCAGAGCAATTGAGCACTACATTTACTTTTGCGCATGGATAAAGGACTATGCGTAAAGGACTTCCAGCCACCATACAGACTGGTTTGACACGGGTGTGTTTCTCATTTATAAAGGCAGGTAACATTTTGGGTTGTGTTTTTGTTTTTTTACATTTTTTAAAGCAACTCATTTCATTGTAGGCCAGCCTTGCACAAAAAATTACTAGCCCAACCGTGCAGATTCCTGTCCACAAATGCTTGCCCACATTTACCCGCCTTAGTAATTTGGAGCACACTGAAGGTATAAAAGAAGAGAAACACACATTGATCCAGCCCTTTTCCAGTGTACAAAGGCTTCCCTGCCTGGAGATGATCTTGACTCACCACAGGTGACCTGATTCTACCTGGATGAGACCTCCATACACCCACCCATGTATTCCTAATGCCTTATACTGTATTTTTGTGGTGGATTTTAATTTTTGTAAACTACTTTGGGACCCAATACTGAATGAAAAGCAGGGTGCTTGATATAATACAGTATAAATATACTTGTGAACAGATAGGCTTCCCCTTTGGATGTGCAGAATGGCTTTCTTTTACCTGCAAGCAATCACCAGAAGCTCCCGCAGTAATGGGGCAGAACCCTTAAGGCTAAGCCCATCTCATCCGGCCTATAGTAGCTTGCACTGCTGTGCCTCCTTTGCAACTCTGCATCTACCATGCCTCTTTTGCTTGCAACACTGAACTGCCTGTTGGTAGTGATCCCATTTTACTGGTTCCTACCATGTTTCACTTGCCTATGGTCCTAAAAATGTTGGTTTTGTGGTAGCAGAATCTCTTTCACTTTGGGCATTGGTGACCTTTCAAGTCTTATGACTCTTCTTCAGGAGCAATGGATTTAGTCCTTCCAAAACTATATTCCACATCATTCATGCATTCACCCAATGCATAAGGGGGTTGTGGGGCTGCACCTCTTGCCCCATCACTGCTCCACTGCCAACATGCTTGCTAGCCACATGTTTCATAGTCATGTGAAGGGCCTCTATGCATGTAATCCATGAGATAACTGTGAACAAGCCGTGAGTGATTCCTTCAATTTGATGTCTGGATCTATTTTACTTAAAATGCTATCCTTCATTATAGGTCATGGTCTTCAGTTTGGTACTCCAGATAAGTCTTCAGTCAAGTCTCCAATTTTTTTTGGGGGGGGGTCTCAGGTTCATGGATCTTCAGAAGTTCAGGTGCTCAGCCAATTTATAAGATCTTATAGGACTCATCATGGCCAGATTTGCCACAAAATTCCACCCCAGCCAGTATTTGTGCTGGAAACCTAGGTGCCCTCAGGGGCAGACACATTTCAGAACACAACATGGATCTGGGTTGGGTCCAAAAATAACTGGAGGCCTATGCTTTGATGAGGGATAAAGGTCTGTTTTGTTTATTTGTTTATTAAATTTATTAGTTGCCCTAGAGCTCTCAGGGCGACGTATAATAAAAAAACAAAGATAAAATCCAAAATTCATGTTTAAAAAAACCAGAAACAGCATAATAAACAATCAATTAAAAGCAGCAGAGGCCAGAAACAGGCACCAGAGGAAGAACTAAAGAGATAAAGATAAAACTACTTAAAACACAGCATAACAGCAGAAATACAGAAGATTAATAGTCCTGAGAAATTTCTAAGACGTCTTTGCCTGGTGCCAAAAAAGATATCAGAGTAGATGCTAGGCGGACCTCTCCTTGGGGTGGTATTCCACAATGGGGGGTGGGGGGGGTGGCTACTGAAAAGGCCTGTTTATCCCACCATACCTAAGCATGCAAGGGTACTCAGAGCAGGGCCTCAGGCATGCAACAAGGCCTCCATCAGAGCAAGGAGGCACTGGGATACCAACCTCTTACCATACCAGAGGCTCAGAGCATGTAAGGCAGGAGCGGGCAACTTGTGGTCCTCCAGATGTTTTGGCCTACAACTCCCATCATCCCTCACCATGCTGGCTAGTGCTGATGGGAGTTGTAGGCCAAAACATCTGGAGGACCACAAGTTGCCCACCCCTAGTCTAAGGTGACGGTAACCCAGCCCATGCCTTGAACGGGCAGCCAAAAATCCATTCTGCCTTCTGTGGTAATCTTCAGCATTTTGGCACTGCTGGATGAAGCCATTTAGCTCTCCTGCCAAAACTTTCTGGAACAGAACCAACTGGTTCTGCCCATCCCTAATAATGATCCTAATTAATATTGTGTGTAAATGAATACACTTTCAGAACCAGAAGACTCTCTGTTCCTTGTTTCCGATCGGCAAGAATATGCTGAAATTCTGGCACTGAGTTTTGTCTCAGCAGTTAAACTGTCAGGACAAATAGCACCAGATTGAGCCTACAGATTCCTTCTCAGAAATCACAAAAGGGCCTTCAGCAGCTAAAATGCTCACATTTTCATGCCACTCACAGCATGGTGGGGGTGGATATTTTCTGTTTGTGTTTGTAAGGATTTTTTTTTTTTTTTTTTTAAGGACCATCTTGCCTCCCATTTCATGCAAACAACAGCTTTCTGGAGAATTAAATCCTGCAAGCCCTTCCACAGTCAAATAGTACCCCCCCCACCACCCCATTTGCCCCTTTGGGCAGCACCAGTGGTTTTGATTCATACACACTTTCCAGGTTACATTCATTTTAATTCATATTTTGCAGCCTACAAGTGTTTTGTTATTGTTTATTTGTTACAATTGTTGACTGGCTATTTTTTGTTTTTGCTAGACTAGATTTAGTACCATTAAAATCATCGGTATCATTCATATAAAAGGCTTCCACTGTTGTAACAGGGCTACAAGAAGCAGAGAAATTCCGTAATAGCTAACTGTTTCGGTTGAAGAAGGCTGTTGTTGGTGCGCTGTATTCAGGTGTAGTAATTAAACTTTGCACTGTCCCTTTAAGTACACCCCAGCCTCCAAATTCTCCCCCCACCCTCTCTTCCTTTAGATAAGGAAAAAGCCTGCTTCAGGCCTGTCTTTAGAGCCCTGCTGGGGAGATGTATACAACCCTATAATATAATAAAGCTGTTATGGCAGCAACATCTGTATGGAGCCTGACTGGTCAAGGCTCAACAGACAACATAGTATGCAAAAGAATGAATGGCTGCAAATTGGCCATTAACAAATCCCTGCTAGAAATCAAAAGAAGGTTTGCGTTGTTAGAGCAGTCTTGCAGATAAAGATCCAGGTACATGTCTCGTTCCACCCCCACCCCCCACACGCACAGGCTTATGAGACAGTTATGGTCGGGGAACGGCCTAAAAGTGTGTGTGTGTGGGGAGCCCAATCCCTTTGAATTGGAATTAGGTTCTACGGTGTTCAGTGGGATTTATTCCCAGCTAAGTGTACATAGGAATTCACTTCCAGATTTGAAAAGCTTCCCTGCCTTGTGGCCTGGAACCAATTATTTACTCACCACAGGTGAGCAGGCTATGTGTAAGCATATGTTTAAAACTTTATGTAGAGTTGAATGCATGGGTGTGTAGTGCTTGGAGTTAAAAGCATGCATGAGAATGTCATGAGTCCATGTGGGTTAACCTCAGTGGCCATGGGCTCTACCGGCCATGCTCCCTGCCAGCCATACATTTAGCAACACCAAGAAGGGGTCAGATCTCCCTTGTTTGGAGGAAGGCACTCTGTGTACAGACAGACATTGGTACATTCATAGGCCCCCTGGTGTGCAATGATGCAGATGTATTATTTAAAGCAACGTATGATTTAAACTCTGATACAATACAACAAAACACTAATATCAAACAACCCTAATAATAAAGACAGCAAATACAAATGAATGGGGGATCGACCGAGGGCCACAATCTGGAGTGAGAGTAGATTCTGCATTGGTGGCCCATGGCTGTATTTTCTCCAAAATAAAAGTGGTCAGGTTAAAGCACACTCCTTTAAAAAGTTCAGCCCTAAAATAATTGCAGATTCTTCCCATTTGCCCCAGCTCCATTTCCCCCCTTCTGTTGTTTCTCCTGTACCAAATTTTAGATTGGAAGCCCCTCAGGGCAGAGACCTAGCCTCTTGTTCTCTATTCAGTGTCCTGCACAGAGAGGGTGCCATGTAAATTAACGACAATTACGGTAAATCTGTGTTCAGGGAGCTGAAATGGGGAATATTCAAACACACAAGCCCTCCCCTATGCCCTGCAGTGGTATAATCCAGCCAGTGCTGCTGACTGTATAGTCCGGCAGTCCTGGATTGGTTTTGCTAGGATGGTTTTTCCTTTCCCCCTTCTAGGCTTGCTTACTTCTAGAGGAATCCCACCCACCCTGCACTGAGACACAGACAGCCCACCTCTCCCCAGTGAGAGAGTCTTTGGCAGAGCTCCTGATGCTTCTTAGCTACTCACTTTTGTGCCTCAGCCAAGACACAGGCAAATGGAAATGAGCAGCTGAGGTGCATGGGGGTGGCCGTGCTAAAGCTTCTGTTGCTGGGAGGAATTAGGTTAAGTAGCCCTTTGCCTGCCTCTCAGCCATCATGGGAGCAGGCAAAACCTACTGCCTACTCCGCCCTTGCTAAATTCAGATTGTAGTTCCTGTTTAAAATTAGACATACCTACCTACAGGAACTAGCTCAGGGCGTGTGGGTTTTTCTGCTGTGGGTTAAGTTCTATTTCCCCCTGCCTTCATTCCTTTAATGAAAGGTGTACCTGATTCCAAATCCAGCTTGGAATTTACCTGTGCTTCAGACAAGCTTTCATCTTCCTTCCTTTCTGTCTCTTTTCTTCCTTCCTTCCTTCCTTCCTTCTTCCGTCTGTCTGTCTTTCTTTCTTGTCAGGCTTCTAGGATGTTTATCCAGTTAAATGATTATTTGGTATGAGGTTGTTGTTGTTTTTAAAGCTAGTTTGTGGTGTGTGTTTTTAACCTAAAACATTGTTCCAGGGGTTGGGGAGTAGCTTTCTGAGTGCCAGAAGGGCCAGCTCTCTCCATAGCCAGCTTCCGCTAGTTGTCCCCCCCCCCCCCCGAGATCAATTGGCTAAGGAAGGTTGTCTGTCTGTCTGTCTGAAAGGGTTGAGTGCAGAACAGCAGAAAGCTCACTCCTCAACTGATGTCTGTCTGTCTGTCTTTATTTATTTATTTTAAAAAGTTTTTATAAAACACCCTTCGGCAAATCAAACTCCAGGGCAGTGTGCAATAATGTAGATGTATTATTTAAAACAATGTATTACTTAAACTCCAATACGATAGGACACGCTAATATCAAACAACCCCGATAAAAGGCAGCAAATACAAATGAATGAGGGATTGACTGAGGGTTTATAGAAATTAAAATACCTGAAGTGAATAAAAGCATCGTAAACTGCTGCCAAAGGCATTGTAAAGTAGATGCCAAGCCTACCTCTTTAGGGAGGTTATTCCAAAGCTGGGTGCCAACACCAAGAAAGCCCTCTTCTTTGTGCTTACATAGAGCACATGCAAGTGCCTCCCTTATTGGAGGAGGACTTCAGTGGAAGATCTGACATGGGCAGGCTGGTATGGGAAGAGGCACTCCTTCAGGTCTCAAGCCATTTAAAGCGTTAAAGGTAAATACCAGCACCTTGAATTGGACCCTGATTTGGACCCATCAGAATGCAGCTTTAGTTAGCAACTGGGGGTCAAGAAGAGTATGCATATTTATTTGTGAGGGCGGGCTGGGGATTGGATGGTATAAACAACATTTTGGTTCCTTCTAGTTCTGTTACACTGCAATCCTATGCGTGTCTGCTCAGATCTAAACCCTGCTAAGTTCAATGGGACTTACTCCCAGGCAAGTATGGATAGCATTGCAGCCTTAGGCTGCAATCCTAGATGAGGCTGCTTGGTAATAAGCACCATTGAACTCATTGGGGCCTCCTTCTGAGTAGACATGGATAGGATGACACTATTAAGGTGCAATCCTATGTATGTTTAGACAGAAAAAAGTCCTGCAACTTGCAGCATCCCTTCAGCCAGCCATGCTGGCTTGGCCATGCTGGGAATTGTAGGACCTTTTTTTCTGTCTAAACATGCCTCGGACTGCGCCCTTAATCTATTGGTCCCAGAGCCAAAACATTTTTTTTTCCTTGCCAAAAAACAGTATAGGCTGGTAGCTCCAATGTCAGTGGGGCGGTGCATCCACTCCGGGTTTTAGTCTGAATTTTTAAAGAGCGGTCCATGGTGCTGAACCCTATCCTCACACTAGGTTCAGCACCATGGATAGCTCCTTCAGTGTTCCGGCTGAAGCCCGGAGCAGATACACTGCCCCACTGGAGCCAAGAGCCACTGCTGCAAATAAACGGAGCGGATACACTGCCCCACTGGAGCCAAGAGCCACTGCTGCAAATAAATAAATAAATGCCTGTCTCCATCCTTCTCCTCTTTTGACACACCACCATCTTTCAAGCCAAAGCTCAGCTCTTAGTAGGGATGTGTTTATTTCTTCTTAATTTTGTTTGGCTTTTGCATCGAGGAAGAAAAAAAAATGCAATTGAAGCTGTCTTTTCGATATCTGAATTCCCTTAAACCTTTCTCATCCTAAAACAGAATCTTGGAAGCCGTGCAAAAACAGCACGTTGCCAGGAGGAGACTTTGCAACTTGATTTTTAGGCCAGAGGGTTGCACATAATTTGGCAGAATTCTGGCTGTCTACCCGTGCTATACCTCTGAGCACATTGATTTGCCATCCCTAATTGCTACCTCACAATGAGTTATCGGGGTGGGGGTGTTGCATTCATGGTTTATTTCCAGATTATCTCCAGATTATCTTTGCAAGCATGGGGAAAACCCGTGGTTCTTATGCCAAGATAGGTGCAGAAGTGAAGGTCATGAGGACAGGGAAGGAAAGGTATCTAGCAGGACACATCGTTTTGGAGCCGCTGGATTGGGACATGAACCCTGTGTGGGCCCAGAAATGCTGTGCAGCCAGAACCACTGTGTGTATTCAGTTGCCTCTGAAGACAAATCTATAGGATACCCTGATCCATCAAACAAGTTTGATCAGCTCAGCCCCCAAGCTAGGATATAACAATGTACTTCTTCCACGCAGGGAGGTCTCTCCTTGCACCAGTTATAACTGAAAGGGGAAACAATGTGGGATAACTGGTTGATGTGGTGTGCTGCACATCCCTGGGGGACCACCATTAAGGCAAGCAACCACGTCATTGGCCTGCCCAGCAAGGTTTCCCTGTTTCAGCCATTACCAGTGCAGCATGGCCCCTTACCATGCAAAAAATGGCCTTTCACAGAAATGTCAGCATCTTGAGAATGTTTGCTTTAAAGGGGAAGAGGCCAACTTTCTAGCCCTTCAGACTATGGAGGTATACCTCCGAGCACATTGCTTTGCCATTCCTAATTGCTACCTCACAGTGAGTTATTTGGGGGGGGGGGTATTTTGTTGCTGTTCACCTGCATAGTCATCCTTGTGATGGAAAAGAAATAGAGAAGTATTATAAATCAATAATAATAATAATAATAATAATAATAATAATAATAGAGGAGGTGTGTCCATCCTTCCTAGCTCCAAGACAGTGAAACCTAGACACCTGAAGCTTTGCATGCATACTAAGAGGACCCTAGCAGTGTGCACCTACCAGGTTTTTGTTCTTTTTAATTGCATTGATTAATTTTAATTTATTTAAATGTGTCCATGAGGTTGAAGCCTGCAGTGACATCTTCAGTCGCTAGGTGGCATACTTCCCTAACCAACACATACCTTTCTAGTCCATACAGTTTGAAGCCAGGGAGATTAGTAGGCTGAGGGACACAGTTATAGGCCTGCCCTCTGCAGTGGGGCCGTGCCCCCTGAGGGAAATGGAGTAGACAGACCCCTCCCTCAGGCAGCTATAGGGGTGCACCTATAGGCAGGGTCCCTAGGGATGTCAGCAGACATGGCTTCATTCAGATGGGGCAGGCACAAACGGACAGTTCTGTAACTTTGCTTACTGTATCAAATTCCGGGCTACTCCAACCAGTGCGAAGCCAGGCCCCTTCGTTAGTAAACAATGAAATCAGTTTCTAAAGCCCAACTTTTCTGAGAGAGCACCTCCTCCGCTTTGTCACACATCTAAGATCTGGCCTTTTTCACTATGCCATCAGAGAACTAAGCTCATCCAGCAAAAGTTAAGCACAGACATATTCTTGATGGCTTTACGAAATCCCATTACCCTGGAGACGTTCCAGGGATGGAACACCTTTTAAATGTGATGTAAGTAACAGCATTCTGTCTGCAATGGTCTGGAAATAACCAGGGTTAAAGCGATAAGGGACTGTTTTTAAAAAAATAAATAATTGCTTGTTTCTCGATGGCTGTTGCACTTTAATGTTTTGTTGCACTTTAGGAGCTTTCATAAGGAACAGCCTACTTCATCAGATGCATCATCAGGGAAGGAGAGGCCCTAGCTCAGTAGCAAAACACATGCTTGGGAAGGGGTGAGAAATTCGCTCCGTCACGTTTTTAAACAGATGCACCTCCAGAGCTTTTCAGGGAGCTGAGACAAGAGTTGCATTCCAAAATCCCTAATCTGGGGAGCTTTCCGATGCAGCTTGTCTCAGGAAATATACACACACAAAATAGGAGAAAGTGTGCACAAAATGCATCTGTTTGAGAAAAGTGCAAAAGACTTTTCAGGAACGTAAAGTACTTGGAGAGGGCAGGGGGGGATGTGTATGTTTAAAAATGCTCACAAAAAATGTATACATTAATGCGTACATTACCCAAAAAAGTGCACCAAGATGTATTAATTTCTGTATACCTACATTTTTTAAAAAACAAAAATTTTAAAATCACAAGCTCGTGTGGAAACAGGACGGGATGAGTTTGATCTCAAAAACTTGATTCCAGCAATCTCAGCAGGACGGAGATCAATAGATCTGCCCATCCCTACATTGGCTCCCAGATTCAGTTCCTGGCCATTCTGGTCAAAGGATCTTCTGTGATAGGCCTGCGAAAGCACTTCCACCCCCTGCGTCCAGGCAGGGTCTTGCCATTTAGATGGGACAATGCTGAGTAGATGGCTAATGGCCCATCTCGGTACGTGGCAGCTTCGTAAGCAGTCTGTTGCCTGCAAGACAGTTACATTTTAGTTTTTAAGGTGCCACAAGATAATTTGCTGCAACTACACAACACTCACCTGTTTAATATATGCCTTTTTAAACAACACAAATACAGTCATGCCTTGGATTGAGAGCATAATTCGTTCCGGAAACGTGCTTGTAATCCAAAACACTCTTATATCAAAACGAAATCCCCCCAAAAAAATTTGTACAGAGATTTTTAATTTAAGCCGTACTACAGTACTTGTATTGGAAGACGTCGCTTGTACATCAAATCAAATTTTTTTTAATAAATATTTAAAAATTTGCTTGTTTTGCAAAACGCTCTCAAACCAAGTTACTTGCAATCCAAGGTATTACTGTAATGGCCAGCGCACTGCAGTCTGCACATGTATGAAAACTGGCTAGGTTGAATAAAGGGGGCGCACTGAGTCCTTGGCAGGTGACCCTGCAAAAGGGGAGCCATTATTACACTAGTGCTTACAGAAAAAGTACTTGGGATGATGCAGGCCAGAAGTATTAAAATGTAAACACGAATGTGAAAAGGAGGAATATGTTGGATATCCCTAAATCAATTGATACTTCCTAGCAGAGAAATAATAATAATAATAATGATAATAATGATAATGATAATCAGACTCTGGCCTCATCCATCGGCCAGAGAACCAAGGGCCACTGGGAGACTGCACCCCATGCTTCCCAGGATTAACATCACGGCAAGGGGGAGACCAGCCTGGCCCCATACATCAGCCAAAGAAGGAACAGCTGTAGGGAGCTTGTTTTGCCCTTCCCTGCCAGAAAAAAAAAAAGAAAAAAAAATCTATAAGAACCTTATAACTAAGAACTGGTGCCTGAGTTTTGCTTTCTTCCTCCTCTCTCCCAATCCCTTTTCCTTTTGTGTCATGTCTTTTTGATTGTAAGCCTGAGGGCAGGGACTGTCTAATATTAATCTTTGTAAGCTACTCTGGGAGCCTTTTCTGGCTGAAGAGCGGGGGTAAAAATGTTGTAAATTAATTAATAATAAATAAATAAATAAATAATAAAAATAATGATACTTGAAATATTAATATATATCATTATTAATGGATATCATCATGGGCAGAACTCAGTAAGGCATTGAACTAATGCCACTGTAAGTGCTATTAATGCTAAAAGGCAATGTCATTTGTTATTTACACACAGAAAAAGAGGGCACTAGCAGAGGCAAGGGGCCATCACTTGGAAATGCATTTTACAGCAACAAAATTGTACCATCCCAAAATGTCTGAGTCTATATAGGAACAAAAGATGTGCTGTGTTTAGTGAGCTCTTCAGTATTCATGAGGACTTGCCACTTGTTCTATGGCGCGATGAAAACAATACTCGGTAGACTTTCATAAATGACATGCAATGGTGAGATTGATAGATGATGCGGGTCTAATGCTTGTGTTGTCTGCCACCAACATCATATGTGTGTGATTTACCAAATGCTAGAGCTGTTAAAGCCGTTCAACACTTTCTAACGAGTGAAGAATTTGGGTTGGGGGGGGGAGAGAGAGAAAGTGAAAAGGTAAGAGAGAGCTTCCCTTCATCCCCTGTGCAATTCCCCACTTGGCTTTGGTGACAAAGTACAATATTGGAGCGGAAAGATTAATAAAATAGTCCAAAACAAGTACATTCAACTTAAGTGGATGTGATTTTGTTATGAATGCTAAACCTTTTGCCTTATACTTTTCTTTCTTCCCCAGTCCACGGCTCTCTCCCAAGTTAAAGGCAGTTGAATGAGACAGGAGGAAATGCTGGGAAATTCTGTAGTCTGTCCCTTCCCCGCCTCACCTCGCCACACGCACACGCACACACACACATGCCTTCTCCATGTTCGGCTTTGGGATCTGGGCCTTTGGGCCACTTCACATGTCGTGTTTTACCTACATGGAAAGCTGAACCTGTTCACGCCACAATGTGTGAATATCACACCTCTCTCAATGTATAATAGTAAAAGATGTGTGTCTATCTGTCCGTCAGCACCATGGCACCAAGACTGTGATACTGAGACGCTTGCTGAAACTTGGCATGCATACTAAGGGGACCTAGGCCTGTGCACCTCAGGGTTATTTTGTTTTTGTTTTTTTAAAAAACACACACATTAATTTTAATTAAGGTAAATATGTCCATGTGGTTGAAGCCTGCGGTAACATCTTCAGCTACTAGGAGGCAGATGTCCCTAACCAGCACATAGCTTTGCAGTTGACACAGTTTGAAGCCAGGGGGGAGTAGTTCAAGTCCGTTTCTGAATCATGACAGTTTTGCATGCATGCATTCATTCATAAATCTACTCCGTCTTCTTTCCATATTAATCTGGATGAAAACATTTATTTAAATGTGTATTTTATTTATTTTTATTTATTTATTTATTACATTTATATTTCACTTTTTCCCCTGCAAGGAACGCGAGGGGGCTTACATAATCCTCCTCCTCCTCCTCTCCATTTTATCCTCACAACAACCCTGTGAGGTAGGTTAGGCTGCGAGTCAGTGACTGGCCCAAAGTCACCCAGTGAGCCTCATGGCTGAGCGGGAACTAGAACCCAATTAGGGGTGGGTGATCCACCCACCACCTGACTGCTGAGGCGCTCGCCAGACTTCTGGGTTCCTGATGCTACATTGTTTACATAGAAAACGGTGTAAGATACGTTAAAAGCAGCCGCAATTTGCGTAACTTGCGCAAATCGCAGCCATTTTTAATCTATCTTATGCCATTTTCTACGTTAACAATGTAGCTCTGGCAACCCGGAAGCCGCTTCCCCACTCGGCTCGCAAGTAGGCGAGTCGAGCCAGGGAAGCAGGTAGGCCAAGCAGAGCTCGGGAGGGTCGAGTCCGGCGAGTTTGCCGGACTTCAACCCCCCAATCGAGCTCTGCACACATCCCTAAAATCCCCCATGTCCCAGTCCAACACTATAACCACTACGCCACACTGGCTTTTGAAACTATTTTCTCTCAAAGTATGCATTTCTAAACATATTTTATCCTCAAATGCACATTGTTATATGGATTTTGGTTCATGGTTTTGAGTGGAGAACCACATTGCAAACGTTGGAGAAGTGAAAAATCCAAAGGATAAATGCGTTCCTAGTATCCACACATTAGTCCAGGCAGTGAGGATCAAGTTAGTTCACTTTCAAATTTGGACCGAACAAAATCCTCCAGCACCCCTGCCTAGGAGGATGATTTTCTCTTCAGCTCTACCTATTAAAGGTGGCAGCATTAATAGTGAACATGGGGTCAATTCCTGTTTTTCCTCCCGAGGTGGATGGATTGTGTGAAATTTGTACCTAACCCTGACATATGCCCTCCAAATATTTCACTGGCCCGCTGAGCCAAGCCAAAAGTGGATGTGTGCCAAGCTACTCGGTGAGCTTCTGGGTTCCCAGCAGGCTGCTTTTTACATAGAAAATGGCATAAAGTACGTTAAAAGTGGCCACCATTTGCATTACTTGCACAAATTGCAGCTGTTTTTCTACATAAAATGTGCCCTTCCGGGAACTCAGAAGTCGCTTCCCCAGCTCGGTAGAACGCGAGTCGAGCAAGGGAAGTAGGTAGGTGGAACGGAGTTCAGGGGGTCAAGCCCGGTGAGTTCGCTGGACTTCCACCCCCCAAATGAAAACCTCACGCATCCCGATGCAGAAGGTGCCAGGTTCAATTCCCAGCATCTCCAGGTAGGGCTTGAAAAACACCTGCCTGAAACCCTGGAGAGCCATTGCCAGTCAGTATTGACAATACTGGGCTAAATGGACCAATGGTCTGCCTCAGTACACGGAAGCTTTGTATGTTCATAACCTGGTCAGCATCTCATGCACAATATGAGAGTGCCTTCCCATAGGACTCTGTGATAACTAAGAAGGAGGGGTGTCCTCTAATTTACCATTGGAACTGGTCATGTTGGAAGCTTAACCAGGCCAGTGTCTGTTGCTGGCCAGGTCAAGCATGTCCACTCTGGTGTAGTGTGTGGTGAGAGGAGGGTCACAGCCCTTGCAGAATTGGGACACAGGCAGCTAAATGTGGGCCAAAGCAGAGGCCGGCCATGTGGTGCCCACAGGCTCCAATGTGTCTCTGGACACCTTTCTTGGCACCCGCCAATGTGCCTTACCTCTCCCACTTTTAAAAAATCAGCACATTTTCTTACCAACAGCTGGGATCGCTGCAAAGCGAAGTAAGTGAGGGCCTCGAGCTGGTACCATTTTCATTTCCCATGAATGCCCCTGGACTACATGATGGGGCTCAGACACTTTCCTAGGGAATGAAGATGAGAGAGAGAGAGAGAGAGAGAGAGAGAGAGAGAGAGAGACTGGGTTCACACAACACGATAAGCCATGTTGGCTTATAAACAATGTTTGTTTCAGAGTAGCTTGTTGTGTTGTTGGAATCCAGCAGCATGGTTTGTTAAGCCACCCTGGCCAGGTGCAGACAACACGACAAGCCACTCTGAAGCAAACTTGGCTTATAAGCCATCATAGCTTGTCATGTTGTGTGAACCCAGTCAGAGAGTGAGAGATAGGGGAATGAGTTGGCTGGCAGAAGAGGGGGGAAGCTATGCCTCCCATGCAACCAGCTATGCCTCCCATGCAGCCAGCTATGTCTCCCATAGCAGCCATTTTGTGGTGGTGCACATGACAGTTTCTCAAATTGCCAAATGTGCCCATGGTCCCGAAAAAGTTTCCTACCCCTGGGCTATAGGGTGCCAGTTCGCGGTTCCTGATGTAAAGTAAGTTCCTATTTGCATTTGACAAATCTTGCCGGCTTTTGGATGGAAAGCTTGAACTTTTATTTGCAGTGGCAGTGCTCCTGCACACTGAGGTGACGACTCCAGAGTCGTCTTTTTTTAATTAAGGTTCTGTATTGTAACTAGTCAATGTACATTATTGGGAGAATGAATGTCAATGCCAGTGCTTTTTCTTCCCCTCCTTTATCTTTGTCAATGATTCAAAGACATGATTTATGGTTAGTCTCCGTCTTTCAGGATCATCCATCAAACGCTGGTTTCACTACAGGGTTCCAAGTTGTAAATCATGCAGAAAAGCTGTCACTCATCTCGATTAACCCTCTCAGAACAGGGCAGGGCTGGGTTGGGGGAAGGGAGAGGGCCTATCTTTTCCAAGACAAAATTTAAAAAAAAAAAAAAAAAAAAGACCCGAAACACAAAGCCCAGAACAGCAGCCAGCAAAACTGACAAAACTCCAGCTGTCTCAGCAATTAATCCCTTTATGTAATACAATCATAAGAACGCAGCACAATCAAAAGTTAATTGGGCATAGCTCCACCCTTCGTATTTTCCGGTACTGCAAAGCCCTATAAAAATACATATCCTCGAATATTTCACAAATGGAAAGAGAACACTCTTGTGTGTTCCTGTAATGCCCACATTCTATCATGCGTTTTCACAATAATTTGAAATGAATCTCAGCAACTGCAATGTGTGTAATGGCAGGCTGCATACTATGCGATCTGCATCAGTGTTCAGGTGCATACATTGACACACATGTGCATTAGGGTCAGGATGTAGCCGTCAAACCCCACCGCCACCGATGACATGCCACTCAATCTTACTCACCTTTATTCTGAAGTAAGTTCTCCCGGGTTCAGTGGCGCTTGCTTTCAAGGAAGTATACATGAGCATGCCGTGTTAGCCTCTAGAAACGGAGGGGAGCAGGATGAAACCTGAAGAATAGCGACTCCAGCGTGCATGTGCACATTCTAACACAATTTTAAAAGACACCCCCCTAAATCTCCCAGAAAACACAGCATTGGGACGGTGGCTTAGCAGGGACAGAATCCAGAAAACAGAACGCATAAAAACATCACATTTTGTTTTCTCTTGCAAGCTCCTTCTGTGTGTATGTTTTTAATAAATGTCAATTATGGATGTGGGGAAAAAAAAGGGTTTTGCTTTAAAATCAGATGCAGGCCAGTTCTGACTGTGACCTTGTGGTGACGAAGGAACGAGTGCAAAAGCCCATTAGCAGCTGCTATTTCAGGCCTTATAAATTAGCAGTTCTTTCTTCTTCTCCCTCTCTCCACCTCCTTTTATTTTTGTGGACAGGAAGACAGCAAAAAATGAAATGTGTAAGCAGCCTGGGAGAAGCTTCCGTACCGCTGCTCATGCCCCAGCCTGAAAAGCTGTGGATGAACGTTGACAACTTGGGCCAATTGGCTAATCACCCAACCGCCTGCTTCTCTGGTATTATGGGTCAACATTTCCAGTCTAGTTTCCGCTGTTCCTTTCTCCTTTTTCAGAACATTTTCTACCTTCTCTTGGCCAACACAAGCCCAGAAGATTGGCACTGAGAAGAGAAAAGAAAAGAAATACATGAAATTATAATTTTTCTTTCTGTTTTGAAATGAAACTTCCTTTCTGCTTTGAAAGTCTGAAATGCAGGAAACAACTTATGCCATTATCTTTTCAATGCATATATGTGCTCTGTGTGTATGTGTGCGCGCATGCATATGCGTGCACATGCACACATGTTACGGTTCCAGTTTTGTCTTAATTTGATCCAGGCTTAGCTCTCGAAGTTACTTTCAGATCAGTCCTAGTACATGTGGGCCAGCTTCAAGATTCAGGGTCTGGGGGTCTGGACAAGATAACATCTATGGGTCCTCTTAACTAGTAAAGGGTGAAGGGCAATAAGGGATTAAGTGTGCAATCCTATGCATGTTTACACAGAAAAAAAGTCCTACAGCTCCCAGCATTCCTCAGCCAGCCATGCTTCTTTCCGTCTGAACATGCATCGGATTGCACCTTGGTCACCTAACTCCAGCTGACTAGCAAATGCAGGGTCAACAGATTAACATAGTCATACAAAATGATTTATTCTATTCTCTCTCTCTCTCTCTCTCTCTCTCTCTCTTTGCTGAGTGCAGATAGGTTTGCTCTGCTGACTAGGGCAGAATAAATGGGCATATCGCCCTTTGTGTAAAAGGACTAGTTTCTTATACAGAGGGCCTTACCTATCAGTCCTCTGTGAACCCAGTGAATAAAAATAGCTTATAAAAGATGGAGAGGGGGTGGTGGGAAAGGAAATCTCTTCATTCTAATTTGAACAGAAATTGAATAAAGAGTTATGCATCTAAGGGGATTAATAGGAGATATCAAGAACTACTTTAATTGTCCTTGTGTGAGATCATTCTCTTTTTTCTTCAGCATCGTCCGTCCCAGGTACAGTTATAAATTAATGCTCATTTTATTCCATCCTAAATTCCTCCAGCCAGTTGGGACTAAACACACACAGACACACCTGTGCTACTAGAAGAAGATTGGGAATAAATTACAGCCCATCTCTGCAAGATCTTAATTAAGGCCTATCCCTCTGATACAAGTGGTGGGGCCTAATTGACACTGAGGCAATCACCTTTAATTTGGACTTTAAAAAAAGAACACATATGTGAGTTCAACAGCTTAAATCTGTATTTTTAAATACAGCTCTAAAACAGTGCTACGTTTATTTTAGGGGCCTGTTGTTTAGGAGGCTCATTAGGACATGAGTGGTCTTAGTGGGAAAAAGGGTCTGGGAAGTTAAGTTTGGGCATGATACCATCGGTTGTCAACCTGGACATCTGCTGGAAGGCTCCTGGTTGTCAACCCAGAGATCATATCTGCCCCTTTTCAAGCTCTAAAGTAGACTGAGAAACAATGCTGCCGCTGTGCTTTCGCCTCCAATGCTCCACCTCCTTTTTACCCACTTTCCTCCTGGTGGATGAAGTGTCCAGTGGAGGGATGAAGTGGAAGACCGGTGACTATTAGACTTTCTCCCAGTTGTGTGGGAACCATGCATGGATACCATATGGTACTGAAACTAACCCTTGGGGGTATTTATTTATTAATTACATTTGTGAATCGCCCATCTGGCCGGTCACCCGGCCACCCTGGGCGATGTAGGAGCATAATCACTATATTAATGCGCCTCCAATACCCAAACCACGGAGCCAATCCAGTAAGATTTTATGGTCGATAGTATCAAATGTTACGGAGAGATAAAGTAGTATTAATAGGGTTGCATTCCCGCACCCCCCTCTCAACAGAGGTTATCTATCAGGGCAACCAAGGCCATTTCAGTTCCCATCCCAGGCCTGAAGCCATATTGAAATAGGTCTAAGTAATCCATTTTCTTTAAACCGTAGTTTGCTGTTACATCTGAATTGGTGAATTATGGTTTGTGCTTGCCCTTCAAACCAGAATTGGAAAGCACACTTTGATCGTGGTCTGCAGTTTTGCTCTGGAGTGCCAGCAAAGGCCATAACATGGTGATTCAGATGTAACTGCAAACTATGGTTTAAGGCAGGGCTCTCCAACCTTGGGTCCCCAGATGTTGCTGGACTACAGCTCCCAGAATCCCTTGCCATTAACCATGCTGGCTGGGTATGCTGGGAGCTGTAGGCCAGCAACATCTGGGGACCCAAGGTTGGAAAGCCCTGGTTTAAGGAAACCAGGGTGAGGATCTGAGCGCCTGAGGAGAGGAGAAAGTGTGTGAGCCCAGAGACAGCCAAACCTTGGTATGGCTTACATGTGAATCAGCCCAATGATATGTGAATGGTGCAGTCAGTGCACAGAGGTATGTGGCTGAAACACCCATGAATCCATTGTGTGTGCACTGCAGACAGGGGCTGTTACCGCAGAGTCACAAACCTGCAATAATAACTTCTGAGCTGTGATTGTGTAAAGCGAAGCCGCATAGCTATTGCTTATCCTATCCATCTCTCATATTGGACAAAATGAGTTTGAATTGATGCGCCCTGTATAAGTGGAGTGTGCTATATGACTTTTAAAGCTTTCCTTCTCTTATTGAATAAATGGCATTTAGCCCTTGCAATTTCTTCTCACTAAAGAGAGTCACCGATCCATGCATGTTTTGGCATTTTTGACCTTGAAGGCATTTCATGCCTATATATTCCCCTCCCCTACATTTATTATTATTATTATTATTATTATTATTATTATTATTATTATCATCATCATCATCATCATCATCATCATCATCATCATCAAGGACCCCTCCCCGCAGCTAGCTTTGCTGAGAGGGCTGGGTCTGAAGGAAGCCTGCCTGCCAAAGTGAGTCCTCCTCAAAAGCGCTTCACCTGTCTTAACATCAAAACCATGTGGAAACTGTACTGCAAAATCATCAATCAAGCTGTACCGTAGTCAGCAGCCTGTCCCGTCATTACTCACTACAGCCTGGAACTTTAGACCCAAGGGCATGTGCTTCGAGGCAGTGAGAAGCAGGAGAGAGGGCCACAGCGGCAGACAATGGGTGCCTTGTGATATACGGATGGCGTGGTGCAAGAAGACTGCAATGGGACCATCTTGGCCTCAGTGGAGAGGGTTGCAATTTCCCTGGGTGCCATAATAACAGAAACTTCCCTTACCGGATCAGACCAAGGTCTGTCGACTCCAGCATGCTAACCAGAAGCTAAGGAGCATGGGCATTGATACAATGGCCGTCCTCTCTGGGATTGTCCACTGCCTCTGGTAATCATAAGCATGCTGCTTCTGAACTGGTTCTATGTTCCAATTTGAGTATCAGAAATTTGCCATCGGGACAACATCTGTTCTTCCTGCCAAATCTCCAGTTTTGAGCAACCATGTGATCCTGATTCCATGGGGTGGTCAAAGAGTCAACCTCTGTACCAAAAAGTAACCATATATGAACACTCTAAGGGCAGGGCAAGGAGAAAGAATATGATCCGAACATAAGAAGAGCCATGCCGAATCAGAGCAAAGGCCTATCTAGTCCAGCATTCTGCTCACACATTGGCTAACCTATTGGAAGCCCAGAAGTAGGATATGAGTGAAATACCACCCTCCCACTCATGTTCCCCAGTAACCAGAAGCCCATTATAAGTTTATCTTTCATGAATTTGTATCATCCCCTTTTAAAGCCTTCCAAGTTAGTGGCCATCGCTACATCTTGTGGCAGCAAATTCCATAGTTTAACTGTGTGCTGTGTGAAGAAGGACTTCCTTTTATCTGTCCTGAATCTCTCACCAATCAGCTTCATGGGATGACCCCACTGGGTTCTAGTATTACGAGAGAGGGAGAAAAATGTCTCCTTACCCACTTTCTCCACGCCAAGCATAACTTGGTACAGCTCTCTCTCCGTATCTGGCTTTTCTCTCCGTATCTGGCTTTTTTCTGTTGTTTGTATCCAACGCTTCTAGAAACGTTTGTTTTGTTTTATTTACATGTTCGTTTGTTCTTTCTTGGGATGGTTCAAAGCAGTAGGGGAGGCACTGAAACTGGATACGCTGTGCTTTTGCTCCTTGGAAATGATAGAGGGATGGTTTATTCCCAAGAGTGTCCTTGATCAGTCTGTTGACACTGCAGGATTGCTCCAATAATGCAATCATGTATATCAGCTGTGCAGGACCTCAGGCCTAGGGGCCACATCCAGCCCTCCTATGGTCCCAATCTGGCCCTCTGAGATTCCTCAGTCAGCCACGCCTCCTTCCCCCAGCTCCACTCCTCTCCCCCAGCCACCGATGATAATTTGGTAGCTTCCCGGCTTTTGTGCAGTTTTTCCCCCATTTTGAAATGCCTCTCCTAAGGCTTAGTTACTGGCAGGAAGAGCTTTAAACTAAAATGTTGTGGGGGTTTGGGGGGGGGTATTTTTGGCCCTGACCCTTTTGCTTTTGGCCCCACACACTACTGGAACATTGCCCCTGAGAGCTTCTCCAGAATGGAATTTGGCTCGGGCTGAAAGAGGTTCACCCCTGATATATATGGATATAGAGCAGTGTTCTCCAACCTTGGGTCCCCAGATGTTTTTGGCCTACAACTCCCAGCATGCCCCAGCCAGCTACGCTGGCTGGGGCATGCTGGGAGTTGTAGGCCAAAAACGTCTGGGGACCCAAGGTTGGAGAACACTGATATGGAGCCATGTGGGGAGAGGTTGGCTTAAACGGGCCTGTACACATGGGACCAGTTTGGATGAGACCAGAGCCCGATAGTGGGAGGGCAGCGAGCGCACGCAGCTCCCTTCTGCCCGTCCGGTAGATCAGGGATGGATCATCCAACTGATGCGTATGCATAAATTGAGGGGATCACAAATCAGCAAACAGTTTCACGTGATCCCCTGATTTGTCTGTGCGTCTGTCCCTGCGTGTATTGGTGAGAATAGTGGAGGCAGGTACAGGGAGGTGCCGTGTGTACAGGGTCCCCTCCACGCATTGGGTTCCAGTGTCCCTTGAACTGGCCCTCAGTCAGCTGGCAGCCATCTCTGTGACTGTGACTGAGCTTTTCTTCTTTAAGGGCTCAATCCGATACATGTTTAGACAGAGAATGCCCGACAACTCCCAGCATTCCCCAGCCAGCATGGGGAATGCTGGGAGCATGGCTGGCTGGGGGACGCTGGGAGTTGTCGGACTTTTTTCTGTCTAAACATGCATAGGATTGCGCCTTAATGGAAGCAAATGAAAAGGGAAGGTTTTCTTCCTTATCTTGATCTTAAACCTTCTAGATCATTCACCTTCTAGATAAGAAGCCAGAGACCGACATTATGATACAGTAATACCTTGGATTGCAAGTAACTTGGTTTGAGAGCGTTTTGCAAGACAAGCAAATTTTTAAATATTTATTTATTTATTTATTTATTTTACTTGATATACAAGCGACGTCTTGCAATACAAGTACTGTAGTACGGGTTAAATTAAAAATCTCTGTACAAATTTTTTTGGGGGGATTTCGTTTTGATATAAGAGTGTTTTGGATTACAAGCACGTTTCCGGAACGAATTATGCTCTCAATCCAAGGCATGACTGTACTTGCTGCGCTTGGACTGCCTTTACTCCTATAAATTGGGTCTGATTTAAGCCATGTTAAAGCCATGTTAATCATTGAATCATAGAAAAGTAGAGTTGGAAGGGGCCTACAAGGCCATCGAGTCCAACCCCCTGCTCAATGCAGGAATCCAGGTCAAAGCATCCCTAACAGATGGCCGTCCAGCTTCACCTTGAATGCCTCCAGATTGGGAGAGCCCACCACCTCCCTAGGTAATTGCTTCCATTGTCTTATTGCTCTAACAGTCAGTAAATTTTTCCTGATGTTTAGCTGGAATCTGGGTCCCTGTAACTTGAGCCCATTATTCCATGTCCTGCAAACTGGGATGATCGAGAAGAGATCCTGGCTCTCCTCTGTGTGACAACCCTTCAAGTACCGGAAGAGTGCGATCATATCTCCCCTCAGTCTCCTCTTCCGAATGCTAAACATGCCCAGTTCTTTCAGTCTCTCCTCATAGGGCCTTGTTTCCAGTCTCTTTATCATCCTTGTTGCCCTCCTCTGAACCCTCTCCAGTTTGTCTATGTCCTTCTTAAAGTGTGGTGCGCAGAACTGGACACAGTACTCAAGATGAGGCCTAACCAGTGCTGAGAAAGGGGAATTATCACTTCCCGCGATTTGGAAGCTATACTTCTATTAATGCAGCCCAAGATAGCATTTGCCTTCTTTGCAGCCACATCGCATTGCTGGCTCATATTTAGTTTGTGATCTACAGCTAATACAGCGAAGCTAATACTTAGCTTTTGAGTGTTCAGACTTCAGAGTCCTGCTAGATCAGATCAATGTAGCTCAGCTTCCTGTTTCACCCAGTGGCCAACCAGATGCCTCTGTGTGTGGAGCCCAGAAGCAGGGAACAGAAGCCACTGCTGATCCCCTCTGCCTTCCCCCTCCTGCATGCCACCTCTGGAGAGTCCATTTGGCTTCCAAGGCTAATTGCTATGGGCAGCCTTATCCTCCATGGATTTGTTGATCTCTTCTTAAAGCTAACGACCATCATTTTGTCCTTACAATAACTGTGTAAGGTGGGTCATCATCATTATTATTTCCATGTTGCAGACAGAAGGGGAGGCAGGGCTGATGGTAAGAGTGAGTGGTTTGCCCAAGGCCATCCGGCGAGCCCATTGCAAAGGCAAGAGTCAAACTGGAGTGTTCTGATTTGTAGCTCAGTCTCTGAGCCACTGCATAGTCCCAGCTCTCCAATGCAGTGACAGCGGTTCACATTAAGGGACCGTCGTCCACACATGCACCTGCCTCCTGCGATGTGTCACCCATTGAACATGGGAACTGACAGTACAGTACAAGCTGTTTGACAGTGGAACCAATGGCCTTGGAAGATGGTGGGTTCACCTTTATAATATTTGAAGCAGAGGCTTGATGGCCACCTATCAGGGATGCCGTAGCTGTGGATTTCCTGCAATGGCAGCAGGTTGGACCAGATGACCTCTAGGATTCTTTGGCTACACTGAAGAGCAATAAGAACATAAGAAGAGCCATGCTGGATCAGACCAAGGGTCCATCTAGTCCAGCATTCTGTTCACAAAGTGGCCAACCAGCTGCCCACGGGATCCCATAAGCAGAACATGACTGCAACAGCACCCACCTGCCCATCTTCCCCAGCAACTGTTGCACATAGGCATCCTGCCTCTGAACCTGGTGGTAGCATAGAGCCATCAGGACTAGTAGCCATTGATAGCTTTCTCCTCCATGAATTTGTCCAGTCCCCCTTTTAAAGCCCTCCAAATTGGTGGCCATCACTACATCTTGTGGAAGGGAATTCCATAGTTTAACTATGCGCTGTGTGAAGAAGTCCTTCCTTTTATCTGTATCTGTCCTGAACCTCCCAGCAATGGGAGGCAATGTGCTGTGCACATTTATACATGCAAGTGAACCAGCCCTTAAAGACATATACTGAAGCCAGAATGTATTTCTATATTGCTTGTGGGTGTTAAGAACATAAGCAGAACCTAAGAAGAGCCATGCTGGATCAGACCAAAGTTCTATCTAGTTCAGTATTCTGTTCACAAAGTGGCCAGCCAGTGGCCCACATGAAACCCACATGCAGGACATGAGTGCAACAGCACCCTCCCACCCATGATCCCCAGCAACTGGTGTACACAGGCATACTGCCTCTGATATTGGAGTGGGTGGGTGTTTTTTGTTTCTGTTTTACCAATCTTCACCTACTTCTCCTATGCAAGTTGTAGAAGAGCGACTTTCCCTATTCCAGTGCCCGCCAGATGTGTTGGACGACAACTCCTGTCATCCCCAGCCAGGATGGCCAATGGTTGGGGATTATGGGAGTTGTCATCCAACACATCTGGAGGGCACCAAGTTGAGGAAAGTGGTTGTGGAGGTTAAATTAACAACTCTTATTCTCCACACACCCACTCCAAGTGAAGACTATATGTGTGTGTGTGTGTGTGTGTGTGTGATATATACATTATGATGAATGCTGACAGGCACATTTTCCTACCACTGATTAAACGCTTTTGCCATCAAGATCTTCCTTCACCCATCTCTTAACATGCCAGGAAGAGAGAGGTGTGAGTGACTTTGTCATTTACATTAAACAGTTGTAGATCCTTCCTATTGCAAAGGGCTCCTCATTGAGTTTGTTTACTCGATCTGTATTTCCAATCAGTGCAGAAGGTTTACTAAAGCAGTTCATTACTGATTTATTTATGATGTATTTAGATAGCAAATATGGTTCTGTCAGCAGTTGCTGGCTAAACAGTGTTGACAGACATTAATAGCATATGGTATAGCAATGGAATTATGATCTTTCAAGACTTGCCTCATTCTTTCCTCCATACATTTTCAATCCTTCTAGCCCCCCACCCGGCCCACCCCGCTTTTTCTTTTCTTTTCTTTTCCTTTTTATTTTTTTATTTTTGCCCAGACAGAAGGAAACTTCCACAGCAGGAAAACACACACACCCTTTTTTGTTGTTTTCTTTGGGTAACCTTTGGGGTTTGTTGGTGGTGACATTAAAATCTTCTGTGCCTGTTTAGCTGTTCAATTTAATGGAAGACAAATTCTCCCAAAGGTTTAATTTACTCTCGCAAACTGAAATCAGTGCATTCACACCATGGGAAATGGTCTTAATTTTCCCAGCCTTCAGTCTACATCAAGCATATAATTCATTTCTCCCCTCTTCAGTAGTTCCCCCATTAGAAAACAAAGTTGTTTTTTTTATATAATATTTAAATGTTACATACTTTAAGTCAAGAAACTGATCCTCTCTCTTTCTCTCAGTTCCTATAAAGTGCATTTTGCAGGCATGATTGCGTTGCTTTGGCAGAAGCACATTTATACAGGGTGGAACAGATGAAAAAAAAAAACCCTTGCATTTTTGACCTTTAATTGGCTCTTTCCCATAACACCGGCAAGTTTTATCCAGTGTCAAAGGCAAAGAAAAATAAAGTGTGATAATTCACAGAAAGAAGGAGAGCAGGTGGTGCCTCAGAGGTGAGAGGATCTTTCGCTGCTTGGCATCACGCAAAGGACTGGAGAGATATTTTTGGCTGCTTAGAGTGCATTTTCAGTTGGGGCGAGGCAGAGGATCTTGAAGAGGTGAGTGAGGTGTAAAAGAGCATATGGGTTGATATACATCCACCATATGGGAGCAAGAAGACCGGTGGTTGGGGAGTTGGGCATGGGAACATGCTCATTTTGTTTTGGCTAGTGACCATGGAAGCGTTCGAAAAGGGCTATCGCGCTCAGTTTACTGATGGCACGGATGCCGCTGAAGGAGTTCTTTTGCTGGAGTTTATTCTAGCTGGATGCTAGTGACTGAATGATCATGGCATATGGCCCAGTGCCTCTGACTAATACAAGTCACGTGGGGCAGGTTCGCATGACATAGTAAGCCACTCTGCGAATAAGCCACGATGGGTTGGCCGCAGAACAACCCATAGTGTGCCCGACAGGCAATCAGGCTCACCATGGGTTGTTCTCCCCCTCCTTCCCCCTCTGTCCTCTAGCCGGTATCCCAGTGTCCTTCACGGAAGAACCCCTCTCGTCTCCCCTTCCAGGCTCCAATCGCTACCCTTTTTCATTTACTGCCATTGTTGTTTTTAGAGCCTCAACAATGTGCAATTGGGGTTGGGCTGTGTGTTTTTCCCCAGCCCCAGAAAATTGTGCAGTTGTGTTTGTATGTAATTTTTTTGGGGGGGAGGGGTCAGTCTTTCGGAGGTGCACAGGTGTGCACTTACAGCTGTCCGATATATTACAGTTATATATCTGAGGATGTATATAACTTGAGTTATATTATCCTCAAGTTACAGGAACCTAGATTCCACCTAAACATCAGGAAAAAATTCCTGACTATCTGAGCAATAAGACAATGGAATCAACTACCTAGGGAGGTGGAGGGCTCTCCCACTCTGGAGGCATTCAAGGTGCAGCTGGACAGCCATCTGTTGGGGATGCTTTGACCTGGATTCCTGCATTGAGCAGGGGGTTGGACTCAATGGCCTTGTAGGCCCCTTCCAGCTCTACTTTTCTATGATTCTATGATATGTAATCTTGCCTAGGCAATGTCCTTGTCAGTTTCAACTGTCAAAGGGAGGGAAGTGCAGTTGGTGACATAGATGGAAATTGACAAGGTGAGACTGTATATAGGTTAATTTGCGCACAGTCGCTGAGCTGAATTGAAAATCACCAGTAAAGGGGGGGAAGTTGGTGCACTGAAAGGGGGTGGCCACAAGATCTCCCCCTGAGCAATGTAAACCTCTTAATTTCAAGTGTTGAACTGACAGTTCTCAGTTCTCTCCACATTTTCAACATTTCCCTGGGTCTCCAGCTACTCCAGAAAGGGGAGAGATTAACACACATACATCCCTTTCATGACTCCTTTTCGGAGCAGTTACTGCGGTTCCCTGACAGTTCTTTAAAAAAAAAAACTAGAAAATGTGGCTGAATGGGACAGAGTGAATGGGGCCAAACTGAGGGGTGTGTGTAAGTCCCACTGGTTCTGGTGCCCCATCTACTCCATCCTGTTCTGCCACTTCTAAGTGTTTTAATTTTATTTTTTTTTTACCTGGCTGGAAAGTTTGTGCTTTTCTCTTTTACTGGGAAATATCCGCAGATTTCATGGCTGGGAAGTAAATGGAGGAGAAATAGAACGCATTTCAAAAATGTGCAAAACCTGTTTTACCAAGAAGACTGCAAAGGGGTAAAAGAAATGAAGCGATGCTTTTACCAAACTCCTTTTGTCCCTTTGCGGGAAAATAATCTGTAATTGTCTCCAGGGATAGTAAGGTGTGTCTGTGACTGCAGTTTTACTTTTTTCATGCACAAAACAATTTCAGGTTTTAATTTTAAAACTACAAAAGAACCTGATCTGTTCCTATTTAGAATCTGTGGCATTGATCTTAAAACCATTCTCTTTTTTCTTCTTCTAGCAAGGTACTTTTGGCCATGCATTTGTGGGAAGTACCTATATTTTAATTTTACAGTCTTCCAATCAATCATACTTTGCATAAACTTGCAGGAATTTTCTCCACTTAGTGAATCAGCTGGGATAAAACACAGACAGAGTCTCCCATACATTTTTCAAAGCTTTTAAATGCTGTGACTCCCACTTGAAATATATATTTAAAATGCCTCAGTTCTAGAGAATGAATTTCCCCCTCCCCACCTCCCTGTGTTCCCATTACCTATTCCTGGATCTGCAGCAGATATGGTACAGTGATTACCTTTAAATAAATAATTTGATTATGAGTGGAGACTGGGATTTTGGGGGGTATGGCTTAAGTTTGGCTGAGGTTCAGTCCAGTCTCAAGTCTACAATTCTTGGCATGCTTCAATGCCAGAGGTAATGGTGCTGCTTCAAATTATGAGTTACCTCTTCCAAGACAAAGCTTGGAAGCTCGTAGTATTCCCACCCCCTTTCCTTTCAGAGCTCAGCCTGTCTCTCCCCCAGCAGTTCTCCATTAATCCACTTGTCACATACCACCACATTTCAGGTTTGTCATTAATCGAGTCACATTTCATACATTTTCAGTTTCTGAGACAGAACCTAAATAGAAGAGAGACAATCAAGCTCAGTTGTGACTGGAGATGGACCTTGTGCACAAGATCAGGGAGACTTCTCTCATTCCCTAGTGATTCTCCACCTGGAATGCCTCCATTGCTCTGACCACTCAAGCCTGATGACCCCAAGATGCTCTTCCCTCAAGACCCTTGCTGGCCCTCAAAAGATTGCTGCTTATGCAAGTCGGTAGTGGCGGAGCATCTTTGCTCCTCTTGCAGACCTCCCCTTCTCTCCCCTGAGATGACTAATAGAGGGGGATCAAGAAGTGGCCACATTTGGGACCCAAACAGGGCGCACTTGCCAACCCAGAAGTGACAAGGGGGTTGGGTCATTGTGACTGCTGTGGCAACAGAACTTACCAGTGGGAAAATATGGGAGAGATAGTGGCCTTGGGCAACTGAAGCTCACCTCCTTCTCCAAGTAGGCCTCCAGAAAAAACTAGTTGCTGACCAAGGTTAAAGAGGCCTTTGTGCAATTATCTGGTCAAATTGCCTCAGCATAGACAGGTGGAACACATGCTTTGTATGAAGAAGATCCTATGTTCAGTCCTACTGCATCTCCAGGTAAAAGGATCAGGGATCAGATTATGGGAAAGACCTTTACCTGAGACCCTGGAGAGTCACTGCTGGTCACAGGACCAGCCCTACCATTAGGGAGAGTGAGACAGCCACCTCAAGTGGCAGCTGCTGAGGGGTGGGAGATGGTGACAAGTTGTCAGAGGGCAGCCCTTTACGAAAGCCTGCCCTGAGACCCCTAAACTAGACTGCTGCCTTCAGGTGAAGCAGAAGATACTGTCCTATTACCTATCTTGGAGTAAGATTCCACTGCCAGTCTGGTCAACTTTTATTAATGGAGTGGGGAGAGGCGCCAACTTGCCCTTCAACTAAAGCAGCAAAGTGTCTTAGGTCAGCCCTGGCCAGTCAGGATAAACTATACTGGGGTAGGTAGAAAAATAGCCCATCCTGGTACAAGGCAGCTTCCTGTGTTGGCTACCCGATAGATAGGGCTACCCAATTCCAGCAGTCTGACCTGACCTAAATGTAATTTTTGATCCTTGTTGTTAAGGACATCAGTGTTGTTGATACCATGACTATCGTAATTGCTTGTTGAGGGTGGCCCATCTCATGGCTTTTCCAGGTTGGCAGGCATCTTGCTTGGTGGTGGTGCCTTCGCCACACAAATCTCTCCCATTTCCAGGGGAGGCTGGTGACGCCTATGTCAGTGGGGCTCCTTATCCATTGCAGCTTTTATTCTGAGCTTTATAGGAGTAATCCATGGTGATCCATGGTGGTGAACCTATCTTGGAGACGGAGTACAGCACCATGGATAGCTCCTAAAAGCTCAGAATAAAAGCTGCCATGGATGAGGAGCCCCACTGACAGAGGAGTCACCAGCCGCCCCTGCCTATTTTTGGGCTTCACGTTTACCCACCACTTGCTTCAGTGGAACTTCCATCATTTCCATCGATGCCATTGTAGGAATCTTCTGACGTTGTTTTCCACTTGGCCATTTTGCAGCTCCTTGTGAATTCCGACAAAAACTCATGGGCAAGAGATGATATGCAGAATAACTGAAACTAAGCTCCCTCTGTAGATCACGTGGCGTAGTTCGCATTTAAAGAAAAATCCTTTTCGATTTGATTTCCACTCTGTGGTTTGCTTCCTCTGATTTATTGGCTGATGTTTATACTTTCACTGATCACTTTCTTATTACTTTCATACTTCCATCCATTTCAGTTTGCACTCTTTTAGAGTGATTTCTTTTACCGCCCCTGCCACCTCCTCAATCCTGATGAATGGGTCTCTCAAAGTGTTGATCTTGACCTGGCATGGTCTCTTCTGCAGGATATAAATGATACCCCCACAGACATATAATGATGCCTTAACAAACAACAACCCGGATGCGTCTGCCCCATTTCAAGGAGGTGGCGTGCTTGAAATTCAAGAGGCACAATAGCATGCTGTGGAAGGGAAGGCAATGAAATGGGAGGGACAGAAAGGGGAAAGGAAAAAGAAGAGAAATCTGTCCCTTAATGTGCACATAACGAGATACGGAAATATATCATTATATGTACATATAGGCTGCTAAATAAATAACATAAATGAATTCGTCAGGTGCAGTTTTGACTGGTATGATGAACAATTCACTTATTAAATTTGTCCCTGTCATACCACTATAGAAAACAGGGAAACCAGAGCAGGGGGAAGAGGGGGAAGTGAGACGGGAATACAAGGGAGACTGGCCTAATGAAACATCTCTTGGTATAATCCACAAGCAGTGGGTGATCTTCATCTACCATTGACTTCAACTAGCTGTGGATTGCTCCCTCTGTCATTAAATGACCTTTGCGATTATTGATTTTTTTTTTCTTTCTTTCTCCCAGAGATCATATTTATTATTTGTTTCCCGTTGCTGAGTGAAAACACACACACTCTCACACACAAAAGCCTGGAGCCTTGTGCATCTGCAGTTTATGCCTTCATGTCAAATTCCATGTGGTAAATTTGGGGTGGCAATTTGAAATGGGGAAAGACAGCAGCGTCCTTTCACGTGTACCTTTTTGGAGTGTCTTCAGATCAAGTTGTTCTGAATTGTTTAGACCAGTGTTCTCCAACCTTGGGTCCCCAGATGTTTTTGGCCCACAACTCCCAGCATGCCCCAGCCAGCTATGCTGGCTGGGGCATGCTGGAAGTTGTAGGCCAAAAACATCTAGGGACCCAAGGTTGGAGAACACTGGTTTAGACTACCATATATTGTTGGTGGTGGTGGTGGTGGTGGTGGTATTATATTTGATTTATATCCCACCCTTACTCACAAAGCATCCAGGGCACCTAACAACCTATGTAAAACACGGTAATCTCATAAATCACATTAAAATCATAACTCTGAAAACACAAATATATAATAAAACTATCCATCTATCAATCAAAAGCTTCCACAAATAAATAAATCTTTAACTGGCGCCTGTATGACAGCATCATGGCGGACAACTGAATCTCTACCAAAAGGGAGTTCCATAGCCAGGGTGCCACCACCAAAAAGATCGTACCATGTGTACATACCTGACAGGCCACTGGCCACATTCCTTCAAGGGCACAAGAAGCAAAGCTTTCCCTCCCTCCTGATCTTAAATCCCTGGTTGGTCAGCACTGGGGAAGACAGTTCTTCATGTACCTGGGTCCTGAGCCGTTTAGGGCTTTGTACACTACTACTAAAAACCTTGAATTGGGCCACACAGTAGCTCACTGGCAGCCAGTGCAGTGATTTCAAAACTCACGTGATACACTCACATCTCACTGCCCAAGTCTGTGGGGTCTTGCTTCAGCACCAGCTCTGACACAGAAGAAGAGGAGCTGGTACGGGGTGGAGGGCTCACACCTGTGGCTGCTTGCAGCCAAGGCCAGTCGACCTTGGAAAGTCCCCCCCTCCCCTGGGGAACGGGAGCAGGGGGGGCGATGGAGGATTCTCAGCTGCAGGCGCTGGCCTTGGGCTGTCAGGAGGGCTCAGGGGAGGAGGGTCAGGGTTGCGGCCGACCCAAAGACGCCAGGAGAAACGCCTGGCTGAAAGGCACGTGAGCAGAAGGAGGCGTAGCAGGCGTCCCCTGGCCCGGTACCCATGCCAAGATCCAGAATCGGACTCAGACTGAGATCGAGGCTGGGTCAGGGTTTATAGTCTAGCTGCTGATCCAGGCTCAGTGCAGAAAGCAACAACGATGCTGTTACCTGGCAAGGTTTCTACGCTCCTTGATTCCCTTGATCTGAACTCCCGGCTGCTACGATTCTGGACTTGGACGTTGGACTCTTGAACCCTTATCTCTTACCCTCTGGACCTTGGACTGTCTCGACTACGGCTTGCTTCTCGGACTGGTGTCTGGTGTATGGACTTTCCGTTATTGCTTGTAGCAATAAAGAATCTGTTTGCTTGTAGCAATAAAGAATCGTCTGGGGTGACCAAGCGGGACACAACAAAGTCAGGTTACTGATGATGCACACCAGCGCATATGCACATTGGTTAAGTCACAGTGCAAATAGGACTCCAATTGTGGTGCGATTGTGCCATCACATCAACATTCCCTTTTTGGGTTGATTTTGATCTATGCACAGGTGTGCTGGTCAGATCCAGAATGAGAACACAGCATCACTGGGCAGCTTTCAAGCTCCTGTGCCCCGGTAGGGCACAGTCTTGGCATCTGGCAGCTGCCAATTTAATTCCCTGCAATGTCCCTGATGAAGCATTACTCTGGGGCATTGTGGAAATTTAAAGGAATATTTTAATTTCTCATAATCCCACAGAGCAACATTATGTGGGGGGGGGTATTCTGGGAAATTTTAATGGCGGCACTGATCAAAGCACTGCTACCTGTCATTGCTTTCACTGCCAGGTTAGCCTGCCAGGATTCACGTAGGAGGGGACCCACTGATATAGGTGGGGGCCACCAGAGGGCACTTTTTCTGAGGGCCTGGGCCCCTCTCAAACCAGGAGCCAGTGTTGGTGTGCACCAATAATATGTAGGTTGTGGGGAGACAGGCACTGAAAACTGTATATACACCGATCCCAAAATCAATTTTATAAATTCTACAATTAAAACTAGAAAGTGGACAGGGTGGAACATGACACGGAGTGAACTCACAGAACAGAGGTGGATGGAATAGGGGAAATCTATGGCCCCTTTGTGATGAGAGCTTAGAAGACATGAAAACTGGATTCACATTAGGCATTTATGTCGGGTTTATTCAGGAACAAGTAATTGATTATGCATGCTGTGGAGAAAGTGGATAAGGAGACATTTCCCCCCCCCTATCTCATAATACTAGAACCTGGGGTCATCCCATGAAGCTGATTGGTGGGAGCTTCAGGACAGATAAAAGCAAGTACGGTACTTCTTCACACAGCACATAGTTTAACTATGGGTTGCACTCATGTCCTGCTTGTGGGTTTCCTGTGGGCAGCTGGTTGGCCACTGTGTGAAGAGAATGCTGGACAAGGTGAACCTTAGTCTTATCCAGCACAGCTCTTCTTACATTCTTAAGTATCCGACAGTGTTTACAATGCACAAGTTCAATGGGTTTGCAGCAGAGGTACGTTTCATGCAGATATGCTTGCCCGGGAGTTGGGGCTGGCCGTGGCTCCCAGTCAAGTGCACAACCCCAGGTTTGCCACCATGCAATTGGTGAAGTTGCCCCCAAGACCTTTAACCCGGCCTTGCCTATATGTTTGCATACTCTATATTACATCAGTGGCCATGGCTGATGGCAAGTAGGGTTTGTGAGCCACAAAGCCAAGGTTGCTTCTGAGCTATGGTGTTTAGACCTTAATTCTGTACAGTATTTGAGCTCCAGGACAAAATAATTCCTGCTACATGTCTTACTTCCCTGAGCTGGACAAAATACTTCTCCAGTTGGTCCTAAGTTAGACATCTCAAGATGTATGTTCACGATACTGTACAGCAGGGTTAGGGTACCTAGCACCCTCCAGGTTTCATAGAGTTCATAGAGTTGGAAGGAGCCTACAAGGCCATCGAGTCCAACCCCCTGCTCAGTGCAGGAAACTAGAGGAGGGGTCTCCCATCCAAGTAATAACCAGGCCTGACCCTGCTTAGCTTTCCACGCTCAGACAAGCTGAGCCAGCATGAGCCACAGGCCTGTGTTTTGGCCCAATCCAGCATGGCCAATGGTCAGGAATTATGGGAATTGTAGTCAAATAACTGGAGGGTGCCAGGTTGTCTACCCCTGCTCGACAGGATTACTTTACTCTCCTATCCTCCTTTCCTCTCCTCCCCCTCTGCCCACTCTTAATAGACAATTAATAAACTTGAACAGTTGCATAGCTGGGATATGTGATGGGGGGGATTACTACAGTTTGGTCTGTCAAACACCTATAAAAATGTCACATGAGCCAATAGGTCTGTCAAACACCTATAAAAATGTCACATGAGCCAGTGTGACGTAGTGGTGAGAGTGTTGGACTGGGACTTGGGAGATCCGGGTTCTAGTCCCCGCTCAGCCATGAAACTCACCGGGTGACTTTGGGCCAGTCACTGACTCTCAGCCTAACCTACCTCACAGGGTTGTTGTGAGGATAAAATGGAAGAGGAGGAGGAGGAGGATTATGTAAGCCGCCTTGGGTTCCTTGCAGGAAAAAAAGGTGGGGTATAAATGTAATAAATAAATAAATAAATAAGAGCCCTGACAGGAAGTAAGGAGTCGATCCAAAATGTCTGCTCCCAGAACTAGTTTCAGAAGCTTTGGAACTGAAGTCTTCCTTGTTATGCTTGTCAGGACTGTTTTTCTCAGCACCTGCTAGCTAAAGAAGAGAGTTCCTCTGGGCATGTCATGAGTTCCTTTTTCACACCACTGGACAGTAGTAACCAAAGCAAGACCGATGTATCTTGAACAAGCAGTGACGACATCCAGGTTTGATTTGAAATGCAGCTGTCTTCCTTGTGAATGCATCATCGAAGGAAGACATCATTTTGACAGTCAAACTTTCTGAGGCCATACATGGGCTGGGTTCTGGTGTCCCCCCCCCATTTTTTTTTAGGGTGAATTCTACTTCGCCTTTGTGACTGAAAGACTGACACTGTGCATGTAGAGACTATATGTTGGAAGGAAATGTTGTTTGACCTTTCTCATCTCTGGCCGGTCTTTCAAAGATGGAATGATGTAGAACAAAGATTTTCTGACAGAGTAATAATAAGAGAGAATATGCCTGCATGTTGCTCATTACCAGGTCTCTTCTAGATGCCAGCACCTCCTATGTTTGTCTTCAAACAATCCTGAGAATCCAAATCGCCATAGTAAACAGACGGAAAGAGACAGAAAGGTTAAAAAGTCTTCCCCTAATCTCTTGCATTTCCCCCCTTAAGCATGTTTGATAGCAATATTGTTTCTTAAAAACAATATGACCTCATTTGTAAAGCAATGCTCACACTAAACTAGTCAGCTGTTAAATATGCCCAGCACTGTGCATTAAGGAGGAGGCTTAAACCAGAATTTCAATTATTTTCTGGACACATTTAAAATTATAATACTTTACCAGGCTGGTGTTATAGTTCATCCAAATTACTCATAAAGTATCATATCAATCTCTCACAACTGCTTATTGCTTACGGATCTGAGAAGTTAGTTGAAGAAAGACCACGGCCAGCCTAATGACCTTCATGCTGGCTTCATGGTTTGATAGCGAGGCGCTTATAACTGCGGGAACCTAATGGTCAAAAGTCAGCATTTGCCGGCTATAATGTTTAGTAGGAAATCAAAGAGGCTTTATTTGGAGTGCCATTTCTACGGTATGCTCCTGAATGAGAGAGAAGGAGAGGAACAGTTAAAATATATCAGAATAAAATTCAATAGTGTGTATGACGGGGAGCAGGTTCGGTGAGACATGTAGAATTCTGCCAAAATTCTAACAGATAAAGCCGGGTTTGTTCATAAGGTGACCACTTACACGCTGCCCCCCCCAAAAGAGGAAATGCATAATAAAAAGGGGGGACATCACAATTTGCATAATATTTGCATATGCTAATTAATATGTGTAGCTACAAATTTAGAAATAATAACTATAATTTAAATAGAAATACAATGCATCACAGTGTAGGGATGAAAACTGACCAATTGACCAAGCATCTGTTCAGTCTGCTGTCCAGAAGTGAACTATTGATGGGCAACTTGAAGGCCCATCTCCTTTCTAATGGATTTAAAAAAAAAAAAAAAACCCTTTAAACTGGACTTGGACTGGACAGCCCTTCAAATAGGGGATACCTTCAAATAGAGGACTGTCCTCTGACAGCCCTTCAAAGAGGGCTATACAGTAATACCTTGGATTGCAAGTAACTTGGTCTGAGAGCGTTTTGCAAGACAAGCAAGTTTTTTAAATAAATTTTGACTTGATAAACAAGCGACATCTTGCAATACAAGTCGTAGGGATGTAACCGCTCGCCTAGAGCGGGTCTAGCGGGCCGAAATCGGCCCCGCTCACGCCCGCCAGAGACTCGCTTTGATATAAGAGTGTTTTGGATTACAAGCACGGTTCCGGAACGAATTATGCTTGCAATCCAAGGTATTACTATACTCTGGAAAGCAGGACACCTGGCCACCCTATTTCTTCACATCACATCCATTTTAAAAAACTGCACTGGCCACCAGGTCCCCTGATGTGGCTCAATGGGGAAAGACGTCTTGGAGCTCATAGTTCATGACCAAAGAGTTTACATAGGAAGAGGGAGAAAAGATAATTCCAAAATGTCTGGCAGATTTTTTTAAAACTCTGTGCAGACTGAGGAGTGGAGGACATGTTGCTCCCCCTTGCACTGTTCACCCCTATAAGCACCATCGGTATCATGCTCTGTTTTATTTATTTTTCTTATCTTCCTTTCTCTTCAAATTCCCTCTTTTCTTTTCCCTTTCCCCCCATTCTTTTGTTTTCTTTATTTTTCTATACATATTGCCATAATAGGCAAATTAGCAGATGTGAAAGTAATAACTGTAAATGGTTTAAGACACAGAGCTTAACACCTACCAGTGAAATGAAGTGAAGGGTGGGAGGAGGAAACCATGAGAAATGGAGACATATTGTTATATGTCTTGTGCCATTGACTGTATAATTGGGAAGAAGGGAAGGGGGATATTCTATTGCTTAAAAAAAATAAATCTCAAAAAACCTTTCAATAAATAATAAATAACAACAACACACTGCACTGGTAGCTTATTCGCTTCCAGTCCCAATTCAAAGTGATGGTATTTTCCTTTAAAGCCCTAAAAAGCATGGGACCCAAATATCTGAAGGGGCATTTCTTCCCATACCAACCTGCCAAGGCCTTCAGATCTTCACAGGCCCTTCTCGGAGTGCTTTCCTTAGTGGAGGTACATTATCATAAAATAGAATAGTAGAGTTGGAAGGGTCCTATAAGGCCATCGAGTCCAACCCCCTGCTTAATGCAGGAGAACAGATGTGGGCAGCCCAGGCAGTCACCCATCCAAGCACTGACCCGGCTCATACCTGCTTAGCTTCAGCATATGTCCTGCATTATGTACTCTCGACGCCACCTGCAGGTACTATGTATCTACAAAGGAGAGGCGAGAGGGTGTTTCCTGCGGTGGTGCCACGACTCTCCAAAGAAGTACTTCTGGCGTCGACATTACAGTCTTCGCAGCACCAGGTTAAGACTTCTTTTTTAACTTGCCAAGGCATTTTGAATGGTGATATTGCTTCCACCTGCTTTGTGGCTCTTATGGCTTTATCTGCCTCTTGTTTGTTTTAATTGTGGTTGCTGTTTTATTGTGTGGAATTTATATTGGAGTACTTAATTTTATTCATGCCTTTGTATGCCACCCTGGAACCCTTTTGGATGAAAGGTGGCTTAAATTTTTTTTAAATCAAATCAAATTGAAAATCACAACACTCATAGGAATTAAAAAGCCAGCGCTGCACTCCCACTTCCAAATATCCTATTTCCCTAGAGTAGTAAGTTATGATGATGGTTAGGGTGGTGTTGGTGATGGTGGTGGTAGTGGTGAAATCAGCTCTGCAGAGATTGGATGGTTCTAATCAAAGTGAGGAAGAGCCACCTGTGGTGGTCGCCTGTTGACCAGCATCTTGTGACATCATGAACACACCTCACCACCTCTCTCCTTGAACTCCCTGTTTTTATGCTTGTGAATTCTCTGTGTGCCTCTTTAGAAGTCATAGAATCATAGAATAGTAGAGTTGGAAGGGGCCTATAAGGCCATCGAGTCCACACACACCCTGCTCAATGCAGGAACCCAAGTGAAAGCATCCCTGACAGATGGCTGTCCAGCTGTACCTTGAATGCCTCCAGTGTTGGAGAGCCCACTACCTCCATAGGTAGTGGAGAAGCAAACCTGACTGCTGGACCTGGATTTGCTAGTGAGCAAGGAAAGTTGCAAAGCTGGGCTGACACTATGGTGCAGAACCCATAGTAACCATGGAAGAATTCTGTGTCTGTCATCACTCCTAGCTAGCCAGAGAGAACCTAAAGAACTAATAATAATTCTATAACAAGTTGGATCTGCAACATAATGTTGCTGCGTGGGCTGCTGCTTTTCAGGATTCCAGAAACTCAATTTCATTCTTCCTCCCACACAGGTTTCCTTTTTTCACCCCCAACTATCAGTCAGTAATCCCCCCCACTAGGGATTTCCCCCTAAATATTCTTTGTACTTCGGCAAAGGACGAAGGGTTACCCTGAGTCTGCTGATACCTCCTTCTTGTGCGTTTTCCATTTCCCCTACATAAGGGACGGCACTCGCTATTAGAATATGACAAAAAGCATTTATATAGTGCATTTCAAGTGTTCAGAAATCATTACAACAGTTTAAGCAAGATAGGCCAGACACAGTGCTATTATTCCCATATTACTGATGGGGTGGATCAGAAGCGGTGTTAGGGAGCAGCCCACTAGGGCTGGAGCCCCAAATCTTTCATTTGGAGCCCCGAATCTCTGGGAGACCATCTGCCCCACCACCCTGCTGTCCATGGGCACTTGCTGAAATAAAGGTACAGGGGCCCTGATGATCTCGGCTGCATCTGATCCCCCCTGGATTAGCTGGCTTTCTGCCCACATGTGCTTCACCTCCTCCTCCCCCTCGAATCTTTCCGCTTCAGGTTTCCCTGAAATCAAATGCCCTCCTCTCCCCTGCCCATACATCCCTTTTTACAAATAGGGGTGTCCTTAGGAGACAGAGGCCTTTAAAGACAGACAGACAGACAGACAGACACACACACACACACACACACACACACACACACAGAGAGAGAGAGAGAGAGAGAGAGAGAGAGAGAGAGACTTTAGAGCAGTGTTCTCCAACCTTGGGTCCCCAGATGTTTTTGGCCTACAACCCCCAGCATGCTGGGAGTTGTAGGCCAAAAACATCTGGGGACCCAAGATTGGAGAACACTGCTTTAGAGCATATGTAAATTAGCATATGCAAATTTGTGCTTGTTTTTTTTGGTCCTTTGGGCCTGAGCCCCAGATCTTCTCGGTGCCTAGCACTACCCCGGGGGGGGGGGGGATGAGGCTGGGAAGTGAGTTTGTGCAGCAAAAGTGAGATTCAAACCGGGCTCTTCTAGCTCATGACTCTGCCCTGCCCTGCCCTACACCAGCTCTCTCATAGTTAAGCAGTCATTTTTGAAATTATTCTTCTTCTGGTTATGAATGATGATAATAAAGTTAAAAGCTATTATGAAAGTAGCACTAACCAAAAGGAGTCCTCTGATACAGACCATATGCAAGCGTTTTAATATAATTGCGCCGGAGGTCAAGGGTGTTTATTTTTCTAAGGTGAATAATGCAGCGTAGGGTAGAGATCTAATTTTAGAATAGGAAATGTTGTGCCGTATGCAGAATTCTTGACTCTGATAAAGAGCCTTTTGGAGAACATGCTGATCTCACACTGTGTTATTCGATACATTTTCCTTTTCAAGGGGCTGAGGTTTCCCACCCCTCCATGTGTAAATATTCTAAAACCAGGTGAACATGGGATTTCATAGATTTCATAGATCACAGAGTTGGAAGGAGCCTACAAGGCCATCGAGTCCAACCCCCTGCTCAATGCAGGAAACTAGAGGAGGGGTCTCCCATCCAAGTAATAACCAGGCTTGACCCTGCTTAGCTTTCCACGCTCAGACAAGCTGAGCCAGCGTAAGCTGGATGCAGTGAGCTTCCTTCAGTGATTTTACACATACGCGGGGAAGCGCGCACACTTAGGCAGGGGTTCAAAGTTTTCGCTCCATGAAGATCAAAACGCTGAAGTGTTCATAATCTTCACTCTCCGCCTTTTCCTGCTTAACATATAAACACATTTCCTAGCTAGCCAGCGAGCTTTCCAGCAATATAACAGCAAACAAATTCGTCAGGAGGATCTTTAATTATTCATTTATCTCCACTATTTTTGTGCTACTTTTCATAAATGTTAATCTTTATTATTGCCTTAGCGGGAACCCCACCCCTGCAAATAGTAAGAAAATAACATAAAAGCAGAGGAAGACCTGTTTTTAACATTACCTCTCAGCCTGACATGGATAAGCGTTGGTAGCTATACGTTTCCCCATCTGCAGTTTTTATACAGTTTCTATCAAACTGAAAGGTGTTTTTTTTTTTTAGTAGCTGCTTATTTTAAATGTACAAAACCCTTGTGTGTAATTCCATTAGCTGCCCTACAGCATTGCAATCTACAGTTTCCCTGAGGCTGTTGTGAAATATTGATGAAATCCTTGCTTTTGTGGCGTCCTCTGATACACTAAACAGTTGTCTGATGTTAGTTGAACTTGAATGGATCTGTTCAGAGCTATTTCAGCAGTGACTTCAAAGGCTGTAAGGCTGTTACATTTTTTTTTTTTTTAACAAACTGAAGTTTCAAAGCCTTACCATGTGGTACTTAAAAAAAAAAAAAAAACCAAGTTCATATCAAATACACCATATAATGGCAGGAGTCATTATTATGTGCACACACATCTCTCTGTATTGACACTTTTTTTTTAATCAGTAGCGTCTGTGTGTTTTTTATATTTGTAAAAAGTAGCTCAGAAAATTAGAGCTAATTTTAAACTCTGCATAAACAGCAGGCTGCCAAGAGTCTTGAATGTCATCAACTCCTGTGGTTCTTAAAATATTAAACAGGTCATCCCACAGGCTTGCATAGGTGGCCAGATACAAAGGCGAACACGGTTCCTGTGCATTTAACGATTCTGCTGGAGAGTGTTTTTGGAAGGTGATGCCCAGTTAGAGAGGTCCACACAACCATCCCACACATGTTGAACAAGCTGATAGAGATGGGCGAACAAGCTATTTTTTGCCATTACCCAAATTCTCGGAACACCAACTTGAAGCTTGGCTCACCTCATTTCCATGTTCATTTCTGCTCTTTTTTCTTTTCGTTCAAATAGAGAAAAATTGCATTTTCGAACGGGGAAAAGCGCACTGAAAATGGGCACACACACCCCCTAGAATAAAGCATACAAATGCACTCCCCCCCCCCAGCGCAGATGCAAGTTTGGGAATTTGCATGCATTTTCAGAGAACACGTTCCCCTGCTCGAGCTCACACTTGGGTTGTGAACAGGGCGTGTCTGTGTGATTTGCGGACATTAAATTCTCATACATCCCTAGCCGGATGGGCATCTGCATTGGCTAGCCCTGCCCTCTGCTGGTGATGTGTGCCGTCGCCATGCTCTCTGCCACTGATGTCTGCATTGGAAAAGCTTCCCCCACCATCTACACATGTGGCCAGAGAAGGAAAGGTTCTCCACAGCACATACAGATGTACATGCATAAAGTGTACATCAGGACACATACGTAGATAGCCCTTTGCCCTTCTGGCTGAATATTCCATAGAGCGGGAATCCTTTCCTCTCAGGGCAACATCGGCTGGGGGTGTGGCCATGGCAGGGGGATGGGGCTAGCTCACACATGCTTTCAGTGCATAGGGGGGTTCGTGTGAACCTTCAGGTCATGGAGGGTTGAGGAAAGTGAAACCTGCCAAAATTCTCACTTTTACACAATGGAAGATACAGCAGCCTTGCCCTCTGGCCAGCTGTTATTGCTGTACAGTGTACAGTAATGCCTTGGATTGCAAGTCACTTGGTCTGAGAGCGTTTTACAAGACAAGCAATTTTTTAAAATAAATTTTGACTTGATAAACAAGCGACGCCTTGCAATCCGTAGGGATGTAACTGCTCGCCTCGAGCGAGTGGAGCGGGCCGAAATCGGCCCCACACGCCCGCCAGAGACTCACTGTGATATAAGAGTGCTTTGGATTACAAGCACGGTTCTGGAACGAATTATGCTTGCAATCCAAGGTATTACTGTCAGGGCTTTTTTTCTGGTGGAACTCACCGGAACTGAGTTCCAGCACCTTTTCTTCTATTAATTGCATTACAATTTAATCGCCATCTACTCCCGAGGAAATGTAATCCAAGAGTTCCGGTACCCTTTTCTCCAGAAAAAAAGCACTGATTACTGTATATCTCTTTAGGCAGCTGTAGTCCTAGCTTTTAGTGGCTAGTGGCGATCATTCACTTGAGATAAGCATCAACCTATCAGAGTAGATGCAGTTATATTTGTGCATGGAGGAAACAGAGGGGGATTATTCAGATCAAGGCCATGATGCTGGCGGTGGGGTGAGAGTTAAGCCTTTGTTGCTGTTCCATTTCCCCCGGTTTATAGCCCATCATTTATATCTCATCTCCCCCCCACCCAAGGAGCTCAAGGTAGCATTCATGTTTGTTTTGCCCCTCACATACCCCCGTTTTTATCTTTACAACAACCCTGTAATGTAGGTTAGTCCGGTCTTTCGTAACCTATCTGAAAGCAGTAAGTTTCATGGCTAAGAGGGGGATTTGAACCTGTGTCTTCTCAGCCCTTGTCCGGCACTCTAGCCATTACACCACGTTGCGCTGGTGAGAAAAACATAGAGATGCCTTCTGACCATAGGTGTCCACTTTGTTTACCTGTATCCTGAGAAAGAGGCCTGAAAAGAAGCACAGGTTGCATAGTAGCAGTTCTTGGTGGGCTGCACTGGCTGGCCACAGTGTTCAGTCCACGTGTAAAAGAGAGCCCCCGGGGCATTCTTCTATACTTCTCCAAAAGCATCTCCTAGTTTACCTTGCTCATGTAAGCCATTTCATTTGTTGTTGTTGTTGTTGTTGTTATTCATCATCAGCAACAACAAGGCTGTATGTGCCTTTTAAAAAGAGGATTGTTGGTCTGTTGCACCCAGCAGCCCTGGATTAACCTTTAAGCAACATAAACACGTGCTCAGGGCACCAAGGGAAGGGGGCCACCACAGAGTTTTGCATTTGCACAAATTTTTGCATTTGCATTTCCCCCCTTATAACAGTTTTATTTTATTTTTAAAATGCATAAAACAGTGATGAAAATGTGCATTTCTTTCTGTTGCCCTAGTTATAAGTAAGTAATTGGCTCATATTGCTTGCTGCTATTTAGTGTTAAATAAATATAATAAAAAACAGTTTATATTTAATATAGTTGTGTGTTCTGGCATGGGGGTGGCCTTGAAGAAAACTGAGTTTTTAATGTCTTATTATTTCACCTTCAGCACTTACTGAGTCTTAATGTTTTGCCAGCCAAGCAATGGAAGGGCCGAGGGGGCACCATTAGGCCATCAGCTGGCTTTAATCCGGCCCTGGCGGGTGCCCAGCAAAGTTATAGGAGAAGCCCCAAAGGCATACAGGCGTAGATTTTATGCAGGCGGACCTAGGGATATTTATCAGCGTGATCTGTGGGTTAGAGAAATGGGAGTTGATCTCTGTTCCAAGGTGATGATTCCAAAATTCCACTCGACAAACCCCTATTGTTCAAGCTTTCTGTTGTGCTTTGTTTCAGGCAGGAAGCCACCCATGTTTTCCGTGGACATAACAATTAAGGGCAGCCGCACAGTCGGACTGTCTGTGACTCTTTCAATCTGCCTGGAGGCTCCCCCTTGTGGCAAATCAGTTCTCCGTCTTGCCTGAGCAGAACAAGCACTGCATTCCGAATCCGGGCACCCTGTGGCAGCCTTCCCCAACCTGGTGCCCTCCAGAACAGTTTTGGACTTCAACTCCCCTTGGGCCCACCCAGTATGGCCAAAGCTCAGAAATGCCGGATGTTGTCATCCAAATCTGCGGGGGCACCAGACTGGAGAAGGCTGTCCTACAGTGAGTTACTACAGGAAGAAGGGAAAAACAGAAACCACAAGGAGGCTCATTGCATGCCTTGTCTCCGGGGTCTCCAACACGGTGCCCGTGGGCACCCATGTGCCCACAGACACTTCTCTTGGTGCCCGCCAGGCTCCATGAATCTCCTGATTTTTATTTGATTTCTCAAGATTTTATTTATTTATTTTTTTACATTAACTGAGAGGCTTGCATGCTGCAAATCAAAGGTCTGCCCTCCGGCACCCTCTCTTATTTGGGCTGAAAAAGAGTAGTTTTCTGTTTTGGATCTCAGATCCCACCTCTGTCACAATTGTACTTAGATTCTTGGGAACGTTAGTTTTCTTTTAGTCTCACAAGTTTGCCTTCTGGGAAATGAATGTTTTGTAGCTGGCCATGGCCACCATGGCAGCCATTTTGTGAGAGCACCCACAACACCCACAACATTTTGTGAAAGCCAGTGTGGTGTAGTGGTTAGACTGGGACTTTGGAGATCTGGGTTCTATAGTTCCCCACTCGCCATGAAGGTCACTGGGTGACATTGGGTAGTCACACTCTCAGCCTAACCTACAACACAGGGTTGTTGTGAGGATAAAGTGGACAGGAGGAGAACCATGTAAACCACCTTGGGCTGCTTGCAAGAGGAAAAAAGACAGGATATAAATGTAATAATAATGAAATAAAAAACTCTCAAAATTCCAAATGTTGCCACTGACCCAAAAAGGTTGGAAAACCCTGCCCTAAACCCTAGCATAACCAGGTTCAAAAGTTTCTAGAAAGTAGCTGTGGAATTAACACATCAGCAGCAATCTATTAGCCTGTGCAGGCCCCCTATCTAATTATTTTATTTTATTTTTTATGTATTATTACATATGTAGTATGTAATACTTTTTTGCTCCAAGTAACCCAAGGTGGCTTACATGGTCGTCGTCCTCTCCATTTTATCCTCACAACAGCCCTGTGAGGTAGGTGAGGCTGAGAGTCAGTGATTGGCCCAAAGTCACCCAGTGAGCTTCATGGCTGAGTGGGGACTAGAACCCGGATCTCCCAAGACCCAGACCAACACTCTAATCCAGTGTTCTCCAACCTTGGGTCCCAAGGTTGGAGAACACTGCCCTAAATGCTACAACACACGGACTTTCAATATTAGTAACAATAAAAGTAATAACTGATGTATGTAGCACCAGGGCTTTTTTTCTGGTGGAACTCACCGGAACTGAGTTCCAGCACCTTTTCTTCTATTAATTGCATTACAATTTAATCGCCATCTACTCCCGAGGAAATGTAATCCAAGAGTTCCGGTACCTTTTTCTCCAGAAAAAAAGCACTGTGTAGCACCATCAGTTTACTAGGTGCTTCTTGGACAAAATAAGTCTCTTTCCTGAGAAGCTTACAAATTGCAATTTAAACACTGACAATGCGGGAGGACAATAAAAGGCTGGACAGGGGGGACAAAGGTAATTAGTGGAATTGCACGAATGCTGACAACCGGACTTAGGCTTTGTTTCTGTTAATGTGCAAATGGCTTAGTTTGGATACATAAAGGCAGCAATCCTATACACACTTACCTAGGAGTAAGTCCCATTGAACTCAGTGTGGCTTACTTTTGAGTCGCGATGTCAGATAAATCCGCAATGGGTTCAAAATAAGGTAAGATTCCTATGAACCTGACTTGCAGATTCCACAGTGGACCGGCTTTTTCTAAGTCGTGTGGATTCCACAGACTTGTGAACCGGTTTTGCACTTTTGGGGAGGGATTTGTGTTAATTTGCATTAGCGCCACTGCGAATTAGCACAAGAAGAATGAACTTCTAGTAAAAACAAAAAACCCCACCTCCATTTCCATCAATGAGTGGAGAACTTAATGAAAGATCCATGAAGCACAGAGGAGCAGGTTTAACAAAATCTGTACATCCCTACGTTCTTAGGCACACACATAAGCCTACCTTGGGTTAACTTCAACCAAGGAGAGAAGACCTGGAATGAATACAGTTTGTACTGCGTGGAAGCTGGATACCTTCAAAGCATGCAGGACCATACCTGAAAATGGGAGTGGATGGCTCTTTTTGTGTGTGTGTGTGTGTGTGTTTAAAGGCTGTCACCAGGTTAAAGAAATCTGAGGCTTTTAATCCAATTAGTTTTAATCAATTAAATCTGCATCCATTTGCATATGACTTAAAACACTAATTTTGTTTATTATGTTCACTGTTTTTTAGACACTGCATGTCTAAAGTCTCAGCAGCCATCATCTTGGAAGGGGCACCCGTTTCTGTGCGACAGTGAAGGGGAATGCCTCTCTTTAAATGGCGCCTGCAAGCTACAGTTTTTTAGAAGTATTTTTATATTGAAAATACTTCACAATTTTTTAAAAAAAAGTATTGCCTGATTAGTTGATCAGTTAAAGAAATGTTTTAATCAATTAATCCAACTGATTAATTGACTGAAGTTTTCAACACTCCTTTACCCCAGGGGGAGCCCTTCTCCCATCTTTTTAATTCAAATGAGAGATGTACTGATGAGCAATTTGAACTCTGATGAGTATAGGAGATTCACACGATACAAACACACACACACGGGGGGGGGGGGTCACAGGGCCATGCTAGCACTCCACGGTCACACTCTTCACTGCTGCCTACAGTGAGGAGTGGAAACCCTTCCCTACCATCCAAACATTCACAACTGGAGTGGGAAAGTGCTGTATGTCTGTACTAATGGACACATGTAGAGCTGCTTCACATGACAGGAGGGGGGACTCTGATTGGGCCAGAAGCAGCTCTGTGCATTCACATCAGTGTGAGCACATAGAGCACTTTCCCACACCTGCCAAACACGTAGAAGAAGTCGGGAAGCAGTTCCATTGTGGGGGGCGTGGTCAAAGCGACAAGAGCAGCAGGGGGTGGGGCTAGCCTATGTGGCTCTGCAGCCCCCCTCCCATGATTTTTCAATGTGTGGGGTCGTGTTGAAAACCTCCCTTACGTTAGCAACTTTGGAAGATAGGAACATAGGTTTGAGGCCTGGGAGAGCTTCTGCTGGTCAGCAGACAGCACTGAGCTGGATGGACCAATGGCCTGACATAGCAACAGCATCATTTATTTATTTATTATATTTATACCCCGCCTTTTTTCCTGCAAGGAACCCAAGGCGGCTTACATAAGCCTCCTCCTCTTCATTTTATCCTTACAACAACCCTGTGAGGTAGGTTAGGCTGAGAGTCAGTGACTGGCCCAAAGTCACCCAGTGAGTTTCATGGCCGAGCGGGGACTAGAACCTGGATCTCCCAGGTCCCAGTCCAACACTCTCACCACTATGCCTATGCCACACTGGCTCTCATTCCATTCCAAGGGTATTTGGGAGTAATAAAATAACATTGTATAAGGTTACAGTGCAGTGCTATACTTCTTCTGCAATGGCTATTTATGAGTGGGCCTTTTCTGTGGTGGCCCCCAAATTGTTAAATCCCCTCCCTAGAGAGGTCTGCCTAGGGCCTACTTTGTTGACTTTTCAGTGCCAGGCAAAGACCTTTGCATTCTTGCAGGCCTTTTAAAAGAATTTGTAACTGCTGCTTGTTTTATTTTTGGTGGTATGTTTAATGTTGTATTTTTTCATAGGAACATAGGAAGCTGCCTTATACTGAGTCAGACCACTGGTCTATCTAGCCTAGTATTGTCAACTCTGACCGGCAGCAGTGGTTCTCCGGGGGTTTTCCAGCCCTACCTGGAGATGCCAGGGATCAAACCTGGGACGTTCTGCATGCAAAGCATGTGCTCCACTAGTGAGCTATGATCTTCCCTCTCTTGACCATGCATCACTTGGGTTCCCTGCCTTTTAAAAAATATTTAAAGCACTGTGCATGTTCATTCAGCTGAACATGCAATCATTGGCTTCTTTTTAAACACACACACACACACAATACAATGCAACCAATTTTTAAAATGCTGCTTTAGGAAAGAGGGAGGAGTGATTTCACAAGGGCCAACCAATCTGTGCTGTCGACAGCTGGCGGAAGCAGAATCACCGCACATATAATAAGTCTGTAAGGTGCCACAAGATTCTTCACTGCTTTTGCTGCAAGCAACAGACTAACAGGGCTGCCCCTCTGGACGTAATGAATGAGCACTCTCTGTTCTTTTTTTACATTCAGTTTCCCTGTGACCTCGCTCCTCTTCATTCTCCACATCCAGATGTACATAATTTGAGTGAAAACAACAAGGAGTCTTGTAGTGCCTTCCAAGATGAAAGAGATTTAGATGCACCCTAACTATCCAGAGGCTGTAAGTTTCAAGGCAAGGAAGAGAGTACGGCATTAATAATATCTGAAGAGCTTCTGGGCAACCTATAGCAGGTGTACTTTTCCCCAGTCACTCAAAGATGGTATCCCTATTCACACTAAAGTGGAGAGGGGCATGTACAACCCGCACTCCAACTACATCTGGAGGCCCACACATTTCCCATCCCTAGTTTAGAGGTCAAAATCTGCAAGGTATGTATTTGCAACATGTCTAGCCCATCACGAGGTGGTTTACATACCACAATTTAAAACGTTGCTGTTGCACAGCCTCATTAATTCCAAATTTCCAATGGACTCTTCGCAGGAGCTCCAGATAAGTCACATTGAAATGAATGGGAGGGTGCAGGGAGGTGGTGGGGAATCCTGCAGCTCAATGGGACCTGCATCCAGGTAAGAGTATATAGGGCAGCAGCCACAGTGGAGTTAAAAATGGATTTTCCTGCCAGAGCTAGTTTATCTTTTCTTCTGCTCTTTCAAAACCAAACCAAAAAAAAAAGAAACAATACAAGAACATGATAAATCTGCAACCATGAACTAAAACAATAAGCCAGGTTAGGATTTGCCTTTGGTTTGCTAATGTAGTTAGACATTTTCAAGAGAAAGCGAATGAGAAGTGGTCATTATCCATTATCTGCATGAAATATTTTAAAGAAAGAAAACAGTCTTATGCCAAAAATAGAAAAACAAAAGATATTCCTTCCAGAAGCAAAGGAAACAAGATCACATCCAAGCGCTGTGAGGTTGCTTTAAGGGAAATTGGGAAGCATGAATGAAAAAATGCAGATGGCGTGTATGGGCTTTGCGTGGATTAGTGATGTTTTTCTGGAGGACAATCATTCACTGTCCCTTTCCTTGGCCAAAATTAAAATTTCCAGACCTGGAAAGAGAGAGAGAGAGAGAGAGAGAGAGAGCCATGTATGTATATATTTTAAGAAATCTTGCTATATGTGGAAAAAGAGAGTCTATCCGATTGAAAATAGCATTTGCAGGTGGAAAAACCTAATAGAAAAATTTCACATTTTAAAAGCCAAGGAGGGAAAAATTAGGCCTCACACAAAATTAGGCTGCTCAGAAATAAATAATTGTTTACTCTCAAAACATAACCCAATTCATTTGAAGGGTGATTTTGAACTGATCACCCGCCTGATCCTGTGAGCCATTTAGCCAAGACAAGTGGCTCAGGTGTGACGCAAAGATCAAGTTTAAAAGGACAACTTGGGCTGTTGTCAGGGGCAAGACAGACAGTGTCCTCCATGCCGCACTGACACCAAGGTATTGTTTTGGGGGTTAGGGGTGTGGCTGCAGCATCACAAAGAGCACATCACAGTAACCCAACCTAGATGTAATGAACACATATGACGCCTGGCCATGGTCATAGATGCATTCAATTATATCCTAGAGATGGGTGAGAAATCCAAAGTTTTATGCAAATTTACCAAGTTGACAGCTGCTCAACCGATGAGTAAACAGAGTCGCATGCCAATATTCACACTTTCCCCAAAGTTAGCACTACAGTTCTGTCCGGGATACCCCAGATGGCAAGATTGGAACCTCTGGAGGGCTGGATTCGGCCCCCTGGGCCTGAAGTTCTGCACCCCTGTCCTACATGGAAAAGGTCCTGGGTTCATTCTCTAGGATCTTCAGTTATGAAAGATCACATCAGGGCTGGGAAAGATCTAGCTGAGACCTTGGGATAACTTCTGCCGTACAGTTGCCGATTCTGGGCTGTGTGGACCAAATGTCTGATTCATACCAAGATACTGCCTTATTTGGTTAATTAGTTATTGGTTAATTAGTTATTTAGTTAATTAGTACATTTATATCCCACATATATTTTTTCCATCATACAACTCAAGGGGGCATATATGGGGTTCCCATCCAGACACTGGTGAGACCCAGACCTGCTTATCTTCAGCAAGGTGACTCTATGTGCCCTTAGATGAGGGCACCCATCCAATCTGGCACCCATGGGTGCCACTGTGCCTGCAAGTCCAGGCCTGGCCATTCACCTGCAGAAAAGTCCCCTGATAAAAAAAAAGGACCCTTGGGCCAACAGGGTCCTTGGCAGTGGGTGACCTTCACTCTGCCCCCATCCAACTGATTTTCAGCAGGGGGGGGGGGACTTTCCATATTAAAACCAATGGATGAATCACTCAATTGGCTTTAATAGGGAGGGGGAAAGAGAGAGAGAGAAAGCTCAGAGAGATGGAAGGAAGGAGAGAGGGAGGAGCTAGAGATAAGGAAGGAAGGACAGAGAGAGAGAGAAGATCCAGCAGGAAAGAAAGAAAGGAACTGAGGGGGGGTGGAAGGGGAGGGAAGAGAGGGGAGGGGTAGAAGCAGAGAGAGAGAGAGAGGGAGAGAGAGAGAAGCCAGAGTGAGTAGCACACGCACAAACACAGATAAGGTGGAACATTCCCAACATTTTTGTGATTGGCCGCCCACCTCCCTACATCAATTAATTTGTGGTGGTGCCCAGGGCATTTTTTCAAAATGCCAAAGGTGCCGAAAGGCCCAAAAAGTTTGAAGACCCCAGCCTTAGACCAAGTCCTGGGAATCTTACTGTCTTACATTCAAAGAACAGAGTATAGACATTCCCAGCATTTTGGACAAGATCCTCTTGTCCACATACATACACAACACTGGGCTTCCCCCCCCTTTTTTTTACCATAGCACAGCAACCTTCAGGCCAATAGCTAGGGATTATGGGAGCTGTAGTCCAGAACATCTGGAGTGCACCAAATTGCCTGCCTCTGCTTTAACACATCCAGATTCGGGGAAAGGTCTCTCCACATCCAGATTCCCCTTGCTTGATAAAGACATTTTTGTGCAATAAACTGATTGCATAGAATGGCGTTAATTTGTTACTTAAGGGTTGTAACCATATGTAGATTTTTATATTAAAAAATGCATGCGGCTCTTCCAAAATCTCTTTTGCTAATCAAGTCTTTCGATGAATTAATCTCCTGCGTTTCAGTTTATATGAAGATTTACATATGGTGAAACCTTCTTAAGAAAATCACAGGGAGGACGCTGTGCGCATCCATTAAACACCCTGACTGTCTGCATTTTAAAGGACTTTGGCAGGCTTACATAATAAAATGCCCAAAGCAAATGAATGATTTAGCGAAAGCGAGTGCTTTTAAATATATGATATTAAACAGGATGCTTCTTTTTTTCCCCTTTTTCTTTTCTTTTTAAACAAGGTTATTGGCATTTTTAACCATGATTCAAATGTACTTCTGCAGCTGTTGGGCAAATTTTTGATGGTGCTGCCCCCAATCTGTTGCCTTCCCAGTTTCTTTAGCTCACGTTTGTGTTCAATACCAACAAACAATCTGTCTCAAAATAAATAAAAAAATAAATTAAAAGGACGTCTCAGCACGACTTCCTCTTCAGCAAAGGTTACAGTAAACATGTCAAAGCCTAATTAAGCAGAAAATTTTATCTGTATTGTGGGGGAGGGATTTCAACTTGCTGTTACATTTTCTTGTATCAGTTGGTCCATTTAAGAGGACAAAAGAATATCAGGAGGGAAAGAGGGACAGCAAGACAGAAAGAGAAATGCCCTTGTTCATAATAGTGAAATCAATTCGAACTTCATGATGAACTGTAGTTTATTGCAGGGGTAGGCAGAAAGTAGATCTCCAGATGTTTTGGACTTCAACTCCCAGCATTCCTGACTATTGGCCATGCTGGCAGGGGCTTCTGGGAGTTGAAGTCCAAAACATCTGGAGATCTACCTTCTCCCCACCATTGCTTTATTCTTATAGGAGTGAGCCTTGGGCTCTACTCATCTGATGTGGCCACAAGGAGATCAGTAGTTTTCCCTTCCGTTTTTGATTAAACCACAGTTTAGCGTTATGTTCAAACCCTAATTACTGTGCTTAATCTGAAACAAGTCAGCCCATGGTTTGACGTTGGCTTTTTTCAAGCAAACCATAGTTCAGATTAACCACAGTTTGTCAAGTTCAGATTACAGGACAAGCTGCGGTTAATCAAAAATGAAGGCAAATGCTTCCAGACTTGCAGCCATGCTGGGGAGGAGAGGGGATGGAGGAGTGCACAAGCCCAAGGCTCACCTAGGCTTGTTCCCATCACAATAAGCCATGTTTTTTCCCATGACATCCAAGAGCAGTCAATGAAGCCTCAAAAATAGGCTGAATAAAAGATTTAACCTGGTATTTGTCAATCTGGGATTTTAGAAATCTTTCAGAATATCTGAAGGACCAACTGCAGAGCTGACCCTGCCATGCAGCACGGTTAAGCGACCTGCTTCCTCAGGGTGGTAGGGAGGGAAGAAGTGGTATCTGAATGGTGGAGAAAGACTTGTGACATGTTTGCCATAGCGGGTGGGGGAATTTGGGCCCTACTTCAGGCAGCAAGATGTCTTGGGCCGGCACTGACTATCTGCTTCCATACAAACCAGTGCAGATATGGAGGTTGTAACTGAAGTTCTGGCTTCCAAGGTGAGGTGGGTTGCTATCAGAAACAAGGCCTTCTTTATAATGGCACCTCAAGCATGGAACCTGCTCCTTTTATTTGCTTGCCTGCTGCTGAGTCTGATGGTTTTTGGCTGGGAGTGAGAACAAATTTTCTCAGGCTTTTGATGGCTTTAATAGCTCCTGTTGGCTTTAATGCTGCTTGGAATTCTTATGGTGTGCTAATGTTTTACTGTTTTACTTTATTATGGTTATACTTTAGTGTTTTAAGTGCTGTTGTAAGCTACCTTGGGAAGCTTATATTGAAAGGTAGAGATGAGGTAAAGATGTTTCAATAAACAAACAAACAGACACATGCAAAGTTCCATGGTAGAACGTATACTTGCTGTGCAGCAGGACCTAAGGGCCTAATTAAACATAACGCTAACTGATTCGTTTCCAGTCACCTCAGCATCTTTTATTTGTCTAGTTACAGGTGCAGGGTGAATTTTATTGGGACCGCAGCATGTGAGGAGAGGAGCTTTAACCCTTCCCACCCCCACCATGATCAGAAAACTCCCCCCCCTCAAGACACCAGTGTGGCATAGTGGTGAGAGTGTTGGACTGGGACTCGGGAGATCCGGGTTCTAGTCCCCGCTCAGCCATGAAACTCACTGGGTGACTTTGGGCCAGTCACTGACTCTCAGTCTAACCTACCTCACAGGGTTGTTGTGAGGATAAAATTGAGAGGAGGAGGAGGATTATGTAAGCTGCCTTGGGTTCCTTACAGGAAGAAAGGCGGGGTATAAATATAATAAATAAATAAATAGGCTTAGAAAAAAAACCTCCCATTGGTGCCGAGTTTGGGTGGCTGTGGTTCTGAAATGTGCAATCTGCCAGAACCACACGGGGTATAAGTTTTATAAGCAACCTTAGCATGAGAGTAACCACAGCTCCCATGCTGCTAAGGTATCATTTGAGGCCTGCATGCTACCAGATTGGGAAAGATCTCTGCTTGAGTCCTTAGGGACTTCAACTTCTTTGGGTTAGTGGGCACACTTAGAATGTTGAGAGTGTCGTGGGTGCACTCACAAAATGGCTGCCATGAGCGGGGCTTGCCCATTCATATAATGGCTGCCATGGTGGGCATGGCTGATGACAAAAAAAAACACACATTTTCCAGAAGGCAAACCGGTGAGACTAAAAGAAAAGTAACTTGCCCAAGAACCTAAGAATAAAGCAGAGGGGATCTGAGTTCCAAAACACAAAAGCATTCTTTTGAACCCAAAATAAAGATGGTACTGAAGGGCAACACTGCATTTTGCAGCATGCCAGCATGCTACTTTAAAAAGTAATTTTTTAAAATCTTAAGAAAGAAAATAAAAAATCAAGAGAGGCAGGGAGCCAGGTGAGAACCAACAAGAGATGTGTCTGCAGGCACAGTGGTACCCATGGGCACTACATTGGAGACCCCAGCCTTAGAACACCACTGCCAGTTACAGTAGCCAGTACTGAGCTTGACATACCAGTATGTTGACTCCATGGGTTGGGACCAGATTAGGTTAGTTCAACTTGGAACCCACTGAAATCAATGGTAGAACTTAACTTAAGCCCCATTGATTCCAGTGGAACTAACATAATCTGGATTCAACCCAGTATAAAGCAGATTCATATGTAACATATCCAGCTGAACTCATTGCATATCTACAAGGATTCTCTGTCTCAGTGTGATTCTACATACAAGTATTGTCATTTATTCAAATGCTGTGTCTGCTGGCCATTCGTGGAACCAAAACTGGAGGTGGGGGAGCTGTAAATTTTTATCTCTATGAATTGATTGCAAATGGTATGCCATCCCTGTGAAAATGTCAGTGTGCCCTTATTCGAAATATGGTCCATGATTTTTTGGACAGATTATTAGGCAAGACAAGATTTTCACAATAGAGAATGAACAAATCTGTACCATCAAATAGAAAATGATCTTCTAGTTTGTCAGTTAAGAATGTTTTTCAAAGTATTCTAATAAGGATTAGTGACTGCTCCGATTAATGGATTGTGTATGTCACCTATGTCTCTACTCCAGCCTTAATCAAACTGGTCCCCTCCAGATATTTCAGACTACAACTCCAAGCATTCCTCACCATTGGCCATGCTGGCTGGGCCTGATGAGAGTTGAAGTCCAAAACATCTGGGGGACTCCAGGTTCAGGAAGGCTGCTCTGTGTAATGTGCATATAGCACCGCAGATATCCATAGAATTTCTCCTGAGTGAAATAATCAGAATAGTATTTGTACCTTATTTCTGAGCATCCTGAAATGTTTAATTGGTCTGATCAAATCACATCATATTGTTGTACCTGCAAAAATAACCCTTAAAAGCAAAATAAAAATAGAGTTAGATACTTCTGCTTCTTGGCCCACCGTCATTTTCTGGAGTGGGCTAATATCCATCTGATCACATCATTTTAATGGGACTTAAAATGATCTCACATATTAATTTTCTAACTGTTCCATTAAGGGATGGTTAGAGTTTTACTATTGCAACAGGAAAATTATTAACTCAAAACCTCTAGAAGTTAAGAAGAATTATGACCATCTGCCAATAAAACCCGGCAAGCCTCGCCAGCTTTTTCACTTCTTGTGCTAACAGTCTATAAAGCAGAAGGTTAAACCGAAATCAGTAGGGAAAGCAAATGCCAAAACTAGAGAAATGAATGTGCAAATGCCCTTATTTAAGTTGATCTTTCATGCATTGATGTTCCTTTTTCAGGTTATGTCCAAGAGGACGACTTGAAAGATGAGGAAGACATAAAAGAGGAAGAAGAAGAAGATGACGAGAGCAATTCCACAGCCCATCTTCAGGGTAGCAATGACCCAGGCACAGACGAAGAGCATGATGTGGGCCCCGATCCAAAAGGCAGCTTTAGCTACCAGAATTCTCCAGTAAGTCATATCTCTAATCAGGATGTTGAAAATGAATCACTGTTGAGTGATGCTAGTGACCAGATGGCAGACATTAAAAGCCTTTGCTCGAGAGAGGCACAGGACTCCAAAGCCAATGTCCACCCCAAACTTCCAAGTGAAGCACACAGTTGCATGGATAAAATGACAGCCGTCTATGCCAACATCCTTTCAGACTCTTATTGGACAGGTTTGGGGCTGGGGCTCAAGCTGTCCAACTCTGATAAAAGGGGATGCGACAACAGAAACGGAGCAAGCAAAAGTGACTTTGATTGGCATCAGGATGCGTTGACCAAAAGCCTGCAACAGAGCTTACCGGCTAGGCCGGTTTCTAAACCAAACCTTTTCAGTTCAGTTCAGCTCTACCGGCAAAGCAGCAAAATGTGTGGAACTGTCTTCACGGGTGCCAGTAGGTTTCGGTGCAGGCAGTGCAGTGCCGCCTACGATACCTTGGTAGAGCTGACTGTCCATATGAACGAGAGTGGCCATTACCAAGATGACAACCATAAAAAAGACAAGCACAGACCTACCAGCTACTCCAAGCCCCGAAAAAGGGCCTTTCAGGACATGGATAAAGAAGATGCCCAGAAAGTTCTGAAATGTATGTTTTGTGGTGACTCCTTCGATTCCCTTCAAGACCTAAGTGTTCATATGATAAAAACAAAACACTACCAGAAAGTGCCTTTGAAGGAGCCTGTCCCCACCATTTCTTCCAAAATGGTAACTCCAGCAAAGAAACGCGTGTTCGACATTAACAGGCCTTGCTCCCCAGACTCAACTACTGGGTCATTTGCTGACACCTTTTCTTCCCAGAAAAATGCAAATCTGCAGTTGTCATCTAACAATCGCTATGGTTACCAGAATGGCGCCAGCTACACATGGCAGTTTGAAGCGTGCAAATCGCAGATCCTCAAGTGCATGGAATGTGGGAGCTCGCACGACACCCTGCAGCAACTCACCACGCACATGATGGTCACGGGTCACTTCTTGAAAGTCACAAGCTCAGCCTCCAAGAAAGGAAAGCAACTTGTTTTGGATCCCCTGGCTGTCGAGAAAATGCAGTCGCTTTCTGAGGCACCGGCCAGTGACAGCCAACATTCGAAACCTTCTAGTAATGCATCAACAGATTCAACAGCTCCTGCTTCAGACCTAAAGAAAGAAAGTAAGCAAAATAAATCTGAGGAAGTGAACAAAGAGGAGAAAGTGGTAAAGAATGAAGACTATGAAGACACTCTTCAAAAACCGCTGGATCCTACAATGAAATACCAGTATCTTAGGGAGGAAGATTTAGAAGATGCTTCAAAAGGTGGTGGAGACATTTTGAAATCTTTGGAAAACACTGTCACCACAGCCATCAATAAAGCTCAAAATGGAGCACCCAGCTGGAGTGCATACCCTAGTATCCATGCAGCCTATCAACTCTCAGAAGGAGCAAAACCTTCCTTACCGGTTGGGTCCCAAGTTCTGCAAGTTAGGCCAACCGTCACAAATAAGTTGAGGCCTATTGCTCCAAAGTGGAAAGTTATGCCCCTGGTTCCTATTTCAACTAACATGGCCCAGTGCACTCAAGTCAAGAAGGAAGGAGAGGCCAAAAAGGAAGTGCAAAAGGACTACATTAAAGAGGTCAACAAAGTTGATGCTGCCCCTACCTGTCAAAGTGAAGGAGAATCTCCCCCTCAAGCCGAAGTGTGTGTGGAGCCCAAAATGTCAGAACCAAGTCCTTTGAAAGAGGAGAACAAGGCAAAAGAAGATGAGGAGAAAGAAAAAACAAAAACAAAGGAGTCTGCAACATCATCTCTCAGCAATGGATGTGCTGCTGCTAACCATTCCTCAGAGCTGCCTTGTTTGAACCCACTGAGCGCCCTGCAGTCTGTGCTGAATAACCACTTGGGCAAAGCCAACGAGCCTTTGAGACCGCAGTCAAACTCCAGTCCCAGTTCAAGTTCAGTCTCTATGTTCCAGAAACCGAATTTAAACACGATGGAGAAACCAGTTTTATCTCCCACCCCAACGCCGAAAAAACCTGCAGGCGTGACATCTAGGCGTTACGTGTTTGAAAGCAACGATCAACCAATAGACTTGACCAAATCTAAAAGCAAGAAAGGAGAGTCTGTTCAAGCACAGTCTTGCACTTCCCCACCTCAGAAACATGCGCTGTCTGACATTGCAGACATGGTAAAAGTTCTTCCCAAAGCTACAACGCCAAAACCCACAGCCTCATCCAGAATCCCATCCATGAAACTGGAAATGGATGTCCGGCGCTTTGAAGATGTCTCGACAGAAGTCTCTACCTTGCACAAAAGGAAGGGCAGGCAGTCCAACTGGAATCCTCAGCATCTCCTTATTTTGCAAGCTCAGTTTGCTTCCAGTCTCTTCCAAACTTCTGAAGGTAAATATTTATTGTCAGACCTGGGCCCTCAAGAACGCATGCAGATTTCCAAATTTACCGGACTGTCCATGACCACCATCAGCCATTGGTTGGCCAACGTCAAGTACCAACTCAGAAAAACTGGAGGGACAAAGTTTTTGAAAAACATGGATAAAGGGCACCCCATCTTTTATTGCAGTGACTGTGCATCTCAGTTTAGAACCCCGTCGACGTACATCAACCATTTAGAATCCCATCTAGGTTTCCAAATGAAAGACATGAACAAGCTGGCTGTGGAGCAGCAAACTAAGGTAGAGCAAGAAATCTCCAGAATTTCAGTTCAAAGGTCTCCTGAAACAATAGCTGGAGAAGAGGACACAGACTCTAAGTTCAAATGTAAGTTGTGCTCTCGGACATTTGTGAGCAAACATGCAGTAAAACTTCATCTAAGCAAAACACACAGCAAGTCACCAGAACATCACTCACAGTTTGTAGCAGAAGTGGATGAAGAATAACACCTAAGGTATGCATGCCTTAACTGCAAAACTTGTTTTAATATGATTTTTTTAATCAAAGGAGGGCTCTTAAAGCACTTCTGCTTTCTTAAAACAATTATGTTCAAGGATGCCAATTTCTTCCAAACACTGGCTCCTCTTTCTGTAACTGTTGCATGATGGAAGAAATTTGGCACGTGCAACTGATCCCATCGGTGTACTTCCATGATGGGGAAAGGTTTTGGGGTTGTTGGGATGGGTGTGTTGCATTTTGCTCAGCCATTCTGCTGTTAAAGGCACAAGAACCGCTGCCAAGAAAAGAGTTGGCAACCTTGCTTGCTGTTTGACACCAGGTTCCCAGTTAGCTAACCAGCCTGTTAATCTTGCATTTGGAAAGCAAAGCATGCAGAATGCTTCACTCTAAATGGCATCTATTAAAATGGCATTTCTTTGTAATATTTTAAGCACCTGTGTCTCCCTTTTTCCCCTAGTCTGAGCATAAGAGCAGGAATCACAGCAAACTGGATGACAGTGTCATGTGTTTTAAATGTCCTGTTTCAGACACGGGAATTCACTGTTTGATTACGATTCCTTATGATTTCAAGAGCTTAATGTTTGTGGCTTCTCCCTTCATTGCCCACTGTTGATGGCACATCAGGTCTCTTTTTGAGGACACTGTCTATAACCTACAGACTAGTAGGAACACCCTCAATCTCCTAGCTTTTTTAGATGTGATATTATGAGGAGAATCCAAAGCTCAGTGGTACAGCATGTGCTTTGATTACACTTCACCTTCTCACACTTCTCAGTATTGTCCTCAAGGGACAGATGCACATTATCCCCCGGAAGCACAGAGCAAGGAAGTGCAAAATATACTTCCTCTGCTACCTCTTCTTTGGAACAGCCAAAGTGGCTTCACTTAGATTTCAGTGGCCAGGCTTACCCTGCTTTTATGGCTTCTGCATGCCTAACCCAAGAACCACAGAAGGACAGGGATGTGCAGTAGTAGGTATGGATAGCCTAGACTCCCAAGTGCAATTGTAGCATAAGGGAGCAACCCTATGTTTAGACAGTAAAAAGTCCTACAACTCCCAGCATGCCCCAGCCAGCATGGCTGGCTGGGGCATGCTGGGAGTTGTAGGACTTTTTTCTGTCTAAACATGCATAGGATCGCACGTTTAGAGTCTTGACTTCCCCTGCCTATCCCTTGCCCATTTGATATTGGTCACTTAGGCTCCTCTTCATATTCAAGGAGGGGGAAGAATCACTATTGGGTCTTTCCTTGGCCACAGTTTGGATATCCATAATTTTCTAAATCTGAATGCCCTGTGACCAGAAAGTCAGTTGGAGCTGTGTCAAGCAGACCAAACCCTATTCAATACACCCCAAGCCTGTATTCCAAAAGTGCTGGTTATTTAGTGATTATTCTCGGTGAACATATGGCATCCGAGATTCATTTGTGTGATAATAAATTCCTTTGTCATATATAAATGTATGTAGAAGTCTCACTCTTCAATTATTTTGCCTAATCTTACTTCCCTTTGGATGTTTACCCGTCCCTTTCTTTGTAACTGGATTCAGACGTACCGGCATGGAGTTTAGTGGCAACCTTGGGTGTGAAAACCTCTCGAATTCTTCACTCATACCATTATATACACATGATTCATAATTATGCATGATATATTCCGAAGTAGGAGATGGCCCCCTATTTATTTGTCTGGATCATGACCTGCATTTATACTGGTGTGTTCTCCTATGCAATGCAAACTCTGTTATTTTGATGGGGCTAGTGTTAAGTCCCCGCACAATGGATGGATCGAAATGGATGGAGGTGATATATCGTTCCTTTATCATTCCTAGAATCTTTTTTCATACAAAGTTGACTTTTTAAAGGGCGGGGGGGGGGACAACTTTCATAGCCCGCTTGGTACAGAAGTTGCTGGTTTCAGTCCTGAAATGGAGGACAAATAACTCAAGAATACCCTTACATCCAGTGTTTATGAATATACTATTTGTCCGATGCATAATTAATAAAACCTGCTTAACTCCAAAACCTGACATCTCATGAGTTTAAATAAATAACAAGCATGCCACCTGAAAGTCCAAATAGACTCTTGCAGCATACGTTACTCAGAAGTAAATTCCATTGAGTTCAATGGGATATACTCCCCAGTAAGTGTGTTTAGGATTGTAATCCTAGCAGTGCAATCCTATGCATGTCTACTAAAAAGTAAGTCACACTGACTTCCTTGCAGGTAAGTGCGTATAGAGTTGCAGCCTAAATCCTGAAAGACTTGTAATCAGTAGGATTGGGTGAATGGTCTACAAAGAAGTCCATTGCAAATTTGTGTGTGTGTGTGTGTCTGTGTGTATGTATGAATGTATGTATGTATGTATGTAATTTATGCTACATATATGCAAATAGTTGTGAAACTTAACCTTATAGAGATATCAGATTGGATCCAGATTTAGCCATTATAGGTATGACTAGATTTGGAACCGATCCAATATGTTAACCATGTAAAAGTAAGCACAACACCTGTATATATTATAGCTGTTACGTGGAGTTTATGTTGCCATTATTCCAGGCCTGAGTTTCAAGTGCGCTCTGATGTGAACAACGAGCTCTGCTGCTTTGTTTCAATGAGGAATCCAACTTACCGTATGTGCGCAAAAAAAAAGGAGCTGTGCATGAAACAGTTCCTCCCGCTGGAATAAAAGAGGAAAAATCACTGCTGGTGGCAGAACCATTCACCCCAAAGCGGGAGCACCCACTATAAACAGGATGGTTGTGCACATCCACCTTCAAACTCAATTGGTTCCTTTACCAGTCCTTTTCTGCTTTCTTCCCAAATCTTCTGGAATCACAGGCTTGGTTCTGCCAGCATAAGCCAGCCATGAGCATCTCTGGTCAAGGTTTGAGCCCTCGTGCAAAACCAGGGCTACAACGATGAAAGAGTGAGAGGCTCCCACATGATGCTACTTAAACACATCACTCCCAGGGGTAATGGTAATGTGGAAACATGTCGCAAATCAGGAAGTATTAAAGAGGAACTTCTTCTTTCTACGGTGGGCTATATGCCAATACCTTTTTAATGGGATTATAACACTGCCCCCTAAGATGATCCTGATAGCCTGTGCAGATTCACAATTATTGGCAAGGGGATTACAGCCCTTAATGTTCATTGTAAGTCATTAGCGCTCTGATTCAGAACGCCGGTCATTTGCAGAAGAAGTAGGGTTGCCAACTGACCAGACAAAAATGGCCAGGCCTACTCCTGTTCCTTTCATAGAAGCTCCATCTGCATAAATCCGCACGTGAAGCTTTCCACAACATGGACATGAGCATCCCCACCCGTGAAAGCTTCCAGAACAAGGTACTGTTGAAACCACAGGAGCAGGGGCTGATAAAGTGTTGGCAACCCTATGTAAAACAGAGGCATGCTGAGTGCTCTCCCCTTGCACTGGCACACTCCAAAGCTATCAACATGTAGCATTTTTAATAACGAACTGACATCAGGATTTGGCTAAGTGGATTAGTGGAATAATTATGGTTCTAGTGCTATTGAGAATATCCAAATTACAGCACACAGCTGCACAAGGGTCCCTTAGTACAAAGGTAATGATGCTGCCTTTGGACACTTATCCAGTAAAACACAGTCATTGAAAAGCCAATGAGAAAAGCAATAAAAACACACTCCAAGTGAATTCTTTTTAAATAGTTGATTTCCGGACATACCGTTTGGAGTATTGGTACTGCATTATTATATCGAGTGTTTTAAAATTCAAAAGGGCCCATTATTTCCCTTGCAAGGACTGGTTTTACACCTATGATTATGCCACAATTTGAAATTCCGCATACTCCATAATAAAAGAAGTGAAAAAGTTAGGGGGGAAGTTAAGGGGAAAATATTTTTGTAGCCTTTCCCACCCCCGATAGATTTTTCTTGTGCAGTGTTTATGTTTACTAGTTGTATGCATATTGAAGACCAACAAATAATTTGGATTCTGTCCAAGAAAAGGCATCTGCCTGGATATGTGAAAATCACCATTAATAAATGCGGGAAATGTAGATCTTTAGCAGCTAAGCAATACCATTGTCACTCACTGCTAAACAGGTAATTTACTCAGAGAGAAAAAGTTATATTCATTTCAGTGTGATTTGATTCCTGCCAAGTCCACTGTGACTGAAGCCTAAAAGCCTGATCCTTTGCAAGTTTATTCAGAAGGAAGTCCCACTGATACAATATACTTCAAAATATACATGCATAGGATTGCAGGATTAATATGTAAAACTAGCTTTCAGACTTTATGTAGAGGTTATATTCTTCAGCATTTTGGATGAAAGATACGGAATAAAATGTTTGTATAACATGCACAGAACAAATCCTGGGTTTTGTTTTTTCAGTATTAATCTCTCCCATTTCTTACACACACACACACACACAGCCGGATGAATGGATTAAGAACCAAGCCATTATTCCTACTATTTTCTTTGGTACCCAAACCTGTATTCAGCCTGTACCTTGGTAGGAATATATTTAAATTGCAGTGATCATAAAGGGATGGTTATCTGGAACTGTAATTTTAGTTGGTATGCATGATAGCACAAATGGTGTGAAATTAGGATGTTTTGAATAACACTGGATTTTATAAATTTTGCCTCCCCGGCTCTAAAGCTTGACTAAACTCTGTAAAGCTGTGCTAAAAAAAGAAAAAAAGGACTCCGAATTTTGATCCTGATCTTTTCTTGAAAGTAAATCGGATACAGTTCGAAAGTTTTTGCATGTTTGTTAAAAATGGTAAGAGTGCATTTGCCATCCATTCCCAGCCTATTATAAAACTCGGGTTTAGTTTAAATAGCTAAATATACTAGCAGGAAATACCAGCAAAAAACCCTCACATATGTACAATCTTATTAAAATATTGACATGTTTAGAAGTAGTAAGTTATTCTTGAGGAATCTTGAGGTAGTTTTAAACGAAAAAATATGCATATTAATTGTTCTGTGTATTTTTTTAAAACTTAACATTTTGGATTTTGAAAATGAAAATTTAAGATTAAATACATATATAAAAAACTGAATCTCAAAATAATAAATGGTCAAATTTAAACTATATTCTCCCATGCACAAACACAATCTTAGTGCCTTCTATGTTTGTGCTGAAATAATTTTTACTAGATTATACTATAATCTAGTATAGAATAGTAATTTATAGAATAGTAATTCTATACTATTAATTAATAGTAATACTATTAATTAATAGAACAATAGTAATACTATTCTATAGTATAGTATAGTATGGTAATTTATAAATAGTAATTTTGGATGCAGTTTTATTTTATTATTTTTAAAAATATCTAATGTGGATGCATGTGTTTTTCTCTTGCACATTCTACTTCCTTTGCTTTTCCCCTGAATTTCTCACAGGTATTTGCATTTTCCCCTATAACAGAACACTATATTGGCTTTGGGGATTTAAATCAACCTTACAAAGATTCACCCTTTTAGTTTTAGCCAGTAGCAAATTTTGTCATTCGTCTCCCCCATCCAGAACCCTTTGATCATTAGGAAGAGGGATGGTATAGTGAGTTCCTTTTAGTATTCAGATTTTTAGCTCTAAATGTATTTTTCCTCAATCTACATTAATAGAAAAATTCTCACTCCATCCTTGTGATAAAAATATGTATAAATCAGAGCCATTACCTTAACTCCTATTATTCACATCGTGTAAATGTTTTGTCTTCTCTCACCCCACCCCCCAATCTGGGAGACTGTCTTTGGTGGGAGGGGTGAAATGTTCAGAAAACTCTGAACCAACTCTGGTATTTGTATACACACATTCAAATAAATACATCCATGCAGTATATGAAAATTGAAATGTGCACATCTAGACCAGGGCAGAATTTCAGATAGATAAAATGTAGGCTGAAAGTTGACAGATCGTAGATGGGAAGGATCTTCTCCTTGAAAACCTGTGAAACTTTGTGTTGAGTCAAAGGCAGTATACCCCTGAATACCAACTGAGCAGTGGAGGTCAAACACTGAGGGAGAGCTGTTGCATTATTGCTGGGTGTGCTGGGTGCATCTGGCTGGCTAGCCACAGTATGAATGGATCCTTGCAGGGGCAGCCTACCAGTTGCTTCAGGCAGCAGGCATTGGGGTACGGTGGTGGCAGCCTCCCAGATGTTTCCCCTAAACTCTCTGGAAGTTCCCCTCTGCTGGAGGACATTGCTGTATATGCCACACACAACCTGGGCTTCCTAAACCAGCCTACTGCCGCATGTGGGGTGGAGGGCACTATCCAATCACCAGTGTTGAAGTAAGATTCATCTAGCTGGCTTCTGGACTGGCAGATGAATGACAAGAAGGAGGTGCCATTTTGTCCTTTACCTCAGGCATCAAAATGTCATGGGCAAGCCTTGGATCGTTGGTTTGATCCAACAGGGCTTTACTCCTATGTTCTTATGATTTCAGAGTTGTCAGTCTAGATGAAGCCAGATGTTAACATCTATGAATAAATATACTGTGACTCAAGTATGCCTCAGAGCAAGAGATTCTGACCAGGAGAACCCTTGTTCTTATCCCCATTGTATTGTCTGGAGGTGATTTGGTGGTGAGCTAAAGCACTTTGTATATGCTCTGATACACTCTTATTATGAATTCTGTGGCTAAGCCCAGGAATTAGAAATCAGATTCTGAAGCTGAATCCTGGCTTAAGTTCTACACTATATGAAGCAGAGTGATTTTCCTACAGCCTTTGGAAAGTAAACAAGCAGCTCCCTGAAAAGAATCAATTTGAAAATAAGAATACTACAAAAGGGAAAAAAAGAAGATGCATAATGATAAACAGGGGTGGGTGTCACCCCCAGCCTGTTTCCTCCTTTGTCTTTTCTCTTTTTTTAAACCCATCAAGTTTAAAGATTCTATGGTGCTTCTCCCTCCCTCGCTCCCCCCACTTTATAGGAGACAACTGACAATTGGGTGGTAAATGGAAGAAAGAGCCGAACAGAACTGAAAATCCTCTAATGCATTGACACTAACGTGCCCTCTATTGTTGAAAATGAGCAGGCAATCATGAATGTTCATCAAATGGCTCCTAATGCAGTTAAAGCATTCAGCTATAATTTCTCCTTGCATTTATAATTACTGTCATAGACTGCACACCTCAGTGAGCAGATTAAAGCTATAAACTATTTAGCCATAGCTTTAAGATGAGGAACTTGATTTGTCTGGCAGCAGTTATTTGTTAGAAGAGCTTGACACTTCACATAAAAATGACTCAACTTGATGAAGAACAATGCAGCTTGAACAATGCAGAGGTTTTAAATCAGTCATTTATACCACGCCCTGGAAGGATTGCAAAGCAATTTGTTAAATGATCTATAGGACACGCAGATAACTGCATGTGTTAAGTATACCAAAATAAAAAAAGGTAGGACTTTAGGGGGGTTGGTTGGTTGATTTACCCACTTTTTTCTCTGCTTGTTTCCTTTATAGGCAATTCTCACTGTTGAGATAGCATCATGTTCTAAGTTCAGGCCAAGTGTGAAAGCAGAAATAACCATTGCAAAAACACAGAGCTGGCGACAGAAAGGGATTAGTTGGTGAGAGGACCAAGGAAATCTCAGTATAATGGTGCCAGGACAGGAGGTGGGTTGAATTAGATGTTCTGAAGAAGGCATCTCAGTGTTGCTCCTGCTGATGATGGCAAGGGCTGGTAGTGCTGCTTTTTTGTAACATGTAGTTCCCTCCCTGTAGGGTGGCCACTCACACACTGGTAAAAAAGCACCACCACTGAAAAGGCCCTTTTCCTGGCTGATGCCAAATCGACATGTGCGGAGGGGCCCCCTCTGATGATGATTGCAGCGGTTGGGCAGATCTATATGAGAAGAGGTGTTCTCTTAGGTATTCTGGTCCCAAATTGTTTATGACTTTGTGGGTTAATACGAAAACCTTCAACCTGGCCCAGTAGCAAATTGGCAGCCAATGCAGGTTCAGTCAGTAGCATCACAAGTAAATGGTCAGGTAGTCAGACTTCTTTCTGAGACCCTGGAAAGCTGCTGACAGTCAGACTAGATCAGGGGTAGGCAATGTGGTGCCTGCAGGCATCGATGTGCCCCCAGACACCTTTCTTTCTGCTCTCAAAGACACCCCACTCCTCCCAATTTTTATTTTTAAAATATTTTTATATTTTCTAACTGGTACCTGGGATTACTTCAAAGCCAAGTGAGAGCTTCTAGCTGCTGCCATCTTAATTTCCCATAATGCCTCTGGGCAGGTTACTTGTCCGTAGTGACTAGCCATGCGAGTCATCCATAGCAGCCATTTTATGGTTGTGCCCAGGACAGTTTCTCGTATTTCCAGATGTGCCCATGGGCACAAAAATTTGCCTACCCCTGGACTAGATGGACCAATGGTCTGACTCTTGCTAAGGCAGCTTCATGTGCTTATATTATATAGGTATGCGTGCTGTGTCCTTCCCCTTTTGTTGAATGTGACAAAAGGCAATTCACTTCAATTCTGCCCAAAATGAGGGTACCGGTATTTAAAATTGGAAATTCCATTGTGATCACATATCTTTAACTACTCCAAAAAAGACAGTTGAAAATGTCCTTCTGGCTTAATAAGGACCAAGAGAATACATGAAACCCCAAAGATACACCATGGATAGTTATCCAAGAACCAAACTACACATTACACTAATCACGTAGTGTGTAGCTGAAGGTTACCTTTTTATTAATTCTAGTGTAAGCGGACACAATCCCGATTCATATTAGGGCCAGTGGTCACCAGGAGAAGAGGATTACACCTTACCCCACACCCCACCCTCAGTTACATGCAATGCGATTAGCGTAATGTGTAGTTTGGCTCCAAATTTTACTTCCAGGGGGCATAAATATATCATTGTTGTTGAAATAAATAAAGACACCCAACAACTTTTTTTTTTCATGGGATATGCACTTGTAAGATACAACACAGAGTTTTGGCAAATGTTGCCACCACTTGCTGATGTCATATCCCTCCCTCTTTGATGTGTGGGCGTGTTCTTGGCTCTGTGCTTTGCCTTGCTTCTGTTCCCTGCATGCTTTCTGCCTGAACACTGATGCTGTTGGCAAAGGACTGTGGGACACTGGGGGATAAGGAAGTGAAACAGTACGCCTCCAGATTATCTCCAGCAGCTGGGGAGCTGTAACAGAATGAGAGAAGGTGAAAGGTAAGGTCCAAGTTACCTCACATCTTACAAAATGTTGGGGCTGTTACATCCATCTCACTTCTCCTAAGTTTTTGATTCCCATATTACCTCTGCCAACAAACAGCATGCTTCATATCAGATGACATTTCCCAGGATACAAAAGCTCCTTGAACGAACTAGGCTATGGAATGATACATTTAATTAGACACAGTTTGAATTACGGGAAAATATACACTTTGAGGTGGGTTTCCCCTCCCCCCAAGTACATTAGAGATATAGATGCATAACTTTCCCCCCTTTTTTGGAATTATGCTGACAGATGTTTTATTATATGATCCATGTTTCAGAAAGGCTCGTGCAGTGGCAGGATTCCTCCCACACGCAGGGGATGGAGGTTTGGAACAGACATTTGGGATGCTTTAAATACGAGCGCTTGAACTGCTCCTCCTGTATGGAGAAAACAGCAGCTTGGAGGGGGCAATTTTGATCATGAAAATGATGTGGGAGTGGGAGATTAAACACCACCACCCTGGCCACTGCCAGTGGCTCTGTTGTGGGTACTTCCAGATGGAGGGCTCTAGTGCTATCAATCAAAATGCATTGTGCAGCTATTCCATCTTTTCTTCCATAATGGATTTTTCGTTCTGTTAAGAGAAAAGACTGAAGAAAACACAGGAGGGTTACAACTGGAAGACAACATCTTCTGGACCCCCTGTAAAAATTCTGCGTCTGAGGCAGGGCTATTGCAGAATAAAAGCCTCATCCGGAAGCACCCTATCATCCTATATACTAAAAGCAAGCGCATTCTCTGAGTTTGGATCTTTATGTAATGGATATGGCAGCAGGAGGGGGGTATAAACAGGCTTGGGGAAACTCAAAAATAGTCTGAAGACTGAGCATGCTCAGTGGAGGAGGGTGAGAGGAATGGAGTGGAGCACCAAAAAGGCATGGCTGGCTGGCTAGATGGGTGGAACCCTAAGCAGGAGCACTCCACACTCTTACATTTTGTCGCAGGTCCCATTTGTCTTGTGCTAAATGATCAGCACTTTTAAAGCCGTCTCGCTAGCAGACGAAATGAAACTGCATTTCAAAATTCAGGCTTCAAGTAGCAGCCGATAAAAATAAACATCCGAGTTCCAGTAACCCACTGAAACCACCTCGGTCTTTGACTTACTTTGGAATGATGCTTTGGAATCTGTTGTTGATTCTACCCCAGATCTTCTAGATAGGAAATCCTACACACAGGAGGATGGAGCAGATGATTAATCAAATCACTTGCAGCTTTCTCATTCTAAGGGCTAACCATGCTAGCCAATGTGTGTGTCACATCCTGCTTGTCTATGACCGTAAAAAAAAAAATAATTTTTTTTAATGTGTGTGTCATGTTGCACTTCCTTAAAATCTTACACATGTACACTCCAAATTAGTTAACGTGCCTTGTAACCATTCTTTAGAATCTGGGATCTTAAATTTATTTGTTGTATTTTTATTTATTGTTTTTTTAAATTGCCCATCTAGCCAGTACCCGGCCACTCTGTGCGATGTACAACATACAATAAAACAAAACAGATTAAAATACACTTAAACCCGTATAAAATGTTAAAATCCTAACCCACCCCATATTCCCGCCTGAAAAGCCATGTTTTTAATGAACGGCAGAAGCTCATCAAAAAGGGGGCATGGCAGAGGTCACTGGGGAGAGAGAGTTCCACAGTTTGGCGGCTGCCACAGAAGAGGCTTATTCCCATGAAGGCCACACCTTCCTGTGCCAAAGGATAAAAAAAAAAATTAATTAAAAATCTAAAGATCGCTTTTCTTTCTGGTTTCTATCCAAACCCAGCAGCTAGCTTAAACTGTAGGCTGTTCTACATTTAAGAGAAGCGGTCCTAGGGGTTCTCAAAAGGGGCCCTTCATTGAGGCTTTGCAATATGTATAGATATTCAAATGTGCTTAATTAACTGATAAATTAATCACTTAAAAGCCAGAGAGTTTTGACTAAAAAAAAAAAACTTTGGTAAGTTGACCTTATACATATTCCATTTCAAAAGAAGTTTCCATTAAGAGGGAGAGAGGCCTACTGTGTGCCTCAGCTCTAACACTCCAAATGTGTGGGAACTTTCTCTGCTCTTTAATAGGAAACTGTAGAGCCACTTCTTTGCTGGCTCACCTTGAGACACGGAGCAGCTTCTGTGGGAAATGCACTTCATTATTAATGTGAATTTGTACTTCTTTATGACAAGTGTTGAGAGGGAAGGGATTGACAGAGATGCCCGGGTGATATATGATTGTTTCCAACCATTGGTTGTCCTAGATCACTGAGGAATGAGGGACAATGATAAACACCATTAAAGGGTAATTTTAAAAAATTTAAAAAGAAGGAAGGTGTTCGATTCTGAAGGAACTGGAAGAGACTGTGTAATATCTGCAGCAGCAGACTTCATCAAATAATGCCGCAAGAGATGGGAGTGTGGAACAATTGTTGTCCACCGCCTGGATATGCTTTTACATGACAAGCGGTATAAAAATATTTTTAAATAAATAACGGCACCATCCTATGTGGGTGCCCATAACCCTCCAAACTTGGAGGATTATGGGCATCCAATTGAAGGTGGGAGGAGCATGGCAGAGAAGATTGCCACTGCACTTGCCTTGCCTTCCGAAACATTTAGACAGCCGATTTTGGCCATCTAGATGTTTTACACCTCCTCCCAAGGACGAGAGTCCAAGGCACTGCCTGAATTCTTCGTACGACGGCAGTGCCTCACTCCTCCCCTCCCTGCCCCTAGGAATGCCCCCCCACACCAGAAACGAAGACGGTCTTCTGTCTTCGGTTCCCAGCTGGCACGGAAAGAACCGTGCTGGCTGCAAGGTGGGGGGAGGGCGCTCCGTGGGCGGACTCACCGCTGCGACCTCAGAAGGGATTTCCGAGGTCACCGTGGGGAGTCCGACCTACCTTATGCCACCCCAGGCAAGGTCAGGGGGCCATAGGATTGCACCCTAAATGAAATAACTAAATAAACATCTCTAACAACTGATCCCCAAATGGCTGCTGCCCTTCATTTCAGTAGAGTGGTCACTTACGCATCACCAAAGAAGAAGGCAAAAGAGGGCACAGATTTGCATAAAATCAGCATATGCAAATTTACATGTGATTATGCACATTTACTATAATTTAAATTGAAATACAATACATCTCACAGTCGTGGAGATGACTGTGACCTGTGGACCTGCTGTCCTGGGGCTAACTGCTGATGAGCAAGTTCAAGCTCCCCCCCCCGCTCTCCTTTCTGATGGTTCTTTTGTCTTTAAACCGGACTTGAACCAGACAGCCCTACAAACAGAGAGGACTATAAAGTAGGATTTATCTCCACCATACATTTCTGTTCTCTGGTCATGTTCCCAGGAACTGGTTCCCTCCATGCACCTACTAGATATAGTAGATATAGTCTGGCCAAACCATACCAGTTCCTTCCCCCCGCCGCCCCTCCACTGTGTTTTAATAGACAAGCGTAGGAGTGCACTGTAATTATCTGTGGGGTACAACAGACCTATGGGCAAGGCACATCTCTCACCTCAAAGCTCTTTTCCCATATCCCTAATAGGTTGGTGGTGAGACTATCCTTGGTTACTCAATGGGAGGGAAGTGCACTGTGAACAGTAGATGCGGAATTCTGCTCCATCATGTTCCTAGACTGAGCACAGGCATAACAAACAAGCACTGAGACAAAGCCGTGACTCATGTGTGTGTGTGTGTGTGTGACTGTGTATGTGTGTGTGTGTGTGTGTGTGAGAGAGAGAGAGAGAGAGAGAGAGAGGGCCGGTTCACACGACACGGGGACCGCAGGGGAGCAGAAGCCTCCCGCAGTTCCCGTGTCGTGCGAACGCTGGCCCGCGGGATGGCCACACATGGGAATCACGGAAAGTCACCATGGGTGGTAGAGGGGTAAGACCCTACCACGTGTGGCCACCCTGCTGTGCAAACAGCGGGCGGCCGCCCTGCGGGGGCCTCCCATGGCCTGCACAGAGGCAGCAACCCAGAACGGCTGGAGCTGCGGCCGCTCCGGCCTGTAGGGGCAAACGGCCCCGCTGGGCATCCTGAGCTCCTGCCCCTAGCGCCCAGAAGCCTGCGCTGCGGTGTGGGGACTGCCGGCTCCTCCACAGTCTGCCCATATGTGCGGGGCGCAGGTCGTCTGCAGCGCCCCACCGGACCCCATGGATGGACCCGTGGTGCCTCCCCCGCTCGCCGCCTGGGTCGTATGACCCAGCTCAGAGAGAGAATGTGCTTGTGGAGGAGTAACTGGTGCAAATCAGGGCCCTCCTTCTGCAGGGTTGCTACACTTTCTTTTAACAAGATTCCTGTGTAAATGAAAATGCTTCCACCATCACTGCATCTCACTGCTGCAAAAAGCTGCATCTGTTACCTGTCTGTCCGCCAATCGTGCAGCAGTTCAATACACAGGAACTCTACAAGGGATGGGGGAAATAGTAATTCTATGCACATGCAGAAGATGAGAATGTCCCCGCCGATGCTCACCCAAGCATTGCCCACTTCAGCAATGGCTGCCTCTGCGCTGTCCAGACCCCCCACACACACACACACATGTACCTCCTTGCAGCCAGGCTCAGCCGCCTCAGGAAACCCTACTTCAGCCACGGCTCTGCCCCTGAAGGGGCCTTGACTTCCAGCAGTACCATATACAACACTGGCTGTGCCTCAGCCCTGGATGATGGCATGGCCAACACCAACACTCTAGCCAGCCCTGCTGCTGCCCATCCTCCTTGACCGGCGCCACCGGCAGTCCCATTACTGGGGCAGGTCCTGAGGGATGGACCATCCAGGATCTGCAGCCCCACCACCATAGCCAGTGCAAAGTCCTAGAGGAAAGCCTACAAGTCCCAGCAGCCCCTAGTACACACAAATTAAATTGTGGTTGAGGAACATATAGTATACAACTCCACTCCTACGCCAAGAGTTATCCATATGGAATGGTCATTGCAAACACATCCAGGTGGCACAACCCTGAGCAGATTTTCTTGGAAGTCCATCCCACTGAGATTAATGTAGGGGTGGGCAACTTGTAGCCTTCCAGACATTTTGCCCTACAACTCCCATCAGCCCTAACCATTAGCTAGGCTGGTTAGGGCTGATGGGAGTTGTAGGTCAAAACATCTGGAGGAGCACAAGCTGCCCAAACCTGGATTAATGGGTCCTACTCCCAAGTAAGTGTGTCATCAGTTGGGAATGCTCATAATCAGTGAGGGGTATGGCCCGGGTAGAAGCGGTGTGGCCTGAGCAGGGTCAATGGGTCAACATTAAGAGGCCTGGTCATCTACATTCAGACCATGGTCTCACCTCTGTACTAAAGGAACACTTTAGTTCCTACTTCTATCGCCCTACCCCCACCCTGTTTTTTTTAAAAAAACTATTTAATAGGTTATATTTGGTTTTTATTTCTGAACTATTGCATCTGGCAAGGGAGTGCCAAATCTTCATGTGACCACCCATACCTGGCCAATAAACAGGTTCTTGAGTCTTTCTTTTACATAGATGAATTATCAAATTATTATTGAGTATGTGTTCAGTATTTCTTTCCTTAGGACTTCTAGCAATATGATTCAGTCTTCTTTTCTTTCTTTTTTAAAGTCCATCCTGCAAACATAATTTCTCTCCTTAGTTCTAATAATAAGTACAGATATCTTCTAGAACTTCCATTCTTCTGACTGGCCATCTCAGCAAAATAGCAGTTCTACAATTTGCAAAATTACTCCAATTGCAGTCACTATTTGAAATGTTGGAGTGATTCATCTTGCCATGCTTTGTATGTTTCTCTTTCAGACACTAGTGCCAATGGGAACTTCCCTTGGAATGCAAATAGCAGATTTGGAGAGGCAATTTTTTCTTGGGACATTGGCAGAGAGGGAGGGAGCGAGGGAGGGTTAAACTCCCTCTCCCTGCACCTGCTACAGTCCAGTGGCTGCTCAGGCTTTCTGGTAGCTGCTATTTACATAACAAAAAAATCTGCACATCAATTGCATTCACCCAATTAACTTCACATCTATCTAGATCAGGGGTTCTTAACCTGTGGGGTACGCCTCCCCAGGGGAGGTTTGGACTGGCTCCAGGAGAGGTGTGAGTAGCCCCTCAACCATAAATTGTTTATTTTACAAGTACATAGCAGCGCAGCTTGGCGGTTGGCCCAACCTTATTTCTTTCTACTAATCTTGGGAGCTACGCAATTCATTTAATTGATATGCATTTTTTTTTAGTCCAGAGACAGAGCATAAACTAAAAAATGCAAACTCGTCCTGCCTAAGCCTAAATTTTGGGCCGTTAAAATAATACATGGGAGGCGTGGGTCAAAAGATTTTTCACAAGGGAGGTGTGACACCAAAAAGGTTAAGAACCACTGATCTAGATTGGCCCTTAGTAATCTGACTTTCAGTCTGTCTGACTTTATATCGTAGGCTATGCCATACAATCAGAACTGGCCTGACCATTAGGCAGAGGGAAGCAGCCACCTCAGGCGGCAGATACTGAGGTATGGTTAGAGGAGTGTTTGTAGCCTGCTTCCCTCAGGTGCAGCAGAATATGCTGTCCTATTGCCAGTGTTGAAATATGATTCCACTGCCAGTCCGGTCAGCTTTTGTACATGGAGTGGAGAGACATGCCATCTTGTCCTTCACCTCAGGTGGCATACACTGTTTTTAATACATTTCTCCCAAAGTTCACTGAGAGTTCTTGCAAAAATGTTTGTCTTCCACTATGCTTTGAATTTAGTATTCAAGTGTTGATTTTGTTTTTCTTATCTACATTATAATGAGCTTTTCTGCACCACTGTATCTTCTTTTGGTTTCATCGCAGAATTGAGATCCACACTCTACACAAAGAGTGTTTCCTTTCCTGCAGAATAGACAAGTAGGAAAATACCTTTTATTTCACTTTCAGAAATAATACTCCATCTTCCCCGCTCTTTAAAAAAAAGGGGGAAATGCTTTTAAAAAATGGAAGCAAAACTGGAGGGCCGTGACACCGTCTAATGAACCCATAAATGACCATGAGCAAGGAATGATGAGCACACAGTAAATGCCTCGTGTAGAAAAGCTAAATGAAACTGAAAAGTCTTCAGTGCCTCTCTTGTTTCTTCAGCTGCCATATGAAGAAATAGCACCAGCTGGAGTCTTCCACCTTGCTATTCTACTTGCAACACAGTTCCACTCAAATCCTCACTTCCAGCTTCTCAGATCCTCAGAGGACTTTCCTTTGAGCACCAAATTTCCTAGAGGCTTTATCTGATCCAGTTTCTTCTTCTTCACTGTTTTATTTTCCATTTTTATGTATGTATGTATTTAGGCTGCAATCCTATATTACCTTGAAGCAAGTCCTACTGAACTCAAAGGGACTTACTTCCAAGCAGAGAAGTATAGGATTGCGCTGTTAGGATATTTGCTCAGACTGAGACAATTTGCTGGGAAGTGATGTCTTTGCATAGAAGGATCTAATCCTGCAATACAATATTTGGGAGCCTGCACATGAACAAAGTCTGTAACATCAAAAGGAGTCCCAATCTCTTGTACTTCAGTGTACATAGTGAAAGGAACATATTTTGCTTCTGGGGAATGATTGTGCAGAAAGTATTGTTTCTCTTTTCGCTAGGATGAAAGTTCTTCAATGCTGACATCAGCCCAAGACACCCGTATTCTCTTCAAAATCTCATTTATACTTCCAGGGTCTATGGTTTTGTTATCTAAATAAAATAGGCTAAAATAAACTCTCAAAAAAGTCCAAAAAAAGATTAGGGTGAAAGGTTTGCACATCCATATTTCATGCCTGAATAAAGGGAGGAAGTCAGCACGATTAATTAGCATAGTGAAAATCTGTGCAAAAGCACAGCTTGCAAAATAAAAATAAAATTGTTCCATATGTTTTTTGTATCATCCACCTCCCACATACAAATTGTATTGAATAATCTGGAGCAATGCACGTTCCCTTCCTCATGGTGCTTATAAATCAAGCCATGCCTATCTGCTGGGGGATTTAACTCCAATAAAGCTGACCCACCATGTTTTGTCTCTTTTGGATTCAAAGAGCAAAGATCCCACTGTGCTGAGCTTCATGTTGCTCACTTTAACTTTAATTCATATCTCTAATTCCCTCTGTCTCCCCTTCCTTTGAATATCCCCACTAGGTGGTCCAGACCTCAAGTGGAAGATTTACTGGCAGCAAGACTAGAAAGTATGAGCACATTGTTTTTCCAATATGATTGAATGACTTTTTTGGACATTCCCATGGCTGCTGAAATCCTCTGCAGTCATTCCCATTGGTGGTAGAGGCTCCTGTTGCTCAGGTGAAAGCCCATGCAGATGTCAAATGTCAATAAATTTGAAATCCATAAATGTGACGCAACTCAGTGCCAGACCAGAGTAATCTGGGGTTAAACAGAGTGCAGTGATGTATACATAAATCATGGACTAGACCCAAATATTTATTGGTTGCATGAATACGAACATTACAAGAGACAATCATTTTGAAAAATTATGTTTTGTAAAACTTCCACTCTTCACCTATATTTACAACCCAGTAAGCATAGATATATCTATATAAGTACACTGTAATTATGACTTGACTTGGTCCAGAACCCTGCATTAGACACAGGGCTAAGTCACAGGTGACTTCCAGATGTTTTAGACTATGGCTGGGTTCACACAACACTGTGTGAAAAGGGCTTCAGAGCCTCTGTGGGCTTAAATTTGCCTGCGGCCTCAGCTGTGCCCAACTAATGATTGGGCACAGCAGAGTTCCCTGGCCATCTCCGCCGTGCTCTTCCCTCATCGGTCCTCCTGCAGGTATCCCAGGGTACACCACGGGAGCACCAAGTTGTTTCCTGCCTCCCCCCAAAGCTGTCATTTGCACTAATCCCCCCTCTCCCCCCCCCGGCACAGGGGATTCCCTCTGGTTTTGCCACTTCCCAAGGTGCTATCGACTTGGGGGAAATGGCAAAACAGAGGGGACAGTTGGGGTTTCCCAGCACACACACACACCCAAAAAACCAGGGATCCTGTGTGGAAGGGGGGAATTGAGGGGGTGTCCCCCCAAACACCCTTTTTTTCGCAGGATCTTGGAGGGTTTTTCCTGGGGCCCTTGTGCCTCTGGGTTATCCACACTTGGGAAAGTGAGGGCAGCCCAGGGGACATGAGCCCCCCCAAAACCCAAAGATTCTGCTGCAAAGGGTGCTTTCCACTCCCCCACCTTTTTTAAAATATAAAATAAATAGGTAGCAGTGGGCTACAAAGTTCCATTTTGGCATGGACACTGTGTCCATTCAGACAAGTGCCCTTGCCAGTAAATATGTGCACTATCTACCACTGTTGAGAAGTAAGTTCGTGGAACACTCCAGTCTGCTCTTTGGGGCCCAGGGACTAGTGGCATTTGATCAGCCCTGGATTTTACCCGTCTGATCTTGATACTTCAATTGAAACCATTTTAATCTAACTGAAACTAATCCGCACATAACACTAAGGGTCACTTTGAATGCTGCGGAGAAGTGGCAAACGTGGCTCTGTGAGTGATTCGTGCCTAACTCACACTGACTGGTAGCAGCAGTACAGTTACCACCCTGGGGCAAAATCCAACCATTGTCTCGCTCCAGTAAACGTTTGAGTACAGGAATCACATGGGTGAGACCAAATGTGTGATTCCTTCCCACCTCATCAGCCCTAAGTATTGTGTGGAAGGGGGAGCAATGATTGGGTGGAAAGAACAGTAACCCTTTTTGGGCCCATTCATCTGGTTCACGGATCCAAACTGTTATGAAGTGACATGGAATATAATTATAGAGAAATAGTTTCCACACGGCTACCTGTGAATTAGGCCTCAGCCATCTATTTTTGGATTCCAGTTCAATGTCCAAACACTGTATGTAGGTGTAGGTCATGCATCTCAACGTATTGGAGATAGGCAAGTTACCCTTCCAGCCCATTTATTCAACCCTTATTGTTGTTCAGATATATTTGGAATGATGTAGAGCTGGATCTCCAATATGGTGTCCATGAATACCTCTCTTGGCTGTCTACCCCTCTGGATTTTTATTTTATTTCTTAGTATTTTAAATTAATTATTTTTAACTGGGAGGCCAGCATGCTGCAAAGCAAAGTACTGCCCTCCAGCACCATCTTTATTTGGGTTCAAAAGAGTGGTTTTGTGTTTTGGAGCTCAGACCCCACCTTTGCCTTGTACTTAGGGTCATGAGCAAGTTACTTTTCTTTTAATCTCACCAGTTTGAATTCTGGGGAATGAGTGTTTTGTGACTGACCATGCACACCATGGCAGCCATTTTATGAATGGGCAAACCTCCCCAGAGCCGTTTTGGAAGATCACACTTTCTCAAAATTCCAAATGTGCCCACTGACCAAAAGGTTTGGGGACCTAGAGCACAATTCAGATTACTTCTCTGGCCATACATGGGCATGCATCAGAGGAGCATTTTGCTTTCTTTATTGTGCTAGTTTCATTGCTCTCTAAACTCCCTTCAGGAAATGTTTTATTTATTAATTTATTATATTTATTTATTTTTATACCGTGCTTCAATTGTATTTCAGGGAAGACACCCTGAGACACATCACGGAAGTACCATTTTTCTTGGTTGAAAGACGGGGTACAAATCATATAAATGAATAAAGGTGGTTTATGAGGAAGTTTTAAATCATTTTCCTAATCACCCCTTGGTTTAAAATAGCAAATGACAATGTCACAGACTGCCCCTAGCCCGGGCCACCACCACTAGTCAAGGCTTGTGTTGGTTTGCCAGCCGTTTTGGAGATGGCAAATGTTTACACAACATTTAAAATTACAATTTTGTACTGAAACTACTGCTTCAAATTTATCACTGCCATGCCAAAGGAAAATTAATACAGGATGCAACAAATACCTCGACATTAATAACAGCTCAGAATGAAGTATTCTCTCCAACAATTCATCATTTCAAGCTGCCTTTCAATAAACTGAGGATTTGCACGGAAGCACTCAAGTAGAGGCAGACTTGAGAAACTGAATGTCACTAAATTTCACAACGTTTGCAGCGGAACAAATTTACAGAATGGGGCTCATTCAGTTTTAATCTAAGCAGATGATTCTATATATGTAAGGGCTGTCAAATCCATGGTATAGTTTGGACATCCATCCATTCATTTGTATGCCGCTTTCCCACAAGAAGGTGCGAAAGGGGTGCGTAACATATCAAATGGACAGCAGTAAATATAATATTGTTTTTTTAAAAAACAAACAAACTGGGTTGAATTCAAATGTAGAGTAGACCCATTGAAATCAATGGAACTTAAGTTAGTCATAGATTGGGTTCAGACAACACGAGAACCCACACTCAAGGGTTGAGTATGAGTTGAGTGTGGGTTGTTATTGAACTATGGATTGTTCTTGAAACATGGGTTATCTTGTTGTCTGAACCCAGCCGAGATAATAAACCATGGTGAACAATCCACAGTTCACAACCCAACAACAAACAATGGGTTCTCTTCATGGGTTGTTCAAGGTTAATAAGCCATGGCTTGCTGGGTTCAGACATTTATGTACAAATGTGCTTCTTCTGAACGACTTCCCTGTAACAGCACAAAATGGCAACACTTGAATATGCAGAATGCAAGTCCGGGTGACATCACAGCACAGTCATGCCAAATAACAACAACAACAACAAAACAATTTGAGACTGCAATCCTATGCTCACTTACCTGGGAGTAAGTCCCACTGAATTCAATGTGGCTTACTTCTGAGTAGCCTAAGGCTGCAGTCCTATACCTATTTACCTGGGAGTAAGCCCAACTGAACTCAATGGGACCTGCTTCTGAGTAGACATTGTATAGGATTAAACTGTAAATGTATGGATTGGAGATTACACCTATGCACATTACATGCAATACAATGGTAGAAGGGATGATTGAGGAATTTGATATTTGCCAATTCTGATGTGACCCACACTCCCAGACTAATGCACGGATTGGAATGTCGTTACCCTTTGGTTTTCGCACTTCTCTGGATTTTATGGTGGAGTTCTCAGCTCAAAAAACATACCAAAATATGTTTTAAATGCATATTTTAGGATAGAATACATTTAAAATACATTCAGATCAAATATATCTATAATGAGTATTTTGTAAGAAAATATGTTCAAAAATACATATCTGAATACTTATTTATAAAGAAATTTTCATGGATTAAAGAAAAAACAGGAAGGAATAGTCTTAGGAAAAAAATACATGTAAAAGGGAGACAGTCTGAACATTGACTATCGTAAATTAGGGATGGACACATCAGTCTATGTAAACAGGGGGGGAACCCACTCCATTCTAGTTTTTTTGTGTTTTATAGCTCTTAAGGCCCTCCACTAGAAATAGATATTGTACAATTGTGTGGCCAAGAGTTGACTCTTTTCGGGCTGTTGTCAATATATCTGGGCAGAACAAACACAAAATTATTATTATTAGATATATAGATATAGATGATTTTTAAAATCCTATTCTGCTATGTAAGGGCTCCAGTTGCAGCCAACAATATGAAATGTGTTCATTCGGTTTGTTCGCCATGGAGTGCATTTAAGTGTTGCCTCTTTGATGTTTCCCTGCCATCTCCATCTTTGTCATTGCTGGCCCATCTTTTTCAATCTAATGAACTCAAACCATCAGTGCAACTTAAGTTCGGCTGTCTGTTCTTGCATAGTTAATATTAAAAATGTACTAACAGTGCGGCTGCAAAATCAAATTATGCACATAAATATGCTGGCATAGCAGAGGAGGCGGCAGAAGCTGAAGTTAGCAACATTGATGCCAGTTCACATTTGCAAATCAACCGTCAATCTGTCATTAAACATGTTATCAAATGATGATAAGTGTATGCTTCTTGCTTGCATTGGTACGCTTATTCCCGATGTTGATGTGCATTAATGGGATAATGTGCATTAACATAGTCTTGCTTGGGTGAACACAAAACATTTTTTATCCATCTTAGCTTGTTTCCCCCTGTGGCCCCCCAACTAAGTGTTTTATGTTATCAAATTGCCAAAAAAAAAGGGAAAACATATTACTTTTAATTAGCAAACCATGAGTTATTATTAGTAGTATTTCATTCATTTTGCTTTAATCCAGGCTAACTGCGGCACATTGCAATGTGTTTAAAGAAACTGGGGTGGGGGGACGGCTGAAAATCACTCCACTGTCTTTCTTCTAGTAAAACGATTAATGTCAGAAACTCAGAGGCTGACAATTACGTGCTGTCTTAATGTACTGCCCTTTCATCTGCAGGCCTGACTTTTTGACAGGAGTGATGGTTTCAGTTCAATGATATGAAAGGCAGGAGAGGAAATGATCTTGGGTTATGGGAGTCTGTTGTATGGCTGGCTTTGGTAGTGGTTTTACATATGGAGGAGACAATCGATGTTTGTTTTGATTCAGCGACAAACGACAGTAGCCAACATTTAGGAAGGGGCCAGAATTTCAGGGCAGACGTTTTCCTTCATGGTCTAACACATTGGTCTTCAACTAGTGGGACAAAGCCTGACGTAAGATGGGTCATTGCAACAGTAGCCCTGCCACCATACAAATATATGAGGTTGGATCTAGACTTAGTCATACTTAGGGTAGGCCCATTGAAACCAATGGGACTTACATTAGTCAGGACTAACTTAAGTTCCATTGATTTCAATGGATCTGCTCTGAGTAAGCCTGTCTGGATCCAGTCCATGGCAAACAATTAAGAAGTAGCTCTACAAATGCATCTTTGAATTAAAGTTGGGTCCAGCATCTGAAAAGGTTGAAGACTACTGGTCTAATAACTTCACTGAGTAACTTTTGTGTCTTTGCTTTATGATTCACATGTGCTGCACCCTGCTGGTGGCACACTCGCAGAGATGAAAATACAGCTTATGGATGAGTGTGTGTGTATACAGGACAACCCAGCTTGGAACCCAGTGACTAGAAACAAACTTGAATTATATAGCCATAGTTTTCTAAGGATAGGTGGATATAGACAAGCATTTACCCAGTGGCAATTTATAACAGTGTGCATGCAACTCTATGGTAAGCTGCTTATCTGAGTCCATACAGACTGTGAAAAACCCCTAATTCTAATATAGATCCACAGTGGCCCCTAGAACATCGGTCACTTGGCACCCTGCTGGGCACCCTGAATAGTTTTATCTAGCTTTATCCCACTTCTTCGTCCTCCAAAATGTGAACAAAACCTTAATCCTTTTTCTTGTATAGGCTGACTGGTTCTAGCCACCATGGGCTTTTGAGCTGTATGTTACAGTCATTAAGAAGGTGGGTCCAGCCACCAGGTAATTTTCTGATTTGCTGGCTAGACCACTGACATCAGAAATGGAGGCTATCACATTATTGGACAGACAAACCATCAGTCTCTGCAAAGGGGCAGGCTTTTACTTAGTGGCAATCTCCATAAAAAAGATCCCCTCGGTCCTTCTAGAGCAGGGCTCCCCAACCTTGGGTCCCCAGATGTTGCTGGACTACAGCTCCCAGAATCCCTTGCCATTAGCCATGCTGGCTGGGTATGCTGGGAGCTGTAGGCCAGCAACATCTGGGGACCCAAGGTTGGAGCGCCCTGTTCTAGAGCTTTCATAAATACCATCTGATTAGAAACCAAATGCCCCCCTGTCAGAACATCCTCTCTGCAATAAACTCAGCATATGCTCTAGGACCCAAGACTGTACTCAAGTAGGTAATGTGACTAGATAAGTTAGGCTGAATAATAATAATAATAATAATAATAATAATAATAATAATAATAGTAGTAGTAGTAGTAGTAGTAGTAATAATAATAATAATAATAATAATAATAATAATAATAATAATATAATAATAATAATAATAATAATAATAATAATAATAATAATAATAATAATAATGGAATTCTGTGCATGTGTGTTGTGTGTAAGGAGGTTTATCCTTATTGGAGACAGCTTATCAGAAATCCTTTTCCTGGGGAACCCATGTAGAGAAGGGGTCCACCACCAGGAGGAAAAGTTATCCCCCCCCCTCCCGGTCTTGTAACACAGACAAACTGCCCCAAGTTGAGAGAGCTCAACCCATCCCAGAGTAACTTGTTTATCTCTCTTATTAAGGAGGACATCAGTCTCTTATTAAAGAGGACATCACCACATATCAGGTGAAGATGTATGGTAAATCTGTGGTAATGTATGTGGCAAAGCAGTTGCCTGTATCCACCCAATGTCATAAGAACATAAGGAGAGTCCTGCTGGATCAGACCAAGGGTCCATCTAGTCCAGCATTTTGTTCACACAGTGGCCAACCAGCTGCCCACAGGATCATCCAATCACCTATGATGTCATGGTGATGTGCCACTACGGATGTTTTCCTCTCCGTAAGCAGACTCAGAGTGCACTGATATCCCAGGATGCACTGAACATTCTCATGAGAAACACATGAGAATGCATGGAATGTGAGTTGAGATTCCGCATCTCGCTATTCCACCGCAATCACTTGGGGTTAAGTCCAATGTTAATCCTACTCAGAGTACACCCATTGAAATGAATGGAACTTGTTAGTCATCACAAAATTAAGTCCAATTTATTTCAATGGGTCTACTCTAAGTAGGACTAATATTGGATCATTCAACCCTTGGTCAGAAAAGAAATCGATAGTTTTGCTTGTGAATTTTTAATTTAATTTCATACAAACACAAAAACACATATATAACAAACAATATACACAATTAAAAAGGACTTCCAATCTTCTCGATAGTTTTGCAAGCACACAAGTTTCTCGTGGTTATCGTAGGACAGCAAAACGCATGCCGAATATTGGTTTGAAAATTCCCCCAGTTCCTTCACCATACATAGAGTCATTCTTTACTATTCCTTAAAAACTTTTATACAGTCGCCTGCTATGTGATCATTAAGTGCTGTTATACTGATTAGCAGCAGGGGGGTGGGGAAGGGAGGGGGAAACCGTGGGATTTGGCGTGGCAAGCTTATGCTGTTGCTCCTCTCACTCCCGCTCTCCAGAGAGTGATTCTTGTGACCATATTTCAAGCTGCCTTTCGTGTAGCTTTGGAGCGCATTCAGATTTTGGAAATGGCAAGTAATTCGTCAATATGTTTTCACCATATGTATTAAGCTTGATTTTAAAAAATGACAACTAGCGGCCCTCGTAATGGCACCGTAAGCTTTTTTTCTTTCTCTCTTTCGGCACGTTTGAGCCTGCGCTGATGCAGGCCAACCATTTCAAAAGGGCGTCTTGTACAATATAAACTTTGACTGTGGTCATATTGCATATATACCCCCATCCCAGTCAGCTCAGCCACTAGACCACACACAATCAGACCACACACAGCACTTGATTTCTGCTCCGTTATGAAGAACTACTTGCCCAGTGATTGAAAACAAAGATACCTATTCTCATCTGACAAGTGCCGGATGGACATGAGATTCGATTAATCTTTGAGAACATGGTGGAAGGGAGTAGCTGGGTCATCATCAGTGCCTACAGGTTCAGACCCAAGGAAGCAAGTTGGAAATGTCAAGTTTAGTATGAAATCAGATCTAGGCCATGAGAGAAAGGCAGAATTAAGACAGGGGACTAAGATCTAGTCTGCACATGAGCAGAATGAGGTGGACTAGACCGTTTCAAGCTGGGGATGAAAGTGCCATTGGTGAATGCTCCCTCCCTATACAAAACCTTCTTAGGTTAAAACAAACAAATAGCACTTCAAAGATTCTCCCTTTCCCCCACTTTGGGGTGTGCTAGGTTTTTACTTGGAAGGAGGTTTGCTTTGGTTTAAATGCAGGAAAGCATTCGAAACTGTGATTCCCCCAGTTATAGTCTGAAGTGGTACTGTTGTCCATTCTACCACCTCTGGACTTCACCACCGCATTTCCACCTCAGTCTATTGCAACATTTCCCTACCTGGTTCCCCCTGGATGTGTTGGGACTACAACTCCAACCATCTCCTGCCAGTATGCCCATTGGGCATCAGGAGGGCACCAGTTGCTGGGGAACATGGGTAGGAGGGTGCTGTTGCACTTATGTCTGGTTGGCCACTGTGTGAACAGCATGCTGAACTTGATGGACCCTTGGTCTGATCCAGAAGAGCTCTTCTTATGTACACCAGTTTGGGGAAGGCTGGTCTATTGTGTGTTTAGAACAGGCCTAAGTGGGATCATGTCCCGAGATACCAGTACAGACAGGGAGGCAGGTTGTACATCAAGGCCAGTGCATACATAGACAGTGAAAGAGGATTATTATCTACATGATATAGAATGGTGTGGGAGTGAGCCTGGGGCATGCACACTCCCTCCACCACTATGAGAACTAAGGCCTGTGTGTGTGAGTGGCCACCTGTGTAGGTCCCATTTGTACAACACACACACATACACCCCTTTTTTCATCAAAGGTTGTATGTTAAAAAAAATAAATTATTTTCAAAAAGTATAGGTTATATGCAGTTGGTGTACAAATGATCCTGACATTCGGTCATGCCTTTTCACCTGCATAACCTGTATGGCAGCCTTCCCCAACCTGGTGTCCTCCAGATATTTTAGACTACAACTCTCAGGATTCCTGACCATTGGCCATGCTTGCTGGGGATGATGAAAACTGAAGCCCAAAACCTCAGGAGGGCACCAAGTTGGGAAGGCTGACCTACAGCCTTCGGCTGGTCCGATGCATGGCAAGCCACACCTGCTGAAATCCTGTCTTCTGCACAACTATGAAAGCACAGAAGTCCTCTCCTCTTCTCCATCTGGCCACCCTACTTGGGCTGCCTGAGAACTTGCAGCTCTTAGACACCAGGGCAAAGCACTTAGAGGGAAAGTGGCATTTATAGTTGAAAGAGGAGATTTAGAAGAAGAGGGTGGTGCTCCTTTGTCCAAAGTTACAGGCTGATATTACAGGTATCTCTGCTTCCATGGTAGGAGAGGAGAGCATAGGGACCTCACTCTTGGAGCCACAGCTATAGTGGAACCTTCATTCTGGCTGTTAAACATGGTGAGTGGAGGCCTGCCTTTAAGCTCAAAATGGTCACTTGCTGTAATAATGAAAAGAAACCAAATGTGATAAACCCTAGAGTGGGGCTAGGGATCCAGAGATTCCTCACCCCATTCTGTTCTTCCTACCCTAGTGGTCTGGGGGTGACAAATGGTCAGAAAATTCTGGGAGCACTAGTTCAGACATTTGTCCTCTGGTCATTTTTCCTGTTTCTTTACTGGACTTGATGGGAAGAGTGTTTGAGAAGCACTGGGGATGCTTCCCTTTCAGTAGTGCTGAGCTTCCAAAGGAACATCGATTCATTCTAGAGACAAAAAGTAAGTGGCTTCATGGTTTCTGTTAGGGATCAATGAATCTGTCAATTCTGGTTTCTCTCAATTTCTCATTTTTCCAATCTTCCGTTCATTCTGTACTATTTCTGCACCAGTTCACGTTTTTAAAAAGTGTGCATAAAAATTCCTATGCATTTTCATGCACATTTATCCTAATATGCAGATTTGTACACAATTATGCATAATGCAGGCTTTATTATCTTTTTTGCATGCAGTTTCTCCATATATAATGTTTTTTTCTATATTCTTTTCACTAATATACATTTATTTAGTTAGTTATTTCTTACAAAATGTTTAACCACTTTTCATTATGAAATAATTCCAAAGTGGGGTTCGTGTGCACTTTTTTGTGTGTGCCTTTTCCCTAATATACACATTTTTGTATGCAGTTCTCATTTGGAAAAACTGCATTGTAAAGTTCTAAGAAGCGTGAATACCAAAAGATAACTGCATTCCAATTCGTGAAAGTGATTGAGGCCGTGCGGATTTGGTAAATTCTTATCAAAATGTAAAACGAACAAAATTCTCCCCCATCCCTTTCTCCCATCTGGCACCTCCCCCTTTCTCAGGGCTTACTCCTGACTCTGCTTTGTGGGGCTGTGTTGCTGGGCAGGTTCATGCTTGTTTAAGGAAGTGGGAAGCAGGAAACTGATGGTGAGGCTGGCCTATGAGGTTTCCTTTCGCTATAGCAGCCTTCCCCAGCTGAGTGCTCTCTAGATCAGTGTTCTCCAACATAGAGAACATAGCGTAGCTGGGGTATGCTGGGAGTTGTAGGCCAAAAACATCTGGGGACCCAAGGTTGGAGAACACTGCTCTAGATGTTTTGGACTATTAACTCCCATCTTTCCTGAGCATTGGCTGTGCTGGCTGAGGCTGAAGGGAGTTGTCCAAAACATCTGGATGGTACTAGGCTGGTGAAGCCTGTCCTATAGGTATGATAGGTGGACTTCCTGTAGCAATCATGAGATGGTAAATTAGTCTGAGGGGACTCTTACAGAGGGTGCATTTAGAGGTGAGGCATTGCAAGCAATCCCACAGATGATGTTGGTGAAGTGGATTATTTTTATGGAAGATGGTGGTACTTTTTCCTCAGTTAAAAAAAGAAGAAGAAGAAGAAGAAGAAGAAGAGAGAGAAACAATTATAGCATTGTTGACATACCTTTTCTACTGCCACCTGTTGAGTACGTTATTTTGCTTAATGAATAAATCTATAAATATCAGGCTTTGCATCAAACTCAAGTTTTCCTTTGTGCTGTTGGATGATGTCGTTTCTTTCTCCCGGCAAGTGTGAGATCTGCTTTGGTTTCATATTTATTCATTTTGCCTGCAGACAGACATGTTGCCGAAATGTTTCCCACATGTTACCAGATCTGCAAGAGACAAACGGAAGTGTCATGGGCCCAAGCTGCAGGATTCAAAATCTTGAGCTGAATCCAAATCCAGATTTCCACCCCACTCCCTGGGAACACTCTGAGCTGTCATATCCACTGAGATCAATGGAACTTCTTTAATAATTTGTTGCAGATTGCATGCAACAAGGTGGTGCGTAACCTCCAAGATTTCATGGATGAAAATAGGGATGTAAGGGGAACACTCATATCCTTATTACCAAGGATTACCTAATGCCCCCAATACAACCACTCCACCTCAACCCTGGTTATATACATTGAAGGCTCTAATCCAGGGGTGGGGATTAAAACCCCAGGTGTTGTTGGAGCAAAACTCCCCTAACCCCTGTCCATGGGTCATGCTGGCTGGGGCTGATGGAAGTTGGAGTTCCTCACCCCTGCTTTAATCCATCTGCTGCCTGCCGTATTCATTCAATCGCCTGTTTTAAAAGCCAATAAGGTTTTCTGTTGTTTAGCTTAAAGATATGCCGGGGAGACGCATGTCATCCTACAATCTGTTATCAACAGTTCAAAGGGAGCCTCACGAGCATGAGAAATGGCAGGCTGCACACTACATGGTATTGGTACCTTAATTCATGCATGCTCATTTACGTGCACGTGCATTAGAGGAAAATATAGGTCTCGACTCCTGGCTGAGATTTAACATCTAGTAACCTGGGGAGGAAAACCTGCAGAATTACATGACACCAGGGCAGCGCCATCTAATGTGGCTGCCCGTACCCTCCAAATGCAGAGGATTACAGGCACCCAACCAAGCACGGAAGGAGCACGTAGGCAACGATTGCCTCCGCACTTCCCTCGCCCTGCAAAAGACCTAGATGGCCGATTTTGGCCATCTGTGTATTTCCCCCCTGCTCACGAGGAGGAGGGGCTGAGGCCCTGACAGGATATATCGTATCCCGGCGGAGACTTACTCCTCCCCTCCCCATCCCCCGGAACACCCCCCCCCAGCGCCGGCTCCAAAGTTGTACACTCAACTTTGAAGCCGCAGCCAGCGCGGAAAGAACCGCGCTGGCTGTGAGGGCGTTCCACTGTTGGACTCCCAGCTCCAACCTCGGGACACATTTCCAAGGTCGGAGCTGAGACTCCAACCTATCCTACGGCTGTGTAGACAGCATCTAGTGGCCATAGGATTGCTCCCTTAGCCAGTAACAAATTTTTACCAAGGCTTCTTCAAAATACCAAAAAAAAAAAAAAAAAAAGGTAAATGATAGATAGATGATAGTTAGATAGATTAAGGACAGTCTCCTGGAAACAGCTATAGGTTATGACAGAGCGCTCGCTTTGCATGCAGAAGGTCCCAGGTTCCTCCCAGTTGAAAGAATAGGTAGACGCTGGTGGGAAAGACCTAGATGGACCAGTGGTCTACATTATACCAAGTCAGAGGTCCATCTATCTCGGTATTATCTTCACGGAGAATAGTTTTAGGGGTCTGGAGCTGCTGGGGTTTGAAACTGGGGCCTTCTAAGCATGCAAAGCACTGAGCTACAGTCCTCAGCACAAGACAATTTCATATGCTCGTATGGAAAATGGGATATTTAGAGAGTGTGGTCACAGTAAAAGTAACCAGAATTGTGACAAGAAAAAGAGCTGAAGCCCAGCTTAGTTTTCATATGTATTCAGGGATGAGTGAAGCTGATAAGTAGCTTTGAGCCCAGTTCAAATGTTGGTAAATTGCTCTATACAGAATAGCTCGGCTTCCCAGGAGATTCAGCTTCACAGAGAAGAAGGAAAACATGTCTGACCTGCAGCAGGCACTACCTGCAATGTGGCACCCCCGCACACACACACATGCAGATCGCCACTATTTCAAAGTTGGCATACTGAACCCACAGACTCACACTGACTCTGCCTTCCAAAGAAACCTACCGGTAAGTTTTATTTAAACAGAGCCTTTATGCTGAGCTCTCTCAGGCAGTGGCCTCTCTCTCCTCAGGCCAGAAGTAGTGGATGTTGCCCTCAACCACTTCCTGGTTGCTCCCAGGAAGCACAACCCACTCGGGCCGAATCCAGTACTTCTTTCATATTGTTACATCCCTTCTCTTTTGAAAAATAAAATAGAAAAATAAACTGGAACGTTACACATAGTCTTTCAGGTGTACAAGTCTCTTAATAATTCAACCACTTCGATTGTGTCTGGGTTCAGTGATGACATCCTTCAGCTACCATCCTTTTTATTCTGCTCCCCTGGAGACTCTGGGGGTGCCCTCCTTGTTGCAGTCTCTTCTTCTGCAGTCATCTCCCCTGGACTATACTTCGGTGTGTCTCTGCCCTGGTCAGCACATAGCAAGGATTCCCTGATTGTCTCATCCCGCAGGATTCTCCGCTGTTAACATGCTTGTCCCTCATTCAAATTCATGGCATCACCTGATTCTTCTGCTGTTTTCTTTAGATGTCTTTCCGCTGTTTCATTCTTTCTGGGGTTGCAGTGAGCACCAAACCAACCTATTATTGTAGCCAAAGTACGCTGTGCTTGGGGAATGTTTGCAAACAGTGTCTCCCTTATTTCTCTCCCCCTTTCTCTAATCAAATATGGAAAGAGTCTCATTTTCACAGATTCCTCTTTATCTGCCATTGCAATGTCTACATAGAAATTAAACTCCCCTTTCCAGGTCTTCCATGCCTGAGCTAAGTTCTGAGCTTGCAGGTTTAATGTGCTTAGTGGCTTCAGGCCCTCTATTTTCAGCCTCTCTTGGTTTTCATTTGTTCGTTTGTTTCTCAACTGACAGTCCGTTACTCTTCTTCTTCTGTCTAGATTCAGTCACTGTTGCCATCGTGTTTCAAAGTTGGTGTACTGCACTCCACAGACTCACACAGACTCAGCCTTCCAAACAAACCACGTTTTATTTAAACAAAGCCTTTTCACTGAACTCTCTCTGCTGGCAGTGGCCTCTCTCTCCTCAGGCCAGAAGCTGTGGGTGTTGCCCTCAACCACTTCCTGGATCTTCCCAGGAAGCACATCTCTCACTTGGGCTGAATCCAGTACGTCTTTCATATTGTTACAACCACTGGGAATTACTGGCAGTATACCTAGGCATGCCTCTTAGGCCTCTCTGTGTGGAAAGTGAGTTACAGTGCAATTCTTCAAGTATCTACTCAAAAGTAAGACCCATCGAGTTCAGTGGGGCTTACCAGGTAACTCGGTATCGGCTTTAATCACTCACATCTGAACCAGCCCTCAGAAAACTACATCTCTGCTTGATAGTATTTCCCCCCTTCCATTTGGGAATTGCTGTGAAATTTGTCAATCCCACACCTTCTGCCAAAAAATGCCTACTCCTTGTTTGCATTAGATTTCCATTGAGTTTCAGCAGTTAAATCTCCTTCATCATCTTCATCATCATCATATCACAGTCAACCAAGGAAAGCAAAATCTTTGGTTGGGTGGGCACATTTCCTGTTTAGCAGCCAGAAATTAAAATATCTTAATATTAAGTCAGGTGTGTATATGTGTGTGTGTGTTTAAAAAAAACTTTTCATGAAAAGATGGATGAAGGGGTGGAGGGACTGAAAGGGCCACCATGAGTTGAGCAGGCTGAGGCCATAGGGAGGTTGGTTACCATGGCAATCATCATTGCTCAGTGGCTGATTGGGCTCTCTTGGAATATTTTAATTAATTTCTTCCTTCTTAATTTGAACTGTATGTGGCATGGATCAGTCACAAGACCAGATTCACCTGCTCTGCTTTTGTGTGACAAAAACATAAATGGTAGTCATTTTTAACAAGGACCCTAATGTCCTCATAGAATTTACATATAAAGAAGTGGGTCAGGAAGGAGAATTCAAACACACACACACACACACACACACAACATCTTAAAACATCCCCAGGCTTTGTTTCCTGTTTATGCGAAGTCTCCCAAATAAAACACAATTTGACGTTTTCAAACTGGAGCCCAGGAAGATGTCTATCTAAAACAAACCTGCCCGCATATCTTCCAAATGTTCCTGATCTGAACCAATTTTTAAGTTGTCCCTCTGTCCCTCATTAGGCCTGCAACATCCCTGGTTTTCACAATGTATTCTCATTCCTCAGTTTTGCTGAAACTGTTTCTAATGGCTGCTGGAGACCATTAAAAGAGAAAGCACAAAACCTGAATAAAATTATGATAAAACCATACACAGAGACACACAATATCATTTAAAACACAAACCAACCAACTTTTTAAACAACTAAAAACAATGTACAGTAGTTTAAAATACCAGTAGTAGCCTAATAGAAACAACCTACAACCTTTTTGCCTGCCAAAGAAACAACAAAAACCCGTGTGTGTGTGTGTGTGTGTGTGTGTGTGTGCGCGTGTGCCATCCTTCAAAAAGTCTGAAGCGAATGCATATGAGTGGCTTTTCTAGGAAGTGAATTCCACAGGAAAGCTGTCACCACAGAAAAGGCCCTCCTTCCATTTTGCCAGGCTACAAAAGCATGTGACTTCTACAGCAGAGATGAATATTCGTAAGTTTCTATTTTCGTATCAAAATTTGCACGTTCAACCAGGGAGAATCTTTCATCAAATGGGCAGGCCAATTTGACAATTGCAAAAACAAAAGCGAAAGTTGATTTCTTTCCCAATCAGGGAAAGTTTGTGCTGTGCTGTGCTGTGCTGTTTGTGCTGTGTTTCTTAGATTGTAAGCCATTGTTTTAACTTGTCTGCAATCCACTGGTAGAAAGGAAGTATAGACCTTTGGTAAGGGGCAGAGCAATCCTAAGGTCGTGGGGTGGGTGGGGTGGGGTGGGGTGGGGAGAGAGATTCCATGGCAGAGAAACAGCCATTTCCTAAGCCTGGCTGGTTTGTTGCAGCCAGGGCCGGAGAAGTGGTTTCATAGGTTTCATAGATCATAGAGTTGGAAGGGGCCTACAAGGCCATCGAGTCCAACCCCCTGCTCAATGCAGGCAACTAGAGGAGGGGTCTCCCATCCAAGTAACAACCAGGCCTGACCCTCCTTAGCTTTCCACGCTCAGACGAGCTGAGCCAGCGTGTTTACCTCCTTCTCCCCTCTGTGTGTTTGTGTGTCTTTTTCCTGTTTTCGCTCAGGGAGATGAGGGGGCTTTGGATCCTGTGCATCCAAGACCACCCACAACACATCCAGAGAACACCCTGTTTTGGGCTCTTCTGCCAGGAACCCTGGTGGCAGTCCATCTACGCCCGTGGAGTTTCTGCAGGTATACCGGTAGTGGGGTGGCCCAGGGCAGGAAAGGAGCTTCTTTCCGTTGGCAGAGCACTTCTACCTCATCCAATAATCCCTCACCTGGCCTTTGGCCAGCTTTGGGATTGCTGTGAAAGTAAGAACATAGAGAAGCAAGCAAACCAGCCAGAGGGTCTCAACTCTGTTCTAATCATCTTTTTTTGTCCTTCACTGTTCCACATTCCTTTGCCAGCACTTTGTTCTTATATGTGCTTTTTAGTGCTTGAAGAAAGAATGAGGGAAAGGAAAACAGGAAGAGATCTGCCAGTAAGTCCAGTTTGCCATTTTGCAGACATGAGAAGGCAATGTGACTTTGGACTTAAGTGTAGGAAATCTAGTAAGCTATGAAACTCACTCGGTGGTCTTGGGCAAATTACTCTCAGCCTGATGTACCTTGCAGGGGTGTTGTGAGGCTAAAATACTGCTCTGAGTTCCTTAAAGGAAAGGTATGTTAGGGATACAGTAAATGATAAATCTTGCTTTTAGTGTATTGCAAAATATCTGCAGGCTACTGAAAAGATAAATGGGTAACCAAGATTGAACCAGATTAAAACCATTATTGTACCTCAATAATCTTGAAATGTCTTAGGAACAAACCAGATCAGGGCTCCAGGGTCTGATTTTACAACATGTAATGACAAATTTAGACCAGGATCCATTCCCACCACCGCCACCCCCACACACACACAATGTACAAGATTTCTGGTGCCCTACACGCACAACACTGAACTTTCCCATTGCCAGCTGTAGAAATTCGGAGTTGTAGTGGCCTTGCTGGCAGGGGATGATGGAGTTGTAGTCCAACACTAGGAGAGCACCAGATTAAGGAAGGCTGCCCTATGGGGTCTCCTGGGAATGCCAAAAGGTTTTATCAACCTGCTGAGAATTCTTTTAAAAGTTTTGTTTTTCTTTGTTATGACCTATGCTCACACCATGACATTTTACTACTACTACTACTAAAGAAAAGAAGAAGTTTATTCTGGATGACTACTAAAAAAAAAAAAAAAAGTTTATTCTGGACATAGAAGGCTTTCACAAGCACAAATAATTTCTGACATACTTTCCTACTGTATCAAATACATTATGTTGTATTTTACAAACACCCTTTGCCCTGGAAGGCTTAGAGGACAAACCGGTAAAGAGAAGCTAGATAAGAACTGTTATTGTCACTCTCCAACAAAACAAGAACAGGCAACAGGAAACGCCTGACTCCGCCCTGATGCAACTAAGTCCAGTGCCACCTAGTGATTAAATTCTATAATTACGTTGTCCCCACCCCACCCCCACAATAACTGATCCTTTCTCATTGTTTCTGAACAGAGCACTCGGCTTCCCAGCTCAGCACTACATGAGTGAACTACCTGGCCCCTCCCCTGAAAGTAAGAATTAGCCTATCATCTCACACTGAATCAGGAAGTGCTCAAAAAGCATTGAGCCTTTCCCCCACCATTTCTGAGCATGTCCCAGCCCCTACAAAATGATAGGCTGACTTCTCCCCCAAGTTCTCTGCCCATGCCAGAGGATTCAGGGAAGGCACTGGGTAGTTCCAGAATAACAGAAGCAAGAGCCCCGCACCCTCTAAGTCCCCCCACCCAGACTTCCATATGTATGATAAGCTTTGTTTGCGCCTGTCCATAAAAGCAGTTCACCTAGGCAACAGTGAGCACATCTCTGGAAGTCTGGGAATCTGCATTTACAGCACTTCACATGTGACATCTTTCCACCATGGCTGAACATAATTGTATTGGGGGGGGGGGGTAACATGTACACCCATGTAAACAATCACATGAAGATCATGCATGTATCTATTTACCATAAGGGTATGTGCTGGGAAGCTGCAGTTGCAGTATGTAAGCAACTCGTGTACACCCATAAAAACAGACATACACCCAGTCTTCACACATAATGGTGCATTGTAGTCCGCATGTTTTCCCTACACTCATGTAGGATGTTGTGTATGAAGAGGCCATTAGGTGTACCTAACTTTTTCATGATAAGTCCATAACAGAAGTGAGACCTGTACCTAGATCTTTCAGGTATAGCTCCAGTTTCTGTACACTGAACGATATTGCCTTCCATGCACATGATCTGCAAGGTGGGAAGCTAAGCAGGGTGAAGCCTGGTTGTTACTTGGATGGGAGACCCCTCCTCTAGTTTCCTGCATTGAGCAGGGGGTTGGACTCGATAGCCTTGTAGGCTCCTTCCAACTCTATGATCTATGAAATCACAAGAAAAGGGAGAATAACAACTAAGCAGAACAGTGATACAAAACATAATTGGTCAATTTGTTTCAATCCAGGGTTAAGTTTTGAAGACAGCAACTGGACAAGATGACAAATTGTGGTTATAGGTATACATTTCAGGAGAAATAAATATCAAGAGAAAAAGGATGCTGCAGTGGGGGTAGGGCCAGTAGCATCATTGTGGTGAAGTGATCTCTACTGATCTATGAAATCTATGAAGAGATCAAGCGAGGATGAGGCCTATCCTTCACGGAATTTCTTTTGAGTTATGGTAACCTTAGGGAGTTACTTGCAACAACAGCAGATTCTGCATTTGCAAATAGAAATGTGATTTTTCAAGTTGATCGTGTCATTTTATATAAACAAAGTTAATTCCGCTTCCTGCTATGCAGGACCCAAGCTCATTACTGAAACCACGAGCAGCACAATATAAAATATTTGCTGTCAAAAGAGCTTAAAACAAAGGTGGAAATGGTTTCTTATGTGTTCCTGCCCAAAGTTGCTCTTAATGATCTCATCGAGCCTATTTAAACATGCTTGCGTGCCTTCAGAGTTTGCCCATTGGTCCTTCTACATTAAATGTGCCTGCAGCATAATCTTCCTCATTGTCATATATATATTCCAGAATGTATAGCATTTCCACAGTCTAGAGAGCTGCAAAGAAAGAGAGAGAGAGAATCCAGATATTTGTCTCTCTGCAGGGAAGATATGCAGGAATTAACGTTGGCTTTTATGTGCAGTTTTTGCATAGCAGCAATGTACGGCTCAGAATGTAGCTGCACTGAAATTGGCATTTGGGTTATGAACTCTTTAGCTGAGATAATGAGCCACTGAGCCCCATAGAACCTTGCACAGGTCAGTGTTTTCACACGCCCACATCTTGTATCAACTGGCCTTTATTCTCTGCTTAGGCTGGGACAGAATGGAGGACAAAAACCGACCCAGGACCCACCCACCCATTCAAATCCATCATAATGTTATGAGCATCCCAATTCTCTGAAAATGGTCCAGGAGTGCAGCGCTTTCCTGGGTTTGGTTTACTGAGGAATGAAGTCACTGGAGGCTTGAGGGCATTTTTGTAATATTTGTGTTTATTTACAAATATACAGGTTGAGCATGGTACAGGTACAGCATTAAACACTCCAACAGACACTCAACATTCACTGCTGCCCCATCAGATCTCTAGGGAGACAACCAGCACTGTAACATGGTTTTATAGAGGCAAAAAAACAACAACGCACTGACTCTTTGTTATCTTCATCTCAGTCTCGCACAGACTTCTTGTTGCTTCATCATCCCCAGTTGGGAGAGGGGAGGCTGGTGACTCCTGTGTCAGTGGGGCTCCTTATCAACTGCATCTTTATGTTTCAGCTTTATAGGAGCTATCCATGGTGCTGTACTCCATCCCCAAAATAGTTTCACCACCATGGGGCACCATGGATAGCTCCTATGAAGCTGAAAGAAAGAATGCAATGGATAAGGAGCCCCACTGACACAGGAGTCACCAGCCTCTGAGGTACCCCTCCATCAGGTATTTCCTCCTGAGCATTGTTTAAGCCAGCCATTGAGAGCCATCAGCTAATATTTTCCCTAACAAAGGGAAGGAACTGGACATCTTTTCTAGAACTAGTAACAAGTCATAGGCCCTGACCAAGTATGCCTCAGGCAACCCCACACTGGTCGAAACTCAGTCACATACACCTTAGGGTCAAGAATCACTGGGTTCGTCATTCTTGAATCTTAGAGACAAGGATCAGTCATTTAGCCCAAGCCCCAACCACATAATAAATAAGAATTGTCTTGCTGGATCCACCAAGGGGCCATCTTGTCCATCAGTCTCTTTTTAACAGTGACACAACAATTGCCCACTAGTGAAGAATGAAGATTATGGGCTTCCCTTGTTGTTTGTTCTCAGCACCTGATATTCAGAGGTCCATTTCTCCTGAACATGGAGGTTCTGTTTCGCCATCATGTCAGATAGCCACTGCCCTCCATTGATTGGTGCAAATATTTTGGGAGTGAGCTGCTCAACTTGTGGTAGTCAATTCCGTAATATGATTCCATGTCCTTCTGTCTGTTTTGAGCCTTCTGCCAATCAACTGCATTGGGTAACCCCACATCCACCCCTCCCCAAAGTCTAGAGAGGGAGTCATGCGACAGTAACCCACTCACCCAAATGAGAAATGGAAGAAACAGTTATTTATTTATTTGCAGCTTTTTTTACCCTGCTCCTTAGCCAGAAAAGATCCCAGAGCAGCCTACAGATTAATTTTAAAAAGACCCAAGACAGTTCCTGTCATCAGGCATACAATCTAAAAGACATGACACAAAAGAAAAAAGGGGGAGGAAAAATGCAAACTGAGGCAGCACTGGTAGGGTGGCCAGGTGTCCTACTTTACTGAGGAATAGTCCTCTATTTGAAGGTGTCCTCTACTTGCGGCGCTGTCCAACCCGCATCTGGTTTAAAGATAAAGGACACTAAGAAGTGAGAGCAGGGGCCTTGAAGTTGCCCACCAACAGTTAGCACCTGGCCAGCAGACTTAGCATTCACCAAGGTCACCTGGTCGCAGTCTTCCTCATTATAATGAGATGTTTTGTGTTTCTATTTAAATTATAGTTATTATTTCTAAATTTGCATCTGTAGGAAGAAATTAGCATTTGCAAATGTTATGCAAATTGTGTCCTCCGCTTTTGTGGTCATGCATTTCCTCTTTTTTGTTGGTGCACATAAGTGGCCACTCCGTGCACCAGTTCTTATGGTTATGGTTCTTGCAAAAAAACACCGGGAGATGGAAACAATTCAGATACCTTGGTGGAATGGCTCCTGCTAGGTAACAGATGATAGAGGAGAGGAGCCAAAGGCAACTGAGCTGGTCTCTCAGCACAGGCTGATGGAATAGCCCTGCTTCCCTTCTATCCTCTGCCTTCTTGCATGCTAATTTCATGAACCTCTATCCAAGAGAACATCCCTCGCTGACTTCACTGGGATAATTTTTATCTATGGGGCACTAAAGAATGGGATGTGCTCCTCCGTTAAGACTTCTCCTTTAAGACATTCTAACTATAGCACCTAGCAACTCTCACAGATCATCCCAAAGATGCAGCCATCATGTCGTGAGATAATCTGTAAGCCCTAACAACAGTGTTGTGCATCCTTTCCTCATTTGAAATGACCTTTACAGGATAATAATGTCTACCTTGTTGAGTCTTAATTGCCTAATTAGAGGACCATTTTTTTCAGTTAGACAAACATTTTAAAATTCCTACTCTTTTAATTGTGCCTAGCTTATTTTCTTGCATTTGAATCTCAATCAGCTTCCTCTCCAGGCATAACTGAAAATGCATTTGATAAAATGTTAACAACAACAACAAAAAAGCCCTTTGAAAAAGTTGCTGTAAGTGCTTGTGGAGATTCTTTCAGTGATGGAAAGAGAAATGGTTTTTCCTTAGTTAGAGAGCTCAACCTCTGGCCCATAGGCCCATAGGATTAGTATATTTGGAAACATAGTGCATTAAGGCTGCAATCCTATGCACACTTATTTGGGAGCAAGTCCCAGTTGAACTCAATGAGACTTACTTCTGAGAAGACATGAATAGCTAATGGTAGCATGAATAGCACAGATAGCTAACAAATATTAGTTGTGAAATCTTTTGATTTACACCCTGATCCAGCAATTTGCTACACACACAGATCCTCCAATGTACACATGACATGGGACACTTCCACCCATAAGTTGGGTGGCCATTTAAGCATTGCCAAAAAAGAGGAAATGCATCACCAAAAACAAGAGGACAGCAGAGAATATCAATGTGCATGTGATAATTTATTTGTATACATGAAAATTTAGAAATAATAACTATAATTTAAACAGAATGCAACTCACTATAGTGGAGAAGACTGACCAGGTGACCTATGTGCCTGCTGCTCAGTCTGCTGACCAGGTTCTAACTGTTGATGAAACATGTCAGGATCCCTGAGCTCTCCTGTCTTATGGTTCTTTATCTTTAAACTGGACTTGGACTGGATAGCCCTTCAAGTAGAGAATGCCTTCAAACAGAGGACTATCCTCTGACAGCTCTTCAAATAGAGGAATGTCTTCTGTAAAATAGGACACCTGGACACCCTACCACAAGGGCTGTTCATTCCTTTCATTGTAGGAATCAGATCCAGGAATAGCACACATCCATTGGCACATTTATTTATTTATTATATTTATACCCCACCTTTTTTTCCTGAAAGGAACCCAAGGTGGCTTACATAATCCTCCTTCTCCTCCATTTTATCCTCACAACAACCCTGTGAGGTAGGTTATGTGGCCCTCCCTTCCCCTCATACTTGCCCTGAGATGAAGGACAAGCCATGCACAGATGGTTTTTGTCTACACAAAGCCTGAAATGAAGGACAAGCCATGCACAGATGGTTCCTGTCTACACAAAGCCTGTTCAGAGCTTTGGATCAATGTGTGGATGGAAGAGCAGGGCCAGTTTAAAGGGGTGGGCTTGATGGACTCCTCGTGTTGGTGGGTGGCCCAGCCCTTCCACGCCTGTTTATTTCCACCAGTCAGACAAGGGCAGACTTACTAGAGGAGGATAGCAGTGGTAGCAGTGCTCCTTCAATGCGTGTTGGGCAGATGCCATTGTAATTGCCCACAATGCACCAGCAGTTTTGCCCCAACATTATGGAAAATGATAATGGCTTCTGCCTTGTGCTCATCAGAAGGGCGTTGGGAAAGGGAGCCCGGCACAGTGACAGTGGCATCCGCTGTGGTGGGCCCTCTGCAGCTGCCCAAGGATGCCACCTGCTGATGCCAGACCTCAAAGGACCGGTGGGCACAATCCCACTCTCCCTGCAGGCATTAAGGACAAAATCGCAAAGGGGAAAAATACAGTTCATATGGGAACTACATGACATATGGGAACTACATTAGATATGGATGGGAGGAAGGGAGGGAAGTGGATGGGATTGGTCAAAATGAATGAGTGTGGGGGCACAGGTTAGCCCCACCTACAGTGGCCCCATTCCCATGGGAGGAAGCTTCAGACCTTTGTGCATTCAGACATGACTTTAAATGTGTGTCGAGCCACTATGTCTTCTCATTTTTTCATTTTTACTCTGGAGCAGGGATGGGCAAATTTGCAAGGCTCAAGCTCATTGCGGTTTTCCGATTTCAAATTTTCATCACTGTTTTATTCATTTTTTTTAAAAAATAAATCTGTTATAAGGGGGGAAATGCAAATGCAAAAATGTGTGGTACTCTGTGGTATCCCCCCTTCCCTTGGTGCCCTAAGCACATGCTTATGTTGCTTAATCGTTAATCCAGGGTTGGGGGCGGCGCCAAAACATGCAGGAATGTTGGGGCAGGGTGGTGTGCATGTCCCAGGCCTCCTACACACTATGTGCCCTCACAGGTTGAGCCTGAACACTTGAACAGGGCTTTTTCGTCAACCTGGATTCAGTGTGAAATGGTCATCTGAGCTCTCTATCCTGGGCCAAGGCGCTGAATCAAAGTGATCTTTTTGAACTATTGCAGCAGCATAATAGGTTGGAAACATGTTGCATGTGCACTGTCAAAAGCAGAATAGATGAATGCTACTTTCTTTCTACATTGATTTTTATTTTGGTATAAAGTTACAAATACAGGAAAGAAAAAGGAAGAACACACACATAACAATGCAACAAGATCCCTAATTAAAGGAACCTCACTGATTGCAGTCTTCATGGTTAAGCCTTTGGGACAATTAAAGAAAATAAAAGCCTATGGAGAAGCTCAGTAACAATTGAGAGAGTTTGGACGTGTAAGTTATGTAGCTGAATCATAATCAGGGGGGAAAAATATAAGCATCTGTATTTGATTGGAATGTGATTGGCTTCCAGGTAGGGGATAAACGGAAACCCTGGTGCCATAACATCCCAAATTCAGAATGTTGAGCAGATTTTCTTGTCATTAGAATTACTATTTTAACATTGTAATGAAGAGAATTGTCGTACTGTGTATTTTAGCTTTGTAGATAAGATATAATTTATTTATGGATCACTGTCTTTTAACCCCCTAAGTTAAACCCCAATGGGTCTTCTTCTTTTTAATTCTAACTGCATATATTTAACTGCAAAAAGCTCCTCAAGAAGATTACATGATGACAATTGTTTAACAAAGGCTGCAGTCCAAGCACCTGAACGGGGCCTACTTCCATACACATACGGTTAGGATGCAAAGGTGTTAATCAAATAGGACTGATTTAATTTTGGGATGGTAATATATTTTGAATTATAGATTTTGCACTGGCTCTGGATTTGACATCTACAGAGCATTTACCCCCCCCTAACTTCTAAGTGGTGCATTAATTGTACACATTAATTGTGTGTAGTTCTACCCAGAAGTACAAAAATCCAGTTTCTCAGTTGCCACCGTTGATTTAGTTGCCACAAACAACTGAAAAATTGCGCCTGGCCACTGGCACCCCAGTTAGTGGAATAGCACGAAGCAGGTGTCTACTTTGTGGAGGGAATCTACTTTGTGGTGGAGCAAATGCTCTGTATGGAAAATTCCAGGTTCAATCCCAGTATCGCCATTTAAAGGATCTCCGCCAGCAAGGGATGGGAAAAGCCTCTGCCTAAGACTCCGGACAGCTGCCAGTTAAGACTAGAAAATACTGTGGTAGATGGACCAATGCCATGACTCAATAAAAGAGATTCATATGTACGGTACTCTTCCAGTGTATGTTGCTGGATGTACAGTCTGTCTACCTCTTCTTACATCATTAACTTTTCACACAGTTTTCTCCCTTTTTTAATACAACTTTTTTAGACCCACCATGCTCATTCCCACTCCATTCTTCTTTCCCCATCATTTCTACACAGTATTGTTGTGAACTTATGGGGTGGTGGTTGGACAAGAGAGGGTTAAACCAGCTGGCCAGATCTGGCCAGGCACAGCTTTTTTTCTTAGGTAGACTACAGGTGAGATATTGCCATGGGAACTAAATAGTTAGCTTATTGCTTCTTGATACAGGATAGGTTGTGGAATGTTCTGAATAGGAAATGCATGAAAGGCGGGGGGAGCCTTTCTCTTCACTCTTCCAGCTAAGGATATTCAATCTACCGTAGGTGTTTGTGCATAAGAAGGAAACAAAAAATGGACAGAGACTGCAATTTGAGTCAGAGACACAGAGGGAGAGATGAGAGCTGAATCTGGGTTCTGTGAGAATCTTCTGTTGCTGGCTATCTCCAGCCCTGTTCAGGCATTTGGCTTGAAGAGGATACACAAACATGAGTAAAAGGGATGGAGTCATGTGTGTGCTGGCCCAGCCCCCTACATCTGTGCATTCTCTGGCCCCACTCCTTCAGTCCCCAACAACTTCCCCACATTAAGCAGAAAGGATTGAAGAGAGTTTCTACTCGTGTTCACTTCAAGGTGAGTAAACCTCTCGTTGCGATGGGGGCCCTGCTTTGATAGGCTCCGTCATGTGAAGACTTCCAGTCACATTCAAATGAACTTGAGTAGAGACTGTCTTCAGACCTTGCCGCTCAATGTGGCAAGGTCAGAGGTTGAGGGGTCAGGGCCCGGCATGCATGGGGATGTAGGGGGCAAGGTTAGGATGCGTGGCAACCCTTTTACTCATGTTTGTGTACCCGTTAGGCTGAATGCCTGAACAGAGCTTCCTTGGCAATCTGATGTGAGTGCAGTGGACTTTGGCTGTGTGTTGGAGTGTTGGAATGTGTTGGAGCCAGGTGTAGGCAACCTTTTTGGGCTGTGGGCACATTTGGCAATCTGAGAAACTACCCTGGGCACCACCACAAAATGGCTGCCGTGGGAGGCATGGCAAAAGGCAAGTAACCTGCCCCAAAGAGCGAGCATAAGGCAGAGGTGTGGGGTCTGAGCCACAACACATTAAACAACTCCTGTGAACACAGTGTTTTCAGCAGCAACAAAAACCTATTTCACAGCAATTCAGCTGCCGGTAAGAAAATATTTAAAATTTAATTTAAATTAATAAAAAATAAAAAAGTTGGGGAGTTCAGTCACCTTGTTAGGTGCTAAGAAAGATGTCTAGGGACACATTGGTGCCCATGGGCACCACACTGCCCATCCCAGATTTAAGCTGTGCCTCCATCTAGGTTCAACCTGTATATTGGTACCAAAATGCTAATATTACAAAATGGAAAGAAGCCTCCAGCAACCTCCTTCGGAAGGGAACCAAACCTGGGTATGCATGCAGTGCTGCATGCCCGGGACCTTCCGGAGCTCGAAGGATTCCGATATTTTCTTCCCTACGCCACACCCTCATTTGAACCTTTCCACTTCCCTTTCCTTCTCCCTTGCTCTCTTCAAAATATACACCCCTTTCCCCTCCCCAGGTGAATGAAGACATGAGACGCTGCTGGAAGGATGGGATAAATGGGCAACAGCTTTTATTAGCTGAACAAGATGTGCAATGAGCATAGCATGTTAGCCACAAGCTAACGACACTTCAGTGCAGCTCCCTGACTTTGTAAACAGCTGGGAGGATGCCTCTCCCGCTGTCAATTCCATCCTGGCTCCAAGCGCCAGACCAGTGTGCTGACTGATCCTTGCTCGCCTTAAAGGTGTGGTGAGGAGGCACCTGGTTTCCCTATGCCATCATAACTGCACAGTTCAAGATATGATGGGAGTGCCATGGTCTAAGGCAGTGTTCTCCAACCTTGGGTCCCCAGATGTTTTTGGTCTACAACTCCCAGCATGCCCCAGACAGCTACGCTGGCTGGGGCATGCTGGGAGTTGTAGACCAAAACATCTGGGGACCCAAGGTTGGAACACTGGTCTAAGGGTAGCTCCCCTCCCATAGCCCATCTCTCTGGTCTGATGAAAGGCGTCAGTTGGATGAACTCCCCTTCACTATAAATACCTTAGGGAGCTCACCTGGGTTGCCTCTGACAGGAATGTACATGAAAAAATTGTTTCAGATCATTTTTAATCAGGATTTACCCATTTCACACTTTCCGGACCAAGCACAGACTTGAACACAATCTGCGGTTGAAGTCCGTACATTTCCGAGCTTGCAGCGTGATTTGTGGGACAAACAAACAAAAATGTATTCAGCAGCACACGTACATTTGAAAAATGTGCCTGACAAAGTGCGTACTTTTGAAAAATGCACACAAACTCACTTTAATTAATGAGAGAAGGATGCGCACATTTCAAAGATGTGCACCATTGATGTGTAAATTTGGGGGGGAAATATGCATGAAAATACGCACACATTTTTGTGCAAAAGCAACAACAACAACAAAAACCTCATAATCTGAAATGGACACGAGATGGAACATGGAAATGGACACGAGATGGTGACCAGCCAGATGGGTGATTCATAAATGTAATAATAAAATAAATAAAATAAGGTGGAATTTGGAGACCTTCGGTGAGCTCGAGTTTTGCTGATTTGTGCATCCCTGCTGATTACCCACCCTGTACCAGACAGATATGCCAAATTAATATTGCTTCCAGATCAGACAATTTAAAGCTACTACTAAGCCACTGTCCCAAATACTACAGCATAAAGTAGGCAAAAAAGGCACTCTCAATTTTGCCAGTTGTGAGGGCACTAAAAAAAAAAGTCCTACGCAGCCCCACAAATGGAACCTGGCTAACCCCATGCTGCGGATTATTAGAGGGGTATATCGGTACATTTTTGTTTGTTTGTCCCACAAATCACACTGCAAGCTCGGAAATGTACGGACTTCAACCGCAGATTGTGTTCAAGTCTGTGCTTGGTCCGGAAAGTGTGAAATGGGTAAATCCTGATTAAAAATGATCTGAAACAATTTTTTCATGTACATTCCTGTCAGAGGCAACCCAGGTGAGCTCCCTAAGGTATCTTTATAGTGAAGGGGAGTTCATCCAACTGACGCCTTTCATCAGACCAGACAGATGGGCTATGGGAGGGGAGCTACCCTTAGACCAGTGTTCTCCAACCTTGGGTCCCCAGATGTTTTTGGTCTACAACTGCCACTTGAGGGAGTGCATGGGGGAGAAGGAAGGAAGGCTCTCAAGGATGCTCTGTGTCCCCCATCTGATGGGCCGACACTTCCCCCCTCTGCATAGCATTGGCATCTCAGTATTCCCTCTAAAGGGGATAGAGGAAATTTCCCCACCCACCTAAAGGACACAAGTGAAAGAAACATCATCTCTCTCTCTCTCTCTCTCTCTCTCGAACAGACCCACAAGAACAGGAATCCTTCCTCACTGGCATAATATTTCCTGTTTTTTCATGCTGGTTCATAGAAAATCTGTCGGGCTCCTAAGTTCTGCAAAAAGAAGGAAAAGATGCATCCCTAGTTGCAATGTCTACTTATGAACCTTTTTTTAAATTATAGTTTTCCTTGAAGATTTACCAGCCCCAGACATATTGTGGTCTAGTCAGAATAAGGTGCATTCACCTCAGAACTTCACCAGTGTATGCATAGGGGGAAGCTGACAGAAAATAAAAAGAGAGAATGATGCTATACTCGCAAAAAGGCCAACAACTCTTAGAAAATGATCTATGTCTAATATATGTCCAATAGCCTTTAGGTTATATAGAGATGTCATTTTAGAACAACAAAAACACTTAAAATCTACTGGCTTGAAAATATCATGTATTCTACCTCTAGGGCATTCCAAAATCCTTTTTTTCATTGTGTCAATATCCTCTGGATCATTTGTACAGTTTGTACCACATATATTATTCATATTGACTATTTTGTTGTATTTCAGAGTCAACCCATCATTCTATGTTAATAGCTTGCTTTTAAAAAAATAAAAAATAAAATCCATATTTACTATTGCTTTCGGTATGTACACCTAAAATGGCAGTTAAAATGAAGAACTAGCTTGGATTAGAGTAAGAATTTGTAATTAGATGTAGTTGTGAAAGAGCAGCCTTATCAGAGCTGTGCCCATTGAACCCAATATTGCCAATATTGGCCAACTGTCCAGCCAGCCAAAGGTGACTTTAAAGCCAGTGACGTTAAAGCCAGTGTGGTGTAGTGGTGAGAGTGTTGGACTGAGACTCAGGAGATCCAGGTTCTAGTCCCCGCTCGGGCATGAAACTCACTGGGTGACTTTGGGCCAGTCACTGACTCTCAGCCTAGCCTACCTCAAAGGGTTGTTGTGAGCATAAGATGGAGAGGAGGAGGATTATGTAAGCCACCTTGGGTTCCTTGCAGGAAAAAAGGCGGGGTATAAATATAATAAATAAATAAATAAAATATTAATCAGAGAACCATGGACAGGAGATGTGCAAGCTAGTTCCAGTATCAGAGGCAGTATGTACACCAGTTGCTGGGGAACGTGGGTGGGAGGGTGCTATTGCACTCAAGTCCTGCTTGTGGGTTTCCTGTGGACAGCTGGTTGACCACTGTGTGAACAGCATGCTGGACTAGATGGACCCTTGGTCTGATCCAGCATGGTTTTTCTTACGTTCTTATATGTTCTTATTTCAGGAGTGCATACAGGTGTGCATGAGTGAGAACTGTACATTACCACTTCTCACATTGTTGCTACCTATGCTGAGGCATTCATGATTCTCATCACTTGGGAAATTGTAATGTGAGAATTGATCATAAAACAAGAGTGCAAAACCCTGAAAATGTCACTCCTATTCACTCTCTTATCACGTTGCTGCTCTTGTAATGTGCCTCGGCCTCCGCACATGTGAAATGGGAATCATGCAATCTGTGGATATCATTTTCTATGATGAGAACTTAATTTATATTCTACAAAGGGATCAGAGATACACTTATGTATTTTGCTAATGCGCACACAAAGCACCCCTGAAAAACCTCTCTCTCTCTCCCTCTCTCTATCTGTGTGTGTGTGTGTGCGTGACCGCACAGGGGAGACAGATCGGTCCCAACAACTACCACTATGCAAGCACCCACGTTGCTTAATCCAAAAGCCCATGCAGCTTCTAGCTCTCTCCTTCCTTAGGTCCAGTCTCACTGCCTGCAATCTCTATTCTCCCAAAAATAAAGATCGTGGGTGGAGTGGACTCCACGTTTGGGGTCTTTCACCAACCTGCACTCCTGCAGCCTCCTGCTGCCACTCTTTTCATCCAGGTGCGGGTTGCCAGTTTGCCCAGGAAGCTTGCATGCAGAGCAGGAGCAGCACTAAAACTCTCTTCCCCATCCCTCCCACACCAACTAAGTTGTTACGAAGCAACAATGTGTATCTGTTGTCACAGCTCTGTGTATCTCTACAATCAGGATATTAAAGACGCATGGGGGCTGGTTTTCTTGGGGGGGTTAGTACTAGCAACCCTATTCATCATCCGGGATTTTAATCCCCCACTGCTTCTTCATTTCCCACCAACCCCCATTCTGAGAAACAAATGGTCAGTTTATAACCACTGCAGCTGAACTCCGTTTCTTCATTCTCTTGGGGGGGGGGGGAGAGAGAGAGAGAGAGAGAGATGAAGGAGGAAGGGGGGGAAGCCAGAGCACTCTTCAGACAGAAAAATGTCTTGCCTAATGTCAACAAATGGCCTTCCCTTTTAAAAAATGAGCTCCACATTTCAAGTGGCACTTCCTCTGTCATCACCACGGCTGCCTTAAACTTTTGAACCCTGTCAGCAACTGCGTTTGTGGCTAGAGCGAGCCGAAGGCGTGGGGGGGTGGGAGGGAAGAGAGAGATTCGTGGGCAGAGGCGGAGGGAGAGGCCCACCCCTTTCACCACCACCGCTGCTGCCGCCCCAAAATAAAATAAAAATAAAAGGCAGAGTTGAAGAATTCTCCCGGGGACGATTGAGCACTATCAAACCCAACTGCAGTAATACTTTACTGTCTGCTGCAGATATTGAGCCCTCGTCGCAGTAATTGTCACGGTGACAGAGCTGGGAACACTTGCTGTAATTAGGACAGTTGTTTTGTCATGTGTAACGATCTGAAGAGAAGCAAGGAAAAAGAGGCGAATGAGCACTAATCTGCTGGTAGCATAGAGGAGGAGAGCCAGGCGTAGGCATCACGGAAATGCCGCACAGGGGCTCAACTGCAAGGAGCCGGCCTTTTCGGAGGGCGCATAAATAAATGTTCAAGTGGAAGCTTTGGCATCACCCAGGCCCAGGTAGATTTTTCATGGCAGGGACTTATAGAAAGTGAATTCACTCAAGTGTGTGGGCTAAGGAAACCCTCATTACACCATGGAGTGTCTTTAGGACCTTCTCATTCTCAGTTATCACTCGATACCGTATAGGGCACAATCCACCTTCTTTTAAAAAAAATGTATAAATAAAATTTCTCCTTTTTTTCAGTGTGTGTGGCCACACTGGAGAGACAAATGGGTCCCACCTGCTACCAATATGCAGGCACCCACTTCGCTTAATCCAGCAGCCCACATGGGGAAGAACGCATTAGGAAGAATGGCACAAGTCCCAAATTTGTGCAGGAGAATTTGCCTCTTTTCCTTTATTTATTTTTTTTTAAAAAAATACATTTTATTTAGTTATTATAAACTACATACAACACTGTAAAACAAAAACATACAACTACAGTAAATCATAAGGTGCACACACACCCCTACCCGCCTAGGGACCGACTGATATACTTCCATCCCCTTACCTTCATTTAGTTTTATTTAATGTTTATTTATTATTTATTAATTATATTTTTGTACCGCGCACTGGCCGAAGCTCTCTGGGCAGTTCACAATTAAAACCATAAAATGCAAGACGATAGAATACAATATAAAATTTTAAAAGTTTAAAACTATAGTATAAAGATAAAAATAATAACCAAATAGAACCTAGCTGGGGTGCAAAGATTTAAGATATCATACCAGATTTAAAACAGAAACTGAAAAACTCAAATGCCTGGGGAAATGTAGGCACCAGGCGAGCCTCTCTGGGAAGTTCATTCCACAACCAGGGTGCCATAGCAAAAAAAGGCCGTCTTCCTAGTAGCCACCCACCTCACTTCTTTGCGGGGGGGGGGGGCTACTGGTGAAGGACCGCTGAAATTGATCTTAGGGATTGGGCAGATGTATATGGGAGGAGACGATCCTTTCCCAACCCCAAGCCATTTAGGGCTTTGAATGTTAATACCAGCGCTTTGAATTGGGCCCAGACATGGACTGGCAGCCAGTGCAGATGGAAAGGAAAAGTACTGGCATAATATGATCCTGTTAACAGTCTCACTGTCTATTTTGACCAGCTGAAGTTTCTGAACCATTTTCAAAGGCAGCCCCAAGTATAATGCATTGCAGTAATCCAGACGAAAAGTTACCAGAGCATGGATGACTGTAGCTAGGCTATCTCTGTCCAGATAAGGATGTAGTTGATATATCAGCTTAAGCTGGTAAAAGGTGCTCCATGCCACCAAGTCCACCTGTGTCTCTAGTGACAATGCTAGATCCAAGAGCACCCCCAGACTACGAACCTGATTCTTTAGGAGGAGTGCAACCCCACTATAACAGATCACTTAGTTGGGCAGGTGAACTATCCACTAACAGTACCTCCATCTTGTCTGGATTCAGCCTCAGTTTATTGGCCCTCATCCAGTCCATTACCACAACCAAGCACTGGTTCAGAATGCCCACTGCCTGACCTGGGTTTGATGAAAAGGAGAGATAGAGCTGGGTGTTATCTGCATATTAGTGACACTCAGTCCATATCTCCTGATAACCTCTCCCGGCAGTTTCATGTATATGTTAAACAGCATGGGGGATTAAATATAGCCTGTGGCATCTCGTGGCATAACTGCCAAGGGACAGCACAATAATCCCCCAGCACCACCTTCTGGAATCGGCCATCCAAGTAGGTGAGGAAGACTGCAGTGCAGTACCTCCAACTCCCAGCCCAGATAATCTATCCAGAAGGATACCATGGTTGATGATATCAAAAGCTGCTGAGAGGTCCAAGAAAATCAACCAGGTTACACTCCCCCTGTCCCTCTCCCAGCAAAGGTCATCCCACAGGGTGACCAAGGAAGTTTCCATTCCAAAACCAGGCCTGAATCCTGATTCTAATGGATCTAGATAATCTGTTTCATTCAAGAAGAGTGCCTGGAGTTGGCCAGAAAACACCTGCTCAAGCACCCTGCCCAGGAAGGGGATATGAGCAACCGACCTATAGTTGTTTACATTTTCTGGGTCCAAGCTAGGCTTTTTCAGAATTGGTCCAATATCTGCCTCCCTTGAAGTGGCTGACACCACTCCCTCTTTCACGGAGGAGTTGATAACTTCCTGGACCCAGCCGGACTTCCCCTCCCTATTAGATGTAATAAGCCATGGCACATGGCACAGGTGGTTGACCAGACTTGACCAAGCACCTTGTCCACATCCTCGGACCTCAACAACTGAAGCTCATCCAATAAAACTGAACCAGATGGTGCTCTGGACACCTCTACTATTGGAACTGCATTAACTGTGGTGTCCAAGTCATGATGAATGCAAGTGGCTTTATCTTCAAAGTGTTGTGCAAACATGTCACAGTGTGCTACCGAGGTTTCTACCACCTCTTTCCCTGGCCCAGATTGCAGAAGGCCATGAACCACTTGGAAAAGCTGGGATGGATGACACACTGAAAGCGGTGGTGGAAAAGAACTCCCTCTTTGCCGCCCTCACCGCCACAGAGTAGGCTCGATAATGAATTCTAACCTGTGTTCAGTCGGACTTGGCATGAGTCTTCCTCCACCTGCATTCTAACCATCTTCCCTCTTGCTTCATTGCCCTCAGCTCCGATGTCTACCACGGAGTTGCTTGGGCTCTGCTCAGAGGGAGAGGGTGCATGGGAGCAATCGTGTCAACTGCCCTAGTCACCTGTGCATTCCACAGAGTAACAGAGCTTCGACAGGACCACCAGCCATACCAGCAGGAAAATCCCCCAGAGCCCTCTGGAATCCATGAGAATCCATTAGCCCCTGAGGGCAGACCATTTTAATGGGTCCCTTGCCCTTGCAGAGAGGAAAGGCTGCCGAGAGTCTAAATCTCATTAAGAAATGATCTGACCATGACAAAGAGATAGATGTCAATTTCCCCACTTCCAGATCACCATCTTCCTGCCCAGTCGAGAAAGAACATAAGATGAGCCATGCTGGATCAGACCAAGGATCTATCTAGTCTAGCATTCTGTTCACACAGTGGCCAACCAGCTGTCCACAGGAAACCCACAAGCAGGACTATGAATGCAAGTGCACCCTCCCACCCACCTTCCCCAGCAACTGGTGTACATAGGCCTACTACCTCTGATACTGGAAAACCAGATCAAGCGTGTAGGCCAATCACATCTTGGGACAGCCCCATGGTTGTCATGGTGGCCATAAAGTCCTGAGCCACTCTGGATCTGATGTGCTCAGCATGGAAGTTGAGATCCCCCAGAACCATCATGCAAGGGGACCTCAACACCAAGTCCAAGACTACCTCTGTCAGCTCAAGCAGGGAGACTGAAGGGTAGTAGGATGGGCTGTACACCAGCAGAATCCCTGATACAAACATTCAGGGTCGGCACTCGAATAGACAGGAAGCCTAGTGAGGGAGATAGAATCTCCGTGGACCACAGCAACCACCCCTCCCCAGCCCTCATTCTGGTGTTGGTGCTGCATTGAATGCCCAGGAGGGCAAAGCTGGGAGAGACCAACCCCTCCCAGTTCCCCCACCCAGGTCTCAGTAATTCACACTAGGTTGGCCCTCTCAACCACAATTAAATTGTGAATAAGAGAGGTGTTTTTTTTGGCCATCGTGGCATTCGGCAGCAACACCACCAGACCCCAGGGCAAGCTGGTAAGGCAGTCAGGAACTGTCTGCTTGCAGGAAGAACCAGAAGAAGGGACAGACGTGAGGTGTCTAACCCCCCTTCTCCTCAGTTGGCCTGTTAATCCCTCAACACCATACCTCCCCCTACCTGTAACAACACTTATGGGGGCACCCCCATCCCTCCCCAGGCTATCCAGTGAATTTCCCAGGCACATGTTAAAAAATCAGTTTAAAATAGATAGTGAAGGGTGCAACAAGGACACAATCTTAAAAACCCACGCACCAAGCTTATCAGGTGTGCATTCACAGGCAGAAACTGAGCCCTCACCTTGTCTACTATCCCCCCAAACTCAGCTCTTACCAGAGCTTGGGCTGAAAGCTAACACACACCCCACCCTCAGGCATTCCTTGCTCTCACCCAAGAGAACCCACAACTAACAGCCCACATTAAAAAATCACTCTACAGGGGGATGTGCATTCGGTGAGGTTGGCAGAGCGACAGCTGCTTGGAAGCAGGGGACCATATGTACTCCATTCCAGTTCCTTCCGTGTGCCACAGTATCTTGTGTTCTGCCTCCTGCTGGCCTCCCATCTGGCTCACGCCTTTGTCCAGGCCCAACCTGGATGGGAGGGAGATGAAACAGCCAGGAATCAGGAGCCCTAGGTGAAGTAAGGTAGCCACATCCAGCATCTTCAGCCATTGCCATGTGCCCAGCATAAATTAATAAAGATATATATATATATATATATACATACATATATATATACACACACACATACACACACGTACACACACATATACATATATATAATAAAAATCAGTAAATACAAGCGACAATAGTGTGTGTGTGTGTGTGTGTGTGTGTCTGTAAAATGTTTCATCCATTTAAACCAGGGGTGGGCAACACACAAGCCCTGCCACCCCCTGCTGCAGCCCATCCAACTGGCTAATTTTGACCCTTTGGGTGCTCCATAGTGCTACAAACGCCTTTTTAAAAAAAATTCTTCAGCACCCGCAGCAGGGGTGCAGCCTGTGGGATGGTGCAGGGGGCAAAAATGGACCCTGGACCTCCCACAGTTGTCCTCCCCTGTTTCAAACAGTTGGAGGTGTTGTCATTCCACAATGCTTCCTTCGTGTTTTATCTGCTGCTTCTGCTGCTGATTTAGTTTATGTCTATATTTATATCTACACACACACACACACACACGCGCACACATGCACACACACATACATATTCTTCTCCCAAGAGGGAGTCTGAATCATCAGACTGAATCATCAAACTGTGAGTTATCACGCCTCTACTCATGATCAGACTCTTTGCAGTGGTGTTTCTATTTATTTATTCTTAAGAATGTCTGTCTTGCTTTTTGCATTTACGAATTTCCAAGGCAGCTCCCAATTAAGCCAGGGTGCAACCTTTAATTTGTTGGACTACCGTTCCCATTATCCCCAGCCAGCCTAGCCAATGGTTGAGGGTGAATGGACAACATGTTTTTTAAATTTATTATTATTATTATTATTATTATTATTATTATTATTATTATTATTTAAACAGAAATACATATAAAAGCACCATCTTAGAAGAGGGATTCCCCTTCACTCTTACACTGGAGGGAATGCCTCTTCTAACATGATGCCTGCGGCAGGACATATATGCACCTTTTAGAAAGAAATCATGTTTTAGCCTTATGGGGACTTATGGTTTGCTGCAAACCAGGAAAAGAGGGAATGTCAGCATGTGAGGGAAGAGACAGTGTACAAGTTCAAGATCCACTGAAGGCTTGTTCACATAAAATCAAACCATGCTTTGCCATTATGTCTGGACTGAGCTTCAGTGTCCCATAAGCTATTTAGATTTACAGGTATATAAACCAGTTTGTCAGTGCATGAGTAGATAAACATTGCCACATAGTGCATTCCACATAATGATATAAATGCTAGCTATGCTTACATGTAGGAAGAATGTCTGAAGGCAATGCCACTGGGCAGGAAAATTAGCAGAGTTCATTTAGAGGAATATGTCACCCATAAGGAATTCTTATCAGCATTATTTGAAAATACAAAGTGCCTTTTGTATTTTACCAAATTTCTCCCCCCCACACACACACACACCTTCCCCCACACTTTAATATGGACCAGGAAGCTTCCTGTCGACACTCTCTGTGGACTAGGCAGGCATTCTCTTTTGGTGCTGATTTAATGGTACCGTGTAAAATATCCAAAGATTACACTTTGGGAGAATGGAAAGATTGAGGAAAGCTTGCATGGTAACAATAGCATCGCAATTTGCTCCCCTTGTAGCAAATTGATGTTTTTGTGGGGTAGAAAGACTTGCAATAAATGAGCTGGGAAAGCCTTCCAAAAGCAATTGTATTCCTTAATACAATTGCGATCTGCATTGGCCTTTGAGTGGTTAAGGTCTAAAGGCAGCGACTCATAAAAGCCTACATTTCTGATAGAACAATGTAAGACACTTACCTCTTTGAATAGGCCTGAGCCAGTTTCCAGAATGCCTGCTTTTTTTTAAAACAAAAGCATTGTGGTTGTTGACAGCCCGAGATGGGGTGCAGATTGGCAGCTGAGACTGAATTAAAATGTGAGCTGCAGGCAAGAGATGATAACTTCTAACAGATTTCCAGAAATGTCTTGGAAGCCAGAAATTGAAAGGGACCAAAGGGCTATCGTTACCCTGCTGTGAGGATCTGGCACAGTTCGTTTTAGCCATTTCCCACCTAAAACCTCCACCTGATTTTCTCTAGCCCACCAATGGCATGCCCCTATTCCTCCAATCTAGTTCACCATCTTTGAAGCTGGCTAGAGGTGGCCCACTAGGCATGGAGCCCCAAATCTTTCATTTGGAGCCCCAAATCTCTGGGAGGCCATCTGCCCCACCACCCTGCTGTCCATGGGCACTTGCTGAAATAAAGGAACAGGGGGCCCTGAGGATCTTTGTTGCACCTGATCTCCATGGATTAGCTGGCTTTTGGCCCACATGTGCTTCATCTCCTGCTTCCCCCTCCATTGAATCTTTCTGCCTGAGGTTTTTTTCTGAAATCAAATGCCCTCCTCTCCCCTGTCCATAAATCCCTTCTTACAAATAGGGTTGTCCTTAGAAGACAGGGTCCTTTAAAGACACACACAGAGAGACTTTAGGGCATATGTAAATTAGCATATGCAAATGTGTGCTCTTTTTTGTGCCCTATGGGCCTGAGCCCCAGATCTTTTGGGGACTTAGCTCCTCCCCTGAAGTTCGCCACAGCACAAACAACATAGATGGAGTGTGAACATGGCAGTTGCATGTTGGAGGCACCATCCCCTATTGTTTCTGACATGATGGTAATTGTTTAAAGCAGTGTTAGGCTTTTGTTGATGGTGAAGATGGTACCTATAAAATGGCAGCGCATGGGTGTTCCATGTATTCATGCCCACATACTCACAATGCACACATGTGGGTTGCACTAACTTTGACACATACGCATGCACACACACGCCCATCACTCCACTCATTGCCACCAGCTTTTAACTGAACCGGCGACAAATCTAAGAGATGGCAACATCCCGATAGCAGTACTGCCTGCCACTAGTAGCAAACTGTCCCAAATCTGATCAGTAAAATGAACCCCAATCTGCCATCTGCCTTAATACCGAGTAATCCTTCGGCAGAGCTGTCCAGGAATCAGCCTCTCTACCAGGATGGCCAATACAATCTCTAACACAAGGCACCATGAGCAGATGGTGAATACACTTTAATCATGTGCTTGCAGCGCAAATACTATGCTTATGGATACCTGAGGGCAACCCCTGTAACAAAACTCGGCGGCACAAATAACAATATTCTCATACATATTGACATAGGGGATTTCTACCTGTTGGATTGACCGTGCAAGAATAACATGAGATACTATATTGCTGTGCTGTCATTAATTTTGTTCTTGTTTTTGTATATTTCTGTTGTTTTTCTCCAAGAAAGGAAGCATCTAATTAACAAATGGATTAATCCCATTCTTCTCTCTTTCTCCTTTCCTAATCAAATTTCTAATGTTCCTGTCAGTGCAGTACCTAGGTGTAGCAGCTGGAGGGAGGTGCTTGCTAGATGACCTAGCACTTTCCTCAGCTGCATGATTATTACCCATTGAAAAATTTGGTTTGCTCTGAAATGCACACACAGTATTTCTCATTGGTTGGCTATGCTGAAGAGTCTGATCTGATCTGAGCCGGCATAAGCCACACAGTGGTATTCAGTGGTATAATACTAAAGATGGGAAGAGTTGATGGATTAAATTCTCTCTCTCTCTCTCTCTTACACTATCTAGCTGCCGAGAGGGACCAACCTAACTTGTATTACATCTTGAAGCCAACATAAAAGGGGTTGTGTTGATGCAGCATGCATGGACTTCTCATTGAGTTCATATTAAGAATACATAGATGCATAGATCATAGAGCTGTAAGGGGTCTACAAGGCCATCAAGTCCAACCCACTGCTCAATGCAGGAAACTAGAGGAGGGGTCTCCCATCCAAGTAATAACCAGGCCTGACCCTGCTTAGCTTTCCTCACTCAGACAAGCTGAGCCAGCGTGAGCCACAGGCCTGTATGGCACTCTCATTAAGTTCAATAGGCAAGGATAGTTCAGTACAAGGATAACACAGACATAGGTCCCACATAGTCATGGAGGGTGAGGAATTTGTTCAGTTCACATTTGAATGTGAACTTGCTTGATTTCATACTTTCGAACTATGTGGACTCTCCCAGTCTGGAGGCATTCAAGGTGCGGCTGGACAGACATCTGTCAGAGATGCTTTGACCTGGATTCCTGCATTGAGCAGGGGGTTGGACTCGATGGCCTTGTAGGCCCCTTCCAACTCTACTTTTCTATGATTCTATGATTCTATGTGAACCGAAACTCAATTCGCACATCTCCAAATTTTGTAATGGGCTTCTCCAATTAAAAAATGCATACAAAGATGTGTATATTAGGGGACAGTTCACACACACAAAAACATATATACATGTAAATAACATTTTTTAAAAGCATAATATTAGGAAAATTGCTTGCAAAAATGTTTACATTAGGCAAAACTGTGTACAAATGCATGTATTAAGAGAAATATGCACAAAAATGTGTAAATATTTTCATGCAAACTTTTCTTTTTTAAAAAAAATCTGAACATTTGGGACAAACTGAATTTAAGACTGAAAAAAATGAGAAACTGAGAGGAACTGAATCTGGCAGATACCGGCTTCCCTAGCTTACAGAAGGGACCCCAGTGGCTGGTTTGAAGATCCCTAGATAACAAACAGTCATGAACCCACGTGTCCTAGAGGCAAACACATTGGTGGGTAACCATTTTCTTTCTCTGGGATTTTCTCTCTGCCACCACTACTGTTTACAGAATTGCTCATCTTCCAGCATTATCACTCTTTCCCATTCCTTGCCTGCTTGCTAAGTAAGAACCCATACCGGAAACAAGTGTTTATATCTTCTTAGGGCTACTGCTTCTACTAGGATGCTTTTGGTTTGGACTTACCAACTACTTAGATCTCCTCCTCTTCATCGCCCCTCTTCCCTGCCTCAATGCTCCAGGGCATGGCTGGGGAGGAAAGGGGGAACAGTTGCTCTAGCAGGACACAGAGTGTGACAAAAAGAGGGAATGTTAGGACCCAGTGATGACTAGCAAAATGTCTTTGATGGGTTGTCTCTCTCTGAAAACTGGATCCTAGGGATAAGACCCTAAGAAGAATCCAAGCCATTGTCACAATAAAGCAGCCTTCCCCAAGCTGGTACCTTCCAGATGGTTTTGGACTACAACTCCTATCAGCCTCAGCCAGCATGGCCAATGGTAGGGAGTGATGGGAATTATAGTTCAAAACTTCCAGAGGACACCAGGTTGGAGGAGGCTGCAGAAGGCCATGCCAGAGAAAGGGAATTTGAGGAAACTGTGCATAGCACAGAAGCTGGCCTGGCACGCCTTTCCTTCTGTATGGTTGGAACAAAAATATTGCTAGATCAGATCCAAGTCCTGCTGCTTTCTGATGCTAAGTCTGTTCCAAAAATATGAAAGAGGTGAGTGTAGCATGAACTGGAATGTCCCTGGATTGAGCTATGGGCCATGCCAAAGGCCTCAGAGCAGAAGAGGGAAAGCCTAGTATAGCTTGGGGATATCTTCAAAACTATGCTAGGCCTCACCCTGCAAGGCTTCTGGCCTCAGAGGAGATAAGGGGAAGCCTAGCACAACGTGGGCATGTTCCCCTCTCAAGGATAAGGCTATCAATGGCTATTGGTCATGATGGCTATATATTACCTCCGGTATCGGAGGCAGTATGCCTCTCAATACCACTTGCTGGGGAACATGGGCAGGAGGGTTCTGTTGCACTCATGTCCTACTTGTGCGCTTCCCAGACAGCTGATTGGCCACTATGTGAACAGAATGCTGGAACACATAGGCCTTTGGTAGGGTGGCCACTTATGAATCACCAAAAACAGGACACCAATCTGCATAAAATTTGCACATTAATTTATGTGTAGATGCACATTTAGACATCATCATCATCATCATCATCATCATCATCATCATCATCATACATGTAGAAACACAGTACTTCTCAACACAGTATAGAAGACTGTGACCAGGTGACCTCTGCACCTTGCTCAGTCTGCTATTCAGGTGCTATTGATGGGCAACTTCAAGGCCCAACTCTTCCTTCTGATGGTTCTTTATCTTTATACTGGACTTGAAATAGACAACCCTTGAAACAAAGGATGCCTTCAAACAGAGAAATTTCTTCAATAAAAGAGGATACATGGCCACCCTAGCTTTGGTCTGATTCAGCATGGCTCTTCTTGTGTTCTTATGTTGCTATATATGCTCTGCAAATGACACCTCAGAGTAATAGGAACTGCCTATTATTTATATACAAATTAAAGGCTGTTTTGGCAAGCAGGGGACAAAGAAAGGCTGGAGACTTCTAGTATTTTCCTCAACTCCAATCTCTTGCTTCTCCTCAACTTTTCTCTTATTTCCCAATGGCTAAGGCCATTGCTGGAGCAAAGGTGAGGCCATACTTTTCTAAATCTTCCATGTGCTCTTGCACCCTGAAACCAAACTCTGAACAATGCTTCCCTCTGATTCCCAACTTAGAAGGGGATGTGGAAAGGGGGAAAGTTCTTTACCTCCTTCCTCAACTCAGCTCTTGGTTCTAGCTAATGGCCACTCTAGCAACCCAACCATCTCTACTACTACTACTACTGTTGTTGTTGTTGTTATTATTAAAACATTTTGTTTGTTGAAGGTATTTTGAAATAAATAAAATAAAAATATGAGGGAAAGTAAATCCCTCATATATCAAGAACAGGCCTGTGGCTTATGCTGGCTCAGCTTGTCTGAGTGTGGAAAGCTAAGCAGGGTCAAGCCTGGTTGTTACTTGGATGGGAGACCCCTCCTCTAGTTTCCTGCATTGAGCAGGGGGTTGGACTCGATAGCCTTGTAGGCTCCTTCCAACTCTATGATCTATGAAATCACAAGAAAAGGGAGAATAACAACTAAGCAGAACAGTGATACAAAACATAATTGGTCAATTTGTTTCAATCCAGGGTTAAGTTTTGAAGACAGCAACTGGACAAGATGACAAATTGTGGTTATAGGTATACATTTCAGGAGAAATAAATATCAAGAGAAAAAGGATGCTGCAGTGGGGGTAGGGCCAGTAGCATCATTGTGGTGAAGTGATGGTGGCGTGGTTACTTATTTATTATCTTCCAAAGGACCGTGGAGAATGGGATCAACCTGCATAACAGATTAGGCATTTCTGTTGTTTTCTCTATTGACCAAAGAGAATGGAAACTACATCCTGAACATAAAAAAGGACCCTGCTGGACCAGACCAAAGGCCTCTCTAGTCCAGCATCTTGTTTCTCACAGTGGCCAACCAGATGCCTCATGGGAAGCCCACAAGACAGACACAAATAATGCAATTGCTTTCTGCTGTTGCTGTTCCCCAGTAACTTGTATTCAGAAGCATATTGGGGTATCTGCAGTAAATTTACTTGTGGGTATAAATGAACCTTGCAAACCAATGCAATATTGCCATCAGGTTAAAAACAAAAATGTCCCACCTGAATGTAATGGATAATGTCATGAAAATGCCAGGAGGCCAGAGATAGTTCATCACCTATGGAGTAACTGATTGCTGATAGTGCTCTGATAGTTAAAATTCTGGGCTCTTGTTTTCATTATCCTTTGACATCCCTTGGGTTTTTTTAGGGGAACCTCAGAAGTTATAATTTTCCTACATAGATATCATGCTTATGTGGGGTAAATCCAAGTTAGTGTGATTGGTTGGCTGATGTGTGCTTCCATGAAGCTTAAACAGGAGACTATCAGCGCACTTGTTTAAGCTTCATGGAAGCACACATCAGCCAACCAATCACACTAACTTGGATCTCCTCTCCTGTTCAGAGCCGATAGGATGAAAAACGTGGTCTCTGCCTCACCACAGCAAGTGAGGGAGGGGAGCAGGTGGTAGGACCAGGAAGAGAATGGATAATAAAAGTGGCAACTGCCTCTTTCTTGCTAAACTGGGGGGATTTGAAGGGTTTTGTCTACTGTCTGGGCTGAGAGCTGAGGAATCTCAGTACTAGTACTGATAGCGCTGTGCTTCAAAAGAACAACCATCATCATGGAGGGAAAATCTGTATATTGTGCACTACTGACGGTTGCTAATGGTGACTTAATCACTGCCTGCTCCAAGCTCTCCCCTGTTCTTCACAACCCTGCAAATGTTCTTTGTTTTTAAATGCCACTTCTCTCAGACACTATCACATTAGGCAAAAAGTGACCCATTCTGATGCTTGAGAGGATCTGCAATTAACATGCTGTGCCTAATCAGGTTATTAATGGGTTTGAGTTTTAATTCCTATAATATTTTCATCAGAAACAAACTCTTGCTCCAGCGTGCGTTAAGCCTCAGCGGTGCATCCTTGGGAAGTGGAAACCTCTCCCATGTTCCCCTCCTTTCAGATTCCCCCCGCCCAATCCACATTAAAGCATATGCTGTAAATCCAAAGACCTTTTACACACACATTATAGGAAAGCTAAATGACATTTTGTGTGATGAATTTGGGATTATTCCTTTGATCAAAGAATTTTGGGGCAGCTGGGCAATTTAGCTGTATCACTTTTATTAAATTTTAATGGACTTTTGTGGCATTCTATCCAGCCCTAACAAACTGTCAGTGTATTCAGAAGACGGATGGGTAGACTGGCTCTATATGATCTCCACCAAGCTGATAAGCAAGTGTTCCAAGGGATGTAAGGTCAGAGGGGGGAGTTTACTACAGCACGGAACCATTACTATGACCATAATGATTTTCTTTAGAACCAGAGCAGTGCAGAACTCTTTGTAGAATAAACATACATGAATTCCAAGTCCCTGCCCCAGGGAGCTTACAATAGACTACAGAGGAAAATGCAATGGAGGCAAGTATGCACAGGAAACAAACTGACAGAGAGCAACGGGGAATTGGAGAGACGAGGCTAACGAAGGATTAATGTGAACACAAATAGGGCCAAACTAGAAGCAGCTGAGCAGACGAGTGCATTATATACACACATCTGCTCCTTTCACGTATAAAGCAGATTTTTCCATGAAAAGGAGCATGCCTGTATAAGAAGGAACTACGTGCTTTGCAATATTTTCCCCAGTCCAGCTCACTTCCAGTATTGACCTAGGCTAGGACAAAAGTGCTTCAAGAATCAGAGCACCCTGAGGTGCTGGGAGAAGGTGGCTGGTTTTGCTCTTAATTTATTCATTTATTTAATGTATGTTTGAATCCCCACTCCACTCAATGAGTACTCAGTGAGGCAATTTACACTGAAACCAATCAAATAATAAGATACAATTTCAAAGGACTATAAACAAAACAGGTAGAATGCAAATATTACAGTAGAACAGGGGGACCCTCTAAAATCAAGGAGTGGCATTAATCATTGAAAGCTCAGCAGAATGGTACAGTTTTTACCAATTGTCTAAAGGCCAGTAATGAGGGTGCCAACGTCACCTCCCTCGCGAGAGTTCTCACCCTATGCTAGACTGGCCTTCCCTAATGGGGTGTCCTTCAGGTGTGTTGGACCTCCGGCCATGCTGGCTGGGAATGCTGGGAGTTGCAGTCCAACACATCTGGAGGACGCCATGTTGGGGAAGGCTATGCTAGACCTCCCACCCCTCACTTTACATGTGAATGTGGCAAACACAGGAATAAATACACATGGCTGTCCTGTCATATCTGACTTGGCCCTTAGGGGATGGGGATGAGGAGTAAGAGGTAAAAACAAAGGCTTCACAAAAGAGATGGAGTTTTAGCTGGGGTTTGGCAGAAGAGAGAGAAAGGGGAGGGTGATATTATGTGAGTGTTGTGCGGGAGAGTTCCAGGCATAAGGGGCAATAAAGGTGAAGGAGCAAGAAACTTCTGGGCAGTAAGACTGGAAGAGCAAAGGGTAGGAAGATCATGGGAAATTTGCTCCTATATGTACTTTCCCGTGCACCCTTTGGATTCCTAATGCGACTTAACCATTTACCAGAAGCATGGCTTGTTAATGGTGTAGTGGTGCCTTCCCGAAGGAAGCCTTTCCCACTATAAACCCACCAGTGTCCTTGAGTATTTAGAAAAGCTGTGAGAACTTTATTCCTCCAGGCATTTGGGAATTAGAGCTGTAGAGCTTTATTTGCTGCTGCTGCTGCTATTGTCAAGACCAGTGTCAGTATCTGACATCCTTGAGCAGCTGCCACCAGGGTCCCAGCACCCCAGCAGGGCCCACCACTGATGCCTGCCCCAGACACTCCATTAAAAGGCTTTTTCTAGCCAGACACTGATCAGTGCTGATGTCTGTCCCATTCTGTGGCCCCTGAGGTGCACAGGGGAAGCTGATAGCAATATCAAGACAGGAAGAAAGTAGGACCTTGGATAGCTCCAAGCAGGTCTTGCTGCCTGGAATTCTCTACTACTGGAATAGGAGCTTGTTGTCTCAGCAGGGAGCTAAAGCCGACTGACACTTTATGTAGACTGATAAGACCTATAGTGTGGTCAACTCTGCCCTTCCTGGAGGAGTTGACTGGATTGTTAAAGGGCTCTGATTTTGTAGCCTGAGATTTCTGCAAGGCTGGGGAGATGGAGGATCTGCCAAGGACTCATTTTCTGAACCAGAGGACAATGGGAGGGCTCTAGGTGGGAGGGCACTGACTGGCCTACCCCTGAGAAAGTAGCCTGTGCCTCATCGTCATCAGAATCTCACTGCACACTGGAAAGTCTGAGGGCTGGGAGTCATGACAGAGCAAGGCAATGGAAAGTTTGACAGGGAAGAGAGTGAGTGTGTGCTGAGTGTAGAAAGAGAATGAGAAGCTTATGTCAATTATAGATGGTTTGTCAAATGGTCCAAATCATTAGAGATAATACTGTAGCTGTGTGGGAGATAGGACATTGGGAACATAGGAAGCTGCTTTCTAATGAGTCAGACTGGACCACTTGGCTGTGGTTATCCGGGATTTCAGACGGGTCTTTCCGAGACCTACCTAAGAACATTCAAGCATGCTGGATCAGAGCAACTGCCTATCTAACCCAGCAGAGTGTTCACAGAGTGGCCAACCAGATGCCCATGGGAAGCCCACATGCAAGACCTTAGTGCAACAACACCCTCCTGCTCATGTTCCCCAGCAACTGGTATTCAGAGATATGCTATTTCTGATACTGGAGGTAATATATAGTCATCATGACTAGTAGCCATTGACAGATTTATTGTCCATGAGAGATGCCAGGGATTGAACCTGGGACCTTCTGCATGCAAAGCATGTGTTCTGTCACTGAGCCATGGTCCTTCCCCCAAAAAGGAGAGATTGGCCAGAATCACACAGGAGCTCTGGAACTCTCCAGCATGCGTATGATGTATCGTTAGCAAAAGCAGTTCTGCAGTGCTTTGTGGGATTCCTTGCCTGTATCCACATATGGTCCACTGGTTCATGCTTACTAGTGACAGTCCTGATTTTGTGGTATTTGACTTGTCCTATTTTGTCCCAGTTTTATCTTTGGGACAAAGTTTGCCTTTAAAAGAAGTTGTTAAGTGTAAGTTGCCCTTCAGGTTTCACAAGGGTTTTTTTTTTATGGGGCAGGGGGCGGGGGACAGCACAAGGACTTTTAACATGTAGACCAGGGGTAGGCAACTTGGCACCCTCCAGATGTGTTACAATAGAACTCACATCAGCTCCAGCCAGCATGGCTGATGGTAAGGGGTTATAGGAGATGTAGTACAAAACATCAGGAGATCATCAGGTCGCCTGCCCCTGATGCAGATTGAAAGAGAGTCCTTCAGATGAATACCCTGCCTTAGGGCTGGGGGGCTGCAACACAGACTTTCTCTCCATGCCACCACAGGTCTTGCTAAACTAGGAATGTGGCTCCTAGGGTTTCTCCTTCATGTTTTTCCTCTGGTCCTTTCATCTGCAGCCCTTCCCTGAAAACTGGGCTACAAGTGTGCATCATGGCTTGTTAACCATGAACAACCCAGAAAAAGAACCCATAGTTTGTTGTTGGGTTGTGAGCTGTGAGTTGTTCACCACAGTTTCTTATCTCAGCTGGGTTCTGACAACGTGATAACCCACGTTTCAACAACAACCCATAAATAACCCTTGAGTGTGGGTTTATCGTGTTGTCTGAACCCAGACAATGTGAGGAGGGAGTGGACAAAAGCAACAGAGGAAATGGGGTTGGAGGGGAGAGAATAACTATGTGGCTGCTTTGTCTCCCAATTCATCATGGAATTTATTTATTTCTTATATTTATTAATCGCCCATCTGGCCGGTTACCCATTGAAACATTGTCGGCTACAACCAAGTAAGTTCACCCCTTGTCTGTGATGATTGATGAGACAGGTGTCCAACCCTATCAGGAAATCCTTTGAATGGAGTGTGGCTTCTAGATTAGATATAAGTTGCGAACTTCCTAGAACCTGGGCCAATATAGATTCCATACCGCCTTTTGCAAAGCTTGCAAATCATTTCAGTTTATCCATAAGCTTCCTAGGCGCTGTGCCAGTGAACAGAACCAACAGAATGGTTCCAGTGTGGCGTAGTGGTTAGAGTGTTGGATTGGGACTCGGGAGATCCGAGTTCTAGTCCCTGCTCAGCCATGAAACTCACTGGGTGACTTTGGGCCAGTCACTGACTCTCAGCCTAACCTACCTCACAGGGTTGTTGTGAGGATAAAATGGAGAGGAGGAGGAGGATTATGTAAGCTGCCTTGAGTTCCTTGAAGGAAAAAAGGCGGGGTATAAATATAATAAATAAATAAATAAACTTTGTTTGCTCTCTGACTTAAGTGCTTCTTTTCCCTTTCAAATGATAAAAATCTATTTTTTTCCCCTAGCTCCAGTGAAAACAGAGATTTTGCAGAGCTGTACAGCTAGCCATGTGTGCTGAAGTCGGCTCTGACTCCTAGTAGCTTGCAAGTATTTCTTTGACTTCACCGGAATCCGTTGTATTAATGTGGAATCCTAAGGGCATGGCTAGCTTTGCTCTTCAGCTGTAAGGAGAAACATTTGCCTATGCTGTGTTTTCAGGCATGGATTTACAAAAGCTACAATAAACCAAGGGAAGGCTCATTAAAGACACTGGGATTTTCCCTTCCATGCTAACTGCTTCTCCAGTTTCCTGTTGTTCTGAATATCATTGATTCACTTGGATTAAAGGGGAGCAGGGGAGGAAAGTAAGAGAGGCATTGGCGAGGTTTCAGTGCAATACTTTGGGTCTTTGTATGAAATTCCATTTTTGCAAAATAGAAAGTTGAGCCTTATTTAATTTACTAAACACCTCTTGACATAAATTTCTCTAGGCATTGTACAATATAATTTAAAACTGAACAACATCATTCAATGCAATAAATTCACAATAAAAATAATAACACAATACACACCCAATAGACATACTGACATAGCATTTTTTTATTTTTTTATTTAATTTATACCGCACCTTTTTTTCCTGCAAGGAACCCAAGGCGGCTTACATAATCCTCCCCCTCTCCATTTTATCCTCACAACAACCCTGTGAGGTAGGTTAGGTTATGGATACAAAATTAAAACCATCATCAGGCACAACAGCTGAAACCACATCATAGTGACTAAAACAGTAGGCTATAAACACTAAAGGTACAATCCTATGCAAGTTTAGACAGAAAAAAGGCCTACAGCTCCCAGTATGCCCCAGCCAGCATGCTGGGAGCTGTAGGCCTTTTTTTCTGTCTAAACTTGCATAGGATTGCACCCTAAAAAAACTAAGAAAGCAATCCTGTGGTCCCTAGACAGCACCCTAGGGACCATAGGATTGCCTAAAAATTTTTCCTGAGGTCTGAGAAAGAGCTATGACCCCAAAAGGGTTTTTCCAAAGTCAAAACCTCCCTCCTGGTTCCCCCCAGCCACCGTGGAGGTTTCCATGGTGACTTCCTCTATGAGGTCATAATTCTGACCTTGTAGAGGGGGAGAAATGGGAGTGTTGGGGCATGCTGGTGGAAATGGGAGTGGGTGGCCAAAGATCCAAGGAATCCTAAGGCCTTCCAAGTCCCCTTCTAAGCCCTTCCACATCCGTGGCACAGAGGGGAAAGTTAGACAAGCTCTGAGGCCCATCCAATGGAAATTCCCTTTTTGGAGGATGGAGAGGCCAAAAATAAAAATACATCCTTCGTTCCTCCTGCCATGCCAGCAAGAGGCCAACAGGGCTTAGGACAAAATGGAGCCTCTGATATCAAAACGCTCCATCAACAGGGCTCATCACCCTTAGGATTCCTCTGTAAAATACTTACACATCCTGGGAGAACAGGAAAGTCTTAGCCTGGCACCGAAAAGATAGCATGGGCACCAGGTAAGCTTCCCTTGGGAGAGTATTCTAGAGCCACTCTCCAGAACACTCTCTCACGGCCATGCTCATCATCACGTGTCACTGCTCTGCAAGCCTCAGAATGAGGGGGCGCTTGAAGAAAGTGGATAACCTTTAGGCACAAGTGGGTATGTACGGAAGGAGGCATCCCATCAGGAGGCATTCCTTATCAGGATAAGGATGCTGGGTTGGATGGACCACTGGTGTCCCAAGCTTTATAGGTAGACCAAACCCAGCACTTTGAATTGGGGCCCAGAAACAAATTGGGATCCAGTGCAGATGAGAGAGTTACAACTGCAGTTAGAACTCTGGCAGCCAGATTTTGCACTTGCTGAAGTATCTGGACTGTCTACAAAGGCAGCCCCACGTACAGTGCATTACAGTAATCCAAATGGAAGGTTACCAGGGCATGGATACTTCAGCTAGGCTATCCCCCTCCAGATAGGGTCGTAGCTGGGATACCAACTGAAGATGGTAAAAGGCACTCCATTCCACAGAGCGCACTTGAGCCTCTAGTGACAATGACGGATCCAGGAGCACCCTCAAGGGACTCACCTGGTATATCAGAGGTACTGCAACCCACTCCAGAAGCCCCGGAGATGCATATCTATTTGCACGATGCAGTTGTATGGATTACATGATAAATACATTAAGTTCACCACAGAACTAAATATTTTCCCCAATAACTGTCTTCCAAACAAAAATCTAATTTTTGAGCAAGAGGTGATCCATTGCTCTGACTACTAATGGGGGAGGCATTCAAGAGGTCTTCACCACTTTGTCACTTAGTTTTGTACGTATAACAGCCATGGGACAATGCCTGGTATCTCCATTTCAGAGGCCTGGGAATGCAGGATTAGGATTAGGATGGATCTCTGCTTAGGTCCTCAAAGAACTACTGCTAGTCAGGATAAGGATGCTGGGTTGGATGGACCACTGCTGTAATTTGATATAAGGGAACAAATCAGTGACACAACAATAAGCAGCAAGTGTCATTCGTCTGTCTGCCTGTTTCCATTGAAACTAGCGGTGCACCGAATTTCCTGAAGGTTTTTTTTTCACTGTAAAAGTTGCCATTACAAGGGGTACAAAAACATTTGTGGGTGGCTGGGGGACACCTATTTGTGTATCTTTTCATCCTTGTTTTCTACCTGTTTTCCCTGTAATCTGCTGATGATGGGGAGGGGAGGGGGAGGGGCAGAAAGAACAAATCCCCATTGCTGAGATAACCAGGCTGACACTCCCTCACGTTGATACGTGCATCCAAATTGGCAACCAAACATGGGTGTTCTTCTGCACTATATCACTTTCCATGGGTTATGCATTTGGGTGCAGATCCCAGCGGCTGGGCTGCCTTGGCAATGGACGTGAGTTCCCTCTTCATCCTGCGGTGCACCCTTTGCATCTTTTCCCAAAGAGGTGTGAAGAACTGCGGGAAAGGGGAGGGGGGAGGCTTGTTTCACAGTGCGCAAAAGCGTCAGTGAAATGTGCCTTCCCCTTTTGGCTCTGCACTGTGTGAAACCACTCAGTGGATCGTCACTCACAACAGCCAAGGGTGTGTAGGCCAGGGATGCTGAACCTCTTTCAGCCCGAGGGCTGAATTCAGTTTTGGAGAAGCTCTCGGGGGTTGCATTCCAGTGGTGGGTGGGGCTGAAGTCCAAAGGGGTGTGGCCAAAGGCAAAAGAGGTGGGGCCAAAAATGCCGCTCTTACTGCCAGTCACTAAGCCTTAGGAGAGGCATTTCAACTTTTTAGAATGGGGGGTGGGGGGGTTGCAGAAAAGCTAGGAAACCACCAAACAATTAGTGGTTGGAAGAAAGGGGGTGGGGCCAGAGGAAAGGGATATGGCCATCTTGGGAACTCTGGGGGGGGCCAGATAGGGACCCCGGGCCTGGATTTGGCTCCTGAGCATGCGGTTCTGCATCCCTGCTGTAATTAATGCTTATCTAGTTTAATGTAGGGATAGCTGAACATCCCTCCGTTAGGCTTAAGAAACATCTGGGTTTTGCAATCATTCCTTGTGAGTACTTGCAAATATTCGAAGTATTTGCAAGCATTTGAAATGAGCACTTGAAAGGAATGATCGCAAGACCCTCAATGGGAACGTGCGCTGTGCAAAGAAACAACAACCGAACGTTTCCTTACTTTTGTGAAGTGGACAGGGAGAGTCGCCCTTCTGGCTTACTAGTCTTGAAATGACCACTCTAAGCATGCCTACCTGTGTGTCTGGGATCTGGGGATCCCTCGAATGCAGGTTACTCCCTGACACACAGAGACGTACACACACACACACACACGCACGCACGCACACTTTGCAATGGTAAGATTTTTTTCTTTCTTTGCAATGGGGAGTGAAGAAGTGACAAATGATAGGTAAACATTTGCCGCCCTTTTTGAGGACTGATTGAGATATTGGTCTGGACTGGCCCCAAACGGATCACAATTATCTTCTGAGCAGGGCTGTATGTGTCCATGTTTCAAGCCTCCCCTCGCCACCAATTCAAGTACTCAAGGCTGACCCACGTACTGCCTGAAGCAAAGGGCAACACATCAATCACCCCTTCCCTCATTCCATGCGCTGGATTGGCAACTGAATTTTAATTTAACATTGGGGACGGGACAGCATCCTCCACTGCACTTGAGGGCAACAGGCTGGTTTAGGGGGTGTAGGACACACAGCTCTGTGCTCCAACAGAGGGTAATGGCCACGAGAAATGTCTGGAGAGCTTCCACTGCTGCCCCCCCCCCAGCATCTGCTGCCTGAAGCAGTTGTCTCACTCTGCCTAATGGTAGGGCCGGCCCTGAAAGTACTGCCCCATCCCTAGTTTAATGGCCTATGACCAATATTCTGTCCATTCAGCCATGCTGACTCAGTAACCAAATCTCAAGTTTGGAAATCAAATGGGTTTTTTTAAATTAAAAAAAAAAATGCAGTGAGAAGCTCATCATTATGATGATGATAGATAGATAGATAATATTTAATTGATTAATTTGTAGTTTGGTGTGCATTTCTTATTTAGAAATCAACCCTCTCCTTCCTTACCCATCTCTTCCCTCTCACATCTCACAAGGCACCAGTTTCTGTGCTTTTAGAATCAACTTGCGGAGATGTGCACTCTGATATAGAAAATAATTCCCGCAAATTAGGGTTTGTCGAATGTAGATTTATAAGTCTCATCATCACTCTCACCCATCACCCTCCTCCGAGGTTGATTATACCTTCCAACCGGAGCCAAAATAACACTGATCCACCCTTTCCCCTCCTCCTCCTCCTGCTCCTCCTCCTCCCCCCTCCTCCTTTGTTTTCTTCAGCAGCTCCTACCTACTTCTGTTTCCACGCTGAGCTTTGTCCCTGCCCGTCTTGCACAGTCATATTATCCCAAGATATATCGAGGGGGGGGGGGGTTCCCAGGAATGCCATCTTTTTTTGCACTCACTGGACACTAACCGGACTAATGTCTTCTTAAGAGAAAGCTGATTAAGGAGAGAGACAGAAAGAACCCATGAGGGATGGAAGGGAAGTGGTAAGAGCCAGCAAACGGTTAATGGTTTAATACTTTACCCAAAAAAAAAAAAAAAAAAAAGTCAAGAGAGACTTGTGATTCTTGATGTTAATGAAGGTGTCACACATTGTCTAGAGAAAGTTGTGCCTGGCAATCTTCCTTTTTTCGGATGCCTACACCACTGACATTTCATCTCACATTCAAAGAGCACTACCTTAATGAAATGCATAATTAACATATTCTAATTGTGCTGAGCGCTGTGATGATTTTGACAGAACTCACTTTCCATGTCTAATTTGATGCTAATTTAATCTGTTCCTCTCCCGCTGACATGACCTTTCTTGATTGAGTTTCACTGAGGAAAAAAATTTTTTTTGATGGATTGATTTATCAGCATTGCGGAGACAACAAAGGCTCAGGGTTCATGACAGAAAATGGGACGGCAGTGGCCCTCCAAGCCTGTACGCTCTGAACTTTCTGGCTGTAATGTCCTCTTTCCAGAGACTGCTTGTCTGATCTGATGGAATTTGAGAAATGTGACATCCGTATACGGGTTTGATCTCAGCAATAAATACAGTAAATATCGTATTGTGCCCGTGAATCCTTTGAAAGGCAAACTTCTTCTTCTTCTTCTCTCTCTTTTATTTTTTTGTTCTCTGAGAAACTCCATAGGCTGCTGAGGAGCAAAAAACAACCTGATCCAAGTGTAAACTTGTGGTAAGCTGCCTCGGTGCTCCCTATGCTGTTCATTTGGGCTTCATTTGGGTTATTCTGGATGTGCCTGAATGGCACGCTGTGTTCGTGATGTACAGTCTCGGGCTGGTAGGGCAGAAGAGTAGTGGTGGAACAAAGTTTTATTTATTTATTTATTTATTTATTTATTATATTTTTAATCCGCCCAATAACAAATGTTCTCTGGGAAGATTACAAACTATGATATAGATAGATATAGATAGATTAGATATAGATATAGATATAGATATAGATATAGATATAGATATAGATGATATAGATATAGCCTGATGTAATAAAGGTATTGTAGTGGATCTTTGCAATTATTTGGGGCTTCCTGTAACATTAGGAACGCTTTCTGTTAAGCATCTAACAGTTCTGTAATCACACTGTGTAACTATGGCGCGGAATTCGGGATCCTGAAAATCTTTCTTTTAATTTGTTAAAAGCAAGTTTCTGTAAAGGCTTTTTTTGGGGGAGGGCATCATGAATAGATAACTTGTTGGTTTTTAGAATGGCTTTTTATATCCTCTTAGATTTTAAAGAAAACAGATACATTAATCTTGAATACTCTTTTTAAGTTTGTCAATACAATACCATATAAGCAGGGTTGTGTGTTCTATAGTCGCTTGTGCTGATGCAGGTTTGGGATGCAGAATTCAGATCCCTGAGAATGTCAGCTTTCCTCTGTGTGTGTGTGTGTGTGTGTTTTTAAGTTTCTAGTCCTCAAGGCTGAGAAAATAAGCTTGAACATGGGTCACGGTGAGATCTCAGGAGACAGAACAGGTCTGAGCGTGAGTGCCCTCGGTCAGGATGTTGGGAATTGGTGGCCCTGCATAGCTCTATGCTGCCCCTCATGACTACTGGAAGTAGAATAAATTATTCAAACTAAGCAAACGAAATCTTATTTTGCATAATTTATACACATGACAGAAAATCCAGCTTTTTGAGGGTTACACCTTACACTGCGTAGCTATTTGTACACCTTGTTTTATGAAGGGCAGAAGAGTGGTGGTGGAACAAAGTTTTATTTATTTATTTATTATATTTTTACAGCCCGAGACTGTACATCAGTGGTTTTATGAAGGGATTGGAATATCTAAATTAACATCAAATGAAGTAGTTACCACAAAAGTAAAAATCCAGCATAGCTATTACTGAGGAAATTGTATGTCTGGATGCAGCCTGTCTTGAAGGTGGAAACTTGGAGATTGCTGCTTACATAAATTGATCACATGATAGATTAGAATAATGTCTTGATTGTTAATTCAGGGCCCCTTTGCACATTGGGTTGGACCTAGACATAGTTATGCTTAGAGTAGACCTATTAAGATCAATGGGTCAAGTTAATCATGATTTACTTAAATCAGGCCCATCTCTAGGGGCTCAATCCTATGCATGTTATACTCACTAAACATACTAATGCAGACATACACCAGGGAGCTGAATTGTGGGGTTACGTCACACCAACCGATTTAGTTTGCACTGTATGCATAATTGTTTGTAAGTGTCGTAAGAAGAATAAAAAATAATCTAACATTAAGAGAGCAAACCTACACTCCCTGGAAAGCCAGCTGAAGGACGCTGTGGACCTCCCTTTCTTCCACTAGAGAGGGAGGTTTGCCACTGGAGGTCTGCCTGGCGTGGCTACGGAAAGTATAACATGCATAGGATTGAGCCCCTAGTGATGGGCCTGATTTAAGTAAATCATGATTAACTTGACCCATTGATCTTAATAGGTCTACTCTAAGCATAACTATGTCTAGGTCCAACCCAATGTGCAAAGGGGCCCTGAATTAACAATCAAGACATTATTCTAATCTATCATGTGATCAATTTATGTAAGCAGCAATCTCCAAGTTTCCACCTTCAAGACAGGCTGCATCCAGACATACAATTTCCTCAGTAATAGCTATGCTGGATTTTTACTTTTGTGGTAACTACTTCATTTGATGTTACCGTAATTACTGGCAGTAAGAGCGGTAAGCAAAAATATCCTGTTATTTTGGCCCCACCCTCCTTTTGCCTTTGGCTCTGCCCACTATGGGAATGCGGGGCCAGACAGTTTCTGTAAAATGGAATTCGGGCTGAACGAGTTTCAGCAGCCCTGCAGTAGCCCATGCCCTGCAGAACTCTGTGTGTGCATCAGAGCGATTGTGGAGTCACAGACTGGGCTCGAGATGATGGCATCACCACATCGAGGAGATCTTTCTGGGACTTTTTCTTTTGTGCCCGTGTGCATGATTGCAGCTATTTTCCTGTTGCAGCCAATTGGAATAATGAGGATTGGAATTGAATTTGCAGTCAAGCTTGTTCATCAAATGTTCTTTTTCATTAGAACAGTTCACTTCAGTGAAATCCTGGGCACTTTTGATAAGACAGCAAGCTAGAAATAAAGCTGTTAGGAAATGACTCGCTCGTAAGTTCCAGCAATAATTTTTGGCCTTAGTATATTACTTGGTGTTTTTCATTGTCATTCGAAAATGAAAATGTATCACTTCAATTGTTGTCCCATTAGAAGAGAAGCAAGACATGCCACTCTTTGGGGTTGATATACAAATTGCAGCAGAATAAATTTGTGAACTTCTGATCCTCCTGGATTCACAGAGGTTGGAAATGTGTGTGTGGTGTGAAAGTAATAGCGTTCTGAGCAAATGGCTATTAATTTGAATGATTGAATATTCAGCAAGGAGGTTTTTCTTATCAAGGTTTCTACAGAAGGGAAAGTGAAAATTAGTAGAGAAAATGCTGAGTGTAAACAAAACTTGAAAGCAGCAAGCTAGGAGAGTTGGTAGGAGAAGCTGACTGAATTGCAAATTCCTCCGTGCTAAAAAGTCAACAGCTTCTTCCCTGTTTATCAAGGGTATTCGTCATATCACACAACTAGTTTTTTGAGGTTAAAGAATCCCTGTGGCATGAATTCCCCCCCCGCCCCTGTTTTCATGTGGCAAAATGGTTTTGCGGAAGCATCACATCCTGGGAGCGGTGCATTCGGTGAGGCAGGAGAAAAGAGTGGACGAGAAGGAAAAGCCAGAGTGCTGAAGTGACACCAGAGAATGGAACCAATAACAGTTGGTTATTGTGAATATTTGTCACAATTAAATTGTGAATATTTGTCACAATTAAAGTTTTATTTGGAAAAATGTTTCCAGTCCACCCTGTTGGAATATATGATGAGAAGATGTTAACTCTGCAGGGAGGGTTTTTTAAAGTGACTGCCCAGTAAAGGGTTAAGATAGACTGTTATTTATTTATTTATTTATTATATTTATACCCCGCCTTTTTTCCTGCAAGGAACCCAAGGCGGCTTACATAATTCTCCTCCTCCTCCTCTCCATTTTATCCTCACAACAACCCTGTGAGGTAGGTGAGGCTGAGAGTCAGTGACTGGCCCAAAGTTACCCAGTGAGTTTCATGGCCAAGCGGGGACTAGAACCTGGATCTCCCGTGTCCCAGTCCAACACTCGAACCACTACGCCACACTGGTGTATAGTCTAGTGAAAGGGCAAAAGCAGAAACCAAGTCGGGGGCAGGGTTCAGTGGACTGAACTACTTGATTGTAGCAGGGGAGAGAATTCTGGACGTGGCCTAGCAACAGGTTAGAGTTCCTGTCTATAATTCCCTGACAGTTAAGCAAGTCCTACAGTTAACAGACTTAATTGACGCTTGCTGGTTTTAAGAAAAGGGACTTGACCTGCATTTTCCTTTCCTCACAGAATAAGTATATTATTATTATTATTATTATTATTATTATTATTATTATTATTAAGAAACGAAACTCACACAGTCTGTAACCATCAAGCTTATAGTACCTGAGAAATCGTATGTTACTGTTATTTACTTTAAAAGCATCTACTGAGAAACAAGCCCTGTGTGTACGTGTGTTTGTTGGGTGAAATCTGCTGCTGCTATTGTACTCTGCCATCACCCCCCACCCCCCAAATGCTAGTGACAACTGAAAAAGAATAATATTTGACATAACCTGACTCAAGTTATTGTGATTAGTAAAAAAAAAAAAATGGATAGGGGAAATTTTGAACATCTCTCTTTTGAAATGGGGGAGGGGTCTAGAGGTGAACCTGCCACACTGGGTCCAGGGCCAGCAGGGCGTCCAGGCTCAATAGGGTGGATTTGTGCCCCACTTTACACAGGACAGTATTCTATTTGCAGGACTGTCCAGTCCAAGTCCGGTTTATAGATACAGAACCATAAGAAGGGAGAACAGAGGCCTTGAGGTTAGCACCTGGACAGCAGACTAAGGAGGCATACATTCACCTGGTGGCAATCTTCCCCACTCCTTACTCAGATGTATTACATTTCTATTTAAATTATACTAATCTGCTATATAAATGTGAATGTTTGTACGTGTGTGCGTACATACGTATGTCTGAACGGCTCGCGTGCGTCGCATTGGCTCCTACCCGGTTGGACAGATCCGTCCCAAACTTGGCACGCATACTCCCCATCACCCAAGGACAAAGACTGGTGGGTTCAAATCTCCGGAAAAAGCCCGCCGTGCCTGTACGGCGTGGCCAAAAATAGATGAGAGCCAATGGCGTCACTTGGAATGTTCGCAGGGGCACTCAGGAGCGGTTATGCGAATCACTCCAACGGCATATAGAATGTTGGTATGCACTGCCACAGGGGCCCAATCAGAGGCGGATATGCACATCTCTCCTAGGTCCAAACAGAATGTTCATATGAACTGCAGCCGGGGCCTACACGGGGGGGGGGGGGATTTTGAACAAACAGTGACTATAGGAAAATGACAACCCGTGCAACGCCATTGTGTATTCCCAGGGGGGGGAGCAGGGATTTCATTGTGTGGTCCCAGGGGGGGCGGGAAGCAGGGATTTCATTGTGTGGTCCTGGGGGACACACACACAGGGATTTCATTGTGTAGTACTGGGGGGGGGAGAACAGAGAATTCATTCTTGTGCAGTCCCGGGGGGGGGGGGAGACCAGAGATTTGATTGTGTAGTCCCGGGGGGAAAGCAGGGATTTCATTGTGTGGTCCCGGGGGGGGGGCAGGGAATTCATTGTTGCATAGTCCCAGGGGGGAGGGAAGCAGGGATTTCATTGTGTAGTACGGGGGGGGGACACAGGGAATTCATTGTGTAGTCCCAGGGGGGAAGCAGGGATTTCATTGTACAGTCCGGGGGGGGGGGAATCAGGGATTTCACTATGTAGTTCCGGGGGTAGCAGGTAGTCCTGGGGGAGCTGGGATTTCATTGTGCAGTCCCAGGGGAGCTGGGATTCCATTATGTAGTCCCGGGGGAGCCCTTTCCTATGGAGGGATTCAAAACAGCGGACAGCTACCTTAAGGAATTTCGAACAAATAGTGCCTATAGGAAAATGACGACCCATGCAACGCCAGGTAAAAAAAGCTAGTTCTTTCTAAATGTGCACCTACCCATATACATTAATGTGTGCAGATTCCATGCAACTCTGTGTCCTCTTTTTGGTGATGCATTTCCTCTTTTTTGGCAATGCATAAGTAGCCACCATTGGCTCTGAGTTTTCTTCTTTTTTAAAAAAAAAAGAAAAGAAAAAGGAAGTCCCTAGCACGTGTATTTTATTTATTCATTCATTCATTCATTTTCTCTATCGCCCAATAGCTGAAGCTCTCTGGGCGGTGTACAACAATGAGAGATACAAAGTTGAATGAGAGATACAAAGTAAACTGTGCAGGCACCATTCTGACCAGTTGCTTTTTGAGAAATGAATCCACTCCTGCCCTTTCAGTGCTTTTAGCCGATGAGTTAAATCACAGCTGTGATTGACATACAGGGAATCTCTATGCTATGGAGTAAAAAAAGCTAGAGTTGCAGATGCACCTATTTTCTGGAGAAGGGACTTGCTAGTTCATTCTGAAGCTTTTTTTGGAGGATGGGGTCTTCTCTAGAGGAAAAGTGATTGTTGCTCAGACAAAACAATTGAGAAATCCAGGATTTTAGTGTAGCTGTGACTGAGCATTAGTGTGTCCATCTATAAGCAGAAAGTAACAGCAAAGGGAGGACTATCCTCTTTCCAACTCAGATTTAATTTCATGCATTTATTTATTTAGAGTTTATAAACATAAGATGAATTACCCTACCACTGGCAATGCAAATAAAATCTTCATTATTGTACCCATATTGCAGTGGAGGAGGGAGGTATTTGAGAAAGTGTGGGTTACAGCAGCCCTACAAATTAGCCCAGTGTTATTTTGTCCACCACCCACATTGCTGGCTAAGAGAGAGTAGTGTACGACCACCTTGCAGTGTATTGGAATGTTGATATTGGTCTCTTGGCATGTCAGTGTTTTTTGGGAAATGCAGGGGGGTGCTGTTAAGTACAACAGACCATGGGTTATACAAGGGTTGTTTAACCCTCATATAATCCCTGCTGGCTCCATTTACATTACACAACTCCATTCGGGAGTTGGCTATTCATAATGGTGGCTGGCATGCACCACAGCTCCTCAAGGTGAAGCGGGTGTGGTGTCATGCAAACCGTGTGGCAGGCAGAAATTCAACAGGTTAAGTTTTTTTTCTCATAGGAAGATACAGTTATTTGTAAAGCTTCATCTGTAGTGTAGAAAAAAGTTTTCCTACCCCTGCAAAGAGGTCCAAGTAGGAGTAAGATCTGGCCACATTCTTCCCCTCTAGGGTGAGTTATATTGTAGCATTATTATTTTATTAATTTTATATTCTGCTTTTCCACTAAAAAAAATGGGCCAACAATCAAATACAATATATTTACAGAATTATTTATTTATTTGTTTGTTTTATTTGCACCCCGTACCTTTCTACCAAGAAAAATGACACTCAAGGCGGCTTACAACCATAAATAAAACTTGATTAAAGCAATAATAAAACAATGCATTAAGACACAATAAAAACACAGCAATAACAGAATAAAAAGCATCCAACCCAACGGACCCATGGGGAGAGCGATCCTAATGCTCCTAGACAGTGCATAGGAGTCCATAGGATAGTTTGGATTCCCAGATCTGAGGTTGGAGACAGAAAACTGCCATCTAGCTGAAATGCAGAGTGGGAGGTGCAGGGATGCAGAGATCGCCTCCGCTGCTCCTCCTGCTCTACAGTGGATGCCTGTTGTAAGCCTCCGAGTTCGGGGGCTTATGCGCCTCAAGGCTGCAATGCAATTGATAGATTCTACCCTTATATGCCAAAGACTTTCTTGAATAAAACAGTTGTTGCCTGCAAGTGGAAGGACAGCAGAAAGGGAGCAAACCTAGCCTCCCTCAGCAGGCAGTTACACAGTCTAGGAGCGACCTCCAAGAAGGCCCTCTCTCTCTCGTGTCACCACCAAACATGCCTCTGAAGGCAGCAGTATCGAAAGAAGGGCCTCTCCCAAAGACCTTAAGACCTGGCTTATATAGGAGAAGGCAGTCTGGTATGCTCAGAGGCACCCTGTTCTTTAATTCTAAGCACATGCCTTTTGCACCTGGCTCTGGCCAGTGGGGCTTGGGGTTCTAATTTTTAAAAATGAAGTAGATCCAACAAGCCTGAAGTCTGTCCACCCCTGTTTTATGCACCCTGCATGAACAGGCTTTGAATAATATCAGCTTGCCACCCAAGGCCAATGTGTTTCATGGCTGCGGTGAGACTTCAACCTGGATTTCCTGTAACCTAGACCTGCCTCTCTAGCCACTGTAACAGACTGCGTGCCAGCAGCAAGGATGAGATTGCACGCACTCATTTATTTGTGTGCCGGAAAGGGGCTCTAACGCGCAAAGGCACACAGGCGAGGTGGATCACGTTTCCAGATCATGTGCTTCTTGCTTCAAGCCCTAGAGCAGGGGTGGGCAACATACGGCCCTGGGGCTGCAGGCAGCCCCCAGTCTAATTTCAAAAGCCCTCTGCAAGTGATGTGGCAAGAGTGATCCATCCCTCCCTCAGCATTCCATTGGGTGGGGAGGAAGGAGGGGAGAGAGAGAATGGGTGGGAGAGAGTGAGGGGAAAAGAGAGAGAAAGGGGTGGCAAAAAGAGAGAAAAGGCGTGGTCCCCTCCTCATGACCAGCATGTAGCCCCTGACCGATTACCCCAGGGGGAATACAGCCTTTGATGGAGAAAAAAGCTTCCCTACCCCTGCCATAGAGTAAATGACATACTTCTCTCTTAGACAGTGTGCAGACTAAAATTTCAGCTCTAAAAATTAACATGAAGCGGTGCTGCAACAACAAAGTCTCCAGTACAAATCTCTCATTCTTTTCCAAAGAATTCGCTTTCAATGCAGCATATGCATGTAATTATTCACATACCTGTTTCCAACAGATGGTGACTCTGATTTGTGCTTATTGCTGTAGACTCACAAAATTTTAGGAGGCTGATGTATATGACCCCCCCCCCCCCTGCACCACCACCCCACACACAGAGGGAGGGAGCTTATGTATAAAAGAAAAGAAAACTGGTTAGAGGTTATCCCTAATGATAATTCATTGATAGAGGATAATAGCCAGATCCATACCGAACAAAAGGGTGCATTCATCTTTAGCTTATGAAATGCATATGTCTTAAGTATCTCTTTTGAAGCAAAGTCTTTCTGAGGATGCAGCACAGAGCCACATTTATGGCCGTGAACAAAAACAAAACAAAATTTAAAAAACGATGAGGCAGCAGAAACATAAGACTCCTTTGCTTGTCTTAACAGCCATCTACATATCTTTGAAGGTTTTTAAATAGAAATGCTCTATTTCAAGTTTGTCAACCAGCTCAAGAGGGTTTTTTTGTTTTAAGTCAATTAAGCCTGCAATTCTAGGCATACCGACTTGAAAGTGGGGGCTGATTGACATGATTGTGTCTGCTGCTGGAGACCCCTTCTCCATGCCAGTGATTTATGCAGTGTGGGAGTAATGTTTAAATACCTCTATCATTCAGTATGTCACATTAAACCAGGGGTGGAGGACCATTTGGGGAGAAATAGCCCCCTGGACCCTCCTGCAGGCCACTGTGTGTACAGAATGCTGAACTGGACAGGACTTTGCTCTGATCGAGCATGCTGTTCTCCTGTTCTTATGTTCTAATTCCCCTCTCCAACTCCCGCACAGCTGGGAGGAGGACTTTAGGAAACTTTTCATTTTACTTTCTCTTAAAGGTCAGCGTGCCTTTTCATCCAAACCAGGGATCATGGTTTGTAACAAACTCTGCTTGGTTTAACAAGCCAGCTTCAGAAACCATGATTTGAAGTTGGCTTATCTCAAAACTGGCCAGAGTTTTGTTTTAAACCTCAATCCCTGGTCCAGATGGCAAAACAAGCCAAGATTCAGGGAAGGGGGGGGAAGACCTGCAAAATCCTCCCCCTGCCTACGCAGGAGAAGCAGCAGCGTGTGCCCGAAGCATGCAGTGGCTCCTTCCTGCTTGTGCATGTCTTGCTACACCATGGTTTAACTGTTTGACTTTAATGTGATATGCAAATGCATGAAGTGTCCTCTGGCAAACACAGCGGTGGGTTAAGAGCCTCTAATTTTGCAGGGGCTCCCCCTCAATTTATTTATTTATTTAGTTTCAGCATTTGTATGCCACCTTTCGGGACTATCCCTCCCAAGGCAGCTCACATCACACTGAAACATAATTAATCCTATACAATTCATCGTGATACAACATATAAATCACCATACAAGTCCATACTAAATATCAGAAGATTAAGACATTGACATGACAGCAGTTTAAAACAATATGGAACACTACATATGTTAATTTAAAGCACTTAAAATACAGCAGTAGAACAGCAACCATTGAGAACAATCCAGAATGCTCCAAATATCCATTAAAAACAGCTTCAAATAAGGTCTTCAAGGCATATTTAACAAACGGCACTTAGGCTACTAATTACTCTATTTAAACAAATTAATAAAAGAGATATTGAGGTTGGAACCCCATGTTCACTTATCTAGGAGTAACCTTCATTTAATGCAATGGGACTTACTTCTGAGGAAACATGCATAGGATTGCCTGTTATCTCTGAATGTTATCTCTGGACCAGCAAAATGTCCATCATTATGACAAATGGTGTGTGTGTGTGTGTGTGTGTGTGTGTAGGGAGGGCTTATATATTGTAATCAACCCCCCCCCCAATGGAGCATGATCTTCACACAAAAACACACTGAACCAGTCTGTAGGATCCCTGCCGATGAGAACCAGTCTACCCGTATTAAGGATGGACTGCCAGGTTCACTGTCACTTTAGCAGTTTCCCCAAACACAGGGTGTTGGACTGGGACTCTGTGAGATCCGGGTTCTAGTCCCCGCTCGGCCATGAAACTCACTGGGTGACTTTGGGCCAGTCACTGACTCTCAGCCTAACCTACCTCACAGGGTTGTTGTGAGGATAAAATGGAGGGGGGGAGGAGGAGGATTATGTAAGCCGCCTTGGGTTCCTTGCAGGAAAAAAGGCGGGGTATAAATATAATAAATAAATAAAATAAATAAATAAATAATACCATAGGAATGAATAGCAACCATTAACTTTTGTGGGAGAAACTATGGGGTGTACTCAGGCATACCACTAGGATGACTAAACCTGCTTCCTTCCTCTGGTAATCCCAGCCATTGTCAATCAAGTCTTGCTCCTATTTGCATAGCCCTGCCCCCTAATCTGCATAACCTCACTCTGCGTTCTATTTCTTGATCATGCTAGAGTGTGGCAGAATGTATTTTTAATATACACACAGAGAGAAAAAGAGACCATTGTTGCAACTGTAAATTATATACCTCTATTGTTATTTATAATTATTCTGAATCTCTTCATATACACAGCCCTGTATGTATCACCTATTTTACATTTACCACAAGCCAGTGCCCAAATGGATACCTATCAGTCCCGTTTTGCAGAAGGGGGAACAGAGGCTGATTGAAAGCAGCTCGCACAAGACCACCCACTAAGTGACCGAGCAGGGATTCAATGCCCAATCTTCTACCCACTAATCTACAGTGGCTTTGATGAGGCTGACCATTAGATGCTAGCACAATTAGTCTCTCTAAAAGGCTGTCTTTTGCCAGTCTCTGCTTCTCTGGTGGAGATTTATTCCACTTGTGCATCTGGGCGAAGTAGACATGAACAAAATTGACCTCAGTCTCACTATCCAAGGCTTTGGCCTCCTCTCGCCAAGAACAGTGCCCTAGAATCGGAGGCACTGCTGTGTTTACTGGCCCCTTCATAACACTGTCAACCGTTGGCAAGTGGGTAAAAAAAGAGAGAAGTCGTCCTTAAGGCTGTCAGAATCTTCTGCACTGTTGCACTCCCCCAGATGATATGCTAACTCTGCTACCATTTTGCTGGCAAGTTTGAGTTGAGATGATGGGTCAAGCAGGAATGACACTGCTCCAGTTGGCTGTCTCCTTTGGGAGGGAGGAATGGATATCAGCATTCTTTCATTCCATTCCTCATTGCAAAGCATTGGGAGCTTTTTCCATCCCTCCCCCCACCCACCCTGTCTTTGTTTCTTTTAATTTGAAGGACAATTTTATCAAATGTCTGTCTTTGCCAAGTGTCTTTAGATTTTCTTCACACTATTTTCTTCTCTCCTTTAATCCCCATTTCATATGTTCCGTGCATGTTAAAGTCCCATTGATTTCAATGAGAGAGTTAAGCACAAGCTCCTTAACTTTGGCTGCGGTGTTCTTTTTGACATATTTTGGCTGGGTTTAGGGGCCAGGGTTAGGGGATGGGCCATAGCGCCGTGGTAGAGCACACGCTTCGGATGCAGAAGGTGCCAGGTTCAATCCCCGGCATCTCCGGTAGGGCTAGGAAAGAATCCTGCCAGAAACCCTGGAGAGCCATCGCTGCCAGTCAGTGTCAACAATACAGGGCTAGATGGACCAAGGGTCTGACCCAGTATCAGGCAGCAGCTTCCCATGTTCCTAGACTGAAATAGCATGTGGTTTGTTTCAAAAGAGGTATGAGGTAGGTGTAACCTTGCAGAGTGTTAGGGTCTGAAACTTTTGGAATGGGACGAGCTATAAAACCAATGGTACAATCCATTGGGAAGTACAAATACGCTGTCCCTAGTACCGCACCCTTCCCCAACCTGGTTCCCTCCAAATGTTTTGGACTTCAGTTCTCATCACCCCAGCCAGCATGGCCAATGGCCAGGAATGCCAGTCCAAAACATCTGGAGGGCACTGAAATGAATAGGAACATTGCAAGATCACAGTGGGAAGGCCATCACTCAGTGGCAGTGCATATGGCTTGCATGCATAAGGTCCCATGTTCACTCCCTTGTCTCCCAGGTTCAACACCTTGAATCTTCAGTTGAAGGATCATAGGTAAAAGGGCCGCAAGAGGCCTCTGTCTGAGACCCCGGAGAGCCACTGGGCCAGTTTGCATGACACATTGGGCTCATTGTGGGTTATTTAACCCACGATGAGCCATGGTGCGTGCTGGGAACATTATGAATATGCAACCCCCAATGGGGTTCCGGTGTGTTGCCTGAACCTGGCCATTGTGTGTTATTTGAGGGTTAAACAACCCTCACATAACCCTACTACAAATAACCCACAGTGAGCCCAGCGTGTCATGTAAACCGGGTCACTGTCAGCCAATACTCACCACGATGGACCTGACTTGTTATAATATACGGTAGTTGTGTTTGTTTATATTTTAACAGGGTTTGTGCCGGAGAAATTTCCTGAGGGATTTGTTTCGCCCAGGCTGACAAATAAATTGTTGCTTTGTCATTTTAGCCCATTTCCCTCCAAAAGGCTTGGGACAGCTAACACTGTCTGAGACAAGCAGAGCAACTGAGACAACAGCCTCATCCAGCCCAGCTTGTGCCTATGATGCGTGAATCACTGGGATAAAGTGGGTGTTGCTTGTTCATGCTGCTTGTCACTGGGTTCTGTTGCTACCAAGATGGAGGAAGTGAATTAAAAGCATATAATTTTTGTGTCAACCGCCTTTCGCTTCCCCAAGCAATGAGCACTACTCATTAATTTCCTCCAGTGCTCCAGCATTACTGGAGAGTGATGGTGTCCTTTACATCTCTGCTTAAGTAACAAGTTGAGCATTCAAGAAGGAGGCAGACCTTGGGCAGAATCCAATGGGGTGCTTACGCGCCTGCCAATTACTTTCCGCCCTGCCAATTCCCTTCCACAAGCGGTGGGTCCCACCAATTCCATTACACAAGCGGCACCCAGCACTTACTCAAGGGAGATTTAGCACTTCCTAGGACAGTGTTCTAGGGGAAGCCCTGAAACGAGCGGAAACGCTTGTTTCTGGAAGGAGGCAGGTTGGCAGAGCTCTTTTATGCGAGCTCCGAATGACATGCCTCCTTCCAGAAGCAAGTGTTTCCACTTATTTTGGGTTGTCCCGAAAGCACTGAACCGACTTTGCGCACGTGGTGGGGGCTGCTTACACACCAGAATTGGTGGGGCAGAAGAGAATTGGGGGTGGCATCATAAGAGCCCCACTGAATTCTGCCCTATGGAGACAGCCAGAACAACCCTGCATTAGGTCCCGAATAACAACTGCACCCCAAGGATGTCCCAGTTGCAGCCATCTCTAGGTAGAACCTCTCAGCTCTTGCCCATGCTCTCTGCCCAAGTTCAAAGTGCAAATCTCCCTTCTAGTTGTCTTATCTGCTCTCATCCACCACCCCCAATAAGAAGGGCATTATGCAGCACCGTAGTACATGCATTCAGCCAAATGCACCGACAGTTTCTCTGTGCAATTTCTCTTCAGGCCTTCCGTATCGACACGGGGGTTGAGGGTGCAGGCCCAGTGCACGCATCCTGTGTCCCCTCCATGCTTAGGATTTTATAATACCCGAATAGGGCTATGGTGAATTCTGGACCGAGCAGGCAGGCTACTGGAGATGTAGCGATTTGACTTCAATCCCCTGCTAGTGAGGGACCCGTGGGGCGTCACAGCAGGTATTGACAAAGACATTATATAGTAGATGCACAGGTATAATCAGCATACAAAATACGGTCTTTGTTTTAAGACTTCCACTCTTGTGGTTTTCTGAACCTGTGAAGCTTCCTCTTTTCCATATCTCAGAGCGCCTGTGAGGAACTGAGAATCCCTCATACTCAAACTGAACATAGCCTATCTATTCTATGACATTTTCAGTTTCGTTGCCATTTTCCTATCAACTTTTTTTTGTTGTTTTTTGAAATAACAAAAAAAACACCCCACCAAACTTATCCTGTAGCTAGCAATATTTGCAACCTGGCACCTCGAGCTAGCAATAGGCAAAGGTGCAACAGTGCGCAGAATAGCTTGTGCCAATATAGTGACAGCAGCGGCAGCTGGTGGTTGGCAAATGGAGCAAGTCCACCCTGCAATGCTAACTGTCAGGTGAATCCATATATGTATAAGCAATTGCCTAATAACTGGATGAATTGCAATGCAGAAATAGAACTGGCTCCATCGATGGCCAAAATGATTTCAACAGTGCTGGCACCAGGTTTCTGGGGGACCTTGAGCAAGATGCTCCCCATTGGCCCCCTTCTTGAGTGGGCCTCCTCCCACTCCTCTTCCTCCTTGTTGCAGTCGCCATTGCCCATTCACTTGCTTCTCTCTACTGCCCCAAGGGAGATGGCAAGGCATGTGGAGAATACTCCTTCTGCTCCTCACTCCACTCACTGCTAGCTCGCTCGGAGAGGGCAGGTGACCCGGTGGTTATAAAAGAGGAAATGCATCACCAAAACAAGAGGACAAAGGAGGACACCAATAACATTTGCGGATGTTAATCTATATGTGTAGATGCAAAATTAGAAATAATGATTATAATTTAAGTGGAAACACAGTACATCTTGCCCTAGTGTGGAAGACTGGGACCAGGTGAGCTGTGTGCCTTGCTCAGTCTGCTGTCCAGGTGCTGTGGATGGGCAACTTCAAGGCCCAGCTCTTCCTTCTGATGGTTCTTTATCTTTAAACTGGACTTAGACTGGACAGTCCTTCAAAAGACGGTGCCTTCCAAAGAGAGGACAGTCTTGTGGCAGCCCTTCAAACAGAGGACATTCCTCTGTAAAAGAGGACACATGGTTACCCTAGCAGGTGAATGAGCAAGGGAATGAGCAGCAGGGCCTGAGGCAGACAGAGTAGGCAGTGCTACTCTGTCTGGGTGGTTTGTCTCAGGATAAATCAGCATCATATGTAGCTCTCCCACTCCACCATGCTTCTTTGAGTTGGGTTTTTTTCCCAGCCTTCTCCACCAACATAAGAACATAAGAAGAGCCCTGCTGGATCAGACCAAGGGTCCATCTGGTCCAGCATTCCAGCTGCCCACAGGAAACCCACAAGCAGGACATGAGTGCAACAGCACCCTCCTGCCCTTGTTCCCCAGCAACTGGTGTACATAGGCCTACTGCCTCTGATACTGGAAAAGGATCAGGCCATGGTGTAGTGCTAGAGAGGCTGGCCGGGGAGTATATATAGATCTCACTCTATGTGGGGTCTTGCTTCAGTAACAGCTCTGACACAGAAGAGGAGTTGGAGCTGGGTGAAGGGCCCACACCTGGGGCTGATTGCAGCCAAGGCCAGGCGACCGTGGACAGTCCCCCCCTCCGCTGGGGAACAGGAGCCGGGAGAGCGGAGTAAAGATTCTCAGCTGCAGGCGCTGACCTTGGGCTATCAGGAGGGCTCAGGGGAGGAGGGCCCCTCAGGGTTGCGGCCGGCCCAAAAACAACAGGAGAAACGCCTGGCTGAAAGGCTCGTGAGCAGAAGGAGGCATAGCAGGCGTCTCCTGGCCTGGTACCCGTGCCAAGATCCAGAATCAGAATCAGACTGAGATCGAGGCTGGGTCAGGGTTTATAGTCTAGCTGCGGACCCTTGCTCAGTGTAGAAAGCAATGACGCTGTTCCTGGCAAGGCTTCTACACTCCTTGATTCCCCTTGACCTCCAACCCTCTGAACCCTGGACTGTCTTGACTTTGGCTTGTTTCTTGGACTGGTGTAAGGTGGATGGACTTTTCGTTACTGCTTGTAGCAATAAAGAATTTGGAACTGCTCTGTCTGGCGTGATCAAGTGGGACACAACACTCTATGACATCACCAGGTCTTCAAGCCCCTTGGCCCTTTTGTTCCTGTACTGGTGGGCCACTAACTCCTGTTTCTTGTATCACGTGTAGCACCTGTGCCAAGCATTAGGCACCCAAACACTACATGTTAACCAGATCCACTCAGATGAGCCTTGAACTGAGGCCCAACACAGACAACTGGACTAGAGAGATAAATGGCGAGGCATTATAACAGGGGTAGGGAACCTTTTTTTTTTCTGCCGAGGGTCACATTCCTTCGGGGGCTGCATGCCAGCATATGCAAATTAGTGTCATCTTTTCTCCTCTTTGGGGGTGATGTATTCCTGCTTTTTTAGTGATTCATAAGTGGCCACTTGAGCCACATGCCACATGGGTGGGTGGGGCCAGGGTAAGAAGTAGGCAGGCCACGCCCCCACCTCTCCCTGCCTCTCTGATATCCCCTGCTCCCTTTCTTTCTCTTCCTCCCCACCCAGCAGGGTGTTCAGGGAGGGACAGATCCGCATATGGAAGTTTCATTGCTATCATGCTTAATAACCAGCCGTTGATGTGCCTTTTGACTAATGTTATCACTAAACCTTGTAATAGTAAATCCCACAAGTTAATTATGTGTCGTGTATTGATTGATCGATTGATTTATATACCACCTTTCTGCACCAAGGTGGCTTAAACAACAACAATGTACATATCCAATAAAAATCACAACTATACAAAATGAAACATCATCAAAAATCAAAAGGGGATTATTAAAAACAATGAGCAGATAAAACAATGAATTCACAAACAAAAGCGGCTGAAAACATCATATAAGAAGATAACATCATCAAGCAGCAGTAAAAAAACACATTAATGTAATAGACCAAAACCTTTTCTGAACAAGAAGGTGCTCATCTGCTGTAGGAAAAGGCTATCAAAGAGGAGACTAGACAGGCTTCCCTAGGAAGGGAATTCCAGTGTAAAAAAGCACTTTCATTTGTCTGCCCTAAGTCTAGCAGAAATCAGCTTCATTGGGAAATTGTGGAGTAGTGTGGGGGAGAGATTTATCCTGGTTACTTGAATGCTGTGCATTGGAAGTGGTACCATTAGAAGTTTCTTTACATCCCTTGAAGATCCAGATGTAACCATGCTTAGAGCAGACCCACTAAAATCAATGGGACAACTTAGTCAGGACTAACTTAAGTCCCAATTATTTCAATGGGTCTCCTCTAAGCATAATTAAGCCTAGATTCAACCCACTGAATCCTTTCTTAAGCACTCCAGCCTGTGTCTTCTTTCATTCAAATTAATTCAAGAAGACAAAAAGAATTGAGTGTACCTTCTTTCTTTTTTTAATGAACACATTATTATCATCATCATCATCATCATCATCACATTGAGATTGTTCAAAAACAAAAAACAAAACAGAACCCCCCAAAAGTGAACTTTTTTTTATTTACCAGTTGCTTAACAAATTGCTCTTTTAAAAAACATCTAGTGTCTTAGTCACATGAGAATCATTTTAATAAGAATGGAAAACAGGCAAAGATAAGTCCATTCTTATGAAAATGACTGTAAAGGGTGTGGAAAATTGTGCAATTACAAGTAGGGCTGAATATTCTTCATTTTAAGTTTTTGTGGGTGTTTTTTTAAAAAAATTGCTATCTCTCCTCCTGGGGTCAGCTTTCAAGATCTACCATCTTTGCATAGGCAATTCTCTCAACTGGAGTAAGTGGTAAGTGCTTCAAGATTTGACTCCTGCTGCGTCTATCCTGCGTTTAATGTGTTCCTTCTAATAAGGTTTACACAAGGTTTTATAATGATCAGGTATGCAGGAAGGTTTTTAAAAAGCAAATGACTTTTATCTTTGAGCAACACAGAATACTAAAGCGAGGCTCAACTTCCTGGCATCTAAATGATGATATTGTGTGTATTAAATTGTCTTCTTGCATTCTTGTTTAGATAATAGCATCAATTTGCATCCGTTGCATAAAATACACCATTAATAGCTTCTTTAAAGAAATGAGGCAAGTAAAAAAGAAGCCCAAATTTATTGTGACTTCCTCCTTTAATCATTTCTAAATTTAAATTAAGATTATATATATATATATATATATATATATATATATGCAAGAAGACAATTAAATATATGATTACAATTGTGATCCGATGTATATAGTGTTGTTTTATTAAGTATTTATAAAATGCATTAACTACCTTTCTGCAAAAGCACTGAAAACAGAGCACAATAATTGGCTAGTGCCGCAACTGCAGCCAAAGAGACAAACCACTTTCTAAACTGAACATTGGCTTGTCTCTTCAGCAGTAGGAATGTTGTGGTGAACAACGCAAACCCTCAGTGCAAAGGGGGCCAGAGAAGGTGGGATATTTAAATCTGAAGTACCAGTAGGAGGGTTTGAGGAATCGAGTAGCCTCAGTCATCCACTGCTGAAAGCAGTAAGGTTATCAGGTTTGTGAAAGAGCAATTTTCAGCGAGTAAAATTGCCCACAGACAAGCTGTTTTGGAAAGGTTAATGCTTGGTTCATTCTGCTGAAGCTGAAACTTCACACTTTCTCAAGAAGCAACATTGCAAAATCCCTCATCCTCTTAGCTGATGTGGCCTTGGCAGCCGACTCAGCTGACAAGCTCATGTATTTGTATAACAAGCCATGCTAAGTATTTTTTCGGCCTGGTGTTTAGAAACACACAGAGGGAAGTGGGGTGGGGGGAGAAAATGAATAAATATGGAAATCAAATGTAAAAACTTCTTGCACTCGTAACTGGCTTCCCCAGGGGGAATTCTTTCCTGTGTTCTCTCCTCTTCCTTCCACTCAGCGAAACGACTGCCAGTCATTAAGCGAAGCTGTAAGGAGCTTACTGTACAGTAATTGAACACCAATGGGCCCACCTTCATTTGCATTTCCTATTTTTTGATTGGCAGCTGTACATGAGATGCCATATCAGTTGAAAGTATGTTGTGAGCTGGCACTAATGATCCAGTGGCTCCAGGGAAACCTGCCATATTGTAATTTGGCTATCAGGCATGAAAGAAATAATTCTAAGTGCCAGCAACGTGGAGCCGAATAAATGTTTCAGGGCTGTGGGTTGCCAAGGGTGACACTTCTGATTTACTATAAACGAATGCCCTGTTGCCTCTGGGGTTGGGGGAGTTCGCATTGTATCCGAGATGTGTGTATAAAACATTAGTATTAGAAAATGGCTTCTGCGCGGGATGAGGAAACGGAGGCCTGCTCCCAGAAGGCAAGGGGATGTTTACAGCTAACGGCCGGATGAAAGGATGTTTTCCTTCCCTCTCTCTCTCCCTCCCTCCCTCCCTCCTGCAATGACAGGCAAAATAGGATTTGCTTTCCCCCCCGCAAGATGGAGAATAATGGTGGTGTTAACCCAGCCTCCACTCCACTCCACTCCACTCTACTCCACTCCACTCCCCCCTCGCAAATGAAATGTGGTGGGGGTTCTTGCAAAAATAAAACAAAACCCAGATCTATTTTGTCGTACTGATTTCAGAAGAGCAACCTTTTGTTCTTGGAGGGGTGCAGCGCAATTCATGACTAGGTGTCCTACTTTGCAGAGGATGGTCCTCTGCTTGAAAAGCTGTCAGAGGGGACAGTCCTCTATTTGAAGGCCTGTCCAATCCAAGTCAGGTTTAAGGATAAGGAATTATAAGAAGGGAGGTCGGGGGCCTTGAGGTTGCCCATGCACAGCTAAGCACATGGTAGACAGCAGACTGAGCAGGCAAAAAGGTCACCTAGTTAGTCTTCTCCACTATGGTGAGATGCACTGTGTTTCTCTTTAAATCAGTGTTCTCCAACCTTGGGTCCCCAGATGTTTTTGGCCAAAAACATCTGGGGACCCAAGGTTGGAGAACACTGTTCTAACAGCATCCTTCCTCTAAGAGAAGGGTGGGCAACTTGTGGCCCTCCAGAAGTTTTCTGCTACACTCCTGTTTCTCTTTAAATCAGTGTTCTCCAACATTGGGTCCCCAGATGTTTTTGGCCGACAACTCCCAGCGTGCCCCAGCCAGCTACACTGGCTGGGGCATGCTGGGAGTTGTCAGCCAAAAACATCTGGGGACCCAACGTTGGAGAACACTGATTTAAATTATAATTATTATTTCTAAGTCTGCACCTATACATATAAATTTGCATATGCAAATGTTATGTAAATTGCTGTCCTCTTTTTTTGGGTGGTGCATTTCCTCTTTTTTGGTAATACGTATACAGGGGGGCCCTAATACCGGCTCAGAAGTAAGCTACGCTGAGATCAGTGGGATGTACCTAGGATTGCAACCATAGTTGCTTAGAAAACGAGTTGGATCTTCTCTGAAGCTCTGGTATCGGCATCCACGCATAAGGTGACCAACATTTGATTACGGAAATTCTGCTACCAATGGATTCGATACATGGTGCAACTGGGGCGGGTCCAGCAGATGCGGCAGGCCGAGCCTGGACTCGCATTGCAGGACAAGGTGAGGGAGCTGGACAGAGAGGTGGATGTGAGAGCAGTCCTCACCACTGGCATTGCAAGGTTGCCACAGTGCTTAGCACTACCCATCTTTTCTATCTCGGCTCAATAGCTCTGTGCAGGACAACTATCGAGAAAGCACACACATGGGTTATTTGATCTCTCGTAGAGTAGCATGAAAATTGTGATCTGGGAGTGAGTGCAAAAAACCTCAGCCCTTTCTGTAGGGATTTCATTGTTCATTATTACATTACATTTATACCCCACCTTTTTTTCCCTCTTGCAAGGAACCCAAGGTAGCTTACAAGGCTGTCCTCCTCTCCATTTTATCCTCACAACAACCCTGTGAGGTAGGTTATTGTTCATATATGCACACTAAGTGTGAACCATGCCTTTAACTGGAAAAACAAACAGACACCACTTTGTTGATTTGTTTTGGCAACCAGCCCAAAATTTGGCCAGAAGCCAAATGACATCAGGGTCTGTCCAGACTTAGTGATGCTTAGAGCAGACTCACTGAAATCAGGGGACAAGTTGGTCAGGAGTCAGGACTAACTTGAGTCCCATTTATTTAAGTGGGTCTACTGTAAGTATGACTAAGTCTGGATCCAACCCATTGCCTTCCTAGTGCTGGGCATTTTAAAATTACGTCCTTTGTAAGAGGCATGGGGGGGCATAGTTGTTGTGTTATGCTTTCCCTATGCCTAGTCACCGGGAAGATATTATACAAAGACAGATTTGTGGCAATGCTGAGCATGGCCTTTTTTGTGGTGGCACCATGCTTGTGAAACTCCCTCCTGAGAGAAGCCTACCAAGCTGACTGTCAGAAAAAGTTGTATGTGCATCTTTGGTTGGCCAGGCATTTCAGCTATGTGAACTTTAAAACTGCAAATTCTCTGATTTGTTTCATCTGGCTGTACCTTGTGACTGTATTTTGATACTTGTGACTTGCCTTGACTTCCATTCGGGAAAGGAACTTTTAAAAATAAAGAAAAATGGGAAATAAGGAAAGGGACAAATCAAAGGGGGTAGAGGAAATGTACAAATATCTTTAAAATGTACAGCAGAGGATTTTACTTGTAATTTCATTTTCATCAGCTTAATATTCCTCCAAAAGTGAAAATGAAAAGTCAGTCATCTCCAGACATGTGAAAATTGGAAGACAAAGTAGAAGAACCGTCTTTCTGGCATCCCCCTGCATCCCTTCCTCTTGTCGTTTTTAAAACTCACATGTGTATGCTTCAAAACACAGACCTCTGTTTTTCATTAAAGTGGATGCATACCGGTAATTATACTTGCCCAATGCATGCACTCTGCTTATGGGAGCAATTCCTCTATTACCTGGCCTTATGGTCTTCATCACTGATGCAGCAGGCAATGGGATAAGATGGAACTGTAGTTTTACTTTTATCGGAGGATCTGAGTATGCAGCTCATTGTGGCCATCCACTGGTCCATTTATCAGCGCACCAAGTGACAAAGTGTAAAGACCTGGGGTGGAAAACTTTGAAAAGGAGTTGTGAAATTTCTTTTTCTTTATGAATAATAAAATGAATATGGCTTTAGGGACAAACTAGAGGTGATGCAATGGATCCGTGAAAAGGCACCTTGAACCCCTTCGAGACAAGGCAGGGTGTAAATGTTTTAAAAGGCATTTATTTAGGGTGCAGTCCTGTGCATGTTTAGACAGAAAAAAGTCCTACAACTCCCAACATTCCCCAGTCAGCTTTGCATGCATAGGATCGCACCCTTAGGGAACGATCCTATGCCCCCTAGACATTGTTTGGGGGTGGGCATGGGATAGTTCAGATTCCCAGCTCCGAGGTTGGAGACAACACTCTGACCTTGGAGATGGGAATCGGAGCTCCGATCCCCCTCCCCTGCCCCCTTGCAGCCTGCGCGGAAGAACCGGGCCAGCTGCACTCTGAGGTCAAGAAAGCAACCTTGGAGAGGGGTAGAAGGGGGCGGGGAGGGGGGAGATTGGAGTGGCCAGAATACGAGGCATCCTGGGGCCTCTCCAGCCTCCTTCCCTCCCGCTCTGAAGCACCCCAGATAGACAGCCGGAAAAGCCCATCTAGCAAAAATGCAGAGCAGGAGGAGTGGGGAGGCGAAGTTCTCCACTCTGCATTGGATGCCTGTAAACCTCCAAGTTCGGGGGCTTACAGGCATTCCCATAGGGTTGAGCCCTTAATTAAAGGGCTACGAGCAGCCGTAGGAGGAGGGGGTTGATTGGGACTGCACCACTGATGGAGTGGGATTTAAGCATCTTTTAGCTTTGTTGTAGGTACCCATAGCTAGGGATGGATGGATCTGTCTGTTTCTGGTCCGTGTCACTTATAAGCACATTCTGTCCTATTTCCACATTAATCTGTGATTTTAAAAGAGGGCCTTTTCTGTTGTGGCATCCTGATTGTGGAATGAGCTTCCCAGAGAGGCTCACCTGGCACCTACATTGTGCTCTTTCTAGTGCCAGGTGAAGACCTTCCTATTTTCCCAGGCATTTTAGTCTTTCCGTTTCTGTTTTGAACCTGTTAGGGTGCATAGCTGGTTGGGACATGCTGGGAGTTGTAGGCCCTTTTTCTGTCTAAACTTGCATAGGATCGCACCTTTATTGCATTTTAATCTTTGCACTGCTGCTAGGTTTTACTTTGGTTTTTACTTCATGTTCATACTGTAGTTTTAAACTTTTATACTTTTATAGCGCATCTTGTGTTATATTTTATGGTTTTAATGGTTATCAACTGCCCAGAGAGCTTCAGCTATTGGGTGGTATAGAAATGTACCGTAATAAATAAATGAAATTAAAAATCCACATGAAATGTTACATTTAAATACACATTTCTAGGTGTATTTCTGGCCAAAATACACATTCTTAGATATATTTTCCTTCAAAGTATGCATTTTTAACAGCCCCATCCTAATGTGGGTGCCTATAATGCTCCAAACTCAGTGGATTACGGGCATCCAATTGACGGCAGGAGGAGCATGGCAGACAGGATTGCCGCCGTGCTCCCCTCACCTTCCAAAACATTTAGACAGCCAATTTCAGCCTGTTTTGCCACAGGATCCCCAAAAGGGATTGGCAAAGGTTCTTTGAGGGATTATCTGACCATAATAAATACTCCTCCAGGAAGTCAAAGTCAAACATGTTTATTGTAAAGTTGAGCCACAAGTACAACAATACTATCCTCCCAGTTCCCTGGTGGAAATCCCATCCCTTAGCAGCACAGTCACTGTTCAACCAACCCGAATGCTAAGTCCAGCAGCTCTCCGCCTGGCTATTGGGTTTCCACGTTGGGCTTCTGCAAGGCTCTCTGCACAGCGTCCTCTGCTCCTCCTCACTCCGTCCAGTTCTTCAGTACTTCACATGCAACCGCCACTAGCAACCAACAACAACAACCACCCTCAGTCTGCACTTGCTCGTCTTAAATACTCTTCAAGCACCAAGCTTCTTGGGTTGCAGATCTCGTGCTCCATAGCACCTGTGCTGTTTGCATTGTCATCCCTCTGGCCAGCAGCCAGGTCACATGCAGGTGAGTTGCTCCTTCATTGCATCAGCTTGGCAAGCAGCCAAGTAATCAAGGCCGGTTGCTGATTCTTAAAGCAAACCTACTTACTTAAAGCAAACGCAGAGCATAGAGGCAGAACTCTGTACAACACTCCTGTACTCCTCGCCATCTTCCGCGACTCCCAGTACACAGCTGTCTGGATTTTTTGCCTCTCCTCACGAGGAGGAGGGGCTGAAGCACTGCCTGGATTCTTCGTAGGATGGCGGTGCCTTGCTCCTCCCCTCCCTGCACCCAGGAACACCCCGCCGGAACCGTCTTTGGTTCCAAGCAGGCGCAGAATGAACCGCGCCAGCTGCGTGGTGGTGGGGGGAGTGTGCTCCGTAATTGGAGGTCGCAGCGGGGAGTCCGACTTATCCTTTGGGGGGGGCCCCCAGGCAAGGTTGGAGGGCCATTATAGGCTGGTGCCCTAAATGTATTTTTCCCACAAAATGTGCATTTTTTAAATTCACATTTGATCTTTCTAGCTGACCAGTGTGCCTCAACATTTGGGGAAGTGCACTGCAAAATCAGATGCATAGCTACTTTCTGATCCTTGCAGTAGTGTGCACACTGAGGATCAGCTCCGGACATATTGGAATACACAAAGATCAAATTCCTCAAGCATCTCTATCCATAGGTACTTGTATATTTTGTCCTGCAGGGCAAATGGTAGCTTTGGGGGGGGGGGCATTTTAATTGGGAGATTAAGCAGGATTTGGCAACCTTTAAAATCTTCCTCAGGACAGACAAAAGGAAGTACTTCTTCACACAGGGCATAGTGAAACTGTGGAATTTGCTGAAACAAGATGTAGTGATGGCTGCAAACTTGGACAATTTTTAAAAAGGGGGTTAAAGAAATCCATGGAGGATAAGGCTATCAATGGTTGCTAGTCATGATGCCTATATATTTCCTTCAGTATCAGAGGCAGTATGCCTACGTACACCAGTTGATTAGGAACACGAGCAGGAGATGCTATTGTATTCATGCCCTGTTTGTGGGCTTTCCAGAGGCATCTGACTGGCTGCTGTGTGTGAACAGAATGCTGGACTAGATAGGCCTTTGATCTGATCATAAGAACATGAGAAGAGCCCTGCTGGATCAGACCAAGGGTCCATCTAGTCCAGCATTCTGTTCACACACAGTGTCCAACCAGCTGCCCATAGGACACCCACAAGCAGGACATGAGTGCAACAGCACCCTCCCGACCATGTTCCATAGCAACTGGTATACATAGGCAGACCGCTACTGATCCAGCAGGCCTGCTCGTAAGCCCTAAATGGCTCATGAGCAGGGTACCTCAAGGACCACCTCAGAGGCCCTACTTTGAATCTCCACACTCCCTAGCCCTATTCAAACATTAATTTTCCTCACACCAGGTGGAAGCGGGGCAGTAGAGCACCCAGGATGGTGGTGGTAGTGATGGCAGCCCAGAGGACATCCTTCCCAGTGGCCCCTCATCTCTGACAGTGCCATTGTGCAGCCTTTGGATCAAGGTGTGAGGTCAACAGAACACGCCTCCAGCTCAAAATACCTGGTTTATACTAGACCTGAGGCAAAATACTGAAACAGGTGATATGAGGGCCTGCCTGCAACATTTTACTGTCTGAGGCAGAGCAGCAAATCTCCCCTGCCCCCCCCCCGGCAACAAGCCAAGGTGCCTAATATCCAAGGCCAGCCAGGTGATTTTGGCACCTGTGGCAGAAAATCCCTCAAAAACCTCTCCTCCTCCCTGGCAGAAAAACAAAACAATAACCCTAAATGAAATAACTAACAATTTGCTCCCTGAAGTGGCCACCTCCCACCGTTTAATGGTAGGGATAGAATGGCTACATATCTTACTTTACAGAGGACAGTCCTCTATTTGAAGGTGTCCTCTACTTGAAGGACTCTCCAGTCAAAGTCTGGTTTAAGATAAAGAACCATAAAAAGGGAGAACTAGGTCCTTGATGTTGCCTATTGACGGTTACCATCTGGACAGCAGACTACCTGATCACAGTTTTCTTGCCCACTATGGTGAGATGCATTGTATTTCTAATTATATTATAGTAACTATTTCTAGATGTGCATCTATGCACATAAATTAGCATGTGCACATTTTATGTGAGCCTGTGTCCTCTATTGTCCCCTTTTTCTGTGATGCATTTCCCCTTTTCTGACTACATATAAGCAGCCATCCTTAGAAGGGCTGTCCCCTGTGATGGCTGGCAGAAAGCAACCTTGCTGCTTCCACTGGTGAAAACACTCAAAGTGGGCTGTGAGGAGAGCAGCAGCGTGTGGTTTTCACACATGCATGCAGATTCCGTCTTCTTATCTCCATTCCAAATAATGGGTGTGTGAGGCAACTCCGTGTTAGATTGCTCAGCAGGCCCTTTCTGTGCCTATTTATGGCTAATCCTATAAATGTTCACTTAGACATAAGCCCCACTGAGTTGCATGGACCTGATTGATTGGCTTGGTACCCCCACCTTTCTACCTAGTAAAATGGCACTCCGGTTACTGCCAACTAAATGTGCATAGGATGGCTGCCTAACTGTGCCAGTAACATGAAATAAATAAAAGGAGAAGGAGACTGGCCACACTACGCCAGTGTGGCGTAGTGGTGTGAGTGTTGGACTGGGACTCGGGAGATCCGGGTTCTAGTCCCTGCTCGGCCATGAAATTCACTGGGTGACTTTGGGCCAGTCACTGACTCTCAGCCTAACCTACCTCACAGGGTTGTTGTGAGGATAAAATGGAGAGGAGGAGGAGGATTGTGTAAGCTGCCTAGGGTTCCTTGCAGGAAAAAAGGTGGGGTATAAATATAATTAATTAATTAGAAGAAGACTGTATGTGAACTTGGTGCACAATTGCACACGCAGTTTTAAGTGCATGGGTTTGTATTGAACATAAATGACAAATGCACAGAAGTAGGCTAAAGATCCGAAAAGATCACACTTTAACCTAATAATGTGACCGCTTGCAAAAGCTTTAGCACAACACTGAAAATCGCTAATGGAGCACTGTGCAGATATTCATGATACACAAACAGCCAGGAATCATGCATAATGGAACAGTGTAACCGCTAACAGCAGATTCACACAAGATGGTAATTTAAACTTGTTTGCATGGAGGAAAGAGAGTCAATCGTTGAAGTGGTCTCTTGATGAGATGCTGCTTCCTCCTCCCTCTATTCGGAGAGACTCCTCCGTTTTCCCATCTTTTGCTTCCCTCACATCCACACGTGTTTGCACAGAACAGAGGGAAGACTTATTTGAATTATGGCATGCAATTTGCATTAATGCAGGTGAGGTAGGTGTGCCTAATTCCTGGTGAATGTTTTCAAAACCTGCATTAAAATTATGCACTCACATAATTGCTAGGCACTGCATTTCACATACCTTCCCATTCTGTTTAGCCAAAAGGCAGGAGCCAGGTAGACCATATACCGTACTTCTCGACCATACTATACAGATAATGCAGAAGCTCTCTGATGGGTGAGACAAATAAAGTAAAAATTAACAACTGAAAAGCCGTCTCTCTCTCCTATTTTAATTCTGGGTACCAAAGATCCCAGGATATGAATTCTAATTCCCCCTGGATATGTGGTCCTTATCATCTCCCTCAATTAGGACAGGGGAAGCTCAGCTTCGTAGCCCCGGTCACTAGGGGACCTTGGAAAAGCCACATTCTTGTAGACTAACTTACCCTGCAGGGCTGTTATGAGGATAAATAAGAGAAAGATTGGAAAGCACTTTCTATGCTGAAAAGAAATGCTTTCCAAGTTACTAAGGGTCAAACTAAGGGTTAAACGTGTGGTATACAGTTCCCTGTGTGTGCTTTTCTTTACTCAAAAGTAAGTGTGTGTGGGGAGGGACTGATCTTGATTGAGACCACAGTACATGGGGAATGCACATTTAATCTCTCCTTTCTCAGCCATGACTCTCCTCCAGAATCTCTCCCCCACCCCCAGCATGGCAATTAAAAATAGAAAAAGAACCCTCCCATTGGCATCAATGGGAGGTGTTGTTTTCTTACTATCTTTAACTGCCACACTTGGGGGTAATTCGGGGGGGGGGCTTACAGCTGGGGGGGGGGAGGATTAAACCTCCCTTCCCTGTGTGCTGTGGTCTCAACTGAAGAAGGTGGATCAGTTCTTAGTTGAATCCAGACTGGACTACTATAATGCTTCTTATGTGGGACTGCCTTTTATTTATTTTTATTTATTTTTTATTCATTATTAACTAGATTTATACCCCACCTTTTTTCCTGCCAGGAACCCAAGGCGGCTTACATAATCCTCTTCCTCCTCTCCATTTTATCCTCACAACAACCCTGTGAGGTAGGTTAGGCTGAGAGTCAGTGACTGGCCCAAAGTCACCCAGTGAGCTTCATGGCCAAGTGGGGACTAGAACCCGGGTCTCCCGAGTCAGACACAGTCCAACACTCTAACCACTATGCCACACTGGCTCTCCAACTTTTAAAGGCAGTTGGTTCAAAAACCAGGATGTTGACAGAGAAGCAAGACTATCAGCACATATTACACTGAACCTATGCCAGCTGCATTCCTTACCATTTTCCCCAGAGGTCAATTTGAAGTGCAGGTGGGGACCTATAAACCCATCAATGGTCTAGGACCAGATTATCTCAAGGACCATCTGTGTCCATATGAAACTACCAGAGCCCCAACAGCATCAGAGGCCCTTCTTTCTGGCCTGTAATTAGCAAACATCCAATTAGCGGGCACCAGGGACAGGGCCTTCTTATGGGTAGCACCATGCTTGTGGAATTAGCTCCTCAGGGAGGTCCGCCAAGCCCACACTCTTCCTATTTTTAGACAGGCTTTGAACACTTTCCTGTTCCCTAAGGGTTTTTATTCTTACATTTGACAGGCGTTTTGCAGGTGTGTGTTTTATCTTGTGTTTGCAGTTTGATGTTGATTTGTTATTGTTGAGTTTGTAAGCTGCTTTGAGGGGAAAATACTTTTTTTTTTTTTTTTTAAAGTGGGATATGAGTAATTGAAATAAATGCATACAGTCATCAAACCACACTAGGAAAATAGCAATGGTGTCGGATCATATCAGCTGGGCGAAACTGGCTCACCCACAGTTTTTCAGCACTTGCACTGAGTTCTCTGCTGCTCTGCATTCAGACCCCCATAGGCCTCATTACAACAACACCGCCCCATTGACCTATAAGTTGTCCCTTCAAATTCAGTTGAATGAAACGGCATTACAATATTGTCTCTTCAGCTGTAATCTTATACACAGTTGCGTGGGAGTATGCCCCAATGGAACACAGTGTGACTTGCTTCTGAGAAAATCTGCATAGGATTGCACTGCATGAGGCTTGTTTTTAGGGCCGTCTGCTAGAGAAGCCATCTGCCATGACAACATGAAATAAAGTTAGACACGATTTAGAACAGAGGTGGCCTGGCTTCGGGCATGTGGGATCTACTTTGTTCCCTACCTCCAAGCAGACATAGACTGAGTTCAGACAGCACGATAACCCACATTCAAGGGTTGAGTATGGGTTGAGTGTGGGTTGTTGTTGAACCGCGGGTTGTTGTTGAACTGCAGGCTGTTGTTGAACCACGGGTTGTCCGAACACAGCTGCACTAACAAGCCATGGCTTGTTAACCACGAACAACCCATGAAGAGAACCCATGGTTTGTTGTTGGGTTGTGAACTGTGGTTTGTTCACCATGGTTTGTTATCTTAGCTGGGTTCTGACAACACGATAACCCACGGTTCAACGACAATCCACACTCAACCCATACTCAACCCTTGAGTGTGGGTTATCGTGTTTCTGAACCCAGTCATACACTTAGAACTAAGGAACAGAGTGCCTCTGAGCACATTCTGAGCCTAAGGATGGGTGAGAATTTCTATTCAATTCGGTTTTGATAAGAATTTACCCAATTTCGCTAAGTTGTCCATACTGGGGGACGAAAATAACTTGAGATTATTATTATTTTCAAATGAATATGGAAGAAACTACAATTGACAGATTTGTCCATCCAGGCCCAGGTTTTATTTATTTAGTATATTTATATCCTGCCAAGCACTGACCAGACCCAAACCTGCATAGCTTCGGCATGGTGGCTGCCTCATGTGCCTTCAGACTGTACCCTGGGGGTTTTGAGTGCTTAGCTCTGAGAAGTCTGGATTTGAATCCCTGTGTATTCCACTGTGTCAGTGCTGAATTAGGGTTGCCACCACATTTGTTTTTCTGACAGGCTTTAACAGCTATATGGCAAGCAGGTTCAGTATGGTCCTCTCCATGCTGGGAATAGCTGTGCCTATGGAATGTGGCTGGTGCAGATGGGTGAGAATTTCATTTCTGTCCATTTTTTTAAAATTAGAATTTACTAAAATTCACAACATTCTTCATATCTGGCAGAGGGAAAAGTGAGAGATTTTAAAAACTTGAATGTGGGAGAAAGCCAAACAAACAGATTCACCCATTCCCATCTGAGCCTGGGAATTGGTTTTCAGTACCAGAACTGAACTCACGGGACTTTCACAGCAAAGCCCACTCCCTGTTACCAAGCTTCCTTCATTCCAGCAGCTGAGTTTAGGTGGGGAAAAGTCATTTTGTTGATGCCATCAACAATTAGCAGTCAGAAACCCTCGCCAATCTACTGTAAATCACCCAGAGACCTACCAGTAGATCCTGATCTACCTTCTGTCCACCCCTGCTCTAGATCAGTCTGTTGAGATCATAGAAGAGCACCAAAAAGGTCCCCAATGTCTCTTTGTGAACACTTTTCATAAGATAGAAAAAAAACAGCAACAAAGAGTTTCAGCTCAGGCCCCTGTAGATCAGCTTTAGATGCAGGAGGAAGATTGTGTTGCTGTAGCCTTTTAAAGCAGCATTGTAAGAATGTTAGGGAGGTTGCAGTGATGCAGCTCTTCTGCCTGCAGTCCATTAACACCCACCACCACCCTGAAAAAGACAACAGACAGTTCCAGTCAATTGCAATTACTACACCCGGTGTCTTCATTGTTTGCACAATAACAGCCACAAGGTGGCGGTGTGCAGGGAGGCTAAAATGGTTTGAGCAGGGGAATTGAGGTGTTCCCCTTGATGCAGGGTAAAGTTGCAGATAGAACAGGAAAAAAACAACCCAGCTGGACCAGATTTTGTTTGTTTGCTTTTGCTTTCAGGTCAGTTAACAGAAAAGCAAGGAGCAGAGGCCACCCTGAGTGCCATTTTTGGGTAGAAAGACATGGTATAAATGAAATAAACACCGGAATTTCACCCAGACACCACTTTTTCTTTTTGCTCTGCCCATCAACTGTTCCTATTTACTAGGAACAGTGCCTATTCTCCAGCATCTCTTGCTGGACAATTACTGTTTTATCTTTTGGGGTACGGGGGTGGGGAGGTAGAGAAAATTAACTTGCACTCAGATTTCTTCCACTCCTAGCAAACTGGCCGCTAAAAGGAAACTGTGATGTTCACATTTACTAACAGACCCTGCTTCAGAAGCCAGGGGTGTTTCCGGACGAGGCTTTTATGGTGCGATTGCCTTGCCTCCTTCACAAAATTTTAGGTGTGTGTGTGTGTTCCAGATGACATCTTCCATTTGTAACCCTCCCAGTTTTCCCACCGCTTCTTCCATCTTTTTATTCTTAGCACAGAAAACCCACAAAGGAGGGAAAGACAGAATAGCTGTTCAATGTCTTTTGATATGCAGTCCGTCTCCTCTGCCTCAGGCAGCAAAATGTCCTGGGTTGGCCCTGGTAGCGTCTGTCCTGCTTTTACATTGATTTATTGCTTATCCCATTTTAAAAACTCTCTCTCTCTCTCTCTCTCTCTCTCAGCAATTCCTGGCAATGGACATCTCATAAGGAAAGGGTAAAGAGATGGTTTGCCAATTCGTGTAGTGTGGCTTACGTTCCCCCCGAGGTAGTAGCCCTGAACCATTCCTGCAGCAGCTTTATTAAGGAATAGTAATCCTTAAACTTGCGTACATCGTGGGCTTGTGGGATAATTGTCTGTTAATGGCTGCCCGAGAAACACAAATAATGAAATCTGTATGTTACCTGATAATTAATCTTTGAACCGGCTCAGTAACTTCTAGTACAATTACCAAGGAATACGCAAGAAAATGTCAGGAGGATCCTAGTCTCCCTGCTGTAGCCCGGAGATTTACATGGGTCTCTCTCATTAAGGCTAATAGGTGCCATGTTTGTAAATTCCAATGCAAAGGGGGGGACACGGGGGTCCTTTTGCATTCCTCTGGCATTGGCCATTACGAGGCACCGATACAGTTGCGTACGGACCCTTTAAAATTGCAGGAAAGCTGAAGAGCCCTGTAAGGTCGCTCTTCTAATCTGGAGGTGTCGGTGCCTTTTCAGCAGAAATTGGCCAACTAACATTTTTAATTGCGATCCATGGTTCATCACTAGAAAGTGTAGGTCACCTGCAAGCCTTTCTCTGCAACGATCCTTCTACTGATGAGACTCAGAGGTTTTGCATCAAGATCAAGGGTAGAATGAGACTCTTATGAAGTTATTAAACGGCTGCTTAACATATAGTCTCTGACATTTTCAGCGTAATTTCTTGTGGATTGCAAGTGTGTGATTAGTCACGCAGGAGACTGGACAGGAATCGTCCAAGTCCGTCATGGACCTGAGGTGCTTCCATGCTAGCTTTTTTCCTCTGGAATTTCCATCCTTGGTTCTCTCACTCTTTACCAGATATCCACATAACACTGGACGTAGTGCTGGCTCTAGGTTTTGGATTGCCCTTAGGCAAGGCCTGTGGCTCACGCTGGTTCAGCTTGTCTGAGCATGGAAAGCTAAGCAGAAAAAGAAGATGGAAGAAGTGGTGGGAAAACACACGAGAATTAGAGGTTGAAGGCGACAACATCTGGACCTTCCATGAATGAAGACAGTGGTGTGTGTGTGTGTGTGTAATCACAGCACCAGCCTGACCAATGTGGACAGGCAAAGTACTTTTAAGGCTTTTCTGTACCTTTAAGTTGAACACTTCCTCGCTGCAAGTTTATCAGCCCGTTTTATTTCTTCCTGTTGATTCATGCTGGGGGATCAGTGATTAACAGCCTCTCTAAATTCCCCAGGATACATTTCTCATCAGGGCAATTTAAGTGAGACTGTTCAAAGAACAAATCAGAGGCTATTCCTCACAAACAAAGAAAAAAGCCCAGTCCAGATCAAGAGAATGTAATAAAATGGCCGGAAAGTCCAAACTGGTGGCTTTCAGTTAAGGTAAGGGTCTTTGCTAAATGGAGCTTACTTATGAGTAGACATTATAGAACATAGGCATATTGGACCCATACTGAGTCAAGACTATAGGAACATCTGGACCAGCCTACTCCAACATGGTGCCCTCCACGTGTGTTGGACTACAACTCCCATTATGCCTCAGCCAGCCAGGGCACCAGGTTAGGAGAGGCTGACCTAGCCCAGTACTGTTGACACTGACTGGCAGCGGCAGCTCTCCAGAGTGTCAAGCAGGATTCCTTCCTAACCCTATCTGGAGATGGTGGTGGTTGGACCTGGCATCTTCTGTGTGCACAGGTACCAAAAAGATCTGGGGCTCAGACCCACAGGGTAAAAAATTCACAAATTTGCACATGCTAATTTACATATGCTCTAAAGTCTGTGTATGTGTGTGTCTGTAAAGGACCCTGTCTCCTAAGCACACCCCTATTTGTAAAAAGGGATGTATGGACAGGGTAAAGAGAAGGGTTTTTTTCCTGATTTGGGGGGGGGGGAATGCTCAGGCAGAAAGATTCAAGGGGGCGGCAGCAGGAGGTGAAGCACATGTGGGCAAAGAGCCAGCTAAGCTGGGGGAATCAGATGCAACAGAGATCCTCAGGGCCCCTGGACCTTTATTTCAGCAAGTGCCCTTGGACAGCAGGGTGGTGGGGCAGACAGCCTCCCAGAGATTCGGGGCTCCAAATTAAAGATTTGGTGCTCTAGCCCTAGTGGGCCGCCCCCTAACACCTCCTCTGTCTACCACTGAGCTATGGTCCCTCTGGAGTATCTGGGCCACGTGGAGGGGAGCTCCTGGTGGTGCTGTGTGGTGGTATCTCTATTTTATTTCCACTTCTAGCTCGATGTGGAAAACCATTGCCTTAGCTGTGCTAAAAGGCGCTAGCGCGGAAGCATCCCTGCAGTCTCTCTGATGCTTTATTTATTTGGTTGGATTGAGGGCCCAGTGTATTTAAAGGACGTTGGAGCTGCTTTACATAAATATTTGCAATTTTATATATGAAAAGGTGGCATTGGAGACCGATCCTTGTCCCAGAAGGGCTCATAGTCTAATTTGCCAACTACAGGAGGAGGGGACGTATTAAAGCAATGATTTGCAAACCACGTGCCGGCAGCATGGCCAGTAGTGTGCCTTGTGAGAACTGGCTCTGTGCAGCAATAAATTAATCAGGCCCAACAACAGGCTTGAGTGCCTTCCCACCCCACCGGCAAGGTTCCTTCTGGGGGAACCCCCAAGTGCTTCCCTGGTGGCAACTCCCCCCACGAGCATCTGTGGTGAACCCTTTCTCCCTCCGCAAGCCTCCATGTCAGTCCCCCCCTCCCACTGTGAGCCTCTGCGGGTTCCCTGGCAGCATCCTTCCTCACCCACCACAAGCCTCCGTGGCAGCCCCTTTCCCACGCAAGGGAAGGCACAAGGCAGCAGCAGGAACAAGCTGCAGGGAGAGGCTGCTGCAGAGCCTTCCAGGCCAGCACTTCTTTCAGCAGCAGGTCATAGATTCATAGATCATAGAGTTGGAAGGGGCCTACAAGGCCATCGAGTCCAACCCCCTGCTCAATGCAGGAAACTAGAGGAGGGGTGTCTCCCATCCAAGTAATAACCAGGCCTGACCCTGCTTAGCTTTCCACGCTCAGACAAGCTGAGCTAGCATGAGACACGGATGAAGGGTGTGTGTGTGTGTGTGTGTGTGTGTGTGTGTGTGAATGGAGGGACCAGTACAAGAAGGATCCTGACCAGGAACAATTGTGTGTGTTCTCTCTTCCTTTCAAGTAAGAACCCAATGTTGGGAGACGCACCAGTCCAGGCGGGTCCGCAGTGGCCACCAGGGATGTTGAAGAGTCCTTGGGCTCAAGTCACGAGTCGAGTCACGAGTCTTTAGACACGAGTCTCGAGTCCGAGTCCGAGTCCTTGGTCCAAAATGGTGACTCATGAGTCACGAGTCACGAGTCACTCCCAAAGCTGACTCCACGAGTCCCTATTAAAATCAATGGGTTTTTTCCCCAACAAAATAAGGCTACTTCAGATGTGTGGTTTAAATAAATTCTAGGCACAAGTGTGCCTTTTTATTTCAAAACCCTGCAACTGATTTTGGCAAGAACAGACCAGGCAGAAAAACCCAAAATAACCAGGCAGGCAGAGGAGGCAGGGAACCCCAAAGCAGGCAGGCAGAGGCCTTTGTCTTGGACAATTCAACTGTTGAACTGGTCAAGAAGAGACCAGGCAGGCAGAGGAGGCTGGGAACCCCAGACAGGCAGGCAGAGGCAGCCAAACCCAAAATGTCTGAAAGGTTGCATTTTAGAAAAATGATTTTAAAAAATAAACTTGCTGTACTTCCTAAAACTTATCCATGTTGCATTTGAGGAACATGATTTTTTCTAAATGTTTGGCCCCCATTCTGGAACGGTGAGATCTCATCACAATTCCACCCTCACTGAACACCCGCTCCACTGGTGATGAACTTGCTGGAACCAGAAACACACTCAGAGCAGCCACACAGAGTAATCTCAGGTCCTTCTTCTGCCTCTCCCAAGTACGCAACACATCAATCAAAATAAATCTTGACACACTGTTGGGGCTGCACTCCTGGTAGCCGTCCATAGTGGGAGAAGCAGCGGCACACCTCGCTTCCCTGCGCTCTTCGCCGGCAATCACGCTCCTCTCCACTCCTTCTGGCACAGCCCAGGGATGTTGAAGAGTCCTTGGTCTCGAGTCCCGAGTCGAGTCTCGAGTCCCATTAAAAATATTGGGACTCGAGTCCGAGTCGAGTCAGAGGGGGGACTCAGTCCGACTCACGAGTCCTCGAGTCCGAGTCCCCATCCCTGGTAGCCACCATCTTCTTTCTCCCATATGCCTCTGGTCCCTGACATAGCATCAGTATGTTGGGGACTGGCCCAGAGGTCTGGGGGGAGAAGAGGGTGGTCTCTGCAGCTGCCCAGGCAGGCATTATATCTTTCAGTGCTGGCCTCAAAATAGCAGCAGCAGTGTGTGTGTGTGTGTGTGTGTGTGTGTGTGTAGAGAGAGAGAGAGAGAGAGAGGTATAGGTATAGGTATAGATATAGATATAGATTATATAGTTATAGATGTAGATGCAGATATAGATACACACACATATATACATATATATATATACATCCTGGTGTCAGCCCATGCCGGGTATTGATGCCAAGCCTAAAAGCTTCTGTGCACCTGAAGTAACCGCATACGGAGTGTGCCTGTTGCATCTCTATAAATTGCTCTCACCTTGCATCCTTCCACTCAGCATCTGTTATATCTGGGCACAGCCCTTTAAGGAGGATGTAGACAAATCGGAACAGGTTTAGAGGAGAGAAATGAAGATGGTCAGCAGTATGGAAAACACACGTCCTATGAGAGAGGTTGAAGAAATGAGATGTGTTTAACTTGGAGAAGAGAAGACTGAGGGGGCACATGGTAGCACTCCTCAAATTCCTGAAGGGTCGTCACCACATGGAAGCAGGCAAAGACTTGTTCTCTGCTGGTTCCCACAGGGAGGACTAGATCTTAATCGGCTTAAGTTACAGGAGGTAGATTTCAGATGAGCATTAGGGGAAACTTAACATTAAGAGCAGTTTGATCATGGAAAAGGGTGACGAGTTCTCCCTTGCTGGAGCTCTTCAAGCAGAGGCTGGGCAGCCATCTCTTGGGGATGCTCTAGCTGTATGGAGTTTCCTGCATCGAGCACCGGACTGGACAAGAATGGCCTACAAGGCCCCTTCCAACTCCTGTGAGTCTATAACAAATTTATCAGGGCATCAGGCACAATAGGAGAGTGATTGAATGATCCAATCACACCTGATGTCGAGCTGCATCAGGATTACCTCTGCATGAGTCGGTGTTCTGGACTTATCTCCTTTCCCGACAGCTACAACAATGAGTAGCAGGGTGTGGTAGCATATGTTTCGATGCTGTGATGAAGCCCTGCTGGATCAGATCAAAGGTCCACCTAGCCCTGCATCCTGTTTCCAACAGTGGCCAAACAGGTGCTTCCGGTGACTCAAGATGATAATTCCCTAGCATCTCCAGTTAAAAGGGAATTTTAGGCAGCAAGCTTATGGAATAGCTCTGCCTGAGACTACAGAGAGCCTAGTACCAATCAGGAAAGGCAATACTGAGCTAGTTGGGCCATTGGCCTGACTAAGTATGAGGGAGGTTCATATGACATGAAGGCTCTATTCCTGTGTTATTCGGCTGCACATTTAAATGAAATTAATAGCATCCTAGTAAACATGCTTCAGATCGGGATGAAACTCACTGGACAGTCTCCAGCACTGCCCAAGTGCCGCCAGCAGGACCCACTGCTGGCGGAATGGGGATTTAGCGCTTTGGATTGGAATTGGAAATGAGCGGAAAGGCTCATTTCCAGAACAGAGCAGGTCAGAAGAGCTTACATAATGGAACACTGCTGACCTGTCCTGATCGGGAAACAAGTGTTTCCGCTCATTTCGGAGCTTGTTTTATGAAGCTCTAAAGTCCTATTGCCCAAATCATCCCATTCTCGATCATCCCAGTTTGCAGGACACAGAATAATGGGCTCAAGTTACAGGAACCCAGATTCCGCCTAAACATCAGGAAAAAATTCCTGACTGTCAGAGCAATAAGACAATGGAATCAACTACCTAGGGAGGTGGTGGGCTCTCCCACTCTGGAGGCATTCAAGGTGCGGCTGGACAGCCATCTGTCAGGGATGCTTGGACCTGGATTCCTGCATTGAGCAGGGGGTTGGACTCGATGGCCTTGTAGGCCCCTTCCAACTCTACTTTTCTATGATTTCTATGAAATGGTGGATGCCGCTTGCACAACAAAATTGGTGGGAGCACAGTGGCCCATTGGATACTACCCACTAAGTCCACCAATGAAATTGAGATTCTAATAAATTGGGATGGGAGAGGTTCAGAATTGTTCTGTTGTGGCCACTTCTTCCATGTATGCTGAAGAACATTTCCCTACATGGGAAGCTAACGTATGACAGGCTGGACTATCTGGCCCAGCAGTTTATGACTGATTTTATTTTTAACATTTATATACCGCCTTATCTGCATAAAAACCATCAAAGTGGTGTACAACAATTTAAAAAATAAAACCTTGCAGCAATAAAAACAAGAGCATTAAAAATAGTAAAAAAAAAACATTAATGTTCTAACATTACTAAAAATAGTGAAAACATTCTGTCTAAAAGCATGTTTAGACAGTGGGGGAGGAAGTCCTACAGCTCTAGCCATGTTGGCCGGAGAAACATGAATCCTTTACAAGACCATCTTCCAGCTGGTAACCTGTGTCCACACTGTGGGAAGCTGTGTGGATCTAGAATTGGCCTCCACAGTCATTTACGGACCCATCGCTAGAGTCTACACAATTTTCTTTAGAATTTTCCTCCTTTTAAAATCTCCTTTTTGTAAATTTTCTTTTTTTTTTTATCCTGGAAGACAATCTTACTCGGTCACGAGTGATTGCCTGACTGCTAGGAGTTATAGGACTTTTTTGTTTCTAAACATGCACAGGATTGAACACTAAAACATTAAAAACTACACATTTTAAAAGTCAAAATTGAAAAGATGTGCCTTTACACCCTTTCTACAGGCCAAGAGAGTGGGGCCAAATGTAGCTCTGGCGGGGTGTATTCCATAGTCAGGGGGCCTCTATGAGTAATGGTGCCCTCAGGAGGGCCTTTCCTGCAGTTCTTAATACTCAAGAAGATTCATAGCAAAGCTGGTGGTCCCTTAGACCAGTGTTCTCCAACCTTGGGTCCCCAGATGTTTTTGGCCGACAACTCCCAGCATGCCCCAGCCAGTGTAGCTGGCTGGGGCACGCTGGGAGTTGTCGGCCAAAAACATCTGGGGACCCAACGTTGGAGAACACTGATTTAAAGAGAAACAGGAGTGTATCAGAAAACTTCTGGAGGGCCAGAAGATCCAACTCGTTTTCTAAGCAACTATGGTTGCAATCCTAGGTACATCCCACTGATCTCAGCGTAGCTTACCTCTGAGCCGGTATTAGGGGCCCCCTGTATACGTATTACCAAAAAAGAGGAAATGCACCACCCAAAAAAAGAGGACAGCAATTTACATAACATTTGCATATGCAAATTTATATGTATAGGTGCAGACTTAGAAATAATAATTATAATTTAAATCAGTGTTCTCCAACGTTGGGTCCCCAGATGTTTTTGGCTGACAACTCCCAGCATGCCCCAGCCAGTGTAGCTGGCTGGGGCATGCTGGGAGTTGTAGGCCAAAAACATCTGGGGACCCAAGGTTGGAGAACACTGCCTTAGACAGCATTTCTGCCCTGACTGCAGTGGCTCCACAGGGTCTCCAGCAGAGGTGCTTACCTTCACTTGCTCCCTGTTCCTTCTGACTGGAGATGTCAAGGATTGGGGGGGGGGGGGCTGCATGCAAAGCATGTGCTCTCCTGCTTAGCAGTGGTTTGTCCCCCACTTTCAAAGTGGTAGCTTTTAAGAGTTTTGCTGACAAACAAATTTGGGGCTACAGTACATCAACAGTGCCAAGTAATACATAAGAATGAGTGGTACCGCAACAAACTCCCTGCTGTTGAATCCGGTTTATGTCTGTTTTATTTCAAAAGCCAGAATGTACTTGACAAGAGAAGCTGTGGAGAACTGATGTTGCATGAACTTTGGGTTTTGTTTCCTACTGACAGCTTTGCTATACAGTCCTCAGCCAGAGCATATAAAATAAATAAATAAATAAATATGTACATGTGTGTGCGCGCACATGCGCAAGCACGCACGCATACCCCTCGCAGAAATGGTCACTGGTTTCCTCCTTTCAAATAAGCTTATGAAATGGTTGGAATCGTTTCGGACTTTAGCGCTGCCTGGTTGCAAATTAAGCCTGCTCATATGAGCAGTCTCTCCATGTTTACTGTATCATATTGCTAGAAGCTGACTCTGTGCCAAATGCTCTAACAGAAGGGAGCATATGAACTCCAGAATGATGACATTAATAAGGAAATTACAAAAGGCCCAACAAATGGCATTTATGTTAAATCAATAATGCTCTGCTTGTTTGTTTGTTTGTTTGTTTGGGGGGGAAATTCAAATCTTTCTTTGGGGAAAAAAATATCTTTCCAAACAGTTGGCAATTCCCATTCTTGTTCTTCTTCCTGAATATAATTAAAAACATGTTGCAGCATCTACTTAAGACATCAACTTTCCCAAGCCCGACTTGTCCACTGCGTTTTAAACAAAGACACTTGTTTTGGCATCATGCCCTTAATTAATCATCGGAGGCTTTATTGCTGTACAACCGCCCTCCCCACAATCCCATGTCTTTGTTTAATCATTCATCACAGTCCCAGTTTCTGTAAAACTTAATCAACGTACGGAACCAAATTTCTAATCAGCTCATGGTAGGAAAACTTGAATTAAAATTAAAAAATTGGCTTCTAGCGTATCACCTGGATGAATACATATAAGAATGTCATGAATCAGTCATGATTCCAGCCTGTGGGTTTAACTGGGCAGCTACCCGCTGGGTGTTAGCACAATTAAAGAAGTAGAAGTGGTAGTAACTATACATCAGGGATTCATAGATTTCATAGATCATAGAGTTGGAAGGGGCCTACAAGGCCATCGAGTCCAACCCCCTGCTCAATGCAGGAAACTAGAGGAGGGGTCTCCCATCCAAGCAATAACCAAGCCTGACCCTGCTTAGCTTTCCACGCTCAGACGAGCTGAGCCAGCGTGAGCCACAGGCTTGTGTTGAACCTCTTTTAGCCTGAGGGCTGAATTCATTTGGAGAAGCTCTCAAGGGCCACGCTCCAGTGGTGGGTGTGGCCAGAGGCAAAAGGGGTGGGGCCAAAATAATCAACACTACCAGCCTATTTTAGCTTAAAGCTCTTACTGCCAATAACTAAGCATTAAGAAATGCATTTCAACTTTTTAGAATGGGACAAGAAAATCTGCACAAAAGCCAGGAAACCACCAAACGATTGGTGGTCGAGGAAAAGGGGTGTGGCCAGGGGCAGGGGGCCTGGCCATCTAGAGAACCCCAGAGGACCAGATTGGGACCCCAGGAGGGAGGGATTTGGCTGTGTGGCCAAAAGTTATAAGCGCCTGCTATACACCTGGTTACAATGTAGGCCAGCTTGACACACATCACAACCTGTAGGGGACAGTTGTTCCTCCACATCACAGGATAAGTACAGAATAAAATAGACTCAATGCTGTATTCCCCAACATATGCAACTAGACCTGGAGCTCTATCCTGTCAAGTGAATATAGAAACTCATTCAGTGGAATAGCTATCTTTGTACTTTGGAGTCTCTGCAGTCCAGGTCATTTTGACCCAGCATTGAATCTATACTCCTTTGTGGGAAATGTGAAGTCTCATGGAGATCACTGTTGGAATGAAGCAGATATTGAATGACATTAGGCAGGCTTTGTTGAAGAGCACCTCCAGGCTTTGCCAATAAATTTGCAACAACATTCTGAAAGAAAAGCAATAATGAAATCCGTTTGCTGTACAATTATTTCCCACTGCATGCTTTCCTTCTCAATTTTTATTTCAGAGGAGGGTGTAAGTGTTCTACTCCCCCCCTTTTAATCAGCTGCAAACAACTATAAAGTGTTTTGCTTCTAATAAATGGACAGTGGGAGTCAATGCAGGCAAGTATGCCTTTTAAAATATTCAATTTTTCTGTTCTCTGTTTTGCAATAAAGGTATGATAATAGTAAACAACTCAAGTCTCAAATGAAATAGGAATTTAGAAAGTCATGAACTGTAGATGGATTCACATGACTATATTCTCTCACCTAAGTGGGAGAGAAATGCTTTTTTGACTCAGTAGAAAGGCCAATTCATGCAAATGTGTTGGCATGGTCATTTCTGGGTTGTTATGCTCATCCCATCCCAAGTTGAGCTCATAGTGAATTAGTCATCTTCTAAATCTTAGAAGTCACTATGGGCACAACTTGGATGAGTATAACACATATATAGAAACTAAGAGCTAGTTCACACATATGCAAAACACAATATATCACCACTTGCATCTGATAAATGCATGAACAAGCTAGTATTTTTGACTTGACATTGGGTTATGTGAAAGTTGTTTGTTGCAATTCATTTGTGATGGCTCTTTCACACATGCAACCTATCACTTGAGTGTATAATTAAAAAGCAGGGAACATGCACATGTATACCCTTCTGCTTCAGCCACAGCAAGCCTTGCCCACATGTATACCAGCCAGTTCATCATGCACACAGATAACCAGTGCTGATGACCTTACCCATTGGTTTCCTTAAAAAACTTCCTTCAGTTTGAGTCTGATGACACTCTATACTCTGGCTTGGTTCTCATGTAATGATACCCCAAAATATGGGTTGTACTTGAATCATGGGTTGTTGTTGAATCATGGCTTGTTGTTACATGTGAACCCTTCATCATGGTTTAACTATAATTTGTTAGCCACAAACAACCCAGGAAGAGAACCCATGGTTTGTTGTTGGTTGTGAACTCTGGGTTGTTTGTAGTTAACAACCCATAGTTAAACCATAGTGCAGGGTTCACACTTAACGACAACCCACCAACAACCCATGATTCAATGACAACCCATACTCAACCCATACTCACCCATACTCTGGCTTGTCGTTACGTGTGAACCAGGTCTATGGTCACATAAACAATTCAGATGACTGCTCCATCCTGAGCACAGATGAACCAATGGGTCCTAGATGGACCAATGGCCTAACTCTGTAACAGGCAGCTTCCTATGTTCCTAGTTTTTCCCTCAAGTCTGAGCTAAGCCCCACAACCTAGCTTTATTCTGTTTTTCAATATAGATGGTGAGAGCCAATCAGGTCAAGGACCATGGATAACCTTTGGTTGCCCTATTCATCAGGATCGGGTGGGCATCTGGGATTTTAAAACTATTTTTAATGAGTAAGTATGGATGTGGATGAGAGTTGGGAATAGGTATTAGAGTAGGCAGCGGCCCATTCTGCAGGCGACAAGGTTTCCCACTGTGATTTGGAAGGGGTATGTCACCCTATGTTGCCCACCCTGGGCCCCATTCCACCCACAGCCTTTCATTGTATCCCTGAAAGAAACCCTTCAGTCTTTCTATGGCACATATCTTTGTCAATTCCTTTTCATTCTATTTTGGCCACTTTAATCACAGTGGGGTATGTGCCGAAGCTTTCGTGAGGGCTGCTCTGATGTGAATCCTCAAGCATGCCAGAGAGCTAGCTAACAGTAGCGCACAGTGTGTGGACAGTCGAGCAAGGTCACTCAAGCAGCTTCACATACTGTCGCTTCCTCCAGGGACACCACTTAAAATTATATGATGTGTCCTCTGGCTGGATCACTAGGGCTGCCTTTCTTGGCTGCTTGGCAGCAGTAAAAGTTAAAGCTTCTGTCACAGAAGCTAGTCAAGGGGCATTTGAATATTGGCTGTCACAATCGTTCTAAGCAATTGAAAAATGCCATCAAATTTTAACAATCCACAAATGTGCATTTGTTTGTTTGTTTTTTGTTAGTTGTTTTTTTTAAGGGGATCGTCCGGAAGCTTGGACTAGGTTTCCCCGCTAATTTATTCCCTCCTCCCCCCAAAAAATCAATCATTCATTGACAGAATAGTCTTCTAGAAGTCCCTGAAGAAGCAGGATTGATGTTCTCTAGTGCTGAAGATTCTCTTAGAGCAGCTGGGCTGTGCAACCTGTGTCCCTCCAGATGTGTTCGTCTACAAGTCCCATCGGACCTAGCCAGCATATCCAATGGTGAGGGATGACAGGAGTTGTAGCAGAAAACATCTGGAGGGCCACAAGTTGCCCTCCCCTCTCTTAGAGGAAGGATGCTGTTAGAACAGTGTTCTCCAACCTTAGGTCCCCAGATGTTTTTGGCCCACAACTCCCAGCATGCCCCAGCCAGCGTAGCTGGCTGGGGCATGCTGGGAGTTGTAGGCCAAAAACATCTGGGGACCCAAGGTTGGAGAACACTGTGTTAGAAGCATGATGGTCAATTAATAAAGATCAAAAGCCTTATGTTTTTTTTAAGCAACAGTTCGCTGTGCAGAGTTAAAACTGTGGGGGGGAATGTTTGTTTGTTTGGGGGGGAGGGAATGGCTCTGAATTTTGCCACAGCCAGAGTGCCAAGAAATGCAATTGGATCATTTGATGAATATTTCAAGGAACCTTAGGAATGTACATAGGGATTCATGTTCACCCCTGAAGGGCGGGAGTTGAAATTAGCTTGATCTCCTAGCTCGATGCTAGGAGCGCTGGAAAAGCAACAGTCTTGATTGTATACATTTACTTACGGTCGTACATTTTATGTCCTGTCTTTATTCCACCATGGAACTCATGGGTTTCCCAGGAGGTCTCCCATCCAGGCACTGACCAGACCCAGACCTGATTAGCTTCAGCAAAGTGGTTGCATCATGTGCTCTGAGAACATGTCCCGGGACCAACCGTGCTCTACTGACAAAGTTTTGTGACATAGGTTTGAAGCACTGCAGACTCCCTCTAAGTCGGCTAGATTCTGGCCCAAGGTAGTTCAGCCATGGCTGTCGTTTTTACTAGAGACGCCTGGTCCCCTGGTCCGTCCGTCCCGCCAGTTACCATTTGCAGCTATTGAGTAGTGAGGTGTTTTCCTGACAAATGTTATAGCAATGTGCAGGGGCGGGGGGCGGGGAAACTGTGTTTCTGCATATCTTCAGTCTTCCAGGGGAAGGATTTGACTGCAATGCATTCTCATGTAAAGTTCATGTCTGAAAATAGGGATGAAAGACCAGACCTTATGAAAAAAAACAAACCATCTTCCTTCCAGATATTTAAACATGCATATAAGTGTAAGTTTTAGAACTTCTTGGTGGTATTTGATTTTCTCTATTAGATGCTTCTATAGCTATACTGTATGTGGGCTGTTGCTTTCCTCTTCCTCCCCCCCCGCCCCCCTTTTAGGAGTGATTTTTTTAAATCGCAATTTCTGGCTTTCAAGTCCTTGGGAAATGTAGTACCATCCCACGAAGAAGGTCATTGGGTTTTTTTTTTTCAGATGTAAGACAATTCTGAAGACGGATTAACGGCAAAGACAAATGATGATTTTTATTTCAACAGAAGTTTCACTGTGCTTCCTCTGCTGGGGTAGGGTTAATAAACTACACTTGACACAGAATATTGTAAGTTCCTGAAAAACAGCTTTGCTTTAAAGTTCAGTGAAGGATCAAAAAGAGTGAATTCTCTATTATTATTATTTTTTTTAAGCCCTGAAAAAGGAAAGTTGGGGGTTTTTTATTTGTTTTTTCCCCCCTCCAGGAAACTGCATCTTTGCCTTTTGTCTTTTCCTCTCTTTGTGGTCCAGAGACAGAGCGTTGACTGACTCCTTCAGAAAAGAGATCAGTGAAATTGTCAGTTGATTACTTCTCCTTGATTAGCATTTATAAGAGCCCCTGTGATACATTATTTGCATTCCTATTTAGCCGTGATTTTGTGGGGCAGCAATGATTAAACTTGTCACGGGGTCTGATTGACAGGGTCAGATCTTCACTTTCTACTCTTTTGAAATTAAAAACAAATGTGTCAGCTCCCTTCATGGGCCGTAGCGCTGTGAAGCTTGCTCGCCTTGTCATCACAGATAGGTCAGGAATGTTTTAATTTTAGGGATGGATTCTGCTTGTCAGTGTAGGATGTGATGGCGTGTAGTTCTGGAGATGAGATGTGAAGGGTGTAAAACAAAGAATGGGAAGAACAAAGACAAAGACACTCACATTATTAGACAGATTTAATTAGTCTGAATGGATATTATGCTAGATGAAGCAGCGAGCTGTGAAATCAACCCTTGATTACGGATCGGCGGATCACGCTCGTAAAGAGAATCAAAACCTTTGTGAATAAAGGAGAAGGTGTGATTCTATCCTGACCGCACCCCCCCTCCCCCTCCTCCTCCCCTCCTCCTTGCAGCTCCCATTAGGATCCAAAGGGAGGGGAACTTGATGAAACAACCCTTGATGTTAGCATTTTGAAAGCCAGGTAAATCTTTCTTTCAACCCGCTTTGCTCCAATGGACTAAAGCGGCCCCTACCTTCTAATCATCTGCTCCCATCAGTGGTTCATGCCTTGGTCTCCTCTCGCCTAGACTACTGTAATGCGCTCTATGTGGGGTTACCCTGGAAGACGGTTCAGAAGCTACAGCTGGTACAGAATGCAGCGGCTCGCCTGGTTAAAGGCTGCCACTGGCGTGATCACATCACTCCAGTGCTCAAAGAGTTGCACTGGCTACCAGTTGTTTGCCGAGCCAAATTCAAGGTGTTGGCGTTGACCTTTAAAACCCTGTATGGCTCCGGTCCAGTTTATCTCAAGGAGCGCCTCCAGCAACATCAAGTAGGCTGCTCAACAAGATCTTCCACGGACGGCCTTCTCCCTGTCCCATCAGCCAGAGAAACCAGGCTGGTGGGGACTAGGAGGAGAGCCTTTTCTGTGGCAGCCCCCCAATTTATGGAACTCTCTCCCCAGTGACCTCTGCCATGCCCCTTCCTTGATTAGCTTCCACCGTGCATTAAAAACATGGCTCTTCCGGTGGGAATATGGGGTGGGTTAGGATTTTAAAGTTTTGTACTGTTTTTAATTGTGTTTTACACTCTGTTTTTTCTTGCATTTTATTGGACTATACATCGCTCAGAGTGGCCGGATGACTGGCCAGATGGACGATTCAAAAATATAATAAATAAATAAATAAATAAATATGTCAGATTTCATAGAATCATAGAAAAGTAGAGTTGGAAGGGGCCTACAAGGACCATCGAGTCCCACCCCCTGCTCAATGCCGGAATCCAGGTCAAAGCATCACTGACAGATGGCTGTCCAGCTGCCCTTGAATGCCTCCAGAGTGGGAGAGCCCACCACCTCCCTAGTAGTTGGTCTTAGTGCTCTAACAGTCAGGAAATTTTTCCTGATGTTTAGGTGGAATCTGGGTTCCTGTAACTTGAGCCTATTATTCTGTGTCCTGCAAACTGGGATGATTGAGAAGAGATCATCCCAGTTTGCAGGACACGGAATAATGGGCTCAAGTTACAGGAACCCAGATTCCCGTTAGGATCCAAAGGGAGGGGAACTTGAATTAAACAACCCTTGATGTTAGCATTTTGAAAGTCAGGTAAATCTTTCTTTCAACCCGCTTTGCTCCAATGGACTAAAGTGGTCCATTCATCAGATATGAAACTCAGCATTGCACAGATGGGCCGCCATAGCAGTTACTATGTACAGTTCAACTCAGTGGGCAGAATCCAACAGGGTGCTTATGCCTCACTGCTTCTGCTGTGCAAGCAATGGGTCCCGCCAAGTCCGTTGAATGAGCAGGGCCCACCGCTTGCACAACAGAGATTTAGTGCTTCCCAGAGGAATCCCTGAAGCGAGTAGAGATGCTTGTTTCTTGATAGGGAAAGGTTGGCAGAGCTCCCTTATGTGAGTTCTGCTGACCTGTCCCGTTCCAGAAACAAGCATTTTTGCTAATTTCCAGTTGCCCCCAAAGCACTAAATCTTCCTTCCACAAGCAGTGAGTCCTGCTTGCAGATGGGAATTGGTGGGGTGTAAGGGAATCAGCGTAAGCATAAGCACCCTGTTGGATTTCGCCCAGTCCATTCTTACTTTAGATAGTAAATCTAGGACTATCTAAACCTGAGCTGAAAATTTCTGAGATTTTTCTTTTACTCCCCTAGAAAAAGAAGGCCACTTTGCAGTCATTTCTCCAAATATTCACCACCATTTTTTAATTTTATTTTTATTGTGGTAGCTGCCCTGGAAGGACTCTAGGTCTGGGGAATGTTGGAGGATGCAAAATGGTGGCCATGTTGTCAACACACTTGCTATAGCAGCAAGACAAACAAAAACCTTAGGAAAGAAGAAAGAAGCTGTACTACTTCCGCAGCTAAGTGTAAGCACAATCCCCAAGAAACCATTGGATAATTTCTCTTCCCCCTAAAGAAATTCGGTGGAATGGTCCCCGCTCTCAATTTCTGTGCCACAAATAGGGTGAAGAATTTTGAAAGCCCATTTGCATACCGCTCTTATTTACAATATGGAGTGTAATATAAATAAGTTGAGACTAACTTAAGTCTCATTCATTTCAATGGGTCTACTCTACATAGGACTAACACTGGATAGTACCCATAGAGAATGGACAGGTGAGATGTAAGTTTAAAATATAGGGAGCAATCCAGACCTATTAACTTCATGGGAGTTTTGTTATTGGCTGATACAGGATGTGAAGAAGACTTCATGGCCTGTACTAATTTCACCAGCCTGAATATTCTATTTAAACTAGAAGTACCTTTTCTTTTTATTCAGGAAATAAAGTTTCATAATGTAAGTGGAGAATTAAAATGATATTAAGCAATAAAATGATATGGCTTAGAGAAGGTCAATAAATGTCCAAGTGAACTTAATGTAGAGGACATTATCAGAGAATAAAGTATTATTCTTCAGGGGTTAATAAAGAGGTATTGGTCAAGCAAGGAGTGTGGAAAAGACATGATGTAGAAGACTGTGTTTCAGCAAAATATACAGGAGCTAGTTCAGCCCATAAAATGGCAGAAGGTGAAAATTATGGTCATGAATATATTACAGTTGGTGAGGGTTAAAGTGGCGTGAAACTGTGAGTAGATGAGTGAGTGGCCACAGGAAGAAACTGCAGACAACAAGAGGCATTGTAAAATAAGAGGCACGTTGTTATTCTGTTTTCAACAACAAACTGCTTTTTTTTTTTTGTACCTTGCCTTTTATCCAGTAATGCCATTGGATTCTGGCTTTCAAAATCTGTTGACTTGTTTGGGTTAGTTCATTTTTCTTGTGAACTAAAGTTTGCTTTGGTTTAATTTGGCTGAAGCGTCTGAAAGTTCCCACCATCAAAGGAAGGCTCACTATGGCATCTTCTTCCTCTTTTTGTCCATGGAAATGGAATAAAAGTCTTTAGCAATTCCACTGGCCTCATTAGAAAACTTGGTCAGGTGCTGGGGGAGGGGACTTAACCCTTTCCACCACCACCCCCACCACCCCCATGCCATTTTCCAGATGAAAATCACTCGTAGGCTGGGTTTGCATGCAGAGGCGGTGTTAGGGGGTGGCCCACTAGGGCTGGAGCACTGAATCTTCATTTGGAGCCCAGAATCTCTGGGAGGCCACCTGCCCCACCACCCTGCTGTCCATGGGCACTTGCTGAAATAAAGGTACAGGGGCCCTGATGATCTTTGTTGCATCGGATCCCCCTGTATTATCTGGCTTTTTGCCCATATGTGCTTCACCTCCTGCTGCCCCCCCCCCTTGAATTTTTCTGCCTGAGGTTTTTTTTTCTGAAATCAAATGCCCTCCTCTCCTCTGTCCATACATCCCTTTTTACAAATAGGGGTGCCCTTAGGAGACAGGGTCTCTAAAGACACACTTTAGAGGAAATTTAAATTAGCATATGCAAATTTGTGCATTATTTTGTCCTGTGGGCCTGAGCCCTGGATTTTTTTAGTACCTAGGACTGCCCCTGTTTGCGTGTAACACTAATCCATGGTTTATGTTAACCATGGTTTGTTGCTTTAGCCATGAATAGTCTTGCATATGAGAAAACAAATCATGGCTTATTTTCCTTATGCCTGGTTTATTTCTCTTCTGCCTGTTTTGCCAGCCTTCAGAGTGGTTTCATTTTCAGGCTGCTCTTGGTGGGCACCTCTGTTTCAAGGCAGACAGCAGCACAAACAAGCCAGGGATAAGCCACAGTTCTAGGTTCAGACATCACAACAAGCAATGGTTTAAACAAGCCAGACTTCATAAGCCAACAGAAAACCATGTTCACGAGGAAATGTAAATCTCCTTTAAAACCAGAAGCATAGGGAAAGGAAGTGCAAGTAACTCAGTATTCTTTTCTCAGCACTCGTTTGGATTATCCAAAGTGGCTCTTGGCTCATATGAGGTGGGACTCAGAAGATCAACTGAGTTAGGTTCACTTTGTGTGTGACACTACAGTGTCTGCTGTTTAATTTTAGCAAAGAAGCCACTTCTACTTTCCAGCACCTTCCAATGTTAGCCACCAGGAGAAAGAAGCCAGCAGTTCAAATTAACTCCCTGTAAGAAAGCATCAGGGGATTTTCAGAAGGACAGATCTTTGAGTGCTAAACCGAATATGGTATGAAAGAGTTACTTACTTAGAAATAGATGGGTTGGAGAGAATTATAATCTAACTGAATAGCTAAGTGACTTTTAGTCTGGGCCATAGTACAGCTATTGGAATACTTCAATAACAGTGAATGTCAATCTCACTCAAGTGAACAGGGCTATAAAATCTTCACTCACAGTACTAACTTAACTTTTTTAAAAACTTCGTTGAAAATATATATTGGGAAGAACCAGGTGCACAAACACAGACTGGGAGATAATGGACAAGTCAGCAACTTTCATTGGGTCATAGAGGAGCCAGTCTAGCTGTAGTCATGGGCTAGGAACATATAAAGAGTCAGACCATTGGTCCATCTAGCCCAGTATTGTCAACACTGACTGGCAGCAATGGCTCTCCAGGGTTTCAGGCATGAATTTTTCCAGCCCTACCTGGAGATGCTGGGGATTGAACCTGTGACCTTCTGCATGCCAAGCATGTATTTCTACCAGTGAGCCATGGCTGTAATCATGCATAGAAAATTGTTGTCCTCAGGTGTGGATGTGATGTGCATTGCCATTTACCTCAAAAGACACATCTAGACAGTTGAGTAGGGCTCTGACAAGCATTGCGATGCAGATGGGCATGTGCTCCAGATGTGCATGCACAGCAACAACACATGTAAAAGGTCCCTAATGCATGCAGACAATTTACATGTGCAGATCTCCTTTCCTTAAGTTAGAGCAAAAGATTATAATGGATGGACATCCTGAACATCGGTAATATGATGCTGCAGCAAAGTAAAGATTTCATAGGTTTCATAGATCATAGAGTTGGAAGGGGCCTACAAGGCTATCGAGGCCAACCCCCTGCTCAATGCAGGAAACTAGAGGAGGGGTCTCCCATCCAAGTAATAACCATGCTTGACCCTGATTAGCTTTCCACGCTCAGACAAGCTGAGCCAGCGTAAGCTACAGGCCTGTCGGTTTATATGATTTATGCCCCACCCAGAGAAACATGGTTTCCTTGATGTCAGTAATACCACTTGACATCATTGCAGTCATTATTCCCTCACTGCATTAGTATGTAATGTAGAAGTGTATCAGAATCGTAAACAACCACTTCCCTGGTCACCTATGTTGAGCAGGAATTGCCACCAGGTGACCAGGCAGGGAAGCTTTCATAAATGGAAAAACAGTTCTTGTTTTTTGCTACTGGACATCAACATGTCACAAATGACTGACATATGCATGTGTCAGACTAGTAAAAAAAAAAAAAAAGAATTCTGGGTAACTAACATTTGAGGGTGTATTTATCCATAAGGTTGAAGTGCATCCAGTGTACCATTAGCGTTAATCTGACGGAGGGGATAGAAATTTGTGGCTAAATGGGGACTTCTGCCTCTTAAAAACAACAACAACAACAACAACACCCAAACTCAATCATACAGGAAGCCAGCCATACAAACGTGGCCTGCTCCAGGTTTCCGAGGGCCCTTGGGCAAGACACCCTCAATGCCCCCCCTTCCTCAGTGGGCCTCTCTTCTCACTGCCATCGTCACCGGCTGCTGTTGCTCCTCAGCTGCTTTCTCATCAGTGCTCCCACTTGCTTGCCTGACTGCCAGAGAGCCAGTGAGCAAGGAGGCCGTGGCATCTGCTCCTCCTCCTTCTCATCACTACCACTGTCTGGGCCAGAGCGAGAGGCAAGTGAATAAGTAGGTTGTAACAGTGAAGAGGAGGAGCACCTCTAGGGGGGCTCTTGTCAAGGGGACCTGCTGGGGTGTGGGCCCCTGACCGGTGTCCCACCCTGCCTGTCTTTGATATCAGTCCTGCATACAAATTGCACAGCCCCACCCTGGTCTCATTTGGTTCCCTGATCATCTCCTTATCATTCAGATTCATTGTTTCTGGGGATATTGCGGTGGAACATCCCACAAATTAGGACATTGAGCATCTTCTTGTTAAAAACAATGGGAAATACTATTTAACTGAGTTTTACATGGGCATGGAACATACGCACGTCTGAGATGACAGCTTACCGCTGCTTACTGTTGGCAATACTGCTAACCGTGCTTCTTACCCTTGCAGAGTTTGCACTTGATCAGAGGTAGATGGATGTTAAATAACTGCTGCAAGATTCCGCCAGCAGTAGTTTATCTCTTGTTTTCCTCTGGGATGTTTGAATGAGGTAGTTCCGGAATATGACCACAGGCCATTTCACACATTACAAGGCAACAAACCTGGGATTGCCACTGAATATGCACTCAGCAGAGAGCTATAACCAGCTTGCTAATGAGTGTACACACCAGTTTTCCACATTCACACTTTGCATTTTGAGAATTTTCACTTTCGAAGCACTAATGTGCAATGAGATTCAGTTTCTGTCCTCCAAGGCAGGAATATTTGGACCCAGAATGCCTTTTAAAAGACTGCACCATCATTCCCCCCCCCATGGTACTCACACACATCTATGACCTTACTCCAACCTTCCCCAACCTAGTGTCCTCCAGTTGTGTTGCACTACAATTCCCATCATCCCCAGCCAGTATGGCAATTGTGGTGCAACACATCTGGGGGGCACCAGGTTAGGGAAGACTGCCTTACTGAATGCCTGAGAACATATCTGGTACTTTTCTCATCTATATAAGAGCAAAGCAAGAAGGAGCAGGAATAAGAACATAAGAAGCGCCCTGTTGGATCACACCAAAGGCCCATCTGCTCCAGTGCCAACCAGATGCCTCTAGGAAGCCCACAAGGGCAAACAGCATTTGCAGATGTCTGTCCCCAGCATCTGAGGTATACTGTTTACTTATTATTTTATTTCATAATATTTCTATACCGCTTTTCGTTTTTTTAAGAATCGCAAAGCACATCACAAGATAAAAGCATGATAAAATACCATAAAACCAATAAATGAAATTATTATTATTATTATTATTATTATTATTATTATTATTATTATTTATTCAATTTATATCCCGCCTATATACTATTACTCTAGGCAGCGTACAAAATAAAAATCAATTAAACAGATAAGTATACAATAAAAACATCTGTTAAACATAAAAACAGTATTAAAATGCCATTAAAATTCCATAAAAACAATAAAATTCCATAGTAATATGATAGAATGTTATAAAAGGAAGGCCTGCTGAAATAACGAAGTCTTCAGTGCCTGCTTAAAGGCATTCAAAGAAGTCAGCAGCCGTATTTCAAGTGGCAGGCCATTCCACAATTGAGGGGCAGCAAAAGAGAAGGACTCCGACGAGTAGCTGCCAGTCTCACATTAGGCAGCTGCAGCAGATGGCCCTCTGAAGACCTTAAATGGCAGGGTGGAAGATAGGGGAGGAGGCGCTCCCTAAGGTACCTTGGACCTAGACCATGTAGGGCTTTAAAGGTAAGAACCAGCACTTTATACTTTGCCCGGAAGCAAATTGGCAGCCAGTGTAAAGATCTTAAGACCAGTGTTATATGGTCTCCACGGGGTGTCCCGGAGACCAACCTGGCCGCCATATTTTGTACTAGTTGAAGCTTCCGAACCAAGTATATAGGTTAGTTATTTAAATAATAAAACAGTGATGAAAACAATAAGAGCTCATTAAAATAACAAGGGGTAGCTGGCGATGCTAGTGGTTATGCAGCCCCTGGGTGGCAAAGAAATGCCTTCAGTTGTCGGCGGAAGCACTCCACACACTAGGAGCTTACCTGATCGCAATGGGGAGCTCCTTCCACATGGTGGGTGCCACAACTGAGAAAGCCCTCCTCTGCACCATGATCAAATGAGCATCAGTAGGCTGCATTGCAGTGAGCGAGGCCTCCCCTTCAGGACATAGTGACCAGGGTGGGCAAGGCAGTCTCTCAGGTATACTACCTCTGAATATGGTGGTTTCATTGAGATATTATGGCTAAAGGCAGTTGATTAGCCAATCCATCCTTTAATCTTCATAGAAATGAATGCGCAGGCAGTACAGAACTGAAGTACTCAAAGTTAACATGGGTGTCAAGTCCTGCTTCTTAAAATGTGAGTGTCAATGCAAAATAAATGTTCGGGAAATTCGGCACATCATGCAGACCAGTTTCTTTTCTCAGCTCAGAGTTTGACTCATTGATTTTGCCCAGAGCACGCTGTCCTGGATATCTTTTTTCATTTCCCCACTCATTCTTCTTCCATTCTTCCCCCACTACCACCACTGCTGCCCCACCCAATATGGAATTGTTCCTATAGTAGCTTAGCATGTCAGCTTGTAAGTCTATAAAACAGTTTTCTACCAGCTGGAGGTCTAACATGCTACATGAATACATAACAGTGCCGAACCAAGAAGGTTTGTAATTCAGTAATTAGCTGTAATTAATGAACACAAAGTGAAGACTCATTTACAGTTTAAATTATCACATTAGCTCCTGTCACCCTCTATGTACACAAAACAGCAGGAATTCAATTATTTTTATTCTTCGGAGCTAATTTAAAATTTAAGGAATGCCATTACATGAAATAATAGGTAGAAAATGTAATAGAAATCACTGGGAACAGTTGGCTGCCCATAGAATGGGGAGTTGGGGGGAGAGAGAAACACCACTGGTGATGATTTGGAAATGTTTGCATGGTCCTTTCTTTGGTCTTGTTTCGCTTTGTTAGTGGCAAGCAGTGAAGGGTTAGAATCTAGCCTCTCATTGGCGTATTTAAAATGAAAATGAGCTTGGAGGCTGCTGACTCTTTGTAGCAAGACTAGTCGAGTCCTTAAGTGTAATCGTAAAAAGCAGTTGATACAGATAATGCTGTTGATAGTAACATCGTGACAGCAGGGAAATGCTCCCAACATTATATTTAATGGGACTGAGTCAGTGGTATCTGCACAGCCTCTCCTTGTACGATTCACCCGTCTCAACTAGCAAAACTTCAATCTAGCAGCCCTTAAGTGACTGTCACTTTACGATCTGCCTATACTTTTGTGCACTTGTCTGGATGGGGGGGGGATGCTTTTCCTTTTTGCTTTTAAGCATGTCAAGTTGCATATCCCCCTGTGGGTGCTGCAGCTATTTCCCCCCAAGAGCTCAATTTTAAAAAATTTCCAAACACATTTGATATTAGTTCAGGAGTTTCCACATATCAAAATTACCGCCCCCCATTTTCGTCCATCTTTATTTCAGATCCGGTTGCTTGCTTCTTTATTTATTTATTTATTCATTCATTCACTCACTCACTCGCTCATTTTAGTCTGAACAGGACGCTGCATGGCCCAGTTTTTCATAGGTGATGAGTTGTGCATTTTATGTAGACAGAGGGAAGGTGGTGATAAGGCAAAGAGAGGGGGATTCTATTAGGGAAATGTTGCTGTAATTAATGAAACCTGCCAGTAATTGGGAAGGTGTAAAGACTCTGCAATATTGTAATGATAGTCATCCGTTCCATGTGGTGTTCTCCCCCCCCCGCCCTGAAATTCCCTCTCGAACAATCCCTCATCATCTCTGTGATCTCAGACACTTAGCCATGCAAATCTTCCTGACAACCCTCTATGTCTTTGTCTTCCTAATTGGACAGTATAGAGTTGTTTATGGATATTGAAGGCATTTAGACCTCGGTTGGAGGTTGTTCAAAAATCGTTAGCAAAGTTGCCTTAACAGCATTGTCAAATATTTATCCCCTATTTCAATAGCTGCCCTGCCATCTTTTATGATAAAATTAGCAATAGATTGTCTAATCTTGTGCTGAGCATGTGATTAATTCTTTTTACACACACACACTATAAAATCCTATATTATTATCAGTAACTTACATAGAAATAACTTGGCTAAGAGTATTCAATGAACTTAATAGGAGATTTAAATCTGGGCTCCCACTACCAAACACAACACTTGACCCCCATCTACCAGAATAGCCTCCCCATCCCTATCTTCTTTATGGGGAAATAATGCACATCATGATGATTTTTAAATATAAATAGTATCCCCCATGACAGGGATGCAGAACCTCAGGCCTGGGGGCCAAATCTGGGGCCCTGATCTGACCCTTCAGGATTTCCCAGATGGCCATGCCCCTTCCACTGGCCCCACCCCCTTTTGGTGGTTTCCCAGCTTCTGTGCAGATTTTGCCCCATTCTAAAAGTTTGAAATGCCTCTCCTAAGCCTAGGGTGGCCACCTGCCCTACTTTACAGAGGGCTATCCTCAGTTTCAAAGGCTATCAGAGGACAGTCCTCTATTTGAAAGTGTCCTCTATTTGAAGGGCCAGTTTAAAGATAAAGAATCATAAGCAGCTGGGAGACCAGGGGCCTTGAAGGTGTCCATCAACGGTTTGAACCCTTGTTTATTTATTTATTATATTTACATCCCACCCTTTTTTTCTTGCAAGGAGCCCAAGGCGGCTTACATAATCCTCCTCCTCTCCATTTTATCCTCACAACAACCCTGTGAGGTAGGTTAGGCTGAAAGTCAGCAACTGGCCCAAAGTCACCCAGGGAGCTTTGTGGCTGAGTAGGGACCAGAACTTGGCTCTCCCGAGTCCCAGTCCAGCACTCTAACCATTATATCACACTGGTTCTCTTAACAGCAGACTGAGGCGGCAAGCACACACAGGTAACACTATCCTCTACTACTGTGTGAAATATATTGCATTTCTCTTTAATTTATGGTAAGTTTTTAAATTTGTGTCTATAATATCAATTAGCAAATGCAAATTTTATGCAGCTTGATGTGTGTGTTTTTCCCTGTCCTCTTTTTTGCTGATGCATTTCCTCTTTTGGGGATATGTGTAAGTGGCAACCCTACCTAAGGCTTAGTTACTTCAATTCTGCCCCTTTTGCCTTCAGCTCCGCCCACCCCTGGAATGTGGCCCCCAAAAGCTTCCCCAAAATGGATTTCAGCCCTTAGGCTGAAAGAGATGCAACACCCCTGCTCTACGACATGGGGAATATTTATTTATTTATTTATTTATTTATTATATTTATCAATCGCCCATCTGAATGAATATTCGTGTTCAAACAGTATCAAACATTTTCCAAATTTTAGTTTGCTATCGGATTCTAAAATAGAGACATCAGTGAGGCCATCACTGTCCCTGATATTCACTGGGGGCACAGGGTAATTCTCCCCTTTGGACTTCCTTTTAGTATTCAAGGATAAAGATATGGTTCCTTGCCTCTGGTTTTAGAATATGTATTATTAATAGCATCCTCTTTGGAGATGTAAAACGGCATTCTCTCCGGCCTTTTGTGCAGGTTGCGAGCTGTAGGACTTTGTTGAATTGCCTTTGATAGTTAGTGGCTACTAGGTAATGAACACCACCACCATCCCAACCTGCTTGGGCAAGGTCTACAAACAGTTTGGCAGATTTTGGAATGTGGTCAGTAAAGGAGAAAGAAGAAGACTCAAGGTTTTTGCAGTCCCGACTGGTGAGAAAAGTCCTTGAGAGGTTCCCAGTGTGTGTTTCTTGTGAAAATTGCTGCCTTTTTATGTAGTGGCACTGTCTGTCCTCTTCCCCATACTCAACTTGTAAACAAACAGACTTAAGAACAACAAGAAGAAGAAGAAGAACAACACCACATGTATCCAGGCTTCTCTTCTCATAAGTTAACTGAAGGCTGTCTTTGAAACCTCCTTACATTCCAGTATACAAAAATCAAATATAGCCATGCTGGTCCATGAGAACAAAAAAATCCAAGCTCCACAGTTGGGCGATAAATACCTCTATTTTTGGACCAACCAGAATTCCACAAAAATGTGCACGCTTTCGAGTTCTCAAGAACTCTTCATCAGGTTAGGTGGTGCCCCACCCCACCCCCAAAAGCAGAGGATGGTAGTTTTATCATAAGATGTGTATGTCTCTCCTCTAACATTGATGTAATTGACTTTTTTTTTAATGCACAGTTTGAATGAATAGTTAAGGTGATATTTTAATAACAAGCTAAAGAAATGGTGAACAAGTATTTTCGGTGACCTCAGACTGAGCCCAGTATTATTGGGCCTTGGAAGCTCATGCGTATCCTCCCCCTTCCCCCTCTGGCACACTGAGGGTGGAACTCCATGTCGTGTATTATGTGTCATGCCGTGATTTTTCCTTGCGGCATTTTTTAAAAACATAAGGCACCGACTTCAGAATGAAACAGAAGAGCATTGCAGGAAAGGAGGAGCTGTTTGTCCACACACACACAAATCTCCCCAGACTGCTTTCCACCCACCCTCTCCAAGGGGAAAATATACCCTTTTCCCAGTGGACATAAAAGCATCTAAGGGATGGGGGAGCAATTTTCAGTGAAAAAATAGCACGAGGGGAAAGTATTAAGAAGTCCCTTTCCTCCTGTAGTGGCCTTTCGCTTCAAACTGTAGCCTTAGTGACTACATAAATGTGTGCGTCTTTGTGTGTGTATTTGAAGGGGTGAGGGGAGAAACAGGGAATTATACATAAAATGTAGTTCTGTCTTTAATCTAACCTGATTAAAAAAAAAAAAAAAAAAAACCCTTCGCAAGTTTATAATACTGACACAAATGTCGTCTCCCCATGGAATTCATGCTGAGACAAGGGAAGGGTTCTCATTCGCCAACTTTGCTCAATGGTTTTCGTTTCGCTAAAAGAACATCTCCCTCATTCCCCTGTGGTTCAGCAGGCGAATGGAAAACCGTAACTGAAGAGGACCACTTAACGTGCTTCAGTTTCAGACTTGATTGCACTATCAAGGGGTTAATCAAAGGCCTGAAGCAAATTGAAAGGAAGGAAAAGAAACGCCTGGATAATTTGGGGCTCCTCCTGGCTCACCATTGTCTTATTTCAGATCCGCTGCAGGGCAGGGAGTGGAGTTCCTGGGCCCACCCACCCTGCTTCTCTATCACAATGGGAACGTTCACATCTACCCCTGCAAGGATAGGGCCAGGTTACCTTCCATATATACCTGCCTGGAGACTCAGAGGCCCTCCTCTAGGTGCCCCCGCTGAATAAGGTGAGACGGGCGGCTACTAAGGAGAAAGCCTTTTTAGTGGTGGCACATCAGTGGTAGAATGCCCTCCCCAGAGAGGCTCACCACGAAAAACGTTGTGGTTTTTTCGGCAGCAGGTGAACCTTTTTATTTTCTCAGGCTTTTTAGTCCTTCAGTTTTAAAAATCACATTAGTGCATTTTTAGGTCTTCGGACTGCTGCTGGCTTTTACTACAGTTTTTCCTTTGGTTTTATTAAGGTTTTTATATTAAGTTTTACTGTGTTATTGTATTTTATGGTTTTGTTTCTCTCGGTGAACCACCCAGAGAGCTTCAGATATTGGGTAGTATAAAAAGAAATTAATTAATAAATTAATAAATTAATAAGGAGATGTATAAGCTCCTGATGTGATGTGGGGATACCTTACATGTCCCTCCACGGGCAAGATCTCTCTGGTTTGGAGTATGACAGAGAAACATGGGGGGGGGGGGAGGAAATGGAAGTCAGGAGCCTAGTGATGATACCCAGTGATTTCTATAGCCCCATTCCCCTGTGGCAGGGGACACAACCTTTTTGGGCCCATCATGGGTGGGGTCTGGGTGTTTTGTGCTGACCTTATGAGGTGGCCGGTGAAGTGTGTGTGAGTGAGTGTCCAGTCTTTCACTGTACAATCATCTCTCCTGCAGCTGGCAGCCTCCTTGGCTTCCCACACTTCAATTAAAGTGCAGGGGAAGACCTCATGAGGTATTAATTCCTCCCATGGGGCTTTTTCAGCTCAGGAAGTGCAGGCAGCCTGAGAGGCTGCAGAGCAATGGAGATTTGTGTAATTGAAAGAAAACACACACAGCACCCTCGGCCTCATCAGGTAAACCAGTCACACAAAAACACCACCAAAAGAAATTAAAAATACATTATAAAATGTCCTGAGAATGAGGCAGAAAAATTGAAGCCTCTTTTAGGGCGGGGGCAGGGAACTTTCAGGAAACTGTAGGATGGATTTTGGCACAGCACTAGTTCCACCTCTTCCCTGGAGCTGGACACAACTCTCCCCATCACACCTGCTATGGGGCTTTCAGGGAAGTAACAATTTTATAAGCATATGCATGTATCCATACTCACCCCATAGAAATTTAATGTTTGGAAGACCCCAGGAAAAGTACTGAACCCTGAAGAATGACAACTTGAGCTGAGCCAAAAAAATTCCGAAGACATTTTTCTCAGAAAAGTTCTAAGATTTGGCTTTTCTCACCTGCTAGAAATAAAAGGCCACTTTGTAGAATTTTCTTCAAATCTTCTCTACCGTCTCGGTGTGTGGTGGCCAATGGTGAGCCCTACCTGTGAAAAACTGCCGGTGGTGATGAGCCCTACCTGTGAGAAACTGTTGGAGAATTTCACCTCCCCTTGGAGAAATTCGGTGAAATTGTCCCCTCAATTTCTTTGCCCACAAATAGGGTGGGGAAATTTGAGAGGCCATTTGCGCACCCTAATTCTAATTGAAACCCCTTCCCTTCCAACGGCAAAGGTAAGGACTTTGGCCTACTCTCCCCGGAGCTGTTATTTCACAAGTGCTTCTCGGCCTGGAAAGTGCTTGGCTGCCTCATGGACACAAAGTAGGTGGTGGGCTTTTCAGTGCCCTTGCAAATTGGCCTTCTCTCGAAGCAGCAGCAGCAGCAGCAGCAGGCCTTTTCCTTCGGCAAGGTGTGTGTATCAGCGTTCAATGCTATTAGTAGTCTTCCAGTATCCGGTATGTCTGCTGTTACAGCAGTCGCTCTCTCGTTCTCTCTCTGTGTCTCTTTCTGATGCCGGATACAAACCGCTGTGTAGGGTAATTGCCAAATGCTTACATCGACACATAAATAAGACAAATAAATTTATTTACATTATTCATATTTTCCTGCGCTTTCCTCCTCTTTTATTTATGCCTTAAACAACAGTTACAGTAAATATAACAATAAAAAAGAGCGCCTGCAGCAGGCCGGAAGATGATCAAAAAGCTCTGATATAGAGCAATTCATGTTTCTTCTTTACAATCGCTAACGAATCTTAACTTGAGCCGTGTTACGTTCCCATGTGAGTGATAAGCAATGATTTATTATGAAGTGTCATGAAATCAGAATGCCGTACAGTGAGAAATGAGTGAGTGGGAAACGCGTTCCCAGTTTCCCAGTCTCATTACTCAAAGATGCAGAGTCCCTTTTTGTAGCCTAATTTTCACTGGAGGGGTTTTGTTTTGTTTTGTTTTTTAGAACGCCCCCCTTGATTTGCAACAGAGAACAAGCTCAGGGTGAAATCCCTGGCTCTAATGTAGCCATGCTGTCTGCTGGTTGTACCAAATATTCAGGTCAAACATTATTTGGGGGAGTCTGATGGGAGTAACCCATGCTCCTTGCATGAACAATGCAATATGTGATCCAGGGTCTCACAGATCTCAGCTTAGATGGCTTTAATATATATTGGGTTGACTCCAGATTTAAGCTGGATCAACTGCGCTAGTGGAAGTAAACTTCCCCGCCCACCTCCTTCCCATGGCAGCCCCTCCAGCTCCCCGAAGATGCTGCATAGAGTCAGAAGACCCTGCTGAATGGGGTGAGCTGCAGTGTGGGAATTCCCAAAAATCAGGCAGAGGTACCTTCCACCAGCAGAGTCCTTCTTCCTGAGGAAGGCGGAGCCTGGATCCAACTCAAGAGGATCCCTAAAAATCAGGCGGAGTGGCCTTCCACCAGCAGAGTCCTTCCTCCTGAGGAAGGCAGAGCTTGGATCCCCAAAAATCAGGTGGCGGGACCTTCCACCAGCAGAGTTTGTCCCCCTGAGGAAGGCAGAACTTGGATCCAACCCATTTATTTTTATTTAGTACATTTTCGATCCCACCTTCCTTCTATCATAGAACTCAAGGAGGCGAACAGGGAGTTCTCCCGGCTGTCTCCTATCTGACCAGATTCAGACCTTCGGCAAGGTAGCTGCATCATTTGCCCACAGACCATGCCTGGGGATCCTTTACTAAATGATTACAGGGGTCCCCAACCTTTTTGGACCCGAGGGCTCATCTGGAAATTTGAGAAACAGCTGTAGGCACCACCATGAAATGGTTACCATTGAGGATGTGGCTAGTCACATAATGGTTGCCATGGGAGCCTGGCTAGTGAAGTGGTGTGTGTGTCAGGAGAGAGAAACAGTGACGCTAGGAGGGAGTGGGAAATGAAAAGAGTCATTTCCTGGCCCACCCAATCTTTTTAGGCCACACAGCTTTCCCCTTTGCGCTCTCTCTCTCTCTCTCTCTCTCTCTCTCTCTCTCTCTCCACTCCCAGCCTCTAGCCTTGCGATTTCTTTTCCCCCATCCCTTTCCTCACTATTTCTCTCCCTTCCCCATCCCTTGCCTTGATAGCCCTTCCCTTCATAGCCCCTAGCCTTGCTCTTTCTCTCCCACTCACCCCTTTATCTTGCTGCTTCTCTCCACTCCCAGCCTCTAGCCTTGCTCTTTCTCTCCACTCTACCCTTTGCCTTGCATTCTCTTCCAGCCCACTGAACAGCTGATCAGCAGCAGGTTCAGGAACAGGAAGGCGAACCTGGCACCCTTATGTTCACTCTCTCTCTCTCTTTTAAGGGGGCAGGGAGTGAAGAGCTGTGCAGGCACCTTTGGAAGTGCCTGGAGGCACCATGTTAGGGACCCCTGGATTACATGAACTAGGAAGCTACCTTCTATCAGGTTAGACTGATGGAAGTTGTAATATTGCCAGCTTAAATCAACAAGGTAATATAACCACTAGTTAGAGTGGGAGGAAAGGGTTAATTGAACAATCCCCAGGGTGCATGTTTTGTAACCCCTCCTCCCTACTTCCGGCCTCTCTGTGGCCAGCTCTCTCTCTCTCCCTCCCTCCCTCTCTCTCTCTGCCTCTCCAACATGATGGACATACGCATATGAATAAAGGGCCTGTAAGTAAAACTAATAAATGTCTTTATTAGTTTTAAACCTTGTTTGGACAATCCGTTTCCTTTTAAGAGCCTTTTAGCAGGGCTTAACAACCCACGTGGTGATAACCAGTTTCAATAAGCAGGCTGTGCATAAGGGGGGGAAACTCTGCTTCGGCCTAACCAGTACAGGGCCGACCCCTTCCCATATCCTCCAACACGGACTAGTCCAGAACTATCTGTACTGACTGGCAGCGGCTCTTGAGGGTCATCGGCAGAGAGGACTTGCACATCACATATGCTACCTGATCTTTTTCTTAACTGTCCAATGCCAAGGACTGAACCTGGGACCTTCTGCAATCAAAGCATGTGGTCTACCTCTGAGCCATGGTCCCTCCCCAATTCATAGAGGCCAGGTCTATCAATGACTATCAGCCATGACAACTAAATGGAGCCTCTATAGCAGTGTTCTCCAACCTTGGGTCCCCAGATGTTTTTGGCCTTCAACTCCCAGCATGCCCCAGCCAGCGTAGGCCAAAAACATCTGGGGACCCAAGGTTGGAGAACACTGCTCTATAGTCAGAGACAGTTTACTACTGAATACCAGTTTTTATCTCAAAACACAGACTGCTTGATCTCTCTCTCTCTCTCTCTCTCTTACACACACACACACACACACACACACACTCACACTCATGGGTTAGAGTCGACCGATTCAATACAGTGTGTGTAGGGGGGACTTCTATGCCTTTAACAGTTGCATTGGAGGGTGCATTTTGGCAGAAGCAACTTGTTCCATCATAGTGATGGAAGAAACCATGACTACTGAAATTCTTCCCTCATCTACACAGCTCTTAAAAGCCAAGTAACCCTGCTTCATATTGAATCTGGCAAGCATGCTAGAGATTGTCCCCAGCTGCCCCCAAGTTAAAGGGAGAGCAGCCCTATCCATTGTATGAAGTTGACAGAAGTGCATCTTTTTCTTCCAATTTCCTGATTAATTTTGGTGTGCATTTTGAGTGTTGCAAAATGCGGAATTCCCACAGCAATGCCAGTTTCTTCTTCTCCAGAGAAAGGTTGACATGATGTTTCATTTAGGAAAGTTGTTAGTGATGAGCAAAGAAATTTTCATGGCAGCATAAAAAGGAAGTGAAGGAAAAATAATTTTAAAAAAGCTTCGTGGAAACCTATTAGTTTGATATACTCCTGACCTGCTTCTGACCCCTCATACAGCCTGGTAAGGGAAGGCCGTTCGCAGAGAAATCTAAGCTTACGTAGATTAAATTTATTTCAATATGATGCACCTTTAATAGAAATCTATATTGTAATGTACTTCTGGGCATTAGTAGTGGTGCTGGTGAAGTCTCTGACACCGACTGGATAAGTGGGTGTGCTGTCATGGCATGTTCACAAACATTTTGCTGAGGGAATGAAATTGCCAGGAGGGGGAAATAGAATTTTTAACACAGATCAGATTCTGTGAGGGAAAGTAAAAGGCCAAATTTTCCCAGTAAACCCTTTATAGAAGAATCTGTGGGTGCAGGGACTGGAAAACTAAGTAACCACAGGCCCAAGAAGGCAAGGAAGCAAAGATGTAGGAAGTAAGAGGCATGGCAGAAAAAGGTAGAATAGGCACTGGCAGTGTTAGAAACTGTAGCATGAGGGAAAGATAGGGAAAGAAGAGGGGGCCTCGAGAAAAGAAGAGCAGAGCTAAGGGAAAGAGGAACGATTGAGAAGGATTGGTTGAGGACGGGACCTCTCAAGGCCTAACAACAGGAGAAGCTCCTGTTAAGAGGAAGAGGGCAAGGCAAAAGTGCTGGGGCAATCTTTTTTATGTCAAGGACCTCATTCCCTCGTGGGTAATCTCTTGGGGGGCGCATGTCGGCAGTGGGCAGGAGCAAAGCCAGCGATGGGCAGGGCTAGAAGCAAAAGTTCACCTGTTTTCTTTTTCTTTCTGCCCCCTTCCCTTTCTTCCTCTTCCTCTTCCTCTTCCTCCCTGTGCAATAGGCTGCCAGGGAAGACACAGATTATTCTTACCAGAGGGTTTGAACCAATTGCATGCAGAGCACTTTTGAAGTTAGGTTGAGGGCCACGTGAAATTAGGCTGAGGGACGCAGGTTGCCCACCTCTGGGTGAAAGGAAGGAAATGGAGTAAGGGGAAGGCTAGAAGCAAGGACCAGAAGAAATGATGGGTGGTGGAAGTATTGTGCTATAGGGGAGACAAGGAGAATGTAGGTCTGGTGAAAAATCTCACAGACCAGGACAGGACTATTACACCGGATGCTATTTGCAGGAAGGAAAGAAGTAGACAAGCAAGAGAGCTTTGGGACAAGGCTGGCATCAGAACCCTGCAGTTCCTTAGGCAGTTTCCCCCAAAATTCACCGTCCCTTACAGGGGCTAAAAGAGGTGGGGGTGAGATTAAAACTCATATATCATCATCATCATCATCATCATCATCATCATCATCATCATCACAGGCAAATCAGGATATGTGTAAGTGATAACTGTAAATGTCAGTGAGCTAAAGAGAGAGTTAGGAGGAGGGAACCACGTTAAATGGGAGCTATTATTTATTTGTTTGTTTATTTGTTTGTTTATTTATAAACAGATTTCAGCGAATAGCCGAAACTGTCTGGCGGTTTACAACAATCAGTAAAAAACACATAACACAGTATAAAATATACACAATAAAAACATTATTAAAAATTTAAAACCAAATTTAAAAATTTACATTTAAATTTAAAATGACACAAATAGCTAAAACAAGTTAATGCAACGTGACCAGTAAAAAAGTTTAAAATGACCACCCCACCATGCACTGTTTAGAGTTGTTAAAAGCCTCAACATAGAGGGCAGTCTTAACCTGGCACCGAAAGGATTGTAGAGTTGGCGCCAGGTGGGCCTCAGGGGGGAGCTTGTTCCAGAGTTGGGGGGCTACCACAGAGAAGACCCCCCCTTGTTGCCGCCCTCCGAGCCTCCCTCGGAGGTGGCAATCAGAGGAAGGCCCCAGATGTTGAACATAGTGTCCAGGAAGATTGTGGTTGGGAGAGGCGTTCCGTCAAGTATTGTGATCCCAAGCTGTGTAGAGCTTTAAAGGTTAAGACCAGCACCTTGAATTGGGCTCAGAAGCATACGGGCAGCCAGTGCAAGTGGGCCAGAACAGGGGTTATGTGTTCAGACCTTCTGGTCCCACTAATGAGTCTGGCTGCCGCATTTTGCACAAGCTGCAGCTTCTGAACAGTGTTCAAGGGCAGCCCCACATAAAGTGCATTGCAGTAGTCTAGCTTTGAGAAGTGGAGAGGAGGAATTATATGTCCTTAATCATCAGCTATATAACTTGGAAGTGGAGAGGAGGAATTCTTTTACTGTAAAAAGAATAAATCTTATAACCTATTTCAATAAACAATAAATATTGAGAACAAATATTGGGAACATTGGTGGAAGAAATGTTTAGCCAGAGCAGCTAGACTGGTGGGGACTAGGAAGAGGGTATTTTCTGTGGCGGCCCCCGTACTGTGGAACTCTCTCCCGAGTGACCTCCGCCATGCCCCCTCTCTGCTGAGCTTCCGCCGCTCACTAAAAACTTGACTGTTCAGGTGGGAATATGGGGTGGGCTAAGATTTTAAAATTTTATACTGTTTTAAATGTATTTTATCCTGTTTTTATCTTATGTACATTGCCCAGAGTGACCGGTTGCCGGCCAGATGGGCGATAAATAAATGTAAATAATAATTAATTAATAAATAATAAAGGCACCAGCAACTCATGAGTAGGATTTCAGCGACATAGTTAGAAGGACATGGAAGAAAACTAGGAAGAAAAATGGCACTATTTTCTAACTTTTAAAATATGATACCTTTGCTAATAGTGACAAAAGAGACACTTCTGTACAGGCAGGAAAGGTTAAACTTATTTTTTTATTTTTTTATTTTTTAAAGCTGTTTCCAAATGTGTGCAACTCTAAAGAAAATATGGTGTGTGTGAGATTGAAAATGCACTTCTCTTCACAGCAGGTGACACCAAAATGGCAGGGCAGTTAAAACAGTTATAAATCCACCTTCCCGCTTGGCCATCCAGTGGTATGGTATGTGCATTAAAACTGCATTTCTGCCTTTCACACGTGTATTCCAACAGTGGGCATGCCGCAGCCAGCATAGCTGGCATGTTTAGACAGAAAAAAAGGCCTACAACTCCCAGCATAGCTGGCTGGGCAAACTGGGAGTTGTAGGCCCTTTTTCTGCCTAAACATGCATAGGATTACAGCTTTAGGGTTTTATAGATAACTTGTCTGTCTTTGCCCTTGTAATTTTCTTATCATCTTGAATCCCTCTGAAACTGATATATCTAAGGACATGCCAGCTCCAGATACGGATATATATATATTTTCTTTTCTTTTAAAAAACAGTTATTATGGCATTGTTTGCATTGTTCTTTTTATCATTTCTGATTGCAGGACAAATGCCTTAACCCCCAGCTCTCCCACCCTGGCTGCCCACCCTGAGCCCGCCTCCGCACGTTGCACCACTTCTGACATTGAACTTCCAACAACCCGGACTGAGAAGACTGCCAAAAGAATAATAAAAATCTCCAGCTATTCTTCTTCATCCTCACTAACAATTTGGTAATGAAGTATTGATTTCCACTCCCCCGCTTATGGACGATATTAGATTTTCATTGATAAACTGCATTCTGGGTGTCTGGTCTTCACTGTCCCTTTTTACTGTCACTAAAACAAAGTACCACTGAAGTCGGATAATGACTGAAAACATTAATGTACTTATTTTGTCAATTTGTAACACTCGACAGGGGAAAAAAAAGTATAATTCTTCATAGTTTAATGTCCAAGCATGTTCCACAAGATGCAGTCACACTGGAAGCATTGCTTTTCATGGTAATGTCCGTTTCCTATTTATAACCCCTTTGGGATAGTTTGTCTAAAGGAAATGTTTCAACTCAGTGCAGCTATTACTGATGCACCTGGGTTGCCCAATCCAGTCATTGCACTAGGGATCAATACATCACCGTAAGTAGAAGAATTATTAAGTTAAAACAGATTTCGAGCCAAAAAAACTCGGAACAGTGTTAATCTTCCCAGCGAGTCGTTCAAATAGTTATGGTTAACCATGTTTCTGCCAAAGATTTGTTGAAAACGGATTGCTTTTCAGGTCTATTATTCATGTTGTCTTTTCTTTTCCTTTCTTTTTAAATTTAAAAATCTCCATGGCTCTGTACTTCAAGATGTATGCAACGGAGTGATTTTTTCAAACAAACAAACAAAATCCAAAAAAAAAAAAAGATTGTGTTTTTTAACATGTGTCTTGAGAGCTAAAACAGTGAACAACAGTGCAACAGTGAAAATCTCCCTTATTGTCAAGAGAATTATTCTAGATCCTCAATAATGTTAAGAGGACTATCGGAAGCATCATCTCTTGCTACCTTCCTTTAGGTTCCAGCTAAATTGTCCAAAAGGAGTTCCAAAAGGAGCTAAATTGTCATGTAAAGGGGGCACAAAGCTTTCTGTTTTAAAATGGTTGTTTTAACTTTTTTTTTTCCATTAAAACTTTTGAGGTCCCAATTTTAATTTGTGGAATATTCACGTTAATAATGAGATCTAATTAAGACATCCATTAAAAGCCCGTTAAAGTTAATTTAACGTAAAAATTCCAATAGAACTGTATTAGATTTTCTCCATTAAATTAACGTTATGGATTTTTAACGGATGTCTTAATTATATGTTATTATTAACAGGAATACTGTATTACACAGATTAAAATCAGGGTCTAAGTCAACTCAGAAAAGCATCCAAGACATTTTAATGGTGAACATTTCCCATCACCAATGCATTGTGCATAGGGGTTAAATTCAGGCACAACCTTCTTTTCTTCAGCTAAGCATTTTCAGTATAACAATGCCAGTGTATAAGAGACACTCTGTCTGTGCATTTAAAGAATGAAGTTTCCTTTTCCTTAAAGGAGAAATAGGACTGTATCGAGTCATAAATTGCTACTCAAAATATAAGTGAAATGTAATGTAAGCTAGGCACAAAACTGAAAATATTTTGGGGGAAAAGACAGAATACTTAGAGGAAAAAATACAGTACAAGGTAAGGCTCAAATAAAAACCTGGACAAATACACACAAAATAGGTCAAATATGTTCAGCATTTCCAGCAGTTTTCAAGAAAAGAAAAATCCTACATCAGAATTGTCTGAGAACTTTTGACATGATCCCTAAACTCAACACGGAGAGGCAGGGAAAAATCCCCTTCTTATTTACCTCCTAGGGAAAGTGTTGCCCTTATGCCACATATAATAGCAAATTGCTTTTTTTATGGCATGCATAACCTAGATGGGGAAAAATATGGCGCTTGAGGGAAAGAGGGGAAAAGTAAATGAAGTTCCAGGAATGTCATTCTGAAGTAATGAGGCATGGACAGAAAATATACCCCTCACATCATCGGATTGAGATGGCAGTCGAAATAGCTTCATTGAAGTGTCAGCACTCATCCATCAATCAATCATCCACAAGGAAAAATAGCGACAGTACAACGGGGCAGCTTTTATGGGATTTACTCATGGGCATAGGGAATAGCAGCTCAGATGTAGTTCTGACATGAAAAGCAAGGTGCTGATATTATTTTTTATGATGGGAGGATCATAAAGTGAATTGAGAACAGTGAGGTCTGTCTTTGCTTAACCTATTCAACTGGAAACAAACGGAGCTCAACTGGAAATGAACAGAGCCTTCGGATGGGTTAAGATTGAAGCATGCATGCGATGCGGCAGGCCACTGGCCATTGACAACAAAATTCTATTAAAGCCAAATCGATGCATTAGCATGGGGTTCCCATGAAGCTCTTAAATTGCACCAAGCCAAGTCTGGGATTATTAAATGAAGTTACGTAATGCGTGGTTCTGTACACACGTTGTAGCGGGGAGGCGGAAATGGGAAGCAGCGCATTTCATTTTGGGGAAGACGCGGTATCCATGCCCAATGCAAAAAGCCTTCCCGCCCCCACACCGCCTTGTGTAGAAGCAAATTTTGCAGCCACAAATAGATTCTGTAAGGACTGTGGGGGTCTGGTTTTGAACAGCACACCAGAGACGGGTTTTTTTGTTGCTTTCAATTCCATGAACAGCTTATTGTGCAGGCAGAATAAGGGTCCAATTCAGTGGGAAGTTCTTATGCACAAGCACCCATTGCAACTGATGGGACTTGTCCGAGAGCCCTAGTAACAGACTGCTGGTGTGGTGTAGTGGCTGAGAGACTGAGCAACCGGTCAGGATTCCCTGTTTCAAATATTACTTCTGCCAATAGGCAGGCCACTTGGTGGTCCTCATGCTCTCTCTCCCTCTCTTGGCCTCAGTCGCCACATCTGCAAAATGGGGATGATAATGATACCGATCTGCCCTGCAGGTTTTTGTAAGGATTACAGCAAGATAATATAAGTTAAGTGCTTTGAACATTCCAAAGCACTATATAAATGTTTAACTCTTGTTATTTATTACTAGCATGCTCTTGTGCAGCACTTGTTCATTTCAATGGCCTACGTGCAAAATAACTTCCTTCAGGATTATGTCCTAAATATGCAAATTGTCGATGTAGTTTATGATTTGACTTGATAAATTAAATCCTGTTCAGCATCAGCAGAACATTTTAACAAGAGCCTGACGAATGCACCAGATTCTGCCATTTGCAGCATGATCAATGCGGAAAGCCATTGACCTTGGGAAAAATATATTGCTTTCAGTGGGTGTGAACTTGTCTCAGCTAAAAGACTGAAATGAATCGGTGGAAACCAGATGCAAAATTCTCTGAAGTCAAGGGGGATCTTTTTAAACTTCTGCAAATTTTGGGTGTGATTTAAATCTACATTTTTAAAAAATAAATAAAACATTTGGGAACATGGAGGCGAGTCCCAGAAGATGTTGCAGATCCTCCATAAGGAATTAGAGACCTTATGGTAAACAAAGATATTATGTTCACCTCCTGTGCTGGATATCAATATGATATTACGTGGTTATAACTAGATATAGTCTCTATGTATGGTGTACCATTTGGCAGCCTGAGAATGTCAATTTTTATTTTTAAATAAACACTTAAGTTTCTAGTCCCGGTAGTGGCAGAAAACCTGGGAGCTGTGTCTAATATTGGCTTAGAAATAATTAAAACCCTGTTCATATGTTCCAACAGTGGTGTGGGAACTACTGCAGGGCCACTCCTTCCAGCGCTTCAGGGGCAAGGCAGAGTGGTGTAGTGGCTAGAGTACTGGACTTAGAAATAGGATCAAATCCCCCCTAAGTAATAAAAACTTCCTGGGTGACCCTGCAACCTAACCTACTTACAGGGTTGTTGTGAGAATGAAAGGGGGAAAGCTTTATGCTGCCTTAAGCTTCTTGGGGAGATTAACTGATGGTGACAATGTAAGAAGCCCTGAGCGGGACAGGATGAGGACATCCTGTGACTCCTCCCCTTGCCAGCATTCTCCAAGGACTGATATTGCTGAGGGAGGGGGGACTTAATGGTCATATACATTCCTGATATGAAATTTTGCCAACCCTGGCAAAACAACAACAACAACAAAACTTTCGGCATGTGCAGCTGTGCATTTTAAGCTCACGTAAATCCTAGCACCACCATGCCTACAGGTATAAAATGGGCTTTGCCCCTGCTGCCCTCATTGCCTGCCTTTCTTTGGGTGGCCATTTGCCCCCGCCCCGGGCTGTGGGCCCCTTGGCTTTGGCTCCAAGGTCCAGCCCTGTCTGCACCACTAGGAGGAGCTGTAGCATATTTCCTCCCACCACGTGGCCCTGGGCTTCCGACGGCACCCCAGTGGCGCTACAGCCAGGGCAGGCTGGTGGTGAGCCCTATGTCCGTGGGGCTCCTTATCCATTGCAGCTTTTATCCTGAGCTTTACAGGAACTATCCATGGTGGAGAACCTATTTTGGGGGTGGAGTTCAGCACCATGGACAGCTCTGGTAAAGCTCAGAACAGAAGCTGCAATGGATAAGGAGCCCCACTGACATAGGACTCACCAGCCTCCCCTGATTACAGCAACCCCCAAACTGCCTGAATAACATGAGAAAGGGATCCACGCTTCTTTTGGGAGTTGATTACAGCAACTCCCAAACTGCCTGAATAACATGAGAAAGGGATCCACGCTTCTTATGTGTCCTCCTTCATTTTCTCATTTTTCTTGCCGTCACTTCCTTCTCTTCCTTCCCTTCTACGCTGCTTGCATTTCGCCAACGCATTTCAAAATTCCCATTAAACCCCGATCTTTGAAAGAGCATATTGGGCATGAGAAATGTGCACGCATGTAAAGGTGTACGATTTTCTTTTTTACGGGCATAAAATGTGGATGCATTTGGTGCAAAGGAAAGGGGGAAAGTATCGGTATGAAAGACACACAGAAGAAGCCCCACAATATTATCATCACTTTAACTTGTATAGGGCTAAGAGACTGAGCAGGAAACCTGGAGTGTAGATTCTCACCTCTGCCATCAGCATAGCATAGTCTCTCAGCTTCAGGCCGGCTATCAGCAATATGAGACAATAGCACTCACCTACCTTACAGCCAAACTACACATTACATTAAATACGTAGCATGCAGCTCCTGTGGGCTTTTTTCTTTACTGAAAAGTAAAGAAAACATCCACAAGCCCGGAATCTCCCTCCGATCTTGCGTGGCAATTAGAGATAGTAAACAAACAACAAACTAAAACCACCATTGGCACCATTGTGACTGTGAGATATTTTTTTTTACTGTCTCTTAACTGCTGCAGCAGGAGGCTGCAGTTGGGGAGGGAAGGATTAAACCTCCCCTCCCTGCACACTTCAGTCTCAATCCAGATTGTTCCCACGCACATCGATGTTTGAGCAAAGAAAAAAACATACAGGGAGCTGCACGCTACATATTTAACATAGCACACACCTTGTCCCCATAGGGATGTACGGGGGCTGTAAGTCCGTTCCGTCCACGTTTCGCGGATTCTCAGGCGCCATTCATTCAGTCACCCGCTCATTGACAGAATCGAATTTTGCGAAAATGCATTCATACACTTTGGCACAAATTTGGAGTTGCACAAATTCACATTCCCAAAAATGCCCAAATCCCGCCCAAATGTGTATCTTCACGCTTTAGCCCAGTGGTTCCCAACCTTGGGTCCCCAGATGTTGCTGGCCTACAGCTCCCAGCATACCCAGCCAGCATGGCTAATGGCAAGGGATGCTGGAAGCTGTAGTCCAGCAACATCTAGTTCTCTGCATTAAGCAGGGGGTTGGACTCGATAGCCTTGTAGGCTCCTTCCAACTCTATGATCTATTAAATCTATGAACATCTGGGGACCCAAGGTTGGGAACCACTGCTTTAGCCTCTGGGGAAATGTGCATTTTTGGCTGGTGTTTTTTTAATTTTACATATTTTTGTACGACTAAAATTATGTTTAAAAATGTTTTAAAAACACACCTGCAAGTCTGCAGAATCCGTGCGATTCGGGAAAAGCTGCGGAATCCGCAGGTCGGATTCTTAGAAATCCAAATTCATTTGAGTCCGTGGTGGGTTTCTCTGATATTCCTAGTCCCCAAGTGTGAAAATCTCCCCCCTCTTCCTCCAATTGTTTCCTCTAATTAGCTTCCTCTAATTGTTTTCAGTTGTTCCACTGTGGTAAAATGACAGTTATGTTGGTAGGCCCTACCCTAGTGTCTATGCCTATGGCATCAATGGGAGGTTTTTTAATATCTCTAACTGCTGCACAGGAGAGGGAGAAGAATTAAACCTCTCCACCCCAAGTGCTGTGGTCCTGATCCAAATAGTCCTGACCAGACTTACTTTTGAGTAAAGAAAAAAAAAACCACATAAGGAGCTGCAGGTTACATAGTTTGACCCTTAGAGGCCTAGGAACACAGGAAGCTGCTTTATACCAGGTCAGATCATTGAGCTCAGTATAGTCAACACTGGCTGGCAGGATCTCTTTCAGACGGAACTTTCTCAGCCCTATCTGGAGATGATGGGGATTGAACCTGAGATCTTCTGCATGGGGAGCATTTGCTCTACCGCTGAGCTATGGCTCTTCCCTGAGCATGGCCTCGTGTGAGACTGAGATAATATATGTGATGTGCTTTGAACCCTCTAAAGTACTAAATAAATGCTAAGCATTCTTATTACGGTAGTTATGTTTCTCCCCAATTCAGGCCCATACAAATTGAGTGCAGCTTGCCATAGACTTATTGACTGCGTTCAGACAACACGATAACCCACACTCAAGGACTGAGTATGGGTTGAGTGTGGGTTGTTATTGAACCGTGGGTTCTTGTTAAAACGTGGGTTATTGTTGACCGATCCCAGCCAAGATAACAAACCATGATGAGCAACCCACAGTTCACAACCCAACAACAAACCATGGGTGCTCTTCATGGGTTCTCATTGGTTAACAAACCATGCCTTGTTTGCGCAGCTGGGTTTGGACAATGCCATGTTTCAACAACAATGACAACCCACACACGCAACCCCTACTCAACCCTTGAGTGTGGGTTATCATGTTGTCTGAACTCAGTCATTGTGGTCTGTTGACAACCCCTCCGTTTTTGCAGCCCCATCAACTATGTCCCCTGGCATGCCATCGTAGATGACTGGTGGCTAGCAGTGCTTGGTTTGGGGATTCCCAAGTCACACAAGTAACAAGAGCCCTTATGCATGAAGCACTACTAGGCTGAGGTGGTAGAAAATCCAGACTGTATCACTTTAGACTGCAGGTGGGAGGAGATATTTTTGATGGTTCCCCCATGTAAAAAGAGCTCCCTTCTTGTAGTATACTAACACATCACAGAGCAGGCTATGCTAAATCTCCCCCCCCCCCATGTGCTAGAAGCTTTTTATGTGGGGGAGCATTCTGAACTATGCCCCAAACCCAACAGTCTAAGGCAGTGTTCTCCAACCTTGGGTCCCCAGATGTTTTTGGCCTACAACTCCCAGCATGCCCCAGCCAGCATGCTGGGAGTTGAAGGCCAAAAACATCTGGGGACCCAAGGTTGGAGAACTACTGGTCTAAGGGATCATTTATAGAGGATGAGGGCTACGGGAAAGCCCTTGCCTACTTCAGCGTTTCACACATGCTTGGTCATGTTTAAATGCACTGACTACATGCATGCTCATGCTTGTCTTTTAGCCATTTGCATGCTAACGTTAGCACATCAGTGATTCACGGCCCAGCTGGTGCATCGCTGACTGTTCACGTGCCAGTAGGCCAGCACATATGGTAAGTTCAGGAGCATGTGGAGAGCTTACATATGTGAGAACTTTCTCCATGGCCCGTCCCCTGTACCTTTCTGGGCTTCAGCAGCAGAGTGAAAAATTCTACTGTATCCTTCTGCATAAACTGTAGAATCTTAAGCTCAACAGAGAGACAACATCCCTCCATTTAATATGTCTTCGGGGCCAAACTATACATTTTACTAATCGTATCAGTCTAGCTGGCTGCTATTTTTCCTTACTCTCGTGTAAGCACATGCAGTGCTCCAGGAGGAAAGGATTAAGCCTTTCCCCTCCTTTGTCTCCCCCCACACAAGGGGGGCAGTTAAAAAAAAAGGAAACAAAAGTCTCCATTGGAATCTCCATTGGGGCCACACACACTTACATGAGAGTAAGGAAAAATAGCAGCCTCCGCTGCACTGACAGGATTAGTAGCATGTGCTGTTTGGCCCTCAGAAGTGTTGGCTCCAGGTCTGGGGGTGGCTCTTGGAAAAGATGTCCTGAGGGGCCCCTACCTAAATAGCCTCCACTGCCTCCTGCCCACTGGTGCTACTCCCCATACACTTGCCCTGTGCCTCTGGGCCCAATCCGCTCCACCAACCACAGGGAGAGAGGGCAAGGCAAGTTGAGGTTGCTACTCCTCCTCCGTGCTCCAGTCACTGGTATTGGCAGCACCTCCCCTTTCTGGGATATGGGCATAGTAAGCGTTCATTTGAATGTTCTAACACCACCCATGGTGATATCATAGTTTTGCTTCTCTTAAGATACCTTTGATACTGCAGGAGGGAGCCACAGAGGGCTTCTCATTCCCACGGAATGCCACCTTGCCAACGAACCACCGCATAACAGCTGGATAGGCTCAGCAGCTCTGAATCCAGCTTCAGCAAGAGGACAAAGGAAGGACCCTGGAGTTTATTTCATTTTATTTATTTAGGGCACAATGCTATGCAAATTTAGACGGGGAAAAAAGGCCTACAACTCCCAGCTATGCTGGCTGGGGCATGCTGGGAGTTGTAGGCCTTTTTTTCTGTCTAGACTTGCATAGCATTGCACCTTTGATCAATTTGTAGGCCGCTTCACTATATCTAAAAAGATATCTCAAAGCAGTTCACAACATAAAAATTAAAGATGCAATATAAAACATCCTCCTTTAAAACATATACAAACAGAAAATACAAAGCTTCTCCGATAAAAACATTTGATATATATTTTTAAATCCTCAATTAAAACATTTAAAATCAGACAACTAACAATCAACAAACAAACAGGTCAACACAATCAGTCAAACTGGCACCTAAAATATGTCACTGTTGCCATAAAAGAAGTACTAGACAGAATCGAATTCTCAAAGTGAATCGCTGGAAAAGCTGCCTTCGAATCACAATACTACCGTACATTTCTAAACCGTGATAATTTTGCCTGCATTGCTCTCTTTCGGGAACATTTTAGATACCCATTTGAATTAAATGGCCTTGTTTTAAAACAATGCATTTTAAAAAAATTAATACAAAATATTGCCTCCCTGTCTCACACTTCCTTTCTTTCTTTGTATGAACCTGGATGAACTGATAGTTTATCTGTCATATAAATCAGGTAGCAGAGAGAAAAAAAATCATTGCATCTTTTCTCTGTTGCCTCTGCTCAATATTCTCATCCTGACTTTTATTCCTATTGGAGATCATCAAAACATTAATTAAAAAAAACTGGTGATCAAACAGCCGAATATTTATGATTTGCATCCCTGCTTATTAACAAGAGGCATATTGATACACCATATATCCAAGCTGTTTACTCTCTCACGCTGCAATAAAGCAGAAGGAATTGTCACCATCACCTACAGCTTGGAAAGATTTACTTGGAAACATGAGCTCCTTTTTCTTTTTTCTTTTCTACTGTCATTGTATAAAATGGAAAGGTGGGAAAGGGAAGATTTAGATTATGATTTCCCCCCTTATCTCACATCTTGTCAACGTCCACATTGACCAACTGACTGTGAATAGAAAGCTGTTGTAACTACACTGGGGCAAACATCTTAGCACCCATCCCAATTATGTATAGTTCATCATAGTGCCAAAGTCAGCCGATCTACATAACCAGCACCTGCTAATCAATACAACCTTACATGCACATCTGCATATGCTCTAGTCTAAAAACAAAATTCTAGGAGAGTTGGAGCAAAGACAGATATAACATCTCTAGAGCAGTATGGCTGATTTGCAGGTACCCTTACGACAATGAATCCAAATGTAGCTTTTCCTCTCCAGGGTCAATCTCTGAAAACAAAACTGAAAAGCCCAAAACACTTGTAGCAAAAGGTGGCTGTGGATCATGCTGACTGGCTAGCACCTGTTACATTAAAACACCTCCCCTCTTAATCACGGGAACAGTCTTTGGAACAGCTGCTTCAAACTGTTTGACTTTACGTGTTTTTTTAATAAGTGGTAGGACTGAACACATAAATGGGTAAGCATGCATATGGGTCTTTTTATAAATCCCTGGGTAAAATGGCTTACCTGAAGCACGAGGAAAGGGTCAAGGCTGATGGCTCACCCAGCTCTTGATTTGCTAGAATGGATGTCTGCTGGAACAAACGTGGGCTCAGGCTCACCCCATAGGTAAAGAATCCCCTGTGACATCTCTTTAAATATTACACCAGTCTTCACCCGCATATTCTGTACCAAGGAACATAGCATTCTGCAACATAAATTAAGTCAATGTGTATTTATTTATGTATTTTAAATGTTTATATCCCACTGTTCTGTCCGAACAACGAAGTGGTTCACAACAGTACAAACCACACAATGTGATCATAAAACCACACAGCATATAAAACATGAACCAAAATTGTCATAAAAGCAGATCAATCATTTTGTCTAAACTCCAGAAAGCCTATTTCACCTGCTCATTAAAAGACAAGCAGTGATGGAGCCAGGTGGGTTTCCTTAAGGAGGGTGCTCACACAGCCTCTGTGCTGAATCTGCTCCAGGCTTGTGTTAATGCTCTGCACTGGGCTCCTTCCTACACAAGTAGGCTCACTCCAGTGGGCTTACCTAACAGTGGTGCACCTCTGATCAGCCCAATGCAGCTGGCATTTCAATGCTGACATAGCATTGTTGGAGGCCATTGTGGGAAATTAAAATGGCCCCAGAAAAAATTAAAGGAAGCCTAGGCACCACAACTGAAAAGGTTGATAGGTGCTTTTCAATATCCTGAGAGTTGTGGGGGCTGAATATTCATTTGAGGCCCACCTTTCCTTCTCACTGCACCCTGTATCTATGTCATTTCCCTTCCTAGCTCAGTTGCCGTGCTCTTTCTGTCAGTGTTGAGGTGCTCCCCGCCATGTGTTTCCATTTTCATATTTTTTTTATTTTCAAAAAGGAAAATAAAACACAGACAAACATCACAAAAACACAACAACACTAAACTAAAATGGGCTTTCGATTTTCCCCACAACAAAGTATAAGTAACATTATATACTCCGCACTGTAGTTTACAAATAATTTTCTCTTTTTTCTATTGTCCAACATTTTTCATCTTATTCATCCATCTCACAAGTTCACAAGACCTTATTTTAACCATAAACATATATGTTAATTCTTCTAATTCTTCTAGCAATCTAAAATATTTGTACTTCTATTTAATACAGTTCCCTAGTTTCTTTCCCTCTAATTATCAAAAGGACAAGCCACCATATATTTTCCCCTTTACAACAATACCTCACACCCCAAATTTTTGACCCATTTTATTTACATCCGTTCCATTACTCATTCTCAGTCACAGATTTCAACGGAGATCAGTACATTTTACCAATAACACATTACCTTTCAGATTCTAAGTTACTACTAAAACAAATCCTTATTTTGTTCTAACATCTCCAGCTTCTTCAGAAATCATCTTTCTATTAAAATCCTTCCCAGAGATCCCAATCAAGTTCAAAATCACCTTAATCAAAGTCTTCAAACCCCCCTCACTACTTTAAATCTTTCTAGCATTTGTAAATAAGTGTATCCTTAAGAACTTCTCTCAATTACCGGGGGGGGGGGGAGAGAACTCCAGTGATCAGTAACCAGCATAACATAGATTAAACCATTTCTGTCCGTTCCAAGAATTAGAAACCATCTTCTTGTTAATGTCACCCACTTGATTTCCCTCAGTCAAACACAGTATTTTTATGTTTCAATCTCATAGTAGAAAAAGCACAGTCCCTCTTCTTACAGATCTCAGTGAACAGCTCCTTCGAGATGACCCTGACCGTGTTTAGTGGGACAGTATTTTTTTCCAGTTCAGTGGAAAGATATTTCTTGTGAACTTGAACTACTGTTTTCTGATTTTCTCCCTCAGTGGCAAGGTATTTCTTCTGAGCTTGAGTTGCTGTTTTCTGATTTTCTCCCAGTTCCAGCAAGGCCATATCCCTTCCTTTGTTAATCTTTTCTGACTCCACCTCTCTGTCTGAAGTTTCAATTTTGGACTCTTGCAGCATTCCAACCTTATCAGTACTCTGTTCCTTCTTGCCCAATGTTTGCACTTTCCAGCTCTCCACACCCTTGTTTTATATGGGCATGCACATTTTCAATTTTTTGTAAAAATAGCACTTCTAAATCTACCAGCTTGCCAAGTATTTTTTTTCTCAAATGCATCAAATCTGTTCAACCTTTTTTCAGTTAGCTTAAACAACAAGTCCCGTGTGGCCATCTTGACTCTTTGTTTCCAGCACCAGAGACAACAGAAATCATTCTCACGCTGTGCAAATTTATCACCCAGCTGCTCCTCTTATAAACTTTCCCAAAATTAAGAATAAGAGAATTTAAAGTACCTCTTTCTTTCCCATTTCTGAACTTGTTTATTGATCTTCTCATTGTGAGGCTTTAAACCATATTTCTTTTTAGAATTTCCTGAAAAAAGATAACATCACCATAGGAAATTTAAACTTTGTTGTAGATAAAAATCTATCTTCGTTACAAATTGACACCATAAATCTTAGAAGAAATGGAGGATTTGCGGGCTTAAGTGTCCTTTTCAGGTCTCCAGCCACAGCATCGAACAGAAGTTGTTAATCCTTCACTCCAAGTCACTCCCACAAGTCAAAACTGTCAAAAACGGCAGTTGTAACTTACATAGAACGACTCTAAGGAGTAAATAAGGCTTATCTCTCGTCATTCCCATTACTTCAAGGGAATTTTCCTCAGGTGAAATCCCTCCCAGCTGGGTTTCAAACCGCGATGTGCCTCCACAGATATGGAGACATTCAGTCCACCCTGCCCTCCACCGGAAGCCGATGTGTTCCCCTCCATGTGTGAGGCCCAGGCCAATTGCCGCAAAAGGGCATGTGGGTTAACATGGAGCAGGCCCTCTGATGTACATCCTAGAGTAAGGTCTTCAAATGGAAAGAGATGGCCCTTGAGATATCCTGGCCCTAGATGTTTTTTAGGGCTTTAAAAGTCAAAACTAACATTTTGAGTTAAGCTGAGAAACAAACTGGAAACCAAAGGAAGTGAAATAATATATCTACTTTTTTTGCATAATTTATTCTGGTTTTGCTAGCCCTAGGGCTTGTTCTCGACACACTGAACCAGGGATGGGGAATGCATGGCCCTCTAGATGTTGTTGGACTACTACTCCCATCAGCCCTAGTCAGCATAGCCAATAGCGAGGGCTGATAGGAGCTGTAGTCCAAAAACAACTGGCAAGCTACACTTTTCCCATCCCTGCGACATTTACTGTGACAACTGAACACCGCATCTCTGTGTGTGTGTGTGTGTGTGTGTGTGTTTCTTCTCTCTATCCTCAGCATGTTAAATTCTATACCCAGCACCAATTTCTACACTTGCATGCTGCTACCGCAAAAATATACAAAGCCCTGCTTACGTGACATTGTATTCATTACTTTAAACGTGTGTTCAAGATTAACTCATCTTGTTTCCTTGGAAATAAAAAAGGATATTAAAAGACATTCTGAAAATCAATAAGTTACATATTAATGCCTCCCCAAAAGCATTTACAGGAGAACACTGTTAGTCAAAGATATTTCCAGCCATATAAATGAAGGAGAGCTATCTTTTTTTTTCTTTATTACTTAACAATAAATAAAGCAGCATATGTACCAGGATATAAATACACTAAGCAGAATTAGACTTTTACAGCAAATGTTAATTTCACCTTCCCACACAAATGGATAAAAAAAATCCATCAACAAGAAAAATGTATACATAACTAAAGCCATAAAAACGGCTGCTTTCAAACTTATTTCTCTTCTTTAGAACAGGAAAGTAAAAATACATATGATTCATTGATATAAGGATATTTGCATATTCTGACACATGAAGTTGACTATTTGCATTTTAGCATACTAATAAACCTTTTACCTTTTTGAATTCCAGCCTCTACTGCCATTAAATAATTTTTGTCTGACCTCTGAATTTCCCAGACTTGTGAAAGTTTCAGTAGATAGAAAGACTGGGGGAGAAACCTTAAAAGCTGTAATTTTCTGACATCTGGCAAACTGACATTAAACAAAAATCCAGAAGAATGATTTAAATGATCTTCAACATTATTTTTAGAATTCTTTGGGGGAAATAATCTTCCAAGCTTACAATAAATCAAGAAATTAGTACCGTATCTACAAAAAGCAGAGTGAAATCTCATAAGCCGTAGATTATTTTGCAAGGATCTTGGCTCTAGCACTGTATGTCTCAAGGTATAACTTTCTTAAGGTGCAATCCTATGCAAGTTTAGACAGGGAAAAAAGGCCTACAACTCCCAGCATGCCCCAGCTAGCTATGCTGACTGGGGCATGCTGGGAGTTGTAGGCCTTTTTTTCTGTCTAAACTTGCATAGGATTGCACCCTTAATCACAAAACAAGATCACTATTATTTTTTTTGAAACTTAAAGAGGACTGGGAGAGAGGGACCACAGCTCATTAGAGCACATGTGTTGCATGCAGAAGGTCCAGGTTCAAGTCCTTGCATCTCCACTTAAAAGAATCAGGTAGCAAAAGGTAGGAAAGACCCTTGTGCGAAACCCAAGGGAGCTGCTGCCAGTTGACATTGACAATGCAAGGCTAGATGGCCAACAGCCAGTAAAAAGCAGTTTCATATATTCATATGAAGGCCACTATGGGCCGGTTCACACGACCCAGGCTGCAGGCGGGAGAGGAACCACGGGGCCGTCAGCGGGGTCCGGCGGGGCGCCACACACGACCGGCGCCCCGCGCGCGTGGGCAGACTCCGTAGTCCCCGCACCACAGTGCGGGCCTCCCGGCGCTAGGGGGTGGGGCCCCAGGGATGCCCAGAGGGGCCGTTTGCCCCTACAGGCTGGAGCGGCAGTGGCTCCAGCCACTCTGGGCTGCCGTCTCTGTGGGGACCCCGCGGGACTGCCGCCCGCTGTTCGGACGGCACGGTGACCACACGCGGTAGGGGCTTACCCCTCTACCGACCATGGTCACTTTGCATGCGTCCTACCCGTGGCTGTCCCACGGGGGCACCCCCGGTTGGCGTGCACACAACACGGGAACTGCGGGGGACTTGCGGTTCCCGTGTCATGCGAACAAGCCCTATAAAGTCTAAGAGCTCCTAGATTAGAGCATGCAACATTAGCAAGGTTTGTAAAGCAGGACCTATGCTGAGCATTACAGGTGAATTCTCATTAACATGGGCTGGTTCATACGACCCGGGCGGTGAGCGGGGGAGGGACCACGGGGCTGTCTGCCCACTGTTTGCACGGCAGGGTGGCCACACGTGGTAGGGGCTTACCCCTCTACTGCCCATGGTCACTCTGCGTGCTTCCCACGCGTGACCGTCCTGCGGGGGCACCCCCAGCCGGCGTTCGCACGACACGGGAACCGTGGGGGACCTCTGCTCCCCCGTGTTTCCCGTGTCGTGTGAACCAGCCCTATATCACAGCTATGATGTCTAGGGCTCATAGGGAACTCTGCAGAATTGAATGCGTTCCCATTTTCGACAGTACTGGGGAAACCCCAGTGCATAGGTTTTCCCATCAAAGCCCCTGGACATGCACCGGCCAAGCTGGACTGGGGTCATGTTTAGATAGGAGCCTCCCTAATAAGAGGGGAAGGTAGGATGAGAATGATCTAAATGCATGTACACATTAGATCAGTGACAACCAAACTTTACAAGCTGTATCGCCTTATGCTCTTAAAATGCTAAATCTCCTTATGACCAAGAACATCGAGGTCTACTGGCCATGCAGCCACTAGGATTACCTATCATTTCTCTCTCCCCAAAGCCACTACCACCTTTTCTTCTACCCACCTGCCCTCAACCGATGCTTCTCCCCCATTTCTCCCCCTAGCCGGCAATCCTTATGTAGCTGAGAGCAGATAAGATGGAGAAACACAGTGTTCCATTCATTGGCCCTATGGGTAGATTTCTTATTCCTGTGGATTTGCTCAGCAACTGAACTTGGCCTCTGTGGAGGGGCTTCAGAGTGAAGCACCATTTTTGCACCATGACATACACACAGAAATGAGCAGCCCAGACCTCAAACTCCAGTTTTAGATCCAACAGAGTGAAAATGAAGCCGTGTGAACACGGATTGCCTTCCGTTTCAAAAACATTCATGGGAAAGTGCTAGGCTTGTAAAGGTAGAGTGAAATACTTAAATTAAATCTATTCCAAAGCAAATGGCTTCAACTGCGGGCCAGAAGAAGACATCATGTGCCTAATGTGGTTGGATTCCAGACCACAGTTTTGCTGCCTAAGGTGAATGTAGGATACGGTATTTACAAGGAAGAAGTGGCAGCTGGGAGGGCATGCTTGGTGCTTCCCCAGGGGGTTTCTTTCTAGTCTTGGACCCAGCGAGAGAAAAAGGAAAGGAAACCAGCTGGGGAGGAAGGCTTAGGAGGCATTAATAGCAGGTGGGGAAAGGGTTAAGACTAAGCACTCCCTTCCACCCACTGGTTCTTACCTGCAAATGCTCCCTCATGTTCAGACTACCAACAGGATTAGGAATCCTGTGCTTCCCCCATAACAATAAGTTCAACCTGAGACCCTGCCCCTATATCCAAAATATTTGCACCAGTTTTCCTTTAGGGATGGAATAATTCATATTGCTAGGAGCACACATGCATGCATGCACAAACAAACAAACACACACACACTTTTAAAGCCCTGAGAACATGATGCTGAAAGGGCGGGACTTTATTTTTACATCAGAATTTTGAAGAAGAAATATCAAAGGATTTGAGGTTTAAACAGAACAAAAAATGTGATCGTTGGGGGCCCTTTTTTCTCGCATCCCGGGGGGCGGGGGGCAGGGAAAGGGAGATAGATTCAAAATGAAAATGAACCGTCTTTTTTCAGTTCAAACCTACTAAAGCATGAGGGAGTTTTACACTCGTGTTTCTGGTTCCTGTAGTGTTAGATTTCATCAGTGGCAGCCGGTGAAACACGACGCCACTGAGGGGTCATTGACGGGGGGGGGGAGAACAACGTGTACACTTTGTGGAAACCGTTGGACAACTGTGGCGGAAGCTGGAGACGGCTCAGTCGGCATTGGGCAAGTACTGGCAGCTCCTGCTTCCGTCCGTGGCCCATGCTCATGCTGGGGGCTACTGGACACTCAGCTGCTGCTGCTGCATGCACGCATGGTGCTCACCATCCTCGCCCAATGTTTGCCAGTAAGGACGTACATTCCCTTCGCCCCTTGATCATCCCTCGACAGCAGCAGGGTACGTTTACCAGTCCCACTGCCTCACTACCGCCAACGGATTTTATTGCGGCCCGCACTCCTTTTCTTGCGTAGAACTGCTCCTCTTGCTGAAGCGCCGTGAGCGCGCTTGGTGTACAAGTAGGACTCTGGAACTGGGGCGGTTGTGCAGAACTCCGCCACCCCATGACGGATCGTTGCACAGCCTTCCCTAACCTGGTGACTTCCAGATGCATTGCATTGGAAATCCCATCATTCCCTGCATGCACAACCATTGGGAGCTGCAGTCCAACGCATCTCAAGGGCAGCAAATTGGGAAAGGCTGTCATAGAGCAGTGTTCTCCAACCTTGGGTCCCCAGATGTTTTTGGCCTACAACTCCCAGCATGCCCCAGCCAGCTACACTCCCCAGTTCAGCGTAGCTGGCTGGGGCATGCTGGGAGTTGTAGGCCAAAAACATCTGGGGACCCAAGGTTGGAGAACACTGTCATAGAGGACGTGCTTTATTTCAACGCATTCTCTCCCCCACATTTCACACTTTACCAGTATACAGCCCCCTTCTCCTTTTCAACGTTGATATATTCTTTAAAGTTTGTATTTATGAAGAATACATCGTAAACATGGCCCCAGTGTGGATGAGACAGTATGGAAACATAATGTTTTTTGCACCACGCCCCTGTCCAGTCCGGTCCGTTCTTCTTCTTTTTCTTCCTTTTCTTTTTTTTTTTTTTAACTTTTTATTTCCATAAAAGGAAGCAACAAACAACACAAAACATATAACAATCAACAAAACTAAAATGGACTTCCGATTTTTCCTACAGCAAATATAAGTAATAATAATTTCTCTTAATAATCAAAAAAAGAAAAGTCCTCTTCTTTCTTTTGCCCCAAATTTATTTTCTTAATCCGGTCCGTTCTTCTTAAACTACTTCCTGTTAGCAAAATCGCTTTCCAACTGGAGAATAATCAGCCTACGCCATAGGCTCATCTTGGCTTGGGAAATGCAAACTAGCATTTGTAAGGGATGTTCTGCCCAGGGAAAACAGGTTACATGCTTCTTATAGTCCTCCTGCTTCTTCCTGAGCTATTAATTGTATTTTGTTAAGTGGAGATGACCAAAAATAATAACAACCCTCTTCTAGAAAATCCCAGTAAAAATCCACCCCAAAACAATGAGCAATTGTTTCACTACTCCGGATGGGATCAGAGGGAGGCAGTCCCTCGCCCCTCCCAAATATCTATCCTTTATATCGTGGTAACTTAATTAATTGAGGGATCTGTGGAATCAAATTCAAGAGCCGAAGCTTTAATGCTTAGCTGCTTAGCTGAGAAGCTGCTGCCTGGTTAGATCTCTGCCACTGAAAGGCCTACGTGGAAACGTTTTCACTTGCTGAATGATCCGTATTACAAGCTGGGAGTTGCTTATGAATTGATAGACTCCTATATTATCTACAACTGCATCCATATAAGATGGTTGCTGAAGTATAAATGCTTTCTCCTGTATCAAGGATGTCCAGCTGATGATCCATAGACTGAATCCAGCCCACAGGGATGTTTTGTATGCTCCACAGGGGCCCTAGGAAATTTTGATTGAGGTGCTCTCTCTCTCTCTCTCTCTCTCTATATATATATATATATATATATATAGTAATACCTTGGATTGCAAGTAACTTGGTTTGAGAGCGTTTTGCAAGACGAGCAAATTTTTAAATATTTATTTAATTTTTTTTTACTTGATATACAAGCGACGTCTTGCAATACAAGTACTGTAGTATGGCTTAAATTAAAAATCTCTGTACAAATTTTTTTGGGGGGATTTCGTTTTGATATAAGAGTGTTTGGGATTACAAGCACGTTTCTGGAATGAATTATGCTCTCAATCCAAGGCATGACTGTATGTATATATATATATCACAATATTTTCCTTCTAAGGAACAGATTTCCCCTCCCAGAAAATAAACACAGTAAGAGTGAAAGAGATTCCACACCTCTCTGTGGGGGTTCTGTTGTATCGAGTGTCCTGTGCCATGCCTGGACATATACACTCCATAGCTGTGTGAGGCCCTTACCACAAGGAATCTGTCCACAGGGTGGGCTGTGAGGCAAAATGCACTTCCAGCACACAGAGTACTGACAATGCCCTCTAGGTGTTTTGGACTACAACTCCCAGCATCCCTAACCACTGGCCCTGCTGGCTGGGGCCATTGCAACTTGTAGTCCAACACATCTGGAGAGCCCCAGGTTGGAGAAGGCTGGTTTAGTGAACAGAGAGGCCTCTGGGAACAAGAGAAGTTGACCATCCTACCCAGGAGCAAACAAATCTCCTTGCTACCTACCCTTTAGGAGTTACATTGTGTCATTTGGTCTTCTACCGCAATAGAGTCGCAAAGGATGACAAGCTGCACCATTTTCATTCTACGCAGTTCTTAACCCCCACATAACCTCTAGTACAATATAGCCTTTCGTATCACTCCTCGTATCACTCCTGAATTTCTTCTTTTGTTTCATTCCCCACACCCTGCGCATTCTTCTTCCCTGCCTTGAATATCTCACAGCATGATTTATAAAGATCCTTTCCGGTTTAAAACAGCAGAATCTTGCAGGCGAGCCCAGTAAAAAATAAAAAAAAAAGGTCAGCTTTCTAACTCGATACTTTCCATCGGTATGTTCTTAGCAGCATCTTCAAGACTTTCTTTTTTTGTAATGACTTCTCGGTGGTTGGTATGAAGAGTGAATTCTCAAAAGTGCGCTCCTCTTTGATCAGGTGTGCGAGCCTGGGACACGAAGACACATTCTTACACACACAGAGAGACCTCTTCTTTAAAAACACAACTGTACAAATGAACCATCCAAGAATTCCTTTTCTTTCCACGAAAAATGACAGCCAGTGTATCTGTAAGAATGTTTTGGTGCATCCGCACTGCTTTTGTTACAAGTCGCATGCTGTATAGATTCAATTGCCTGTATACTTTGGGCAAAGGGTTGAGGGTGGATCGGGTGGGGTGGGGGGGTGGGCAGAGAGGGAAAAGCAAGCTGCTTTTCTGTGTGCACTGCAGCTTGAATGGATGGAAACTAAAGCCTTTGATGCATTTTTGTACTGTACATATTTGTATTTAATTAACTATATTGCCATGTTAATGAACACAGATTTTTTTTTTGTTATATTTGCTTGTTTCCATTTCCTACCAAAAAAAAACCCTACTAAAAAAAAAAAGCAAAAAACAAACTAACAAAAAAAACCCAACAGACCCTGGTCCATTATGCTATTTCCGTTGTCGCTGTTGCTGGTGTTGTTTCCTTTGCTCATCATCTCTTAATTCCACTACGAGGAATTAAAATTGAGTTTACAGAGGAACGATGGAGAAAACAAGTCTGTGTTTGCATGAGACCTGCCCAATTCTGGCGACAGGGGGAAAAATAATAAAATGACGTCCAAGTTTTGCTTTGAAGGCATGCTTAACCCCCATGAGAAAACTCATACATGTACAATTACCCTCTTTGTATTTTATCTAATAGTGCCTGAATTTATTTATTTTTTCTTTAAAGAAAAACAGGGGGGGGCAGGGAGAGACTTCTCCGAAGAACAATTCGTAATTGTCAAAATTTGAAACATTAGCTTAATTTTGTTTTCATGACCTCACATTTCTCCTTCTTATTTATTTTGTTGCTGTTCTAATGGGCCCCAAGGCCATGGCTGACTATTGTAGTACTGTTCTTCCACATTAAGGATGTTTTTAAAATTACTAAGATTATTGAGCCAACAGGCTGTTTTAATCAAAACCATGTTTCACTTGGTTTTGATGATTATGAATGGTCCTTACAGTTAAAATAATTTTTTTTTAAAAAAAAGAAAGAAAATTAAACCACAGGGCCCTAACATTTAGGAATATAGCACCACCTCATGGTAAAAATAATAATCGTGGATCTGGCTTTTCCAAATAAAAGATGTTTCTTCTTTTCTGAATCAAAGATGATTCTAAAATGTGGCAATCTATTATGGGTGACAAAACTCCACATGCTTGCTCCAGAGTAAGCTTCACTGGGGTTCACGGGACTGAGTGCACAATAGGATTTCAGCAACAGCTGGAAAAATAGGAAATGTCAGCAGCTTTATTTGAGGGTTGGTTGCTACAAAGATTTCCCCCCCAAAATCATAATCTTATAGCTTCAATTGTTTTGTCTTTCCTCAAAACAAATTACTGTCACTGTCAACAAATCAGGCTCAAATTTATCCAGGATTTATCTATTTGCCAGACAACCTTTTTCAATTCAACCTAAAGCTATTGCTATTGCTAGAAGAAGCTCTCTCTCTCCCGCTCTCTCTTTTTGCACGATTTCAGCGTACTGATACCTAGAGATAATAATAGGCTATAACTTTGCAATCTCAATTCAGTTGGAGGTGGATAAAGTTATTTAGCTGCATCACACAGTGAAACACCCTCATCCCCCCCCACACACATATTTTGAAAATAAAAGTGTTCAAGTTTTATAGTAGTACCAATGAAAGTCCAAAATAACAGGCAAATCACACATCTTTAACCATTGTATTCATAAGGAGGAGGGGTAATGCTCATACTATGCATATAATCCTGAATGCTTCATTTCCATTAGAAAAGGTTTCCATACATATATTATTTACACTTTGAAGGGAAAAAAATAGAAACATGACAATTCTTTGCTCTATGGCAGGGGAACACTCCCCCCCCCTCTCTTTCTCACCGCAGTTATTGGAAAGCAAATGTTCCCATCTGAAATGTTATCATAATTCGCATCAGGAAACCCAACTGCAGACATTAAGGGCTTGGGTGTGTTCAATTATGCTTTTGCTGGAGGCTGTCCCTCATTTTAATGCCTTCCTCATTGAACTACCTTTCTGAAATCTAGCTGATACGGTTTGCCATAGACATGCTTCACAACATCATTAGCTTTGCAAATAGCTTCATTTCAGTCAAGGCAGACTTCAGTTTGGGCCAATTGTAAAATGGAAATTTGAAGAAGGAATAATAATTAAAAAAAAACAAACAGATGCACTTAAAAACATGAAAAGAATTATTTATATGATAAAAATATATTTAGATTTTCAAAGCACAAGACTGAACAGAAGTACTCTTTTTATGCTTTCTGAAGATGTTAAAAGTCTTTCTACATCAGGCTTAATAAATCTGTAATGACATTTGATGGATTGATTTCTCCCTGTGTGTGTGTATGTGTGTGCATGTGTGTTTTCATTAGAAATGGGGGACGAGGAATCATCTGACCTCAAGAGGAAATAAGTCCAGAAACTGTGGCTGCTTGTGCCAGGGACTTAAATTGTTCTCTCTGTGTCTCTCTTTTTTTCCAATTCCCCACATTTGGGGGGTGACATCAGAAGGTCACATGAGGAGACTGGCCTATTCCGATGTTAACTTTTTTTGCATTCTTAGAAATGCCGTATCCATCATTTGCTACTGCAGGAGAAGATGCACCCCAAAAGAAAATCCCAGGTGCTATTTATGGTAAAGATGGCAGATAAGTGCCTTCACAATGAGTGTCTTCAAGACCAACACCCCAATCCGGTCGAGTGCTTTGATGTATGCACAGTTTGCCCACCAGCTGGAGCAGCCTTCCCCAACCTGGTGCTCTCTAGGTATGTTGCACTGCAGCTCCCATAACTCCCAGCCAGCATGGCCACGTGGCTGGAGCATCCCATTCATTATAGCAGAGGGACTCTCTGCTCCTTCACAGCAACACCCACACAGAAATGAATGGGGGCAGCCCTTGTACACAGGCATGAATGAGGGCAGCCCCGTGCGCCTGAGTGCGTGCAGATCTCCGACTTCAGTGGAAACTGAAGCCTCCTCACCCCAAAAAAATCCACGCTGACCTGAAATAGTGTGGTCTAGCGGTTAGAGTGTTGAGATCTAGGTTCTAGTCCCCGCTCAGCCATGAAGCTCACTGGGTGACTTTGGGCCAGTCACTGACTCTCAGCCTAACCTACCTCACAGGGTTGTTGTGAGGATAAAATGGAGAGGAGGAGGACTACGTAAGCTGCCCTTGGGTTCCTTGTAAAGAGGGGGAAAGGTGGGATATAAATGTAATAATAGTAAATAAATATGCACATTAAATAGAATATCCTCAAACATCGCACAGATGAAAATAAGGGCACGCTCATAATATTCCTGTTCTTGTTCCAAGAATCACAGTCTGAACCTACTCAAACTATATTACACTTTGCTGAAGGTTCTGCTCTGCTTGCAATATGGTGTATTCATCTACACTGCATAAAAGCCTGTCCTGCACAGACGTAAAAGTAAAGAGGTGTCTTTTGGTTAACAGTATGCTAGGAAAAACAAAACAAAAAAAATTGTCTTGCAATATGTTACCACTCATTCAAAATACAGATGAGCAGCTGCAAGGTGTGAATTAGCAGGCTGTGTGTGCTGCATGGCACCTTAGCATGCATGCGCATAAGAGAAAAGATGCATACACACACAATGCGCACAAATTTAACTTCTAGAGCAGGCTTGCCCAAGTGAGCGTCCTCTAGATGCGTTTTTGACCACAAATCCCATTATCCCCAACCAGGGATGACAGGGGTTGTAGTCCTACTAGACTCAGATATGAAGGAGTGGCGGGGGGGATATGAAAAAATGGGGGAAGTCTGTTTTTTCCCCAAATTTCCCCAAAAAAATCCCTGGGGGAAAAATGAAAAGAAAACACCATGGTTTTGGCTTGTTGTTGTTGTTGTTTTTAATCTGCTCATCCCATTCCCGCTCCCCCCATTTTTTCCCCAGGTCTTCACATCTCTAAGTCCGGCACATCTGGAGGGTGCCCTGTTGAGGAAGGCTGCTCTGCAGATCCTGGGGGGGGGGGGAGCTGATCCTTGAATAAAGACAACTTTTGCAACTTTAGTGACATTTTAACCAGATATCCTGGAAAGGCAGAAATAGGGACAACATAATGTGATGCTCACCCCGCAACTTACCCAAGCAGTGAGGAGTTCAGGGAGCTCAGCCCTTAACGGGTGTGATTTCCTTTGGAAGGAGGTCGCTGGAGCCTTATGGAGTTTTGTAATATTATATTCAGAAATAGACAGGATGCGCATTGGTTGAGGCAGCTGGAGCACGCCAAGAGACAGCCAAATCCACTGCCCCACATCAGCTCTCCAGAGACAGACAGCACCCCAAAGTGCTATAAGCTTACCAAACTCAGGAGAGAGAGAGAGAGAGAGAGAGAGAGAGAGAGAGAGAGAGAAGAGGCGGAGAGGAGAGGAGAGGAGAGGAGAGGAGAGGAGAGGAGGAAAAAAAACCAGGTGAGGAAAGGCATGCCCCCTTTCTGGATCTTTTTCGTGTATTTCCTAGCCATTCGAAAATCATCCACTGGCTACTTAGCCGTACTCCCCCTAACAAAAGACTTGCCCCTCAAATTTACCACTGACCATTAAGGAACATTTGCAATTTAATTCTGGCTTTGTTAACCCTCTCCTCTCCAAACTTACAACAATAGAAATTGAGACTTATCAGGGACAGGCTCCAGAAATAGGAACCATTGGGGCATATGAAATAGCCACAAGAGCCTTATCTTGTGATGATTTATTTCATTATGTCTCGGTTTTAAGAATTTCTAGACTGCCCTTCATCCTGATGGATTCCAGTACAGTAATAAAAGCACAGAATAATCCAAACAACACAACATCTCACATCACCCTTCATAAAACAATGAAACCGAGTTACTGAATTGCAGATCTATTCTCCACGTATTCCCTGATGCATTAACCATCTCAAACAACTCCAAATGAAACAAAATTAAAACTAAGCCACGATAGAAAGGCCGTCAGTGTCATTTGTGAATGTGACCTGTGCTTGACTCACTCTGTTCCCAGCCCTCCCTATCTGTATTTTAAGAAATTCAGAACTCCAGATAACTCCCCCACTCCGCTCCTCCTCGCTGTTTGTTTCTACATCTCTTTCCTTTCTCTCATTTAGATTCTCTGACCACTGCGGACTTGGGTTATTTATGATGCAATCTATGTAAGGCACTGGATTGCTGTCACACAAATTCAAGGATTGTGGGCCATAAACCAGCCATGATTGAGACACCTCTCTCCTGCTCCACGTCAGACAGATGGCCCTGTTTAACACTTAGTTTCCCTAAGCACTCCCTCGTTTCCCTTAATGTCCTCAGCGAATTGGGTGATGCTTCACATCCTGGAGTTCTGAAGCAGAAGCCAATACTCTGAAAGGAATAATTTAGACAGGGTTTCTCTCTCTCTCTCTCTCTCTCCTTCCGACTTCTCCTCGCTGAAGACCAACTGGAGCAACAAAGAGGACAAAAACTTCCAAAGACCCCCAATTCATTAACTTAGGATAGACAGTGGACAGGGAGGCATTTTTCTCCCTCTCTCATAATACTAGATTCCAAAGGGGTCATCCCATGAAGCTGATTGGTGGGAAATTCAGGACAGGTAAAAGGAAGTACTTGTCCACACAGTACCTAGTTAAACTATGAAATTTGCTACAACACAATGTAATGATGGCCACCAATTCCGGATGGCTTTAAAAGGGGGCTGGACGAATTCATGGAGGAGAAGGCTATCAGTGGCTACTAGTCCTAATGGCTATATGCTACCCCTAGTATCAGAGCCAGTAAGCCTATGTACACCAGTTGCTGGGGAACTTGGGCAGGAGGGTGCTGTTGCATTCATGTCCTGTTTGTAGGTTTCCTGTGGGCAACTGGCTGGCCACTGTGTGAACAGAATGCTGGACTAGGTGGATCGTTGGTCTGATCCAACAGGGCTTTTCTTATGTTCTTATGCTATTGCGTATCTGAGAACAGCAGCATGCACCTGACTCCTTCAAAAAACTCAGCTTATTAACAGTATAGAAATGAAATTATTATTGTTGTTAATATCATCATCATCATCTATTATTATTATTATTATTATTATTATTATTATTATTATTATTCATTTCTATACTGCCCAATAGCCGAAGCTCTTGAGGGATGGGGGACCCTCTTCAGAAGGTACTGTGTGTTACTTCACATACTTCAAAATGCTGTGAGCCAGCCCTGCTGCATTTTGGGGCCTTCCTGCTTATTCTGCTGAGTGGGGGCTTGGACTTCTGCCCCCAAACTCCTGCCATGACACAGTGGCGCAGCTAGGGATGGACCTCAGGGCTGAAGTCCAGGGGCCCACAGAAAGTAGCAGGTGATGGGACAGTGGCAAACAGGCCTAGAGTCCGCACCTGTCTAGGCATGGGCAGGCTGGATCTGATGCTTCAGAACAGGGGTGGGGCCCAGGGATGTGATCCGTCCCCTTCTCCCCATGCGTTCATAGCCATGGATTTGTCACATGAAGAGGCAGTGGAGGCTGGTGGCGCCAGTGTCAGTGGGGCGGCGTATCCCCTCCGGCTTCCAGTCTTAACTTTGAAGGAGCCATCCGTGGTGCTGGACCCTATCTCCAAAATAGGCTCAGCACCATGGATAGCTCCTTTGAAGTTCAGACTGAAACCCAGAGGGGATACGCCGCCCCACTGACATTGGCGGCACCACTCACTGCTGTGAACAGGACTATCATATCACCTGTTATGTTACGTCTCCAAGCAAATATTATAGTCAGGAAATATTACCAACAGTCCCGGAATAAAAGAAGCCCCTGTTTCAAGACATGGACATCTCCTGAAATACACACAACGAAGGAGAAACCAAAGAAAAGGAGAGCCTCTCGGAATGTGCGCTTTCCTCCTTCACATCAAGAGAGGACTTGATATGCATGCAGAAATACAGGCAACTTTTCAGGAAAATCATACTTAATAAGTCATGGCAAGATGCAAAACCCCGAGGAGCAGTCTTGCTCACCAAAACATGCCTTAACTTACACATTGCAAGTAATGTGAGCTTATAGCCAGCTGTTTAACTCTCCCCAAATGTAAGTGATGAAATGATACTGTAAAACACTGTACCATGCAGCAGTTCACACGTGACTGAACACTAAGGACCTGCAGCTGATGTCAGCCCCTTGCTCCTATGTCACATGGCAAGGGACCTTCACAGTGCTGCTAGGATGGGAGTGTGTGGGACCACTCACAGGCAATGTCCCATCAAAGGAAGATATTGGCATCCTAAAAAGAAAAAGAAAAAAGAACAACCTGAAAACTGGAGGTCATATGAGCTCTCACCCCACCACCCCCATTGGCTACAAGATATGATATCATAGAACATTCATAAACATTCTAACTTCTGAGAGGGAATGTATCCATCACTTAATGCTGGTAAATAAGGCACCTACAAAGGACATGGGAAATGGTTTTGCTGGGGAGAAAACATCACAATACATCCAGAAAAAAGGCACAGGGGAGGCAGGACCTAAACATCCTTTGCCCAGGCCTGGTACAAGCTTATAACACCCCTTCCTCCTCCCTCAGTCCTTTGTTGGGGGGGGGGGGAAGTGTGGAGGTTTGATTTGTATCCTTTAACATCCTTACATCACTTTTTAAAAAGCTTGTTACAATTCTGGATGCCTGATTTATATTTATAGCCAGACAACTGCCATATAGCATGTATTATATTAATTACATACAAGTGACAAAGTCCTCTTAAACATTGCTTCCAGTCCCTGGGATCTAGTCTTAGTACTTCTATGCACTCTGGAGACCAGAAGTTTAATGCATTAAGGGTGCAATCCTCTGCATATTTAGACAGCAAAAAGGTCCTACAACTCCCAGCATGCCCCAGCCAACCATAGTAGCTTTCCTCTTCCCAAGAAGGGGTGGGAAAGCCAACATATACAATGTTCTTTCTCAATTACAGGTCGTGCTTTCATCTAGCACATGAAAAAAAAGGGGGAAAAAAAGACCAACTCCCTCCAAATCTCTTCAAATTGGAATGGGTACCTGCCTTGGCTGGTGTATGGTCTGTTGAACCTCAACTGCTGATTCAGTTTCCATGCAGAAATTGGCAATATAACAGGTTTATATGCAGCTCTCTAGCCAGGCTCTTGATGCAGGCCTGCAGCAGCCTTTCTCTTGGTTTGGGCAGTCTGGAGGCCGGGCTGTACGTGGGGTACAGTGACAGTTAATGCAACACACTGTTGGTCCATCTGATCTGGCGGATAAGGTTCTTTGCTGCCTTAGTGTGGCCAGGTGTCCTACTTTACAGAGGACAGTCCTCTATTTGAAGGGGTCCTCTTCTTGAAAAGCTGTTCAGTCCAAGCCTGGTTTAAAGATAAAGAACCATATGAAGGAGGAGCAACAAGGACCTTGAAGTTGTCCATCAACAGTTCGCTCCTGAACAGCACTCTGAGCAGGCAGGCACACAAGTCACCTGGTCACAGTCTTTTCCACTATCAGAAAATATATTGCATTTCTATCTAAGTTGTAGTATTTTTTTTTTAAAAAATTGCACCTATGTATATCAATTAGCATATGCAAATTTTATGCAAATCGTCCTCTCTCCTTTTTTTTGTGTGGCGCGTTTCCTCTTTTTTGATGATGCATAAGGGGCCACCCCATTAGTGCTTGCAGCCTATCTTCCTTAGGTGAGAGTCATCAAGGATTGAACCTGGGACCATCTATATGTAAAGCATAGGCTCTAGCACTGGGCCACAGCACCACCTCAAAACTGCTAGCCCTCTTTTTCCATCATGACTCAACACATGTATCTGGCCAGAAGCCATTTGTTGGATTAGATTGTGTGTATTTGTAATTAGTAGATATTCTAATCAGTTGAAAGGTCCTTGTATTTATATGACACCAGAGTTTTCAAGTGAACATTTTAGAGGAGTTCAACTGTGTACATTTCACAAGGTGCCTCCTGGGTAAAATAAAACACTTATATATGGAGAGATGGCTAAGAATAGCCAATGAATCAGAGAAAGCTTGAGATAGAAAAGAAACATTAGATCATGCAGTTCATTTCTCGAGCAGGATGGGTCCCCAAAGAACATGTCCCAGGGCTGTTGTCTAGCTCACGTGAATTAACTCTCGCTATGGAAATCTGGTCACTTTCCAAAGAAGACCGTGAATAAATACAAAACCAGCAATAGCAGCCAGAGGGATCCCTACGGAGGTCTGTAGGGAGTATAGGGTTAGACATATTAAGCCATATTAAGGCATAGTAAGTCCTATTCACCTTACTTGTAAGTAGGATGTTTCCATGTTGAAGCCGGAGCAGGGCTGGCTTTTATTCTAGGGTGGCTTCTTTTTCAGGGGGCAGTCCTCTATTTGAAGGACTGTCCAGTCCAATTCTGGTTTAAAGCTAAATAAACATAAGAAATATTGCTCATCAACAGCTAGCACCTGAACAACAGACTTTTTCTTTTCATGCTATACTTTGTATTAAATTGTTACATGCATTTCATAAAGGTGTAGGCCTTGACAAAACAGACTCAGGCCGAGTTACCAACGAATCTAGAAACCTACCAGACTGGTGTGACGCCAGAACTCTTGTTTCTTGAAGCAATCCCTCCCCAGTCATTGTTTGGGGCCTGCTGTGATGTCACGGAATGTTCCCCATTGTGTTCTGAATCTGATAGTACAGGAGTTAAATTGTCGGCACAAACCGCGGAGCTGCTACAGTGCCCTGTCAATGACCAGGGGTGTGAAGAAGTGAGGCAGTTTATTGAGAATGAGTGTAGCTGATGGAAATGCCCTATCTGTGAGTAGCATCTGCATAGGGCTTTACTCTCAGGGGCATAAACAACGGATGAAAACTGGTTCAATGGATAGCCTGACTAGTGGTGGGTGACCTGCCCACCACCCGACTCGCTGGATGCTGGGCGAGTGCTGCCTCTGCGCCCACCAAGCTGGGCCAAAAGCGAGCCCCAGCTGAGCCACTTGCCGGACCTCCGGATTCCCGGCAGAGTGCTTTTTACGTAGAACATGGCGTAAGATATGTTAAAAGCAGCCGTAATTTGCGTAACTTGCGCAAATTGCGGCCATTTTTAATGTCTCTTATGCCATTTTCTACGTAAAAAGCACTCCGCCGGGAACCCTGAAGTCACTTCCCAGGCTTGGCTCGGGAGAATGTAAGTTGAGCTGGGGAAACAGGTAGGTGGGATGGGGTTTGGGGTTTGGGGGGGGTCGAGCCTGACTTCCAGCCCCCGAACGAAATCCTCACACATCCCTACGCTGACCACCATCAATGCCATGCATTGGTAACCTCATGTTTAGATTACTGTAATGTGCTTTATGTCTTCTTCCTGTAGAGTGACCCCAATTCAGGTTGGGACCAGCGCACACAAGGAGGAGGGATTAAACCTTTTCCTCACCCCATTTGCTGCCCAAAATTCCAACTCCTTACATGGGGATTAAAGAAAGAAAGAAAGAAAGAAAGAAAGAAAGAATGAAAACCTCTATTGACTGGGGGGGGGGGTTCTAGAAAGCGAACAGTGGGGGGAGGTTTAATCCTCCCCTCCTGGTGCACACTGGTTCCTATCTGAATCAGGGCCAGGCACAGTTACTCTAAAGTAAAGAAAATGTTACGGCTCAGCTACATGCTATCCAATTAACATGCTGTGCAGTTTGACCCTAAAATTTTCCCAGGTTAAATCAGAAACTGGCACAACCACGTCTTTTGGTTCGCTCCCCGTGGCATTCTACAAGCCTTTTTAACAGCATTTTCACTGAACATTTATTACGGAAATTACAGCCCCTGAAGTGCAATTTCTGAAGAAAACAACATTCAGATTGAAAGGCTGTATAAAATAAGGTGTACTGCCAAAAATATTCAAAGGGTGTTGAATATTTTCATTTTTAGGATATTGCTATTATTAATGTGACTTTCTATCCTGGTGTTCCAGTTGTCATCCTTGGGATTGCAAAGGGTTGTGTTTTTTTTAAAACCCATATTATTTTGGTTTCTCCTGTCTCTTTTTCTGAAGCTTCAGAGACTGCCAGAAATGAGAAACAGGATATTGGACAGCATGAGCTGTCCTCCTGTCATATTTAATTCACAAAACTTTGGTGGATGAGTTTTGTTCAAACTGAAGGACTGACTGATCACCATATTCCAAGCTGAGAAGGAAACTCTCTCCCTCTGCCCCCCTCAGTTCATACTGGCTCCCTGTGGTATGCAACTTGGCTTGATCGCATGAAACACTCTTTAAGCTATTAAATCCTGCAGTCGCCTTTTCTGGAGTGAAATTGCTCTTGCAGTCACCTTTGCTGGAGCGCACCTGCTCTTTTGCCTGAGGTGTGCATCCTAAGAGCCAGTGTGGTGCACTGGATAGTGTCGAATGTGGACCAGGGATCCAAGAACTTCTGGGTTCCAATACCTACTCAGAGATGGAGCCTTGGGCCAGTCACTTTGGGCTGGTTCACACATGCACTTGTGTCATTTAAACATTGTAGCATCAAGTGGTGACATGTTTGTACAAATGAACCATCACAGGCCAAACACTATAGATAGAATTTTCATATGACCCCAAAGGCAGTGCTTTTTAATTGTAGTCAAGTTCAACCATTAAGGTGGAAGCCGTTGACTGCAGAGCAATCACATGATGAGAAATCAAGTACTGTACATGTAGGTGTGAACCAGCTCTCCCTATCAACCAGTGGTGTGGTGGAGCCAGGGCTTGCAGGGATGCAGCACCACAATTTTTTGATTAGCAGCTGGGTTCACACAACACGATAACCCACTCTCAAGGTTGAGTATAAGTTGAATATGGATTGAGTGTGGGTTGTCATTGAACCGTGGGTTGTTGTTGAAACATGGGTTGCTGTGTTGTCTGAACCCAGCTGCGCTAACAAGCCATGGTTTGTTAACCATGAACAACCCATGAAAAGAACTCATGGTTTGTTGTTGGTTTGTTAACTGTGGGTTGTTCATGGTTAACAAACCATGGTTTGTTAGCATGGCTGGGTTCAGACAACACAACTCACGCTTCAACAACAACCCACAGTTCAATGACAACCCACACTCAACCCATACATACTCAACCTTGAGTGCGGGTTATCATGTGTGAACCCAATCAATATGTCATCTGCCACCCCACCCAATCAGAATTTCCTTTCTTCTGAGTTTAGCTCACAATAGCTGGAGTGGTGGTGGTGCTGGTGGAGGAATGAATTTCTCAGCAACAATATATCCTTGTGAGCTATCCTTGTTGTAATGCAAATTATTTGGGGGTGGCTTGGTTTTGAATGGGCAATTAAGACCCATTAGCTTTACAAAAGACCTGCTCCTGGTGGAGATGAAGGCTGCTAGAACTGGTTTGTTGGATCAATGCAACTGCCTGCATATTTTGGAGTCTTCTTCAGAAGATGGCTATGGGGACTGCACTTCACTACACCACTGCTGTCAACCTTTTTTTTTTTTTTAGGTTAAAATGGAATAACTTCACCATTGCATCTGTTGCGACAGATAATTTGGGAGTTAGATTCCCTCTGAGGAGAGAGAGACTAACCCCACACTTTTGCGAAAGGTCTGGGATCTTTGGCTGAGGTAAAAGGCGCGCTGCTGGGTGGAGTATGCACTTTGCCCTTTTACACTTAAGCAAATATACACACGCACAGACTCCAGAAACCAAAGGGTTGTTTTATTAAAGAGGAAATATAGAGTACACAGCATCTTACTTGTTGGTAAAGCAAACCCAGTGATTCCAGGCAGCAAAATATCCTTATGCTATAGTTCAAACACACTCTATATTCTGGAGAGGAAAAAGAGTCCCTTTTGGCCCTAACAGCCTAAATAGAAGAAGGGGTGGAAGAAAGGCTTCTGTCTAGAGCAGGGCTCTCCAACCTTGGGTCCCCAGATGTTGCTGGACTTCAGCTCCCAGAGAATCCCTTGCCATTAGCCATGCTGGCTGGGTATGCTGGGAGCTGCAAGCCAGCAACATCTGGGGACCCAAGGTTGGAGAGCCCTGGTCTAGAGGGATAGAAAGAAGTTCTGGTTACTACCTGTCCGCTGAGGCTCCCTGCAGTGAATCTCCAGCTGTAGCTCCGGTGGAGGCAGAAGGCGCTCAAGAGGTCTGCATGCCAAGTCCAGCTTGGACGTGTCTCTGTCTCAGCCCACTCCCAATACACCCTCCATAGCTAAAACTCTTGGTTTTTTATACCCTTTCTCTTGCCTTCTTGGAGAAATGAGAGCGGGGGGGGGGGGGGAGTCTCTGTCCCCCTAATGCCCTTAATCTCTGCTGATGGCCCTACTCTCTGTGTTTTGATGGCCCTTGATGGGTATCATAAGGAAAACCTTTTGTTGGGCTGCCTACGGATGAGTTAGCCTGTCTTAGGTGAGGAGTTTAGCCTGCCTACGTGATCAATTGAAGCTTCTGGTTGAGTCTGCCCAGTGGGCGGGGGGGGGGGGGGGGGGGGAGCCATTTCTTTTCAGGAGAATCATCCTGTGCCTTTTGGCAATGTGCATATTAATCCAATCACTGCAAGCCTCCATCCATTGCCCATTCATGCCTTTCTCAATCACTCTCCATTCAAACTTTCAGTCATGACCTGTGCTGCAGCTCCGGTTGTTGAAGGCTGCTCCTTTCTCCTGAATCCTCGCTTACCCAAGTTATTGGGACCTTGCTGTGGAGTTCCTTATGAGCTATAGCCACAACCAAATTATCATAACTATATCCCATCAAAGCAACCTGCTTCTTCCCCTGCCTCTTGCTGTGGCCCAGACAACGGTGGCGGCGAGGAGGAGGAGCAGCAGATGCCACTGCCTAGTTACTCACTGGCTGGGTTCACACAACACTTCAAGCCCACAGTGTGGAAAGCACCCTTTGCGAGCCTCTTGGCAAGAGTGGCAGCCGGCAGTCCCCGCTCGGCCATGAAACTCACTGGGTGACTTTGGGCCAGTCACTGACTCTCAGCCTAACCTACCTCACAAGGTTGTTGTGAGGGTAAAATGGAGAGGAGGAGGAGGATTATGTAAGTCGCCTTGGGTTCCTTGCAGGAAAAAAGGCGGGGTATAAATATAATAAATAAATAAAATAAATTTTTTGCCGCTCTTGCCAAGGGGCTCTATGCCGTTTTGGCTTCTCCGTGGGCTAGCCTTCAGACAACATGCTAAACCTACTAGGGTTTTCTTAACCCTACTGCAAGCCATGGTTTAGCAGGGTGGCTTATAAGCCACACCAGGTTGGCTTATAAACCACCATGCAGGGTTCAGACAACACACTAAGCCACTCTGACACTTAACCTACTGAGGCTTAATGTGTTGTGTGAACCCAGTCACTGTTAAGCAAGCAAGTGGAAGCAATGATGAGAAAGATTTCATAGATCATAGAGTTGGAAGGAGCCTACAAGGCTATCGAGTCCGACCCCCTGCTCAATACAGGAAACTAGAGGAGGGGTCTCCCATCCAAGTAATAACCAGGCCTGACCCTGCTTAGCTTTCCATGCTCAGACAAGCTGAGCCATGAATGAAGATGTCCTGCCCAAGGAGCCAGTACTGATCCTGTAACAGCACATCACCATTACTACTGTCTTCTACTGGTCACACGCTGCTTTTTAAACCCAGAACAACTTTCCCCCTCCGACAGCATTACACTATTGGGCAGATGAAATGCTTTTCGGAAGAGCAGGATGATTAAGGGGAACAAAAGGGGAAATACACTTTAAACTCACTTTCGAGCCCTGGAACCCACTTCACTTACACTAAAATACTCAATTTATGGCCCATTTTGAATCCATGGGTAATTTACTGCCCTAAGTGCAGAGGAGATTTTAATACAAGACCATTTTTCCTGCCTTTTACTAGCTCCCTCCCCTTGATGCTCTCCATTCTGGGTAGAAGGTGAACAAACAAATATTTCACGGGAAAATCCAAGGCCATGTTTTTAAGTGTTACAGTCTTCTGTCTACTGCAATGAAATGGAAGCTCCTTTTCCTCTTCTTTTCCATAAACATACCTCTCCTAGAGAGGCTGGATAACATCACTGGATAGCAAATTCACATGTTTAAAGATTAGATTATCCCCAGTTACACAAATTTCCTTGCATTTCCCTTTAGGATCCCTCACCTGCTCTAGACAGAAATGTACACCTAACTCAGTGGCAGTGGTGTAGTGGAGCCAGGGCTCACAGGGTCGACATGGCAAAACCTTTTCAATTAGCAGGGACAATGACGTCAACTGCCACCCCAGTCAGACTTCCCTGTTCCATCTTGAGTACTGCGTCTAGTTCTGGGCACCACACTTTATAAAGGATGCAGACAAACTGGAAAGGGTTCTGGAGGAGGGCAACAAAGATGATCAGGGGACTGGAAACAAAGCCCTATGAGGAGAGACTGAAAGAACTGGGCATGCTTAGGCTTTGGGAGAGAAGATTGAGGGGAGATATGTTAGCACTCTTCAAGTACTTGAAAGGTTGTCATACAGAGGAGGGCCAGGATCTCTTCTCGATCATCCCAGATTGCTGGACATGGAATAATGGGCTCAAGTTACAGGAAGTTACAGTTGAACATCAGGAAAAAAAACTCCTGACTGTTAGAGCATTGCGGCAATGGAACCAAATACCAAGGGAGGTCGTGGGCTCTCCCACACTGGAGGCATTCAAGATGCAGCTGGACAGCCATCTGTCAGGGATGCTATCACTTGGATTCCTGCACTGAGCAGGGGGCTGGACTTGATGGCCTTATAGGCCCCTTCCAACTCTACTTTTCTATGATTCTATGATCTGAGCTTTGCTGCATTCTCACAGTACACAGTAGCTGCAGGGGAAACTGGAGAGAGAGAGAGAAAGAGAGAGCAACAGAGGTGCCTTGCAGTTTTCTGGACTCTTCTTGGGAGTCATGGCTCTGGGGACTGTCAAGATGATCCCCTGTACTTCAAAATTTACCACTGGGCTGGGTCCAGGTTTATAATGGCACAGCACCAAGGAAGAGAGAGGCTTCAATCCTCCTAAGGGGTCCAATCCTACCACCACCCAGAAAGAAAGCAGGCAATGGAGGGTGATGTTCCTCTGCAGTGGTAAGGAGGGGGTCAGCGGTTGGCCCACTTGGGGCACTTGAGCCTTGGCAGCTGCCCAACAATGCCAACCCCTGATTCCCACTCAGTTAGCACCTATCCCTCTGTAGCTCCTCTCAGTGCCCTAGAACAGGGATGGGGAACCCACCATCAGCCCCTCTTCAGAGATGAGCGTAAAACATACAAACTTGTCAGATTTCCGCGAGTTTACTTTGTTTTTGCTTTCTAGTGTTTCCTCCCTGCTCCTTCCAAAGTTGCACGCTGTTTGCTTTCAGTTCTGTGGGTTTTGTCCTGACTCTGTTGAATGCTGGAGATAAGAGTATGGTTCTGCTTCTCATAAATTAGGGTAGGGAGAAGACTTAGGGATGTGCGCGTGACTCAGTTGGGGGGGGAAGCAGGGCAAACTCGCCCCCTGAGCCCTGCGGAACTTACCTTTCCCCGGCTCGGCACATCTCCCTAGAGAGGAGCCAGGGAGAGGTACTTCTGGGTCCCTGGTGCTGCGTTTTTCATGTAAATACCATAGAAAACCACCTTAAAATGGCCGCAATTTGCTATTCGGAAGTGACACGACGGGTCCCGGCACTGTGCCAGGCCACATCAAGTTCCTTGGAGGAAAAGTGGGCTATAAATTAAATGAATAAAATAAATTAGGCTTGGATTCCCTCAAGACCTCTGGGTTTATTTACTGTGGATGCTATATGCTAGTAATATTTCAATGTATTAATAATATGATTAATAGTAATATTTTTCATAATAAGATTAATAAAATTAATCAGTATTTTTATTTATTTGCAGCATTTTTACCCCAGTCATCCACCAAAAAAGGCTCCACAGAAGCTTGCAAAGATTAATATGAATTAAGTATTTATTATTACAGTGCATTCCTATGGCTTCTAGACAGCATCTAGATGGCCATGGGATTTTTTGGAAACTCAGCTACCCTCATAGCTGGGTCTCCACACTCAGAGCGCCCCCCCCCCCGCAGCTGGCATGGAAAAAAACATGCCAGCTGCTTCTCTAAGGTCACAAAAGTGACCTCAGAGATGGGGTTTAGGGGGCATTCCGGGGGGCGGAGAGGGGAAGACAGGCACTGCTGTGATATGAGGTATCCTGGAAGCACCTCAGCCTCCTTCCCCCCAGCTCCAAAGCGCCTCAGCCTTTCTAGGCCCCTTCCAACTCAACTATTCTATGATCCTGTTAGGGAGGTGGTGTTGGGCTCTCCCACTCTGGAGGCATTCAAGGTGCAGCTGGTCGGCCATCTCTCAGGGATGCTTTGACTTGGATTCCTGCACTGAGCGGGGGTTTGGACTCGATGGCCTGGTAGGCCCCTTCCAACTCTACTAGGGCAGGAGGAGCACGGAGGCGACTGCGACGACACAGTCCCTTACACTTTAGGACCAGGCACATAAACCCTTCTCAGGCCAAGCACCAACACTTAAAAACCTGAGGGGAGGGTCAAATGAAACCTTTCCCCTACTAATGAGGGGAAAGATTAATACTGGATATTAAGGATCTAGCTTAAATTTATGATGCTGTGGGTACAAAGGTGTGTGTGTAGATTTAAAAGTAAAGCAGGTAATAACGCCAAGCTGACACATAGGATTTGGGTAGCCAACAAAATAAAAGTAAGTTTATTTTAATTCTCAAAATCTTAGTTCCAGAAAATAAACCTGCCTACACCAAACACTTTGTAACTAACCTAACTCACAAACTCCCAACTCTCCCCACACACTACAAACACTCTCCCATATCACACTAACTCCAACCACCCAAAACTCTCTAACCCAACTCCACACTCCCATAACACTCAACTCACTCACTCTGACATCACTCAAACACTCCTTATATACTCCTCCCCCCACCCTTTCTAAGACATCACAAACCACACCCACTCAGTTCAACATTCTATACTCACTAAACATACTAATGCAGACATACACCAGGGAACTGAATTGTGGGGTTACGCCACAACGACCTTTGCCTCCACGCTCCTCCCGCCCTGTATAGGATGCCCGTGCCCGTAATCCTCCGAGTTCGGCGGGTGACAGGCATCCCAATTGGATTGCACCCTTAATTAATATTAGTATATTTCACCCGTCTTTTTCTGGTCATCTTACATAAAAGCATGTTATAGTTCAACATGTAACCAAATATTTTTCATCCCAAAATGATTTACAATATACTATCATTGTAAATTAAATTTTAATTTTTGTAAATTAAAAAAAATTAAAATGTTTTTTATTCAACATCAGAAACCTTAGCGATTAGAAATAAATGTTGATCAGGAGCTAAGCTGTATACTAACATTGTTCAGAAGTGGCATACATGCATCAGCCAGTATAGAGTACAGGAAACATTAATATTATATTACTGTACCTCTGAGGTTCCCTTGGTTCTTTTACTGGTTAACTTATGAATACATGAAACTCACGTCTATCAGTCAGGCCATAGATCAATCTAGCCTACTATTCTGACTGGTAACAGCTGCCCATGGTCTCAGACAGAGATGAATTCTAGTCCTGCTTTTATTGGGAGAAGATGGGGATTTCACCTGGGATCTTCCACATCATGACAGGGAAACCTTTTTCAGCCCAGGGGCTGCATTCTTTTGTGGCCAACTTTCCAGAGGCTGCATGACAGCGGTGGGCAGGGCCAAAGCAAAAATTGGCAGCCCCCCCTTCTCCCACCCCTCTCTCTCTCACACACACATCCATTCTTACACATAACACACATGTGGTCTATCGCAGAGCTGTGGGCCCCATGCCTTGAGAGACAGAAGTCCATTCTGTGTGCACGGAAGGTGCTGACTGCACAGCTGTTAGAGACCAACCGCAAAGTAACCTCAGCCTTCAGATGAATAACATTTTTCTCTTCCCTTTTCACATCTATTCTTTATTTCATGTGTATTCCAGGTGCCTCCCCATGAGCTCATACTGGCACCTTGTGGTCACAAGACTCGCAATATATTTTAAAATAGAAGTTATCTCTTGATGCCGTTGATTTTTAGGAATATCAAATCCACCTAACTATCCACAGAGCAGCAATTACTTATCCCAGTTAAATTATATTCATTTCCATTTAGCTATATATAACTGGACCTAAATCTTAGGCTCAGGACTGAGTGATATATATTTTATTAACCTGTTTTAAAGCACTTATGTAAGTCCTTCACAAAAAGAGGGGACATTTATTTGTTTATAATTGTGACCAGTGCTTTTTTTCTGGAGAAAAAGGTACCGGAACTCTTGGATTACATTTCCTCGGGAGTAGATGGCGATTAAATTGTAATGCAATTAACAGAAGAAAAGGTGCTGGAACTCAGTTCCGGTGAGTTCCACCAGAAAAAAAGCCCTGATTGTGACTGATATTGCACCATCTGATTGAATGATCCCCAAGGGGGTAACAATATATGCACAAACCTGAAACTCAGCCAACCTAGTAGCACTTAGTCCCTGGTTTTGAACTTCCAACTCTTCTATCAGCCCCAATCATCATGGCCAACGGTCAGGAATGCTGACCTGGGAATTGGGATGCCTCTCCCAGTCCCAGCATGGAGGGGGGGGGGAAGAGAAAAACACAGAGGGCTGGCGGTGAAGTCAGTGGGGTGGCCATGCCCGCGGATGGTATCCAAGCCACGGTGGGCCTGATGGGGGTCAGTTCACCTCACACACACACACACACACACACACCTTCAAAAGGTTCTGCACTCTTGATGTAATGTATGATGCAAGATGCCAACATATCAGGGATGGGGACTTGGACTCGAGGACTCGACTCGTGAGTCGGACTGAGTCCCCCCTCTGACTCGACTCGGACTCGAGTCCCAATATTTTTAATGGGACTCGAGACTCGACTCGGGACTCGAGACCAAGGACTCTTCAACATCCCTGGGCTGTGCCAGAAGAGAAAAACACAGAGGGCTGGCGGTGAAGTCAGTGGGGTGGCCATGCCCGCGGATGGTATCCAAGCCACGGTGGGCCTGATGGGGGTCAGTTCACCTCACACACACACACACACACACACACCTTCAAAAGGTTCTGCACTCTTGATGTAATGTATGATGCAAGATGCCAACATATCAGGGATGGGGACTCGGACTCGAGGACTCGACTCGTGAGTCGGACTGAGTCCCCCCTCTGACTCGACTCGGACTCGAGTCCCAATATTTTTAATGGGACTCGAGACTCGACTCGGGACTCGAGACCAAGGACTCTTCAACATCCCTGGGCTGTGCCAGAAGGAGTGGAGAGGAGCATGATTGCTGGCGAAGAGCGCATGGAAGCGAGGTGTGCCGCTGCTCGGCCACTATGGACGGCTACCAGGAGTGCAGCCCCAACAGTGTGTCAAGATTTATTTTGATTGATGTGTTGCGTACTTGGGAGAGGCAGAAGGACCTGAGATTACTCTGTGTGGCTGCTCTGAGTGTGTTTCTGGTTCCAGCGAGTTCATCACCAGTGGAGCGGGTGTTCAGTGAGGGTGGAATTGTGATGAGATCTCACCATTCCAGAATGGGGCCCAAAGATTTAGAAAAAATCATGTTCCTCAAATGCAACATGGATAAGTTTTAGGAAGTACAGCAAGTTTATTTTTTCAAATCATTTTTCTAAAATGCAACCTTTCAGACATTTTGGGTTTGGCTGCCTCTGCCTGCCTGTCTGGGGTTCCCAGCCTCCTCTGCCTGCCTGGTCTCTTCTTGACCAGTTCAACAGTTGAATTGTCCAAGACAAAGGCCTCTGCCTGCCTGCTTTGGGGTTCCCTGCCTCCTCTGCCTGCCTGGTTATTTTGGGTTTTTCTGCCTGGTCTGTTCTTGCCAAAATCAGTTGCAGGGTTTTGAAATAAAAAGGCACACTTGTGCCTAGAATTTATTTAAACCACACATCTGAAGTAGCCTTATTTTGTTGGGGAAAAAACCCATTGATTTTAATAGGGACTCGTGGAGTCAGCTTTGGGAGTGACTCGTAAGTCACCATTTTGGACCAAGGACTTGGACTCGTAGACTCGGGTCCAAAGACTTGTGACTCGACTCGTGACCAAGGACTCTTCAACATCCCTGCTACATATGCAGCCACTATTGTATCAACTGCACTGACTGCAGGTACGCCTCAGTGCTCAGTTCAAAATGCCAGGGCTAAACGTTAACGCCCTTTACAGCCTAGACTCCAAATAATGTAGAGACTGCCCCTGCCTCATGGTGATTTCAGTCATCTAATCAGACCTGCTTCCAGGGGTGGTGCTTGGTACTGAAAAGAACCAGGGCTCTGGCCCACAGGACAAAAAAATGCACAAATTTGCATATGCTAATTTACATGTGCTCTAAAGTCTCTCTCTCTCTCTCTCTCTCTGTGTGTGTCTTTAAAAGATCCTGTCTCCTAAGACATCCCTATTTGTAAAAAGGGATGTATGGACAGGGGAGAGGAGGGTATTTGAGTTCAGAAAAAAAAACTCAGGCAGAAAGATTCAGGAGTTGAAGCACGTGTGGGCAAAAAGCCAGCTAACCCAGGGGGATCAGATGCAACACCAGGGCTCCTGTGTACCTTTATTTCAGCAAGTGCCCATGGACAGCAGGGTGGTGGGGCAGATGGCCTCCCAGAGATTCGGGGCTACAAATGAAAAATTCGGGCCTCCAGGCCTAGTGGGCTGCCCCCTAACACTGCCTATGCCTGCTTCATGTACCTACCCTGTGTGAAGTAAGAATTGTCATGACTGGAACAGGGCCTTTATAATAATTGCCCCAAGGCTGTCTCCTCCGTCGTGTGTGGCTTTCCTTCATTATTAGCTTTCAGGCAGGATTGGAAGTTACATCTCGTCCATTGGCTTACACTCCCGCTGGCTAGTCTGTTGGCTCTTTTATCTGAATCACTGTTTATTCTGCGTTACTATTATTAAAAAATTATAAGCACTGTACAGATGCTAAAAGACAAGGCAGTCTCTGCCCAAGGGCTCACAATCTAATGGACATGACAAAGGAAAAAGGAATAGGGAGGGAAGAGGAAAGCAAGCACTGAAGAAGCTACTCCTTCACTGGCCACTGGATGGGGCCATGTTGGTCTCCCCCTTGCCATGATGTTCTTCCTGGGAGGCAGAAAGCGCCTTCCAGCAGCCTTTGGTCCCCTGGCTGGTGGCAAAGGCAGAGTGTGCTTCTTTTCTGCTATGCAGCCCAAGGGCAACTGACGGTTGGAGCCAAGTGCTCATTCTGTGGGGAAGCAGGGCAGCAAGCTCCACACTGCTCCTCCTCTACTGGTTCATGGATGGGGCCAGCTTGGTTAAACCAGCTCTAGTAGTTATTGAGAGCTACCTTTAGCTGTGGAAAAACACCAAGGTGGAAAGGGAACATTACCCCATCCTAGTGCTACTACAGCAAGTGTGTTGTTTTCCTCCTAGTTGGGAGCCCAATGGAGGTCAAAGGAGGTAAAGTGACAATTTATTTTTATTTTTTAATGTTATTTATTATTATATCCCGCCTTTTTTCCTCTTGCAAGCAACCCAAGGCAGCTTGCATAGTCCTCCTCCTCCTCCTCTCCATTTTATCCTCACAACAACCCTGCGAGGTAGGTTAGGCGGAGAGTCAGTGACTGGCCCGGACACCCAGTGAGTTTCATGGCCCAAGTGGGGACTAGAACCCGGATCTCCCGAGTCCCAGTCCAACATTCTTAATCACTAGACCACACTGGCTCCCATTTGTTGAGAAGACCATACCAAACTGGTGATAATGTTTTCTCCAGGACAAACCTGTCCTTGCATTTCGTATGCTTTTTGTTCAATACAGTCTTCGGCCTGCTGGGGAAGAATTCTCTGAGGCCACGCATCCTGGGCTGAATTAAACTGCCACACAACTAGAGAGCTTGCAGCCTTTTTCACAGGTTCACCACACTTACCTCACTAGTAGCATGTGCTAAAACTGGTGCAAACGATGTACCAGTTCAGCTCTGATTAATGCACAATATGCAAGGGAGGTACGTTTAATAAATGAACAATATTGACCATAATAGAAGAAAATTAGCATTCAAGTGGAGGTCAGGAATCCCCCAATCATCAAAAGTGGCAATCAGAACTGGGCTGAGTTTTGACAGGGTGAAATCAGGCACGGGATGCAAGTCTGGGATAAGTGGATGTTGAAATACAATAAAGGAAGAAGCAGCTCTTGAGGTCAGGGAGGGGCAATTCCAGCCACTCCAATTTTGAACAGGTGTGTTGGGTCCAGCTTTGAACTGGTGCATATCTAAATGGAAGGATGATTTAAATTGCATACTATTTCTGTGTACTAAATATTGAATAATGAATCAGTGATCACATTCTATCTTTCTCTTTCCCCATCACACAGATGTTGTGGGGGGAACCAGGCGGGCGGTAGACTTTCATTCTTACACACACACGGAGGCAGGAGTTAAAAATACATTTGAGCTTCTATCCAATCCCATTGGGTTGCAAGAATAAATTTAAGTAGCTTCCTATTTACTCAACACTCAGTACTCAATCTCTGTTCAAAAAGGGGTTAAGTCATGTAATATTTTCTTGTGTAAGCTGCGTTGGGGGGCCCTCTTGTGGGCTACAGGGTAGAGTATCCATTTATAAAGCAGTCCTCTCTGCAAGACTCCCTTCTCCTTCTGAACCTCTGGGCAGAAGTGACATTGGAAAGATCAGAGGAAAGTACCGGTAATACATTGTGTTTGGGGAACATGCAAATCTGGAAGAAAGCTGTCCCCACTCCTCTCCAAAATGGCCCTTCCTGCTAGGAACTGCATCAGGAAATACAGCAGTTTTAGGGAGCCGTCAAAGCCAGCTAGGATACAAATCCTCACCTGCCCGCTTTGCACCTATCTGCATGCTTAGCAGACAACGGGCAAAGAACCTCCACTTGTAACAGACCCAGAAGGGTCAAAGATGAAGGTGTACACAGAAAACATTACCCACCCCTTCAGCTACAGCACACCCTTATGGGAATCAGCCTGCACACCATTTAGGGAGCATTTTGGTAGCAAACGGAGGAATTCAACCTTTCAGAACAGCCCTCTGTGCCTGCAGGGAAATTGCTTGTTTCAAAAATGGCTCCTGGCCATTCAGATGACATAATGCCAAGAATGGTTTGGAATTCTGCAGGTGAGGCCTATGCTCACAACACTGTTTCAATTTGTTATTTCCTGGTTTTACCAAACTATAGCAGTTACATCTGAACCAGGAAATAAAATTTTGTGCTTGCCCTCTAGAAGCTGCTTTTACCAGATCGACTTTGTCCATCTAGTCCAGTCTTGTCTACGCTAACAGGCAGTACTCTCCAGCATCTCAGGCGAAGGTCTTCCCCCATCACCTGCTGCCTGATCTTTCACTTAACCAGAGGTTGAACCTGGGACCTTCGGCATGCAGAACAGGTACTCTGTCACCGAGTTATAGCCCCACCCAAACCAGCTTCAAACCACAATTCACAAACCCAATTTAGAGAGCAAGCACAAACCGTGGTTTCCTAGTTTGGATGCAACAGCAAACTGTGGTTTGGTCAAATCAAGAAGCAACTAACTGGAACAGAGCACATAAGAGAGAAGGGGGGAGCTGTTGTTGCAATAGCTCCTCCCCATATTTGGTCTACATTTCCCCTTCCTTTGGCCAAGTCCTCCAGAACATTTGGCCATGCCGATGGTGCTGATACTCACCTGTGAGATCCCTTGTAAAGAAAAGGAGCAAACAAGGTTGGAGATAGCACATGAAGTGCTGCAAATTAAGAGTGTATGTGTATTGAGCTTTATTTTTAATTTCATTTCTATGCCACCAAATAGCCAAAGCTCTCTGGTCGATTCACAACAATACTTTAGGCAACCTCCTTCCCCCATCCCCTTTTGCTACTGTGACCATGTCTCAGGGTAAACCTGATTATATTGCCCCCCATAAGGACAAACTCCCCTGAAAACCTTTCTTTCCTCCCAATTCTTACAAGCTCTCCTTACAAATTCCCGTTCTTGAAGAAGCCTCTGTGTGGGTGTGGGTGACAGAGACAGACATTTGGTTGCTCCTGCAAGACACCCTACTGCCCTATTATGGAAGACATGCAATTATCCTGCAGGTTGCTTCTGCAAGACACCCTATTATGTCCCTATAATAACCTTTCTTTTTCTGTCCCAAGAGTGTCATGGACTGATTTACTTAATCCCTACCACTTTGACCTCTTCACACTCACAAGCCCATCATAGATCAACCCAGACTGTTCATGCATGTCCACAACCTAGCTTTAAGCACAGGTGCCCTCCGATTCAGCCACTGAGATAACATAGATCATTTTATTTTATTTATTTATTGCATTTATACCCCGCTCTTCAGCCAGAAAAGGCTCCCCACAATCTGGTTCTCTCTGCACCCACTGAAGGTTTTTGCACATTTGTGTGTGTTTTGCTTGTTTTGATTCATGAACACACGTACCAAGTTAATTTCCCCAATTAATGAGTGTACATTTTAATCTTTTATGTTTAATAAATTCCCATTCTTGAAGAAGCCTCTGTGTGGATGCAAGACAGACAGACATTTGGTTCCTCCTGCCAGACAGCCTACTGCCAAAGTTCAATGGTCCCTTACAGCACAATCCTATGCATGTTTAGACCAATTCCATGAATGGAGGCAGGGCAATTGCACAATAAAGGCCTCATCTGGAAGCACCCAAAGAGATGTCTCCCGATTTCTAACTAAACCTGCTGTTGTACAGTCAGAACACCCTATTAAAAAATAAAAGTTTGTTTCCTTTTGGTCAGGACACAATTCTAAAATCAGGTTCAAAAAGCACCATGACCCCATAACCTGGCATCCTTGAAAATGGGTGTGATAGGAAATACCATACCGCCTTGAGTGTTGGTGAAAATTACTATGTACATTTTACAATGCTTCTGAAAATGAGGACTCCTGAACAGTGTGATTTACTATTACTTTCCTACCGGGGCTGCATATAGCAGATCATCCCTCACCTACTCACCTCAAGTCCAAGGAACAAATATTGGAGAGCACCTATTTGCTCAAGCAAAGTTGTGGGGTATATAGAGCATCTTCGGGGGGAAATGTTTTAAAGTAATGCAGACCACCATTACCCTGAATCGACCTCAAAGACCGGCTGGTTCAAGCCCTTTACCCTCAAGCATCCTTTAAAAACTAGTATCCTTTTAGAAATAACAATTTTCTCTTTTTCATCCCCCCCCTCCAAATGCCACTCCGTATCTTTCCTCTAAACACACACTTCAGAAATTCCCTTTCTCTAACCCACTTGTGGCGGGGTAGCGGGTTTAGTCTTTGGAATTTTGTATGCCACCAACATTGAGACAAAAAATACACTAACACCCTCAAATCACAGCCACAAAGTAAAATCCTGCCTGTCAAAGTATATTCAAGCGTGTTCAGAAGATGAAAGAAAGACAATAGGAATATTTGCAAAAACACCACGTTTGTATTTACATCCACATGTAATAACATATTCCACTAAACTGAAAACACATCATAAATTAAATGACTTGCATGGCGCCTACAGCTCAACTTACAGGGTTCACAATTAAAATAAATCAAGGTGGAAGGAAATAAATATAACAAATCAACAAATTGTACCAGTATATTCATTTCTATTGCCAACAACAATAATAATAATAATAATAATAATAATAATAATAATAATAATGGGGGGGGGGAGAGAGAACACAGTAGTATCCCATAGTTAATACTGATGGGCAAAACCTACTTTGGAGAACAGGGCTGTAATCTACCAAGCACCGCTGCTGCAAATCCTCCATTTGGTTTCAACAGGATTTGCACGGCACTTCCCTGCAGAAGCGTTCGGTGGACTGCTGCACCCCTGGGCTGCACGGAAGGGCCGCTTTCCAGTGTGGGAGTTTTTTCGTCCTGTGCTGCAAAGGGAACATCAGAAACCCTGGACCACTTGGAGAGAGCCCACCACTGTGGCTCCTGCTCCCACCAGTATCGCCCTTCCCAGAATCTGATCCAACGCTGGCATAAGTAGGAGCCAGTGTAAAGGCCAGGGTGCTTGATAATGCCTTTGCTGGGCAGGAAGAAGCTCATGCTGCACAAAAGATAACACAAGGTGTCCCAAGAGCCTGAAAGACTACGCCAACACAAAGAGATTTTTTTTAAAACTGTAATTAAACATAACCCTGGTGTTTCGTAGTTCCTTAAGATTCATTACTTTAAAAAAAAAAAAAAAGGTGGGGGAGAGAGACAGACAAGTGGTAGTATGCATCCTGTAAGACTCATTGAAGGTTCAGGCAAAAATAGATTAACCATCTTCCAAGTGGATTCATCTTCAAAAAATAGGCTATAAAAGTGCAAAACTAGGAAAAGAAATCTAGATTTTATGTACATATGGCTCAGCTTATGAACAGGAAAAGGGTAAATTGTGTACCATTTCCTGACACACAGCACTTCATTACATTGCCCAGTTTTACAGAGACATCAAAATTACATATTCCTTAATACACAGGAAGCAAGGCATTTGTTTAAAATGTCTCCAAGTTGCATATTGAGGCGTGGGGGAAACAAGAATATCTAGGCTCTGCTATTTTACATCCGACAAGAAACACACATTCAACAGTGCAAAATATATTTTTGAAACCATTTTTGTCCTGGAAACATTTGGATATCAAATTTAAAAAAAATTAAGTTGTCACTGAAGGCTTTACAAGATGCTTGGAACATCCATCACCATAACTTCTTGGCCGGTAACAGACAATTCTCCTGTTCAATATTCAACCATGTGCAGTGGAAAAACCTCATGGGTTCACAAAAACAGTTGCTTGATGTACATATCAAACCAACTTTGATATGTGCCAGAGGGTGCCCTTATAGAATACTAGTGAGACCCGAACTCAAGACCCCAAGGTCATGGCCCAACTAGGATGTGTGGGCCCTGACCTTCAAAATGGTAATGCCTATAGGTGGCCCATATATGTATCCCTGTGGAGAAGTGTTACCACTGGATCTCTCTACGGGAGGCGGGCACAGGCCTCTCATTGAAGGTAATGACTGGCTGTATCATAGTAGATCTGACATTGTACTCTGACCCAGAGCTGACAGGGATGGAGGGTGGGCATGTTGGGATACAATGGAAGAGGGCACCATAGTGCCCTGTGGGAATCATCTCTCATGTAACTGGCTTTGTCTACTGGACATACAAGGGCTGCTATATTCTCAAATATATTATTTCTACCTGGTCTGAGGAGTTGCATCAGTGTTTGATGGGAATGTTAGATGGGAGTGTTATTTTCTGCTTTGGGCATACGTACAAAACATGTTTAAAGCTATACATTTTTGCAATATAATGTGGGTGTGGAGCCAAAAATTGAATATTAAGAGAAAATGGTAAGGTAAACTGAATATCCCTCATACAAGTACAACTGTCTCCAGCAATAGTTGGGAGGCCAGAAGGCATTGAGCCAAAAACTTTCTACTTGCATTATAAGGGAAGAATTGTGACTGCCTACCAAAGGTTGTGAGAAGTCTGAATTCCTATTAACAGAGAGTACAATAAATGAATTTCTCTCTCTCTGAGGATGTTCAAGAAATGACATCCATTTGAGGAAGTACATGATTTCTTTGAACAGATTATGGTCTTCGTTTGGTATCCATGTTCCTGCCTTAATCTGAGGGGCATTCAAACTGTGCATAAGATGAACATAAAAGTACATAGTTCATTTGGAAACTTGTTTTTAAAATGTACATACCGGTAGTTTAAAGCACAAAGCGAAACCTGACAAACTGCTATCCTTATACAAAAGTCCTCTCAGTATTTTAAACTAGACAAACAAAATGCACAGATTTACCTGAGGTGCAAGAATTACATACAGTTTCAAAAGTGGATCTCTTTTCAGCAGCACGCAAGTATGCAAAAATATACTTTTACGTTGAATATTTGGTCTATGATAATTCTAAGAAAAATATTATTCAAGATCAGGAATTGATACACGCATTTGCCAATTCTTTGCAACCCCGTCTTGGACAACAAGGTTTACGTCCACATCATACAAATGGGATCAGACCTTCCATTACAGAACTGTAGTGTTTTTCGCTATACATAGTACAATCACAGCTTAGTTTGGTAGCTTTCATCATGCATTATTCTCAAGAGATGAACTGCAAGGGAATTCAACATTTGCATCCTCATACCTGGAACACACAAACAAAAAGTTTCTGTTGCAGTGACTCACTCAGAATAGATGCTAAAACAATATGGCTGGAAATTTTTAGAAAGGAGTTTCTAGGTATATTTACCTTCTTAAAAAGCAAAGCGTGTTAAACTTTAGGATAAAAATTACACTCTCTTTGGGGCAAGATTACATGTTGTGTATCATAGGGCTGCCATGAAAAATGGCATTCTAATGGGAAGTTCTCCATTATAACATAAAGAACATTAACATCCGTGTGCTGCAAATCCCACCCCCAAGTGACAGGGATTGGGTGGTGTACTAAACCGGAGTCCTAGGTCCCAAGTTCTTGTTAACAGCCATAACCACAAAGCCATCTCCACAGCTGTTCTTTGTAAACAAGTGATTAATGAGTTCTGTTATATGGTCAAACAAGGCAAATGAAGGGCATGCACTTAGAAAACTAAATAAGGAAACATTTCCTGGGGCAGTGAATCTTCAAATATACAATGACAAATCCAGAGCACCATAACAACAAACACTATTTGAGGTCCAATACAACACTAGCACTAATGTAAATGATGTTGCACTAGTGTAAGCGACCTCTAGCGCTAAAATAATAGGTTAGCTGGGCTCAACGGATTCCCCTGGAAAACCCGCCGTGCCAGTAAATGCTATTGCGCTAGAGGTTGCTTACACTAGTACAATGCAATTTACATGAGTGCTATGATCATACTCCCTCTTAACGGCTTTTAAGAAGGTGGTGCAAGAGGAAAATTATTAGAGGCATGATACAAGACAAACCCGATCACTGGAATATCAAGATCACTGGCCTAAAGCAGTTTATCCCAAGGTGCCTGGTAAGAGTAGTAGGTTCAGACTGATGTTTATACATCACAGTGGATCCTCTCTCACAGAGCACCTGTTTCTCCTTAAATGGAGAAACTGCTTTAGACTCTACTTTCTCAAGCATACACCAACAGGTCTTCCCTTTTTCCTAGTTTGCAGGAGACTACACCCATAGAACAGAAGATCCATAGATCATAGAGTTGGAAGGGGCCTACAAGGCCACCGAGTCCAACCCCTTGCCCAATGCAGGAAACTAGAGGAAGGGTCTCCCATCCAAGTAATAATCAGGCCTGACCCTGCTTAGCTTTCCACACTCAGACAAGCTGAGCCAGCGTGAGCCACAGGCCTGTATATAAGATGTTAGCTGAATGGCCTTGGGGCAGCTATTTCAATTATGAAAGGTAGGCATGAACAAACAAACATCATTTAGATACCACCATCCTCCAGCAGTAAGGGCGCAATCCTATGCAGAAAAAGCTGGGAGTTGTAGGCCTTTTCTCTGTCTAAGCTTGCATAGGATTGCACCTTAAGAGTAGCAACAACCAGGGTCTTTAAATAATGTTTCTGGCTTTACATTAAAGAGATATGGTTCTTACACTCCTAAATAAATCACACTTTATATTTATATATATTTAAATATAGTTTACCATTCACTGCAGCCAAATCATGTTCTCTTATCATTCAGCCGATTATGTGTATTGCCAATAAAGCTCTCGTAACTTCGCTTTTGTAGCATGGTGCTAGACAAGTGTTGATACGACACTGGCCTTTTTCCTAATAAAAGTAATCATTGGGAGACATTAACAATAATGTGAGAAATGGTCACAACTAATTTCAGGAACTCTGTGTGGTTTGTACAGCACCTTTCCGCTCTATCACTGCTCAAGTGCATAATGTGTCCTATACACTTTTTGCAACTATATAGTGATCATTCTCATGAAATCAAATAGGACAGTAAACATACCATTGTCCCCTCTTAAATGCAAATGTTTGGAAGAATAATGTAGCGACTTATTTCAGACTATGACATTTAAAGAGAATATTCACATGCTCCAAAGAAACACATAGGCCTGGACCCAATGAACTGTGGAGCTAGTTACATGAGCTCAAGCAGCTGTGAGGTTGCTTTCTCCTCAAAACCCTTCTCACACAGCCAACTGCTTTTGAAACAAAGGGGCATTTCAGAATCAGGTTGTGACACGGCATGGAGGTCAGTTGTTCAAAGAAAAAAGGTCAAAAATTCCACAGGGATAGCACAAGTTTTTTGCATGAGCCTAAGCAGCTATTTAGATCCTCATGCAATATGCTCCAAGTTACCAACTTTTGTTTCCAAAATGAATCATTTGCTAGTTTTCTATCCAGTCTGAGATTTTTCCATTACAAAGGTGACTGTAAAGGGGGGGGGGCTTATGTTGGAGCAGTGTTCTCCAACCTTGGGTCCCCAGATGTTTTTGGTTTACAACTCCCAGCATTTACATTTTACATGCTGGGAGTTGTAGGCCAAAAACATCTGGGGACCCAAGGTTGGACAACACTGTGTTGGAGAGAGTAATCATGGGAATCCAGTCTTATTACAAGCAAGGAAGAATATTGATAAGAATTGTGGATTTAGATTGGTCCCTGTAATCATCCAGCCTGAATCCTGACCTGAGGCAGTAAAGCACCTCTAGAGGATGTTTGTCCAACTTGAACATACATAGAGCTTCATGAAATATACAAAAGAAAAACCCCAAACTCTGTGAATACAATAATGAAATCTAGACCAACTTTCCATTCCAGCTGGTCATTATAAGAACTACTTAATTTAGTGCTTCCCCCAGACCCGGCCGTCCACTCCTCCCTCTCTATTCCTTTTTCCTTTTGTGTCCTGTCAATTAGCTTGCAAAGCCTATGGGTAGGGACTGCCTTGTTTTTATTGATTGTATGTCAATTGCCCTGTGAGCCTTTTTTGGCTGAAGAGTAGGGTAAAAATGCTTTAAATAAATGAATATATAGATATGCAGAAGCCACATGGGAGAGATCTGAACACATGGAGAGAACTTCATCAATACTGCAGACCATACTGTGATGCAAATGTATTGGCACAGCACATGTGACACGATCCTGCCCAATCCTCATGGTTTCTACATTCCTAGTTTACTAGAGCAGTGTGAGATGGAGGCCAAGGGAGAAAAGCAACTACACCACTTATAACGCAAGAACTGACCCTAATACACACCTCTAGAGTCCTTGCTATTGCTAGTACTGTCCCATATACGTACATTTTACATGCTTAGCAGCAAACCCCCCCCCATTTTTATTTATTTATATTTGGGGTCCAGTCACCATCCTGGAGAACCTATAATGCCCCTAGGCCCCACCCCCAATGTAGCATCCTTCTGTGATGCCACACTGACATCCAGAGGCACTCTGGGGAGATTAAGATGGCAGTGGCTCCAGCCACCTGGCCTGGGGTGTTCTCAGCATCAGGCTGAGAGAGCACTAGGTGGCTAGAGATGCTACTCCCTTAAATGCTGCCCATCCCTGCATAGCTTCCAGTCACCGCCTGTCCCTGTCCCCCGTCCCCCCCCAAATACCAACTCCACACTGGTAAGCTGATTGGAAGGGAAGGGGACCCAGGTACATCTTGCCCAGTGCCCCTCAAAACTGGCTATAGCCCTGGATCTGGGCTTGCAGGCCTTGTACAGATGTTCTTCTCTACATGTTGCTTAAAACATTATAATTTGGTTCAATGAGTAGAGAGCATTCCTTTGTTTTAAAAAAATATTTCACCCTACAGTTATTCAGTGCTGAGAGACTGCATATACCTTCTTTTGAAGAACTGGGGACTTGGCTGCTACTCGATCCACAGGAACTGTAAAATGGCCCAGGACCATATGTTTCGTATGGCTTTAGAATAGTCACTGGATTTATAGCATCTACTTCAGAGCTCATGAGCCCCTGTTTGACTGGCAGGAAAGAGGCGGCAGGTTTGGTGTGTGAAAATTCCTGAGGTAGCAGACCTGCATATCTGCCTGCAACATGTAATCTGCCGGCATCATTCCCTCTCCGGTACAGGGCAGAGTCAATCTGTTCTGGAGCCAAGTGATGAGGCCTCGCTCTTTTAGAAGGCAGTCCATCAAATTCCAAGTTTATATTCCCAGCAGGTCTGTTACTGAGAAACTCTATTCCTCGATTGCTTGACCAAGCAGCTTCGTTCAACGGAGTCTCAAGAGAGCCATTGATGTTGCTACTCACTATGCCTAATTGAGAAGCCAAAACTCTTGCTTTAGGATCCAGCCTTTTCCCTCTATCCTGTACTTGAGTGCTATGAGGACTGTGGAGCATTTCATGCTGTTGTCTAGAGCTATTCGTCTGCACTCCAATCATCTGCAGTTTGCATGATTTCAAGTTACTTGGTGCCAAGCTGCTGGAGTTTAACCCTGAAAGGTTGGGTGCTTTGCTCTGTACAGCAGGACACTGTTTAACTTTCTCCGTGTGCAGGGATTTCGACTGTGTAAGCAGGGAAGACTTGATTTTCCCTGTGTTAAGAGGCAGCGGGAGCACATCCTTGCCCAAAAGACACGGTGGGCATCCAGTACGTCTGGCTTTAAGAGCTGTTCTATTTCTGAGATTATTTTTATTAACGGTATTGGGGTTATTGGGGGATTTATGCATCAATCGTCGATGCATTATTAGAACTTCTGGATATAATGTCTGGTAAGTACAAAAGGGGCAGGTGCTGGCTGCTAAAGAGCCTCGAGAAAGAGAGATGACTGGAGCATCCTGAGAAGAGCCAGTAGATAAATTTAAGGGCTTTTCTTGAACTATTAGTATGCATTTTGAGTTTTCTGTGATGTCGCTTAGAAGATCCATATTTGTTCTGCCTTTTAAAGCACCAGTATACAGTGTAGTTTCTGGCAACACAGGAATTCCTTTTCTCAATCCTATCTACAAGATTGCTTGCCTGACATTCCATTGTTTTTTTCCCCAATTTTAAGTTTTCATGGCAGGGAACTGATGCACCCTCATTGGAGCCATCACAGTCTGTACCTTTGCTTGTGTCCTGAGTTATAATTTTCGGTGCGCTCTGGAAGGAGGAAAGCATTTCTTTCTGCTGCTTTACAGGAGGGCCTCCTTTAGCATCTTTGGCATCTTCGAGAAGCCTTTTCAGATTTTTGGTTTCTGGAGCATGACTGCTGACTGGCAAAAAGCCCATCTCCTGAGAAGGTAGCAAACCTCTGCTGTCGTTTTTCACATCTGTTGCAGCTTCTATGTTTTTGTCCTTGTGATGTCTCTCCAAGTGATACCGCAAAGATGTTTTCTGGGCTGCTGCATACTCACAAAATTCACATTTGTACGGTTTTTCACCTGAAAGAGTTATGAATCAGAAGTCAGAACTATCATCACTGCCCCCTTGTACAAGAATACAAAAATTATCTTCATGCTCTTCTTTCTCACTCCCACAAAACATGCTAGCAAGATCAATGTGTTTGTTAAAAGTCAGAACTCGGTTTGGTAACTGCAGTGATAATATCTTTGATTTAAAATAAATGTTTCATTTTCAGAAATTAAAGATAACAGTTTGCAACGGGATTTACTCCCGGTTAAGTGTGTAAGAATTAGTTGCCATTTAGGTCTCTCTTATTCGTTTTCCAGGTTACAATGAGCTGGATCATAATTCTGAACATTTGGGGTTCATAGAAGCATGGCTCTTAACCACCCCATCTGTCTGGAGGCCTCAACTACTACAAAGGGGACTTATTGTATGCAGTAAGTTATTTCCTAGAAGTATATCAAAACCAAAGTCAGACATTTTCTTATCATAATGAAATTCCCTCCACTTCAGACTCCAATCTTCACTGAAAGAGTTAAATCTCTTTACCTGTGTGAGTTCTGAGATGAATATTGAGGTAATAGTTTGAACGGAAATACTTCCCGCAGTAACTGCATTCTCTGGAGGCTCCGAGGTTTTTAACTTTTGCTCTCTCCATGCCATCGTCATTTTTATCTTTAGATGATGGAGGGGGGGGGGGGAGAAGAAAATCCATATTATAAAAGTATAAAACATGCCCCCATGATCCAGGCATTTTTGCACCCATAATGACAATAGTATATGCTATTTGGGCTACCACTACTAGATACACACACTAGTATCCTTATCCACCCCTTTCTTTCCCTGCATCCCTTCAAACCACTCAATACAATGCTGTCAACATTATGAACTGTACTGTCCTATGCACCATATTGTAAGCACAAGAGCGAGTGAGATAATTTCGAGTTTGCCAACTACAAGAGAATGAAGAAAGACTTTCTTTATGACTACCCCTCAACTACAAAATTTCTTTCCCCTTGATGTTTGCCAATTTTTACATACACTCCCCCAAAATAGTGCAAAACCCTTCTGTCTGGGCTGACATTTCATAGTTAAGGACTACACTGTAATGTTTATTTAAGTATACAGTGAGTTGGTGTTTTACGGTTTATCTGTTTTTCAGTTTTAGGTTTATTTTACATCTGTGCTAGAAACTTGTTTATGTCTAAGTCTTGAGTGGTATGGCTGCCATTTTCTTTCCCCCCCACACAATCCTGGTGCAGTACTGTTCTAGGACATTTGGGGGGGGCATGGTGGCAGTTGCCAGTGGGACCATGTGTCCCCCAACTCCCAACCAGCAAAAAAATGCCCAACAACACCACTGCATCAAAGTCATTTTGAAGTCAAGAAAATGGCAACTAGGCTATAAAAACACACGGTGGCAAAATAAATTTTAAAAAATTGAAGTCTCTTCCCCCACCACTGCCACCTTACACACATCACTGCTTAGAAGGAATGGGGGGCGTATTTTGGTGCACAACCTCCTCCAGAAAATTGGAGAAATGGCCTCCAAAAGTAAGGCTTGCAACCAGAGCTGAAATATTTAGGGCCATTTCAGCACAGCTGTAAGTGATGAATGCATCCAACACATACTGGCTTTGTTTTTCAAGACACATTCCAGCCCATCACACAGCACACAATTTGGGAGTTACTGTTCTACAAGTACCATACAGGATTATCCCTCATAATCTGGAAAGTGGGATGGTGCATGTCAGCATAATAAATTTGATAGACCATCACTCCCAGTTGTAACTATGACAACAGGATCACTGGCAAAACAAAATGTGAGGCTAGGTCTCTAAGAGCCACAAGCCCAACACAGTGCACGGAACAAGTTGAAACAAGCCCAACTGAAGTGGCTTTATGAGCTTCACTATACAGTAATACCTTGGATTGCAAGCATAATTCGTTCCAGAACCGTGCTTGTAATCCAAAACACTCTTATATCAAAGCGAGTCTCTGGCGGGCAGAAGTGGGGCAGATTTCGGCCCGCTATTCCCCCTCGAGGCGAGCGGTTACATCCCTACACTTGTATTGCAAGATGTCGCTTGTTTATCAAGTCAAAATTTATTTTAAAAATGTGCTTGTCTTGCAAAATGCTCTCAGACCAAGTTACTTGCAATCCAAGGTATTACTGTATTAAAGTAATTAAAACCATCTTCAAGGTAATGCTTTCATTAGTTAGAAAAAGGATTTTTTAAAAACTGTAGTCGGTTAAATATTGCAGTGTGTTTTGTAACAGCTTTATAAAAAAAGAGAGCTGTGTTTGAGCAAGTTCACCCTGTCATGGGCATGGCTTTCTATAAACTGAAATGTTTCATGGGGGGGGGGGAATCTTTGTTTTCTGTTCATGTGCTTTTCATCTCAATGGGTAGTAATTGTTCATATGGCTATCAAATTAGCCAAAAGGTGTTTTTGCCCCACACTATGACTCTTACATGCAGCTCCCAAGAAGTACCACTAGAGGGTAGCAAACACAGTATTATGCTCACCAAGGGTTTATTCAGGTTGTTACTAACTGAATTCGTGAGAAACCCTATTTTGGTTACCAGGAATGACTGCAAAATGGTGGTGAGCACAGAAATACTAGACAGGAAATACAACCAGTCATTTTATAAAAAGGAGTCACTGAACCTAGCCTTCTCAAAATTCTCATTGTATTTGGAAAATTAACACTAGAGGTCACACACTGCTGATCACGACCCTATGTCTCCCTGTAATGCTTATGGGTCAGAATCACATGAAAAAAGAATTAAGGCAATAACTTCCAGTTGAGACACAACTGAAACAAAAGTACATTCAACAAAATGCATATTGCCCCATTATACCATCCTGAACTACAGGTCTGCACATTGCTGGAAAGGGTGAGATGCAATCATGTGTGCGTGGAACATGTTGTACACTCTTGCCTGTACTAAGGATTGTGCAAGTCTCCTTTCCTTAAGTGTAGATACAAGAAATAAATTATGTCATGACTTGAACAGCAAAATGCTGAGATTGCGTACCTAGGAAGAAGGTGTTTGTATTGGCAAAACCTCTCCCTGACGTCTATAAAAAACTATACAGTAATACCTTGGATTGCAAGTAACTTGGTTTGAGAGAGTTTTGCAAGACAAGCAAATTTTTAAATATTTATTTTAAAAAATTTGACTTGATATACAAGCGACGTCTTGCAATACAAGTACTGTAGTACGGCTTAAATTAAAAATCTCTGTACAAATTTTTTGGGGGGAATTTCGTTTAGATATACAGTATGAGTGTTTTGGATTACAAGCATGTTTCCGGAACGAATTATGCTCTCAATCCAAGGCATGACTGTATTATGATTGTGTATAGCCAAACAAAGTGAGTTAAAAGGGAATCAATCCCCTTGTAACTATTTCTTACCTAAAGTCTCTATTAGACCATCCTCTGATCCATCTTCAGAGCCTCCCTCCACCACTCGTTCTCCCGATCCATTCTCATCCAGAGTCACAACTTCTGGAAGACACGCTCTCGGCTGCTTTCCTTCAGCGGAACTGGCCTCCAAGTCATTCTTTCGGTCTCGCTTATGTACTCTTGAGTGAAGGACTAGCTGATGGTACGTTCGAAAGGCTTTGCCGCACTCTGAACAGTGTGTAGGCTTATCTTTGTTCTGGGACAATTTAGAGTCTATCTCCATAGAAGGCACTTCGCGGCAGGGATATTTGAATTTCTCTTGCGGCACGTTACCAATCGCTGCATAATTTCCACTTTTGCTCGCCTTGGTCTTCCCTGTGCTTTCAGTTTGGCTCACTTTGTTGACATTCCAAATTTCCCCAAGCTCTTCCTTATCAGAAGATGAGTCATCGTTGTCTGTACTCCCCTCTTGCCCTGGTTCTTTTATTTGCCCGTGGCCAATAGCAATTTTACCTTTGGTAGCCAGTTGCCATGCCTGATATGTACTGAACGGATCCAACTCTCCTATCCATTTCACAGGCTTTTCTTGTTTGCTATTGCCAGGAGGCAAACGTGGTTTTAAGTTTAAGAACTGCAAAAACTCTTCTCTGGGTGATCCGTTTCCTTTGCCACCTCTGTCGGCTTGAGAGCCATCACCACTGGCTACTGAATCTTTGGTATGTACTTTGCTGTGCTCGATTAAACTTTCCTTATTCTGAAATAGGAAGCCACAAACCATGCAGATTTTATAAGGCGACGTAATGCTCTCGGTTACTTGGTCCTGTACAACCTCATTTATTGTTATGGGACTCTCAGATCCTTGCGGCGTCTTGCTTCTAGAGCCAGGCTTACCAGTATGTGTTCTCATGTGATTTTTGAGGAACCAAGGCTCCTTAAACCTCCTTCCACACACGCTGCACCAGTAAGTGAAGGAGTCTTTATGCTTCCTCATGTGGGCCTCAACATCAAAAGCCTCATCAAATGTTTGTCCGCAAACCAGGCAGCTGAAATCTTGGCCATCCTTTTCACTGACATCTGATGATGGCAAGCCCGTTTTCACTTGCCCTTTATCAAAATGGCTAAGATATTCTGCTTCTACACGTAGAACTGCTGGTTCACAAAGTGTTGGCCTGTGCTGTGTTAAGACATGCTTACCAAGATCTTCTGGATGCTTGAAAGTCTGATCACAAAACATGCAATCCAAAGGCATGCATCCTTCAGTATGCATCAAGAACTTGTCTTGCAAGTTCTTGTATGAGATTGTGTTGGACCCTTTTATTGGCATAGTGGCATCATTGTTCTCCATATGTGAACCGACAGTACTGGCTATACCATCTGGCCCATCCATATACGCTAAGAGAGGTTGAGTAGGCATATTTCCTTTGTTGCTGTTAACATGAATCGTGGAGGTCTTTTACGTTGGAAATAAGGCCACTTCAATAGTCTCCAACCCGTCTGCTTACAAATGTTGGAGTCCAGACAACTCCTTCAAGAGACGTCAGTTGAATGTTTTTGCTCATCTGTAGACGTAGCTAGCCATACACAATACAAACTATTTATAAAAGTGTTCATTAGTTCTCCCACTGAAAGTATAGAATTGCTTATGCTCCCCCCTCCAGTTCTTTTCAGTTCGTTTAACTTGCCTTCAGAAAAGCTAGTCCACTTATATCTCCACATGTAATAATTCAGATCTTCTTCTTAAGCTTGAACAAATATGGAAATGGCTCAGCAGCACCAAGAAATTCACCACCTAAGGAAAGAAAGGTTAAAAACACAAACATTAACTAAAGAAAAAGAATGGATGTAATAAAATAGTTTAAGAACAAAAGAAACACCCTAGTATATTTTAAACCCTACCAAATAAAGTGTTTTAATAGGATGCCTTTGATATTCTGATGGAAACAGAAGATGAAGGTAGGTGACTCCTTCCTTTTAAAATTCTTCCAGCACACACACACACACACACACACACAATGTGATCAACATTATTCTTTCTGTATTTTGAAGATGACTTAAAAACAAAACAAAACACTAAGTCTGCCCAAGCACCTTCTAAACATGCTCCTGTGTCATCCATGTTTAAGGACATGTAATGCGGCTACTGAATTCAGATTTCACTAAATATTTATCTTTAAAATGATGCAACTATCAAAGGAAGTTACTAATCTCTCTGCAAGGAAGCTGCCATAGGGAGTTACTGTAACATTCAGATTATCTTTTATACTCACATGGAGGAAACTGCCTCAGCAAAAGGAATGAGTAAGACAATTCTTAATAGTTTTCCATTTCTAGAATCCTAAGATTCTACATTTTCACTATGAATGAAAAACCAGGTGAAGCAAAATTCCACTCCTTTAGATACTGCTGCCTTACTTCCTTAGCTTGTTTTATGCAGCCCCTGACCTCACAAAAATGATTGGACTTTTAGCATGGCTTTACCCACTCTTAACAACTGAGAGCCAGTGTGGCGTAGTGGTTAGAGTGTTGGACTGGGACCCCGGAGATCTGGGTTCTAGTCCCTGCTCGGCCATGAAACTTTCTGGGTGACTTTGGGCCAGTCACTGACTCTCAGCCTAACCTACCCCACAGGGTTATTGTGAGGATAAAATGGAGAGGAGGAGGAGGATTATGTAAGCCGCCTTGGGTTCCTTGCAGGAAAAAAGGAGAGGTATAAATATAAAAAAATAAAAAATAAAATAAACAAACAAGTACTTATTCATGACAACATGAAACTTCAGCTATGGATAGTGCCCACCTAGCAGCCAGTTTGAATCTACAGTTACCTCAGCAGCCAGCCATTTGCAAAGTTGGAACCTCTACCTTCCGGATTACTTAACAGCACATCAGCAATAGGCCTGTCAGATAAGAAACTAACTATAAGACTAGGTGAGCCCTAATACATGAATGTGTGAGCAGATATATTTTTGTGATTCATTGTAAGTATTAACCTCTTTAAATCTCAAGCATATGAGAGAGAAAAGTAGAATAATTTTGATTCTGCTTGCTTATTGGTCCAGCAGGCCTAGTAACCCGGCTTTCAAGGCACACAATTATTTCTGACAGGAACAGAAAGCTGAACAGTTTGTTAAATGCAAGGACTACAAGTTTGCATAATAAAAAAATAACATTTATATAGTGTTTTCAACTGTTCCAAGGTTCTTCACCTTCAGTGCTATCCTTACAACAAGTATTATTATCGCCATAGAATAATGCAGATGGGAGAGGGGGGCCGAGGTTGGAGACTGTGCCTTGCCGAAGTCCACCTAATGAATTCACAGAGGACTACCCACTTCATAGCTCAGCCTTAGCCACCACAATATTTATTTATTTACCGTATTTATATACTGCTCCACATCTAAACAGATTCTGGAGCAGTGAACAATGAAAAGATAAAGCAGATAAAAGAATGAAACAGTATGTTAAAAACAGGATATCAATAAAAAGCGTTTGGTCAGTCACGGAAGGGTTCCTGAAATGTTTTCGGGAGACGCTGAAAACAACACAGTGCCAGGTGCCTGCATGACCTCCAGAGGCAGGGAGTTCCACAGAAATGGAGCTGCTACGCTGAAGGCTCTTCTCCAGTTAGACCAGTGTTTCTCAACCTTGGGTCCCCAGATGTTTTTGGCCTACAACTCCCAGCATGCCCCAGCCAGCATAGCTGGCTGGGGCTTGCTGGGAGTTGTAGGCCAAAAACATCTGGGGACCCAAGGTTGAGAAACACTGAGTTAGACTCTAATCGGGCCATAGGTCCATGTGGCACCACCAGGAGCATGCCATCCAATGACCAACATGCGCATTCCAACAAGTAACCACTTCACCTCAGTTTGTGGACCTTCTTACTTGGTATTTGCACCCAGTTTTGCTTTTCATTCCTGCCCGGGTTGGAAGAGTTTTTTCCTACTTGAAAGCTTGCTTTCCTACTGGAAAGCTTGCTTTCCTACTGGCCAATAAATCTGCTCCAATAAAAAGTATCACTGGAACCACATGGAAGGCTCTCTTGATTTTTAATCTACATATTATATGGCACATTCCCTCAGCTGTTTGGTGTTAAATGTGTTCCGGAGGGAACTGCACTCCCCCTAAAATTTAGGGCCTAAAGGATCAGGTTTGTAATTTGGGGTGCTCTTTGGTTCAGCATTGTCACTGGAAGTCCAGGTGGCCTCAGTGGCACAGAGCACCTTTTATCAGCTTAGGCTGATATACCAATTAAAACCCTATCTGGACCAAGATAGCCTAGCTACAGTTATCTGAGCTCAGGTAACCTCTTGTTTAATGCGTTATACGTGGGGCTACCTTTGAAAACAGTCTGAAAACTTCAGCTAAAAGTTCAAAATAGGGCAGCAAGATTGTTAAAAGGGACTGGCCTATGTGATCATGTTATGAAACCACTGTGTGATCTCCAATGGCTTCAGTCAGTTTCTCAGCCCAATTAAAAGTGCTGGTATTACCCTTCAAAGCTCTAAATGGTTTAGGGCCAAGCTACCTAAAAGATAGTCTCCTTCCAAAAATGCCTGCCTGGACCTTAAGATCATCTTCAGAGACCCTTTTCCAGTTGTCCCCATCAAATGAGTTGAGACAGCTGACTACTAAGGAGTGGGCCTTTTCAGTGATGGCACCCCAGTTGTGGAATGTCCTCCCTAGAGAGGGTCACCTGGCACTTGTGTTGTAGTCTTTTAGGCACCAGTTAAAGGCCTTTTTTATTCTCCCAGGCATTTTAGTCAGTTTTTAAAGACTTTTAGCACTTTTTCGATCTTGCACTAGTGCTGGTTTTTCCCTTTGGTTTTATTCTGTTGTTTATTTGTTACTGTTTAAAACTTTTAAGGGTTTTTTTTAGATTATGCTTTACTCTGTTTTTATATTGTATGGTTTTAAGCTTTATTTTGAAAATGGCCCAGAGTGCTTTGGCTATTGGGCAGTATAGAAATGTAGTGACCTGGTTCGCACATAATGAGAAGCCACTGTGGGTGAATTTCTCCAACGGGCTTTTCATTGCCACCACAGCCACCATTTTGAATATTCGAGCTGTGGTGGAGGGGGCGCTGTAGCTTGTCATTATGTGCGAACCCAGCAAGGGTGGGTTGTTGGGTAATCGAGAAGCTACTCAGAACCCATGGACTGCTTTAGGGTTGCGGGTGGCTTGATAACCACCCAACAAACCAACCTTGCTGGGTTTGCAGGTAAGACAAGCTACAGTGTACTCCCGCCGCGGCTCAAATATTCGAAAAGGTCACCACCACAGCAGCAAGTCCCACAGGGAAATTCACCCACGGTGGCTTCGTATTACGTGCAAACCAGGACACGCCGTCATAAAACAAGGTGGCTTAATGAGAAACCAAGTGTAGTATTTGAGCAATTACCCAAATGGAGGATTGTGTCCACTTTCACTCTGAAAGGCCTAGTTCTGCCCATTTGAAGGTGGCCATTTGCTGGCAATGAATAGTCTAGTGTGCTGATTAATTGCAGCAGAGGCGTAGCCAAGAGCTTGTGCAGCAAAATGGCTGAAGTAACAAGTTTGGATGTGGGAGAACTTGAGGGGAAACACCCCCGCTTCCTCAAGAAATTATGCAAGATAGCTTGGGAACATCACTATTTCCCAGCCTCGACAATCTGATGTTGCAGTTGTAAAAAATAAGCTGACTTGAGCCCTCAAGGATGAACATTGCACTTTCATATGCTGACTGGTGTGTGGACACAAGGCACCTGTTCACTTAACCAAGGAAGCAGACCATGGAATCCTGAATTACCTTCTTGTTGTGCTCTTCTAGAGCACAAACTCTTCTTGCTGGACCGAACATCAACATCAATGCTAACTAGGGTTACTGCTTAATCCAGGACCTGAAACCAACCCAGCAGCATTTTTACTACTACTTCTGTATCATACCATTCTATCACACCTTTCCTCCAAGGAGCTCAAAGTAGTGAACATAGTTCCTCTTCCACCCCCACCATCCATTTTATCCTCACAACAACCCTGTGAGGAAGGTCAGGTTGATAGTAGACAGGCCCACATGTCACAACAACCCCCCTGGGTTGTTGTGAACACGTAGGAGCAAGCTGGCTCAACCCAGGGGTACTACGCGTCCCTGAGTTTGTGTGACATCCAAACTGGGGTTTAACCATGGGTTCCAACTCTGGGTTGTCTTTTCCCCAACAACCCAGAATTCCTGGTTTGGACATCACACTAAACAACCCAGGAATAGAGTGTCCTTGGGTTGTTTAGCCCCAGTGGGAATGAACCCAAACCACCTGGGGTTTTGTGACATATGACCCAGCCCAAAAGTCATCTAGTGAACGTCATGGCTGGGTGGAGATTTGAACCTGGGTCTCCGCAGTCCTAGTCTGACAGTTCCACTACACCATAACGGCTCTCTCGTTTAAACCACCAAAGTAATCAATAGCGTGATGTCTGCCAAGCATTAGCTCCTTGATCCCTTTTCTTGATTTAAACTTGGCGCTTTCAGTCCTATACATCACAATGCAGCTACAATATGTATATAACGATCAGAAATTATGCATAGTGGTGGCATGCATAATTGCTTCCAAACCTGTGATGACCTTACTAAATACACATGTACACTACAAATTCCCGAGTGGTTTGAAAGTTCGGATTACTACAGAAGTAACTGCCAAAGCACTGGGGGGGGGGGGGGTTTCCAACGTTCATTTCATTTTAACACAGATTTCCACTGGGGGCTTTGGAATCCTAGATCAGATTTTCCAGCTGAGGTGCACGTTAAGTTCAGTAGCTCCATCCAAGACAAAGAAGTGAGCATAAGATAAAGCCCCTCAAAATCAAGTTGCCACATGTACACACACTCCATTAGTAGTTCATACTCCCGCCTGCTTCATTTTAACAGAGAGCAGATGACAACTAACTTAAAGGGGGAAAGATACGAAGACTGAAATGATCAGACAGCAACTTCAGACTCTCTCCCACACTTCCCAGACAGGAAGCTTTTAGGAGCAGGAACTGAGCTTTTTATGTGGAAATGACACCCAAGTACATCATGGACTCTATTGAAAATTGAAGCTAGACAATAAATCAACATAAGAATTTCTTGTAGCTTCAGGACCCAGTGCTCAACTGAAATGGATATAGTAAGTCACTCTGCCATTAAAGGGAAAAACAGCATATAAACGTCGGGTGATGATGGAACTGTTTACATGAAACAAGACACATGCCCAAGCACTGTGCACCCTCTATGCTATTTTTTTTAATTACACCTAGAAAATCCAAATTCTGCAGTCTCTATAAATTCTGCAATTTGAAGAAACTTGCATAGCTTATACTAGTTTTGTTCATGATAGGAAAAGCAAAGACACTAATGCCCTGGCTCCTAATCACTCTGGCCATCCCTCTGGCTTCTGAAATATCAAGCAGGCAATGCCCATGTACCTTCAAGCAGATCTTCTTGACAGCCACCATTGTGCTCTCTTTTTAGAATGAAAGCAGAGATTCTTAGGGAGCAGAATTCTGTGCACATAACCACATTCTGCACTCTTGACAAACAAGAGCCATAGGAAGAGAAGCAAACTTACCAGGTGTCATTTGGCTCCAAATCCTAACATTAGTCAATGGAGTCTGGCAAGAGCTTAGAAAAACGGGACAAACGCTAACTGTCAGATCAGGTTCCAGATTATGCCATCCTGGCCCCACAGAAAAGATGAAATTGTGTACTATGATGGATCAACACTTTAAAAACAAGTTTTTAATCCACCCATCATGCTATGTGTCCATGCTGATTTTTTAAGTTGTGTAATTATTCTGATAACAAAGAAAATACATTCACTGTATTTTATTTATTTATTTATTTATTACATTTATACCCCACCTTTTTTCCTGCAAGGAGCTCAAGGCGGCTTACATAATCATCCTCCTCCTCTCCATTTTATCCTCACAACAACCCTGTGAGGTAGGTTAGGCTGAGAGTCAGTGACTGGCCCAAAGTCACGCAGTGAGTTTCATGGTGGAGCGGGGACTAGAACCCGGATCTCCCAAGTCCCAGTCCAACAGTCTCACCACTACGCCACACTGGCTTTATTTAACACTGTGTGTCAAATAAAGCTACAAATAGATTAAATTTTGCACACACAAACCCCCAAAAAGGGTTTGGGGCTCATGGCTTCCTTAAGCAATCCAGCTTATGCTTTGGTTAGTCATTCTTCTAAGTCCAGCTCCAGTTGGATTCCAAGATCACTGTTAAGTAAGAATCTGTCTTAATAGTGGTGTTCTCTCCTCATCTTGCTGACTAATCAACTATGAAGAGCTGCAGAACTTTGTTCTTCTAGGGTGCAACATGCCAAACAAGCATCACCAAGCAGCCCAGTTACCGTATATCCTGGCTTTTACCAGAGTATTTGGGTCAAGGTCCTTCTAAACTGCAGTACACCAAGAATCAGGGAAGCATCTACTTTCAAGGAAGGTCTTGCCAAGAATTCGGGAGCAGCTGCCCACAAATCCTTCCCTGTTTTGGCAACTGTGGTAGGCATCCAGGGTGTGGGGAAAAGATCCCCACTATACCCCCAAGTTCTCAAAAGAGGGCATACCCTCTTCTCATAGGGCTTCCGGGGAGGAATGGAAGGGCATCTCTACGCTACACGTCTGGGGGAGGACCGGTCACCCCCTAGAGACAAGGGTGACTAGGTTTGTGGACCTCTGTTCAGGACCCACTTAAGATACGTGTGTGAGCTTTTCTGTGTATACAGAAGGTATGAAATCATGCCCAGTCCTGGCAATTAAACCCCTGCATAATGCACTTTTTTTTTTTTTGCATAGTTGCCTTACATCTGTGTGTGCAGTATGACATGCAGCTTAAAAAGCAGCTTGAACAATGCTTCTTGTCTTTCCTCAGTCACAGGTAACCAATCATTCATCCTGTTTACACCAGTAATTTTCAGATTGATATATATCAAGGGCTATCCTATCAAATTAGTGATTTATGCTGTATAGATTTCCTTAAATACAAGCAGTCCCCATGTTACGAACAAGTTCCGTTCCCAGGAATGTCCTTAAGTTGAATTTGTATGTAAGTTGGAACACCAGTGTTTGGGGGGGGGGGGAATCGGCATTTACGCAAATTGCGTAACTTACGCAAATTGCGTAGTATACTACACTATGTACGCTACGTAAACAATGTAGTGCCGGGGGACCCGGAAGTCTATTCTTAAGTATGAGTCATCTGTAAGTCAGATGTACTTAACTCGGGGACTGCCTGTACTTGCTATTCCCTTGGCTTTGTATGTAACCAAAACATCCAAATTCATCCCATGATTACCACATATTAAGGGGGGGGCTGACCTTGTCTGAGGGCCAAAGGATAGATTCAGAGTCCCTGCTCCAACCTTGGAAATGCCTTCCGAGGTCCCAGCGGGGACTTTGCCTGTGAAGGGCCCTCCCTAACGCCCTGGTAGCCGGCGCGGTACTTTCCACATCAGCTGGGCTCCAAAGACAGAAGACCGTCTTCAGAGCTGGTTCATGGGGAGGCATTCCCACGGGTGGGACGGGGAGCAGCAAGGCACCGCCATCCTCCGTGGAATCCAGGCGGTGCCTCAGCCTCTCCTCCTCACAAGGAGAAAAACATTGGGCAGCTGAAATGGGCCATCTAAGTGTTTTGGAGGATGAGGGGAGAACAGAGGCAATCCTAGCTGCTGTGCTCCTTCTGCCTTCCATCGGATGCCCTTAATCGTCTGAGTTCGGAGGGTTATGGGCACCCACATTGGATGGGGCTGTAAACTTATCTAGAAAAAAGGTACTCGCAACATAACCTAATTTATTGATTATTCTCTCTAATGAGGCCAATGGATGCTTTCTGTAACTTCATGTTTAACCATGAAGCACCAACAACCAAGAGGCAGAAACCATTTGCAGTCCTCACTGTTTGACAGACATATACTGTATGTACTGTCTACCGAATAACTGAACTTTCTTCCTGTACAATATAATTGCGTATACAGACATTACCTTAGATACTATTTGTGTTAGCAGGCCCTTAAGATTAAAAACCAAAATGCAACATCATTTTGTTACACTATCTGATCTGCAGAGTTGTGTTTAGCTATCTTTTTGAAGAATAAGATTTTGGATAAGCTAATGCATAAGCTAATCTCAACATCTTGGGGCAGGAGAAGGTGAGAAAATGGGGAAAATATCTTACAATATCTTAAAATGTCTAATATATTTATTATATTTATACCCCACCTTTTTTCCTGAAAGGAACCCAAGGCGGCTTACATACTCCTCCTCTCCACGTTATCCTCACAACAACCCTGTGAGGTAGGTTAGGATGAGAGTCAGTGACTGGCCCAAAGTAACCCAGTGAGTTTCATGGCTGAGCGGGGACTAGAACCCAGATCTCCCGAGTCCCAGTCCAACACTCTCACCACTACGCCACACTGGCTCTCTCAAAGATAATATTAACCTTTGTAAGTCACTCTGGGAGCCTTTTTGGCTGAAGAGTGGGGTAAAAATGCTGTAAATAAATAAAAATACATTAGATAGATTTCTTGTTCACTGGTTGTTGAAATTTATATAGGTGGAGCTAATTTTGGTGAGCAGTTACATTTTCCCATTTTATAAACATGAACAGTGATTTCTAAATAGCTTTAAATAATAAAAAAAATGTACTGCCATGCCAGCTACTTCAGATACAATTTCATTTTGTGTTCTCTATTGAGAGTTGCCAAGTATCCTTTAATTTAAAAGGAAAAGCACTGATTGTAGAGTATGACAGCTGCAAAGAACACAACCAATGTCCCGTATTGCAGAACACTCCTATTTCAGAGAGTTCTACAGAACACACAGCACTTCCAGTGCTGCTAAATTTTGACCTGGCATCCGTCTGTAATGTTTGAACTGGCATTGCAATGCCTAACTTAAAGACATTGAAGTACTTGCTTTAGACCGCAGCACAGTGTAGCTCTACAAGAAAGGCCTGCTTTAACAAAACAAGAGCAGTTTTACATGCTGATCCAACCATTAACAGCACTGCTGCAGCTTGAACAGGAAATGTGTGTTTTTGCCCAACTATACTCATTTCCCATGATAGCCTTTTAGTGGGGCATCATGTTACAGAAGCCTCCCAGTGCCTGTAAGGGGTTCAAATTCTGACTGTTTATGAGTCAAAAGCTAGAGAACCCTCTTCCCAGCACTCAGCTTGCCTGTGGCGAAGAAGACTGAGTGAGCTCCAGCACAGGATCTCACTTTTTCATGCAAACAGGAGCAAGGAAGTTGCTCCCTAGCCATTTTTCTTCCCTGTTCTCTCTGGCATGTGCAGCTTTTCCTGCTCTTCCCCATTCCAACAGCAAAACCCGGTGACTTCACCTGGGAAGTGACTTCCTTGTGCATCTCAGCACGAAAAGGAGCAACTGCTGGTTAGGAGGAGCTGAGCTGGCAGTAGCAGCCACTCCCAAGTTCTGGGAGACTTAAGTTCTGGGAGACTCCTGTACAGGTGGTGATTCATTAAAGGACAGAGGTATGAACAGAACATGTATTTATTTTAAGTCAGATAGTTTAGCTACAAGTTAACTGCAAGTAAGAACACCTGTTGGGAAAACTCATTGGGTGGGTTTGCACATCATGGTGACCCACCCTGGCAATAAGCACCCGACAACAATCAAGCTCACTGTGAGTTGGTCTCCCCTCCCTTCCCCCTTGGTCCTCCAGCTGGTATCCCAGTGTCCTCTGTGGCAGAACCATCTTGTCTCCTCTCCCCGCCACGACCACAATCCCTTTTTAGCTCAGTACAGCTTTTCCCACTTTACTTCCCACGCCCCCGGAAATCGCAAACAGTGATCTCCAAATTGGCAGCCAGTGACAACCCCTCCAAAGTGTCCAAGCGGCACATTGGAGGGGCAGTAGCTGGTTGGCCACTTTTTGTGTGTGCCCAAAATGTGTGCAAATATTTTTTCTTTTTTTAAAAAAATATTTTTATAGTTGGATTTGCACAACTGCAGAAGTGTGCAGTTCTGCAGGTCCGAAAGTCGGAAGCCTTGCCTGGGCAATGTTCGGGGGGGGGGGGGAGGCCGCTATCAGAGGGCAGCAGGTACCAACCCAGGACATTAACCCAGAGAGGCTCCAAATTGGGAGTGGGTGGGTTATGAGTAACCTTTTTGCTAACACTTGCTTCTGACAGCTGTCTGTCAAAGGCAAGTGTTATTGAAAAGGGTATGGGGTGCACTTTTCCACCTTCCCAAGCACCTGGAGTCTCGGGAATAGGTGGGAAGATTTGGGGCACTGGGACACTCAAAACCCTGAAGAGGACCCTGATGGAGGGGGGGACATACTCAAAACCCTGAGGATTGCACTGCGACGGCGGGGAGGTGCCTACCCCCTTTCATGAACACTCATGGCTTTGCTTTGACAGCTTGCCCTTTGACAACCGTCAAGAGAAAGCAAAGTGAAATAAAAATCTATTTGGAGCCTTTCTGGGTCAATGTCCAGGGTTGGCACCTTCTGCACTTTGACAGCAGGTATCCCTCCAGGACGTTACCCAGGCAAGGCTTCCAGTTTTCTGAACGGCGCACATCCAAAGTTGCACAAGTCCAACAAAAAAAATAACTTTAAAATATTACGGAAAAATTGCGCATATCTGGGGTGCAATTTTTTTTTTTAAAAAAAGGGTGCCCAGCCAGTGACAGCCACACTAATGTGCTGCTTGGGCACTTTGGAGGGGCTGTCACTGGCAGCAGCACAGGCGAGCTCACCAAGAGCAGCAAGGATATTTTTTGCTGTTCCTGTTGACCACCTCACTCACTGCTTCCTGCAGCCCACAGTGGGATTGGTCACCCAGGTTCAGACAACATGACAACCCATAGAGGGTTCAACAACCCTAGAACAGCCCATGGGTTCTCAGGGTGGCTTGCTGGGGGGAAAACCAACTCATCCTGCAGGAAGCAGTCTGGGTTCAGACAACACGACAACCCACCAGAGCTAGTTACCCACAATGGGGCGTCATGTCGTGCGAACCAGGTCATTATATTAGTCCAACACTTCACTCTGCTGTGTAACAAGTCCCCTTCTTACTAAAAATACAACTCCGAGTGCAATTGACAGAGTGATTCTATGGCCCAAGAGTGATCCCCATGGCCCTTAGAGGGCCACAGGACGCTTCAGATTCCCAGCTCTGAGATCGGAAAAGAGCTCAGACTTTGGAGCTGGGGATCCGCACTCAGCTTGTCCTCCCCCCCCCCCCCCACAGCCAGCATGGAAAGAACCTGCACCGGCTGCTTCTGTGAAGCTGTAAGAGGCACCTTGGAGAAGGGGTAAAGAGGGAGTTCCGGGGGCAGGGAGGGGAGTAGAGAGGGATCCACCAGGATACATTGTATCCTGGCGGCGCTACAGCATCCTTCCCTCCCAGTCTGAAGCACTGCAGCTAGATGGCCGAAATCAGCCATCTAGCTATTTGCAGGACGGGACGAACAGGGAGGTGAAGATCGCCTCTGCATCCCTCCCGCCCTACATCAGTTGTCTGTAATCCTCCAAATTCAGAGGTTTACAGGCATCTCCGTTGGATTGCACCCTAAGAGGCATTTGTAAAAAGCTAGCCAAAGTACGTTGTACAGCACACAACCTTCATTCAGTTCATTCAAAAGCCAGCATTGCTTACAAACACAGGATAAAACAAGGAACCATACAGTTAAGAATACTACTAGTCCAAAAATGATCTATTCATGGTATCCTATTCAGATTTGAGATTTTGCCATTTTAAAGCCCAGATTAGGTCTCCTATTCAAAAGGTAAAATAGTAATCTTCATATAGTTGGGTCATAATAGTATCAGAGAACATTTGAGGAGAATATCGTATTTGGGGAGAACATAATTTGTTTCTGAGAACATGGGGGGATTCCTCAAGTAGAAGTTCATAAAATGACATTTTGAAAAATCTTCATTTTCACTAATATCTTGCATAATGATACACTTAGAAGAAAGTTTTCTAGGCAGCATCTACAATTCAGAAGCCAATGACTCTTTTTACAGGGGGAAAAGCTCAAATGAGACATCATATATTACAGTCTACTCTTTCTGGAGGGAATATAGGCTACCTAGTACTAGGAGGATTTAATTCATGTGTGTGCATAAAGTTACTTAAAGCATACTATATATTTGATTCAGAAGGTTAAAATCACTGTATTTTTGAGAGGAAATAAAAGTTGTACGTATTGTTTCAGCTGCAGAAGAGATCAAAATAAGATAATGTCAAAGTCTGGGCATTTGACCCCTAACCCCAGGTACTGTAAATATTTCTAACAGCGGTATAGATTTAGCTTCAGAATTATTTGAAAATAAATTGGTGTTACAACTAAGCCACCATATGCAGGTATCACCACAAGCAAAAGTTTTAAAGCCACTGTTGGCCATATGCTATTGAGAGAGCTTCACATTTGGTTTTTAATTGTTCATAAGAGTCTCCATTAGAAAATGCCAAGTTCCTTTTATTTACTAGGATGACGATTCATAAAAGAGCAAGCCCTGGAACCAAGTGCACAGAAATCCGGCCAGTTTCATTTCTTTGCCACAAAAATATTTTACACATGTCATCACACTGCCAATGGGCATCACAAGTTCCAGAAGGTTAGTCATGATAGTTCTTGGTTTTGCTGTAGCAGATTTATTGTGGCCTATGTTCCGTGCTCCAGAGCTCCCTTTTGTTAAGTATTTTGTTAAGAATTAAGTATTGTCCTCAGTTAGCAGATTTTTTTATATACTCACATATACAGAGAGAGACCCAGTTCACATACAACGGACAAGCCACAGTTAACAAAGTGTGCAGGAGCAAGCAAGCTGGCTCCCGTCTCCTCACCAGCTTCCGGTGCGCTAAACAACCCAGGGACACCTAGTCCCCGATTTGTTCTCCATGACGTGTGAACCCGGAACTCTGGATTGTTGAGGGAGAAGCAACCTAGAGTTTGAATCCATACTGTTTTCTTGGGTTAAAACTCTGGGTTGTTTCTCCCTCAACAACCCAGAGTTTCGAGTTCACATGGCATGGACAATAACCCATGGACGGGGTGTGTGACTGGGCGCCAGCACACTTGCTCAGGTGTGCTCCAAGACAACCCATGCATCCAATGCATGCAAACTGGGTCACAAGGACCTAGAAATGTTTAAAAATGCTGCCTCCAAAAGGCCAGGAATTCAACTGATAGCAGTAGGCGATATTTACTTGATTTTATTCTGTGAGCCAGTTAAGTACAGTAATACCTTGGACTGAGAGCATAATTCGTTCCAGAACCGTGCTTGTAATCCAAAGCACTCTTATATCAAAGCGAGTCTCTGGCGGGCGTGAGCAGGGCCAATTTCGGCCCGCCATCCCTACGTTGTATTGCAAGACGTCGCTTGTTTATCAAGTCAAAATTTATATTAAAAATTTGCTTGTCTTGCAAAACGCTCTCAGACCAAGTTACTTGCAATCCAAGGTATTACTGTGGTAGTGTGTAGATAGGCAGGGTGTGTAGATAGGCAGGGTGTAAGATTGCATAATGAATACTTCTACATAGCTCCCAAATGGAAAAGAACGAGTGACCCATTTCAGAACAGTAGTCACTGTGATTAACACTTTCATTCTAGCTTTGCTAATTTAGGGTTGTAATAAGAAAGGGCACCCTACTCCTGCCACCACTCAAGTTCCTATCAAGTTCAAATCAAATTTGCTGATAAATTCTAGCGAAGATGTTTTTATATGGGAGCCCACCTTTGAAGGCTCAGTAAGTTTTATTTGGACTTAACTGAAACTAAGGAGTTCCAATCTCCCCTACAAAAACTAAATTAGCATAGGTAGACAAACAGTAATCACAGTGACTGCTGTTCTGGATGGGTCACTTTCTGTTCTAATATTCTATATATTTGGGAAGTACAAAGGAATGTCACAGATGTACTGCTCCCCTTTGAATTCTATGTCCTTTTGGTGCCCCAGTTTTACAATTCCCCCCTCTGAACCTGTATGTATATATATAATCTCTGCCAACTAACAGTTCGTGCATCTAACAAAGTATGCTCTAGGGTCATGAAAGGTTATATCAGAAATGACTTACTTCTAGACATACTACCACCACTTCAACCAATGCAATCCAGATAGAATAAGAGCAGCCTCTCTGTGGCACATTCAATTTTTGGAATATACTGTCCAGGACCCAAAATTTGTTTTCTACAATTCATTTCAAGAGAATGTTGTCTCTTGAAGATCAGCCACCATGGTGTCGTAAACTGCTTTTAAAACTGATGAGAGTTGCAAAAGTAGTTTGTAATATGCAGGGGGGGGCTGTTATTCAGGGGGGATGTAAGATCTCACTAGAATTTGCACCCCTGGACTAGCCCAATTTACTCTTTAATCCCAGCCTCCCCCCCCCCCCATCAAGCTGTATCAAGACGTCACTTGCAGGAACTGACTGCCCATGAATACCTGGAAAACATCTATAGTATGTCACGTGCTTAAGAATTTACAAAGAGAAGCCTCACATATTATTATATGATGTCTCCCTCACCTTAAGGATTACACCCTTCCCACGTTCCCACCCCAAGTTTGAGAGAGAAGAGCATGGTCATGTTGGAAGATCTTTAGGGCGGAATGTTTGCCTGTGTCCAGCTCTGAACAAGGTGTTAAACACATTCTAATTAGCACTGGAAGTTCCAGCATACATCAATTTTACTTCAGTCAGCCTGACCTAGGGCAGACACAAACAGTTAAAGCATGCCTTCTGCCTCATGTTGTATTTTCCTGTTATAGAATGTATGGATTAGTTTCCTGTTCTTTGGTGCATCAGAGAGAATCAGGACCATAATTATGCAGTTCTGCATTTGAAAAGGTGCATAATGCTTGAAAACCTCAAGACATATTGTTAAAATACTTCAGCTTTAGAAAGGCAAACTTTTTTAATACATTAGATCCAGGAAAACAATATCCATATAAGTGAGCCCTGGGGCATGCCATCACTGTCTTAGTAAGACTTGTTATGTAAAAGGGGAGAGGCCAACCATCCCAACCTGTGTCCTAAAGATGTTTTAGACAACTTCCAGCATTCCTGACCATTGGCCATGCTGGCTGGGGCTAATGGGAGTTGATGTGTGGCGTAGTGGTGACAGTGGAGGACTGGGACTCAGGAGATCCGGGTTCTAGTCCCCGCTCAGCCATGAAGCTCACTGGGTGACTTTGGGCCAGTCACTGACTCTCAGCCTAACCTACCTCACAGGGTTGTTGTGAGGATAAAATGGAAAGGAGAAGGAGGACTATGTAAGCTGCCTTGGGTTCCTTGCAGGAAAAAAAGGTGGAGTATAAATATAATAAATAAATAAATGTCCAAAACATCTGGAGAAACCAGGTTGTGCAAGACTGCTATATGCCATTTGTTCCATTCCAAGAGATACTCCTTTACAGGGTTGCAATTATTTAAATCAGAATGATTTAAATCAATGATTAAATCATCAATAAAAAATGTTTTTTCCCTGTTGTGTAGCCTAGTAACCGATAATACTGGTAACATAGAAAAAATGAGGAAAGTGCTTTCTGTATAATTTGGTGTTCTTAACTATTAAGTGTAGGCTATTTGTACATGTGGTTGCCTGAAACTTTGAAATTAAGTTTACTAAAAATTGGGGGGGGGGGGATTGATTTAAATTTTAAAAAATCATTGATTTAAATAAAAAAAAACACCATTGATTTAAATAAAAAAAACACCATTGATTTAAATAAAAAAAATCATTGATTTAAATAAAAAAATTGATTAATTTTTTTTCATTTTTGCAAAAAAATAATCATGATTTTTTGCAACCCTGCTCCTTTATGACAGTGCGTGGTTCACATAAGTCAGGGCTGGAGAACCTACAGCCCTCCAGATGCTGCTGGACTCCAGTTCCCATCAGCTCCAGCTAGCCGGGCAAATGGTGAGGGATGATGTGATTTGTTCAACATCTGGAGGACACAGGCTCCCTACCCCTGTAGTACCCTAATTGCTCAAGGGGGTAATGCAATACAAAGTAAGTTTCCTTACTTCTGTTCTCATGTAACATAAAGCAGCACCTACACATTTCTATATACTTAGGAAAAAGTTCTCAACCTCTTTGTGAATTGCCAAATCTAGTTCTGTACATTAGCCTGCTATGAGTAAGACTGTAATTATTATATATACACAGCCCCATTCCCACTTTAAAAAGCAACGTTATTTTAAAAAGTACTAAGATCAGGCTCTCTTAAAGCCCATCAAACGAAATTCTAAGTACTACAGTGTCAATAATCCACTGTAATAATCCATCACTTTGGGCTGCATAGTTGAGAAGAGTCAGTTTAAGAACTAACAATGATTTGTATTAATATATGCCAGACTGGCATTTTTTTCTTTAGTATGGTACAACCAAGGCCTTAAGACTCGATGTTCAAGAACTTTAGGAAACCCAAGATAGGCAAGCAGCATCTAGTTCCTTTCTAATGCCGTGCAGAACATTGCAGCAAGGAAGCATACTAACGTTATTACTATTTAAGGCCAACAGTGTATGAAGTGCCAGAATCTTTCCCAAAAAGAAAAGCAGGTAGTAGAGGCACCTGATTATACTATTGTTACCTGCCCTGCAGTCCATAAGGTAGAGCAGCTAAAAGAATCATTAAATTTGGTCCAATCTGTGTTTTGCCAAATCAGTATACACATTCAAATACTTCTTGTGGGACCAAGTTACTGGGACCAAAAACCAGGTAGTGTACTGTATGATTGAATGTTATTCCAGATCAAGATCTCACTCCCCCCCCCCCCCCCCGTGGAAACTAGCCTATCGGAGAGAGGGCTCTAGCCAAGGATCTTCCTCAATGTTTTCCATATGCAGTGCGGATTTTGTTTTTAATGGGGGGAAGCATGATCTCCCACCTGCAGTCCAAGATGGTTTATTCCCATAGTTCTGTACCACTTTTCTCATCTAAATGTGTCAACTGGCTCTTCGTCAAATCTAAAAAAGATATGACAGACAACAGCATGGTTGTGATTAAGAACCAAGAGATCAGCAGACCCACAGACTGAATTTGCTGCTGGCTTATACCACATCACACTGCCAATGAGGAAGCCAAGTATTTGAATCAAAGGCTTCACTGCAAGCATTCAAATGTTTGATTCTTACACCCGCACTTTGAAGCAGTCCAGTCCAAGCTAGGACTGGCTTCTCTGCCCTGTCATTGGGCAGAGTGAGGTGACTGCCTCAGGCAGCACATGCTGGAGGGGGCAGAGATGGAAGCCCTCCCCACCATTCCTCCAAGCCCCCTAAGCCGGCTAACCCCAAATAAGCATGCTGCCCTCAGGTACAGTGGAGGATCGTGTGCTGTCACCAGGATTGAAGTAAGATTAAATTGCCAATCCAGTCAGCTTCGGTACATGGGGTTGGGGCGAGTAGAAGGCGCTATCTTGTTCACCTCGGACAGCAAAATATCTTGAGCTAGACCTGCTAGCAGCATATTCATCATGTGGGCCTACTGCTGATCAAGAGTAACGTGGTAAACTTTCACAGCATGTGGACAGCAACTGGGAATTTCTACCATTGCAGCATTCTGAAGAATCAAGACACACACACTTAAGAACATAAGAAGAGCCATGCTGGATCAGACCAAGGGTCCATCTATTCCCACATTCTGTTCACACAGTGGCCAACCAGCTGCCCACGGGATCCCACAAGCAGGACATGAGTGCAACAGCACCTTCCCACCCATGTTCCCCAGCTACTGGAGTACGTAGGCATACTGCCTCTGATACTTGGGCAAGCAAGCACAAAGTCTAAGACAGAAGAAACTTGAAAGCAGATATATTCAGAAGTTAGAATTTCTGCACAGCAGTTCCCTCCCTAGATGATCAACATAGAGTCCAATTTAACATTTTAAATATTATCTGCAGCTCCAGAAGATCGCTATTCTGATTCAATGTAAGGTAAGTATTTCAGTAAACACTAAAGCTGTTGCAAAGATTTCACTAAAAAAGACTACATGAACATGAAGTAATCCTCCAAGTAATTATAACTGCTCACCCAATTCAACATTGCAGTGCAACTAATATTTAACAATTTAGGGCACAATCCAATGGGGATGACATTAAGCCTCCAAACTTGGGAGGCTTATGGTCATCCTACAGAGGACGGTCGGGAGGAGCAAGGAGGTGATCTCTGCCTCCGCACTCCTTCCGCCTTGCAAGTCAGCCAGACAGCCAATCTCGGCCATCTAGCTGTGGTGCTTTGAATGGGGAGGGAAGGAGGCTGGAGAGACGCCAGGGTCCATTGTATCCTGGCAGTCCCGGTTTCCTCCCCTCCGCTCAGAACACCACTTTATCCCTTCTTCGAGGTCGCACTCGGAGTCGCAGCCAGCAGTTTTTTCCATGCCAGTTGTGATGGGGGGCTTTGGGATCCGAGTATGGAGCCCCAGTCTAAGGTTGGAGCTGTTTTTCCGACCTCGGATCTGGGAATCCGAAGCATCCTATGGCCCTTTAGATGCTGTCTAGGGGGCCACAGGATCACTCTGCCCGTTGGTTTGTTCTTTTAAGGGACTGCTATAGCCACCCCATCAATACATCAAACATCTGGTGCTAGATAATGGAGCAGTAAATAGACATGTGTTTTTTGACCAAATGACTTACCGTACATTCATTAAAACAGTCATTCCCTTCCTTGCCTTGTCCAGCATATAGGCTACAATGATTTTACCAAACCACTTGCTTTCAAGCCACATAGTTCTAGTCACTCAGCTTTAACGATTATAAAAATATACAGTTGGTTAAACAACCAAGAACATGATATTCAAGACATCTGTGTAGTTCAGGAGCCCAATCATCCCTGAAAACAATGTCCAGAGAAGATTTCCTACTGGATAAAATGATTTATTGCACTGAATAGCTACTATGTGACCAAATATATTTGAATGTCATATAAAAATATGTTGCAACACATTTGATTTCGTTCCAAGTTCCTTTCCTAACTTCTTTTGTGACACCTATAAGCAAGATATATTCGTCATAAAGGCAAGGCAATAAGGTGCTGATATGCATTTTAAGGTAGATGTTTACATAATATAACAATTGATGAGAACTAAATTATATATTCTCCCTTATAGATTTCATAGATCATAGAGTTGGAAGGAGCCTACTTGGCCATCGAGTCCAACCCCCTGCTCAATGCAGGAAACTAGAGGAGTGGTCTCCTATCCAAGATACAACCAGGCTTGGCCCTGCTTAGCTTTCAACACTCAGACAAGCTGAGCCAGCATAAGCCACAGGCCTGTGTATATAAGGTTGGGGAGAAGCAACACAAAAGTGGTCACTGGCTGCCATCAAGCCCCTACCCCAGATTTCTTGAGCAAGTTCACAGACTCTACAGAGGAAATCTATGTTCTTATGAAGCCAGTCCTACATTTATTTATTTTTAAGTTTCAATCCCTCATGATTTACCGGGAAAATGTGCCCAAACCAAAACTAGAAGTATGCTAACAGAGCAATCCTAGCCATGTTTACTCAGAAGTCCCGTGTTTGATGGGATTTACTCCCGTGTAAGTGTGCAGGACTGCAGTGCAGATGTGTCTTGATTGCAAGCTGTATGATTTCTAAGCCAAGGTTGACATTTTGAATATTGATCAAGCCAAATGGCTAAGTCTCATCTGACAAAACATTATTTGTCACATCATCCAAAGTGCCAGGAATGGTTTCCTGAAAAGTGGAATGCCATCATGGCCAAATGTACACCAACTCAAGTGAGTGTTCGAAAAAGTTAATCTAGGTTGTTGTTTTTCAAATACACACACAAACAGGCAGCACTAAGTGCTATTTGATGGCCTCTCTTCGCTGTGTCATCTGAGGATGCTAAACAAAAGCTGCTGATATAGTTGATATGAACAGTTCACAAAGGTTAAAAATGAGAAATGTCTACTCTTGGAATTTTTCCAATCCTTGGACAGACCAAAGGATGTCTCGCTTGGAGCAAAGTGTTCCTTAACTTTATTATGAACCAATCTTTTAAAAAATGTAAAGCAAGAATTCAACTAACTGCTGGTCAACTACAAAACAGATTTTAAGAACAACCACATGTGGCCCCAGACTAGGAACAGGAACAAAAATAGGAGAAGTACTGCCAGCTCACTAGCTTTGGGCTAGTAAACCTCAATTTACAATTGTTAAGCGATACTTACACACACAAGCTGTACAAGACTGCTCACCTCAGTTCTAAGGTCCATAACTTCTGTAAACACACATTTACACAAACATGGTTTCCCCCAATTTAAATAAGCACTTAAAAATCTCTGACAAGATCATCCATCCTTTTACTTTTTCCTGTATTATTTCACTGCTAATGTTTATTTGCTGGAGGCTTGCACAAGGTTCAGTGTAATTAAAAATGCTAAAAAGATGTTCATTGTGAATAAATATCTTTTATGCCAAAGGCGTAGCAAATGTAATTATGTGAAGTGGGGTAGGGAGAAGAACCAATTGTATTGGACTCCTGATGTTCTAATCAAGTGAATGAGAATAAAGGAGAGCTTGTAAGCCTAGTAATGGCAGCCCTGCTGTGGAAATTTTGCTGATTTTCTACATTTAAATAGAAGGCTGAACTGGAAATGATGACATGTGATAGATAAATAAGTAAATAACAGTCCAATAGCCTTAGTTCTTTAATCATCCTGGATCTCTGTGGAAGCAAGTAAACTCAAAGGTCAAGCTTCTCTTTCAAATCTGCCTAAAGATAGGAAAGCTTAGTCAATTTAACTACAGGTAAAGGGCAGAGAGAATAACATTTCTGCATACTTGCATAAAAGCAGTGGGTTTTCTACTACTTTTAGGTATTTTAAAAAAAAATTAGAGCGTATTTATTGCTACTTCCTTGACCTATAAAGCTTAATTACAAAGTCTCAGTCTTACACAGCAATTACCATACTGAAAGCCAAATGAGGTATATAATTCCCTTTCCGCACTCTTATTTTTTCTAGGCAACCAATGCAATAATTTGCACCTTGATCCCGAACATACTACTTGGAAGTATGCTGCACTAATAGCAGTGGGACTTACTTTCAAGTAAAGTGATTGAGATAAGAGACGTGCTTTTCACTTTGATCTTGTACATATAGGGGGCAAATAAATCTTGAACCAATGCAATTCTATAGATGGATGCAAAGTATTACAAGACCCTTAAGTAATGCAGATCCGTGTTTGGGAGGTTTGATAAAGAAGCCAAAGATGAAACAAACCAGTGTAAAAGGGTAGTGAAGAGTACCTTCTTTTTTTCAGCCATATCCCCACCCCCATTTTCCATTTGCCACCAAAACAAAGGAGATATTCCAAGCCATCCATAGCTCTCCATCTGGAATTGAATGCAATTCCTGTTGAAGGAGTCAGTAGCCATCCTCTTAAAACCCCTATAAATATTAGCCATACTTGATGATTCCACTTTTTTGTTAACTACAAGTTTATAAATAACAGAGCTTAATTAAAACAAATCCCGGAAATGGCTCTTCATCCACTCTAAAATGAGTTACTATTATAAGGAATTAAGTGCTTTTTTAAAACACGCAGACACACACACACAACTAAGAAACTCCAACATCTATAGATCATGAAAAAGTTATTTATATTCAACCTTCATAGAAAAAGACACTCGTACTTTAAAGTATGTACTTTAAAGTATGCAGTATAGAGAACTAGGGGGAAATTATTCAGCTGTGGCCTTTATTTCCTTTAAGACAACATAGATGAACTTCAGGAAAAAGAGCTACTCAGTTTAAAGTCAATTCTTTCTTAAAGGGGACTCAGCGTTGTAGCTTTGCTTCACATTGAATTTTCAGAGAAAACACGTACCAAAAATAAGACTTGTTTCTCAGCAAGAATAGTCAGCTGCCATGAAAGCCACACCTTAAAAAGTTCTTACCACACAGCAACCAAGCAAGTACAAACTAGTGGTGTGTGTTTTTTCCCCAGCCAAAAAGGCAGCACAGTTAAATTAGGATCATTTGATATTTTAACATCAGATCTTTTAAAAAGGCAGAAATATGCACCATTGTGTTTTTGAGAAGCTCTAAATACCAGGGCCTTTTTGTTTTTGTTTTTTAAACAAGTGTAGTCTAACAACCTTTCACAGGAATATAAATATTTAACATTTAAACCTGACAACACAGCACTAAAAGATAAAATGCCTTCCTGCTAAGAGCAATAGTGCCTCAGAACTAGAAGGCAGCTGTTGTTCCCCGGCCTTCTCTTTTGTTGCACCTAATCTCATGTCAAGTCATTCAACCAGCTCCAAAGCGATGAAGACATAATTGAATCAACCTTATACAAAAATAATAATAATAATAATAATAATAATCAGATGTACTGTTCTTAAATCGCGATATGCACACATTAATTATTCCAAACAAGCTAACAATATTCTCCCTTTAAAAAAAAAAATGCCATCGCCACAAAAAACACACAAACAACCTCAGTGAAACTGAAATCAAGAACTCTTGGACTTTGCAGAAGAGAATATAATTAGATAGGTCAGATCAACAGTCTACTGCAATATCTTCTCAACTACAGCTGTTATGCATGATCATAACTTGAAATAAAGCCTCAGGAGTCCCATCGTTTCAAGAAAGCCACGGGAATTCTCTCCCCCATTCTCCCCTCCCCCATGAGATTCCCCCCCCCCAACATGAAACATACATTTTAGAATTCTCTCGAGTGGAAGGGAGTTCTTCATATTAAGAACAAGTAACTGATGACCCATCACAAGCTGGCATTCCAATTGCAGATGTTAAATACTGACTCATCAATTCACATAAAACTAGAGTGTGTGGGGGGGGAAGAATCAAACTCCACCCACTTTCCCTCCCCCACCTCCAAAGAAAGCAGTTTAACCTACTTATTTGAGCCAGACCTTTCATGTTGTCCAAGAAAACATCTACCGTAATCATGAGCATAATCATCACATTTTTTAAAAAAGGGATTTCAAGTCCCAAATCTACAGAAGACCCCCTGAAGTGTAACAAAACATGGCGAGAAAACATTTGCAAGCCATTGTTATAAGCACTATGCTCAGATACCTTTGCACACAAAAACAGCCCCTAGCTGCGAACAGAATGTAAGTAGTGATCAGCAAGTCAATGTCTGCTTTTCAATTTGTAGTTAGGCGTTTTATTTCTCTGCCTTCTTGATATCAGGGAAAGCTTTTCAAGGCCTAATACACTGTGAAGAATGATATGAGGTGTTCGCCCCCACTCGCATTTTTGAAACTGCGTTATTTCCTTCTGTTCCTTCACATAGAGAAACTTCCCTTTTCACATTCTTCTGTAAAAGATTTCACTTCATCTACGGACTTAAGTTCCTATTTCTGCTTTTCACCGCATACTAGATTCTTTCTTCTGCTCAACCCCCACCCCCCCATGAATCAGGAACAGTGGTATATATTTTAAAGCTTTCAAGGTCATTCTAGAAAGGAGTTTTTTTAAACACACACACACACACACACACACAACCAGCTCCTTTTGTTTTTTCTTTGTGAATAGCCCTTTTGAACAACAAAACCTAAGTTATTTTGACATCCAAACGCCCTTCAGCAAGAAGCCCAGTATAGAAATTTTGCTGCCCATTACTTCAAAAAACTCTTACACTTCAATTCAGATACTCACAAGGGGATTCACACATAGAACATTAGGGGGGGAGCGGGGGCTGATGGGATTGCATGTCGAAAGGCTGTTATTGACGACAGGATTTCTGCAACTCAAATAAACAAAACCCAAACACACCCCAAATGAAGCCGATTAGCCAAGAATTAATGTCTCCTCATATATAGGTAAGGTATCAGCATACGGAAGTGAAATCACATTGCCACTCTTGATTAATTTTGTATTCCTCTCCTAGCCAAGTCTATTGTTGTTGCAGGAGCCAAGTAGGTGGTTTATTTCAAGGAGCTCTTCCCCCCCACCAACCAAATTTTTAAATACTCTTAACTAACACACACACACACACACACACACACACACGGGAGCAGATTAAACTCTGCATAAACAGCATTCAAAATGAAACTGACAAAACGGATCAATAAACTTTTCATTAGCAAATCTGACCCCCACCCTTTCCCCAACCTTGAGCCAAACACATTACAAACCTTGCTTCCAGGAACATCCCTGACTCACAAAGAGATCCTCCCTCCCTCGACTTTAAGATCGACATATTGAATATTGAAAACAAATACGTATGTTTGTATCATGGAAGTTTCACAAACATCGACTTGGAAGGGGGGGGGGGGAGAAGAGAGGCTGCAGGCAGAATAGACGAGGCAGAAATCACACACGAGCCAGAAGTTTAGAGGAAGCTAATCTTCCTCACCTATCTCCCTCCCTCTTGGGGGGAGGGGGGAGCTTGGAAAGAAAGATGAAGAAATCTAGCATAAGGAGGAGAACTTTTTAAAAGGTGGTATTTTGGAAAGGGTTCCTTTACCTGCTGCTGATCCTGCTCTGCCTAGTGGCGGCGGCTGGTGGTAGAGGAAGAAGATAAAACTGACACAACAGGAGTTGCTGCGTTTGAATGAGAAAGAGAGGGAGGAGGGATACTTGAGGGAGGGGGGAGGAGAAGGAAGAAGAAGGGCTATTGGGAGTTTTTGAGGCTGGTTGCGTGAACTACTGACACACACACACACACACCTGATCCTGTTGGCTTTTCTCTTCCTGACACCATGGGGGTGGGAGGATTTGGAAGCAAAGAGATCCATTTCTCAATAAGATTCAGGAAAGAAGACTCTAGGATGCTATAATAAGGGCACAAACCCCCATTATAAAGGGAAATCTTGGGGAAAGGGCAAAAATTGGAAGAAGTGGATGCCCCCTGTACGTGTACAATACACACACACACACGTCGTTTAGCTCAACGGGGGAAGAATTGTTTTATTGTAAGAGTTTATATCCCGCCTTTTAAACTCGAGTTTCTCCCAAGGCGGCTCACAAAAGTAATCAAATAATAAAATAAACACAGCAGCACACAGGCTAGTATATCGATTAAAACGCCCCTTCTTCCCCACGCTACGCCCCGTTCACCTAGCCCCCCAGGGTCGATCTCCTTCCCACAAGCCCTACATATTTTCCGGGTGGGGTTATGAACCCCTCCTATAACTTATTTGAAAAGAACAAAGTGCGGCTCCATTTTCCCACATTCTTCTCCCCCTTCCCTTCTTGTCCACGGAGCCCAGCCCAGCATGTTTTAGACTGCAAACGCCTTGGGGGCAGGGACTTAGATGGTATTCCGTAAGGCAGCTGGTCTTATCGGGCCAAAGCAAACATTGCTCTGATTTTGTATCTAACAATTACGGGGTCGTCCCCCCCATTTTTACTTTATAGAATAGGCACAGCCCCCCCTTTTTACTCTTTAGCGTAGGCACAGCTCCCCTCCCCCATTTTTACCCTATAGAACAGGCACAGCTCCCCCCCCCCTTTTTTTTACTCTATTAAGAATAGGCACAGCTCCCTCACCATCCAATTCAGATCAGGGCCCTAGCGTGGAGGGGGGTTAGGGAGCTTTAAACAGCGTGATTTTAGGCATGTCCAGTCAGGAGTAAACGCCACTGAATTCAATAGGACTGACCCCCGAGTAACTAGGATTGCAACTGAGTGGGATCACCACCACGAACTCGCCCTCCCCTTTCAAAGAGGTATTATTATTCCTAGCCCCCAAAACACACACACACGTGTTCCAAGCTCCTTAAGGCTGCAGTCCTATACCCCCTTGCCTAGTAGCGTGCCTTACTTTTGAATAGACAAAAGTAAAAGATTGCGCTGCAAATGTCCTAAAGGAAAACAAGAAGGGAACACTTGTTTTACCCATGGAGACCCACCGGAGGAGAATGGGGAATGAGCGCCCCCTCCCCAACTTGAAAGGGGCAACCATCATCCCCCTGCAAAAAAAAGGGGGGGCGCATACAATCCCACTCTGGAGGATGGAGGCGCGTTCTCCACCCTTCAGGATGGACGAGGGACACGCTTGTTCACACGTACCCTCCTCCACTAGAGGACTACAGGGACCCCTTGCAGGCATATATAGAGCGGCTCATCCTAGCGGGGGCCGGGGGGACAACTTGCCGTCTTGAGGTGAAGGGGGGGGAGAGAGGGACTTCCCCGAGTCCGCTTCGACTCGGTTTGGCCCCGTTTGCTATGCAAAGGTCTGGACGGTTCCCACCCCCACCCGCACGCGAAGCTCCCGCCGCGGGGCCTGTCCTCCTTTACCCCCCTGTCCTTACTTCCCTGCCCCGCAGGACTCCTCCCCCGCCGCCTCACGGGGCTCTCGCAGCAGCGAGGAAGGCGGGAAGTTGAGGCCAGGCGGGCCTGGCAGAGTTGCGAGCGCACCAACGTGCCCAGATACATTAGGGTGGTGGGCGTGTGGAGGCCATTTCCGGTGGGCTGGGGTGCGTGTTAAGATGGTGGCGAGGGAGAAGCTGAGTGTCCGGTGCGTGCCCGGTTCCCAGGGCTTGGCGAAATGGGAACGCGACCAACGTTTGTTCTGGAGGGAGCAGTTCAAGGAAACATCTATGGGGGGGGGGGGGAGTCTTCAAGTGTTGAGAGTGTCCTTAAATAAAAGTAAAAACTAGTTCTCTTCTTCCACCTCCTCCTGTACTGATAAATTCCTCCACCACCATCACCACCACTTCTCCCCCTATTGCCTTCCAGGCATAAAAAGTGGTGATGAGGGAAGAGGGAAGTGAGAGAGCGATGGGGCTAAGAAAGAGGCTTTCTATATGAGCAAGGGTTTAGTTTGGGGAGATAAACAGGTTTGATGGAGACGTGACCTTCTGTGTTTTTACCTACCCTACCCCACCATTTTAAGAACAAGAGCGGGGCTGGATCAGGCCAAGGGTCCATCTAGTCCAGCATTCTGTTCACACAGTGGCAATTCAGCCCACGGGATCCCACAAGCAGGACATGAGTGCAACAGCACTCTCCCACCCATGTTCCCCAGCAACTGGTGTACATAGGCCTACTGCCTCTGACACCAGAGATAGCATACAGCCACCATTTTAATTGGCCTTTCCTCCACAGAGCTCATGGAAAAGTGTACATAGGGCTAGCCCCTTATGGCCTCACAACCAATCTTGTGAGATAGGTTAAGGCGGTCTAAGGTCAACTGTCCAGCTGAGAGCGGATTTGAGTTTGAACATGCTGTCTGCTACCCTCCAGCTCTCCAACAGGTAACACATTTAACAATTACAAAACTTTTTGGGTGTTTGAAATGTTTGCATTATGTCAATAAGCTTTACAACAACCCTGTAAGGGAGGCCAGCATTACTATTTCTGAATAGCAGATGAGGTCCTGAAGCTCAGTGATCAGGACTTACTTAAAAGGACGGTTGAAGTGAAATTTGAACTCGGGACATTCAAGATCACACTCTTGCGTATATTCTATATTCAGGTGTTTGTTGCTGCTGTTGTTTTTAATATATATTTATTTGTTCCATGTTCATCCCACCCTTCCTCTAAGGAGCTCACGGTGGCGTAAGTGGTTCTCCCCCATCCATTTTTTACTCACAACCACCCTGTAAGGGAGATTAGTGACACCAGCTGCAATCCTCACATATTTTACTGGGAGCTGACTTCAGTGGGACTTACTTCTGTGTAGAAATGTATAGGATAGCTCTGAGTTTAATGATTAAGCGGGGATTTGAACCCAGGAGGACACTAGTCCTCCTCAAACACTTTCACATCTATACCATGCTTAATGGTGTTGGGATGGGGAAGTGATTTAGATTAGGCAACACACAAACACGTATGCACAGAGAAGGGGTGGGGGAAGAGAAAGAGAGAAGACAGGCAATGGTTGTTAGAAAATAAACTGGAACAAAGAGGGATACTCCAGTTAAAGGTGCAAGGGGATTAGCAAGATCCAGAGAAGGGACACAAAGGGCTTTGCAGAATAGAGGGGCTGGCTACCTCTAGGATTGGTGGAGGAAGGCAGAGGGATGGACTAAATGGGGACCTGATGTGGTAGGAAGGTGTTTTTTTTTGTTTTTTTACAGGCAGTGGGGGACAGAAGGAAGAGATGGGGAAATAATGGTAGGAACTGTGGTGGTAAGGGTGAAGTTTTGTCATTATTCCCTGCTCAGATAATTTAGACAAATATAGCAGATTACTGAAAAGTCAACAAATATATAATGTTTGCCATTAGACCAGGGTTGCATAGAGTCAGAGCTACTGTACCTCCAATAGATGTAGAAAGGGACTCAGCATCTCTGAGAATCAAAATAATAGCTCTCTGAATGTTGCTTTGGAACTGGGTCTATTAACAACACTTCATTTGTTTCTTTCTACTCCCAAGTGCAATTTTAGAGAATGTTTAAATCTCTTCTTTAAACAGTAAAGACACTGCAACTAAAATTTTTTGTATCTTTTCCCTGACTTCCTTGGTCATATTTGAGGTAGATATATGCACAAAATACTACAGAATTCTGTAAATCTGAAATAATAAGAATTGCTTTGTTTTGATCTATCATTCTAGACTAGTATTGAGACTGAACAAATAGCAGCTGAGCATTTATGAAGTGCTATGTTTTGCAATGTTTTTGGGCCCAGCACTGTAACTGTCTCCTGTCAAAGTTGTAAGATTCCAATAAATAATAACACTACACTTATTTAGAGTACATAATACTTTTCCATGTGTGCTGGGGATGAAACAAAAGAGCTAAGGCAGGCATTCTCCTGATGGCTGGATTAGGCACCAAAACTACTGATGGGGGCAAGTCTACACATTTAAATGAGTCTGCCAATTCACATGTAAAGAGTGGGGTGCATTTTGAAGGGGCAAGCCAGTAGAGTATTTATGCTGAACCACTCCCACCCCCTCCACTTTTCCAACCGCAAATAGCTATGGTATATCGCAGTGATGGCGAACCTATGGCACGGGTGCCACAGCTGGCACGCAGGGACCTCTCTGTGGGCACTCGAGCCATTGGTCACCAGATCGCGAAAAGACCGTCCCCTTCTGCAAAACACGAATGATCTTGCTCTTTCTCACAGTGTGGAACAGAATGATTTTATTCTAGAATTCCTGTTACAGAATTCTTTTCTACATTGTTATCACATTTAAAAGATTTTAAAGAATGATGCACAGAGCATGACTTGGATGTAAAGCCCTAACAGTTGACCTGAGTGCTGCATGTGTTGCTCTCAAACTAACCGAGTATGAGCCAAGGTTTGACAAATTATCAGCATGCAAAAATCACATTAATTGTGCAAAAGCATGCCCAATGCAAACTTTTACCTAATGCAGTGTTTGCAGTCCAAGACATAAAGTGTTTAAAATGTGTTAAGCACATTTAGTTTTCTTGTTTATCTTGCTCATCCTAGTACAGCTTGACTTTTACTTTTACTAATCCGACACCTGTAGAAGCAGGGAAAGGACCCGGGGTAAAGCTTGCCCCATACAATTTCAGTCTGGCATATCATCATATTACAAGTTGAGAATCCCTTATCCAAAAATACATGTGCTTAATTATTTTAAAAGTTTGTATAAATTCCCTTCAGGCTATGTGTACAATGTAGTACTATAATAATTTTTTGAGTTGATTTTTTTTTCAACAAAAAACTGTATCATTGAAAACTCTGTTACTGTGTTTTTCTTTTAAGACAAAAGATGTTAATTAGTTCGGACAACAGTGTAAGTTGTTTTTCTAAAACTAAAAGCTCGGTATTCAGGTTTAATTGCAGTGTTGGCACTTTGAAATAAATAAGTTGGTTTTGTGTTGCAGTTTGGGCACTCGGGCTCAAAAAGGTTCGCCATCACTGGTATATTGGAAGCCAGCTGGAAGAAAAGCTCCTGTAGAGACAGACTGCATAAGTGCATAGGTAACAGCTGAGCACCCTCTTCCCTGTGCCTCTTTGGCTCCCTCACTCCCTGTTTTACAGGTGCTGCTACGCTGCCATTAGGTGCAGTGTGAGCCTTGGGGTGCAATCCTATGCATATTTGCTGCCACCAGGTATAGTGTGAGCCTTAGGGTGCAATCCTATGCATATTTAGACAGAAAAAATTCCTACAACCCAGCCAGGCTGGGGAGTGCTGGGAGCTGTAGGGCTTCTTTTCTGTTTAAGCTTGCATAGGATTGCGTCCTTAGGCTTAAATTGGGGAAGCTTCCAGCAAATCCCTTAGGGCAGGGGTGCACAATCTGTGACCCTCCCAAGGGTGCCCTGACCCCTTCACCACCACTGAATTCAACACTGCCTGTGCTCTCCACTCCCTTCCCCCAGAGATCCTTATATTGATTACTCTTTTCCTGCCACTGCAAGGAAAGAGCAATCTGTATCAGAATCAGTGGGGGAGGGGATAGAGCAGGAGTTGCCAGCCTCTTTGGACCTGTGGGCACATTTGGGAATTTGAGAAACTGCTGTGGACACTACCAAAAAATGCCTAATCAGTGGATCATCGCTTTGGCATCTACCTGTCGTGCCTATGGATTTTAGATTGCATCTTATTCAGCAAAAACTTTTGTTTTGTGTCTGTTGGACACTGCAACATCTCTTTAATAAGGGATTGTCTAACTCAGCTAATTACTGGTAATGCAATTCAGCTAATACTACTTTTATATGTTTTGGTAATGTCTAGTAGTTGCTTTTTGGGGGAGGAGGTTATTACACAGATAAATTTTGTACTGGAACAGTCTTTAATATTCACTGATGTACACGCTCTTTCAAATTATTTACCTTCTTCATGGAAGTTAACAAATGGAATGGGAAATGGATTCTCTGTGCCCTTTTGACAGCTAAAAGACTAATATTAAAATTAGAAGGAAAAACACTCACCTATAATGCAATGGATTGAGGACCTTACAGCGCTTTCAATATATGAATGGGTGGCATATAAACACCAACTTCAAATGGATACTTATTTGGATATTTGGTCCACTTTTGCTGAAGCCTATGTATAATTGCTAGAAAATTGTATGCATTTCATACAAATCCATGTACGTATATTTTAAAAATGAGGGGAGGAAACTAAAAAATATATATTGGAAGCCTGTGGGCACCATGTTGGGGACCCCTTCACGGTGCCATTGGAGGTGCCAGTGGGCACCACGTGGGGCACCCCTAGGATAGAGGGAAAGGCTCTCTATTCCCTCCCTGGGAGATCCTCATACAGAGTGTGTGTGTGTGTGTGAGAGAGAGAGAGAGAGAGTGACACACACCCCAAGCCACCATCACATGTGGCTGAAAAGGTTGTGCTTCCCTGCCTTAGGGGGGCAATCTAAGGTTCTTAATGTAAACAGAAGAGTCTCTTGTAAATAGTATTCATGCAAAGAAAGCATTTTTACAGAAACAAATGCAGAGAATTAGCAGCAGGCTTCTATTTTAAATGACCCTTCAACATTTGCTCAGTGACATGCAGTGGTGTGGAGAAAATCACCTGATCTTCAGCATGAGCTCTGCACATGAATTTGGCTTGCTTGTTCAACAAAAAACAACAGAATTCCTCCACGTCTGGTAGAAGAGAAGCATGCTGAGGACGGACTAGTAGGTTGTTGGAAGTCTGTGAAGAAACAAAGTACAGAGGTGGAACTGCAGGAAAAGTTTCTAGGGCTCTTCATGAGAAAAGCTGGAAGGTATGGGCGATGGGCTAAAAAGTATGAACTGTAAGGTGGAAGATCAAATCTCAGTTCAAATCTCATCTCAATGGCTTTTGGCAAGCCACTCTATGCATACACCTTCTCCACGATCTGCAAAATGGGATAATACAGGCCTGTGGCTCACGCTGGCTCAGCTTGTCTGGGCGTGGAAAGCTAAGCAGGGTCAGGCCTGGTTATTACTTGGATGGGAGACCCCATCTCTAGTTTCCTGCATTGAGCAGGGGATTGGACTCGATTACCTTGTAGGCCCCTTCCAGCTCCATGATCCTAGGATAACAATACTGACTTATCTTACAAGAAATCCTAAGATAACATTCAAAAAGTGCAAAATAAATGCTAATTATTAGACAACGTGCCTGCCTGTCGTTATAATGATTGGTGGGGTACGTATGGAGGGAGGGAATATGTGTTGCAAAGACTTGGGGGCAAGGGGATCTACAATGTCTCTGTGTTCTTCACCAAAGATACATTGCCCTTATTGGGCCGGTCACTGACTCTCAGCCTAACCAACCTCACAGGGTTGTTGTGAGGATAACATGGAGAGGAGGAGGATTATGTAAACCGCCTTGGGTTTCTTGCAGGAAAAAAGGTGGGGTATAAATATAATAAATAAATAAATAAATTGGCCTTCTCAGTGCAAGCCAGGCTGCTGTTCCTGGCTGGGTGAAAATCTTTTGCACCCACTGCAATGTTGTCCTTAAGTGCAGCTCTTAATCCCCCTTCCCAACCAAGGAAAATGAATGCCTGCCATTCATTTCTATGAGAGCAGGTAAAAGCATAGGGAGTGGTGAGGTTTTGTCCATTTACTTTACCCCACAGAATTCCGTGGGAGCCACTGAAATCTGAATCCGTCCTGTGTACATAGCCCTGCCCTTTCATCTGCATATTCCTGCCCTGGGTTTTGTTTTTCAGCAGTGTTACCAAATGTGTGAGAATTTTCCTTGCGTATAAGAATTAAATTTTTGTACAAGGTACAAAAACGTTTGCATTCTTGAATGCAAGTATACGAGAACTTGGGTCCGCTCAGTGGGCAGCATAGTAGGAAATTACTATTGTGCCTAGGAAGGCGCAGGCAAGACTGAGCATTGCATGGGATAATGTGCTAGAGAGGGCTTGTTTTCTCCTTTACTTCTGTTATTGCCCCAATCAAGGGCAAAAGATTGTTCTGATCCTGTGTCCTTCCCTGCTTCAAGGAGCAGCACCTATTTATTCACAATATTTATGCTCTTCTTTCGAGCTGGAAACAAAAAAGGTTAAACGTGGTTAACAAACAATAGTTTAAAACTAACATCAAACAATAAAAACACTCCTAAAAGGAAGAGTTAAGAATCTGTCTTAAGCAAAAGAACAGCAAGTAATTAATCCTTAAAAATCTAAGCTTCCCAAAGATGCAGTGGAATTTTAAAAAATGTCTTCAAAATTGAAAAGGGTCACCACTGAAAAAGCCCTGCTCCTCATAACTTGACATCTGAAAAAGCTGGAAAAGGGACTATCCTAGTTGATTTCAGGCAGGATCATCTAAAGGAGGAAATTGGTAATGGGGTTTCCCTTTCTTTCTCTGTTCCTTCTCACTTTGTCTACCCAGGAAGTGGCAAAAATATTCAGCCTTTTCAGGCTGGCAGATACCGTAAATAGAAAAGAGCAGAGAGAGAATCCTACACCCCTTTAAGCCAAATTACATGTGAGGAGCAACTTCATATACCTGTAGTCATAAAGAGGAGGGGTGTAACAGGAAACTTAAGGATGGAATCTGTTTCTTCCCCCCCCCCATCCCTCCCATGAGGTTCTGAGTAAAACATAAGAATTTGTAGGCTCTGGGATAAATAATCTGGCAAATTTCTTAGTATGATGTTAAAGTACAACAGAACCGTGGGCTGAGAAGACTGTGAGAAAGAGAGATTGATGGGAATGGTTATTCTACGGATAATAGTGCTCCACTTGGACTGGGCTTGATTCTGAACCTGAGAGGACTACGCAGTACCAGAGGCTGTGTACAGCAGGGGTCCCAAACCTTTTTGGACCCATGCGCACATTTACGAATTTGAGAAACTACTATGGGCACCACCACAAAATGGCTCCCACAGAGGATGTGGCTAGTCACATATTGACTGCTGTAGGGGCCTGGCTATTCAAAAGACGAGTAATTCACCCAAGAAACTGAGTACGAGTACAAGCAGAGGAAGGATCTGAACTCCAAAGTCAATCCATATATTTGAGCCCAAAGACGCACAACAAAATACTGATTTAAGGTTGCAATCCTATGCATGCTTACATGGAACCCAATGGCAATTACTTCTGAGTAGAATTATTTCTACATGGGATTGCGCTGCCTATCCTTTCCATACACATCAACACCTTAACCAAACCCTAAAAGGAAAGACAATGCCCCCAACCCCAAAAGGAAAGAAAAAGTTTTCCCTACCTCAAACCCAGGCTTAGCCTCCATTCCCCACCTGGTGCTCCTACATCTTCCTCTGACATCAGAGCCTGCTAGCCTGTCTGTGTGTGTGTGAATATTGAGAACAGGGCCTGGGAAGGGAAAGGAAAAAAGAGCAAGGTCAGGAGCGGAGAGGGAGAGGGAACCAGGGAAAGAAAGAGCAAGGCGAGGGAGGCGAAGAAGGGAGAAACAAGGAGGCAAAGTGATGTGGGAAGAGAAGTAGCAAGGCGAGAGGCTGAGAGGGAGGGGGAAGTAGCAAGGCAAAGGGGTATAGGGGGAGAGAAAGAGGAAGGTACAGTCATGCCTTGGATTGAGAGCATAATTCGTTCCGGAAACGTGCTTGTAATCCAAAACACCTGTATATCAAAACGAAATTCCCCCCAAAAAAATTGTACAGAGATTTTTAATTTAAGCTGTACTACAGTACTTGTATTGCAAGACGTCGCTTGTCAAGCCAAAATTTTTTTAAATAAATATTTAAAAATTTGCTTGTCTTGCAAAACGCTCTCAAACCAAGTTACTTGCAATCCAAGGTATTACTGTAAAGAGAATTGGGGGAGGCCAGCAGCTGGAAGTGTGGCGAGAGCAGGCAATGGGGGAAAGGTCTCTGTGGGTGGAAGCCTGGATGGAGCCAGGAAGCAGCTCTTCCCTTCTCTTTCATAGATCATAGAGTGGGAAGGAGCCTACAAGGCCATCGAGTCCAACCCCCTGCTCAATGCAGGAAACTAGAGGAGGGGTCTCCCATCCAAGTAATAACCAGGCCCAACCCTGCTTAGCTTTCCACGCTCAGACAAGCTGAGCCAGTGTGAGCCACAGGCCTGTATGTGCCCGCCGGATCAATGGCGCCAGGTTCAGGAACAGGAAAGAGAACTTGGTGGCTGGCGCCCTAACGTTTTTCAAGTTGTTTATTAAAAATAATTATTTGTAGGAGGCATTGAGTAGAGAACTTCATGGGTGCCATTAGAGGTCTCTGTGAGCACTGTGTTGGGGACCTCCACTCTACAGGGTACAGACTTGGGCTACAGGTGAGGCATGACTGTGTATCCTTCAGGCAATGTCTGTGACTTGGTAAAAAGTGAAGCAATTTTATACCCTGAGTTTTGAGATCAGCACAGCAATCGCTCTTGTAACTGCTATGCAAAGTTTTCATGGTATTTCTACCCTGTTCCTGCAAATACATTTTATCATCGCATCAGCAATACGCAGTTTGTGGTAGGTAGCTAAGCATTGCATAGGTTTTCTCACTTTCTTCTAGGTTTTAAAAGGTGACAGTATGAGTTAAGGCAGAGTCTGGGAGCCTCAAATCTATTCTTTGTCAGTGTTGTGGCTTGGGTCGACTGCAACTTGCACCATGTGCTTCTTCTCTTTACATGGGCTCAAAACTCTTAAACATGCATCGTTTTGCTTACTTGGGTGAGCTAGTGTAAATGAGTGCTGCTGTTGATGGTACTATGCAAGTGCAATGTTTGTTTATTTATTATATTTCTACACCGCCCATCAGCCAGAAGGCTCCCTGGGCGGCTCACAATCAATATAAACAATCATCATAAAATCACAATAATACCATTAATATAAAATACACTAGTACAATAGGACAGCTAAATAAATCAATTTGGAGGTACAGTAATAAAATACAGTAAAAAAAATAGAAGTAAAAATCTACCTATTAAAATATTGGGGAAATAAAAAAGTTTTTACCTGGTGCCTGAAAGAATAAAGAGTGGGCGCCGGGCGCACCTCTTTGCGGAGCTGATTCCACAAATGGGGTGCCACAACTGAGAAGGCCCTTCCCCTAGTGGCCACCCTCCTAGCTTCCTTTATAGGGGGCTCTCTGAGAAGGACCTCTGATGAAGATCTCAGGGTTTGGGTAGGCACGTACGGGAAGAGGCATTCTTTCAGATAACCTGACCCCAACATTGAAATTTGTCACCATAGAAAACTTCCTGCATTTTACTTGTAACTCCTGGAAGAGATGCTTCTGGTTTGTTTTGCTTTTTCTGTTCCCCAGCTTGCATGTGTTACAGTATACAAAGTGCACTATGGCATTTAAGGGTATTTAATGGCATGATGGGACATTTATGTCAGCTGCTGTTAATGTGTCTAATTGTATCAAAATTGTTCTAGCTGTTAAATTGTTCTTTAAATTTTGTATATTGGAACAAAATATGTTTTTATGCTATTTTATTGTATTTGTGCACTGTGTTTTATGAATTGTTGTGAACCAACCAGAGAGCTTCAGCTATTGGGGGGCATAGAAATGAAAATAAATAAATAAAGCAAGCAAGCATGCATGCATTTAGGGCTTTAAATGTTAATCTTAGCGGTTTGAATCGGGCCAGACTTCAATCGGTAAGCAGTGTAATTGATAGAGGACTGGCATGATGTGTTCTTGTTGGCCAGTCCCCGTTAGCAGCCTTGCTGCTCTATTTTGAACCAATTGAAGTCTCTGGACCATTTTCAAAGGCAGCCCCACATAGAGCGCATTACAATAGTCCAAACGAGAGGTTACCAGTGCGGATCACTGTTGCTAGGCTCTGCCTGTGGCAGATAGGGTCGTAGTTGGTAAATCAGCCCAAGCTGATAAAAGGTGCTCCTTGTCACGGAGTCCACTTGTGACTCGTGACAGTTCAGGATCCAGTAGCACCCCCAAACTACGAACCCTGTCCTTTAGGGGGAGTGCAACCCCATTCAGGGCAGGTCGAGTATCTCCCCATCGGACAAACGACCCACCTACCAGTGTTATGTGCCACTGGGGAGTAACACTCTACGTTGGGCTGTGTAACCGTATATGCTACTCTAGACACGTGTACCTTTGCACAGGTTCCCAAGATACACATTTGTTAAGGAAACTTTTAAATTTGGCAGTGAGATGTCTAGCAGGAGGAACCCAATGACTCCCACACACTGGTCTATTCAATAACAGGGGAATTTATTAAACAAGGGTAAAAATGTTAAATATATACCCATTAATCTGGGAAATTAACTTGGTAGAATGCTCATGAATCAAAACAACCAAAACATACAGAAACAATGCAAGGAAATCCTCAGCAAATGCAGAGAGAACCATATTGCGGGGGAATTCGCTTAGTTCTCTCTGCAGCTGAATCCGAGGGCTTTTGTGCTTAAGCTAGGCCATGGATCTATGTGAACAGTCCAGCCTGATCTGGGATGGGCTTGTGAATGTGAAGAGGTCGAGAGGTGGGGACACCAGTTTACTTAAAAAGTAAACTGGTGTTCGCCAACTCTCTTGGGAAGGGGGGGAAAAAAGAAAGGTTTGGGGTGAGCTTCTAAGAGTGGGGAGCAACAGGTATGGGGGAAGGTGATTACCTAGAGCTCAAAACACATTCACTACACTATATAGTGCTTTGTGCACTTCCTCTTGTTTCTTCTTCCAGAACAGGGCTCAAAAGCCCACATTGTGTATTAAGACAGCGTCTCCAGGAGAATCTGTGTTGATAGCAATGGAGTGAGCTTGCTCAAAAGAAAACAGGAGTCCCAGTGGCTATCCTTCCCACGTGTTGGCCAGGGAAGGCTGCACTAAGTGGATGGAGCTCTGAACAAATACAGTCCAAAATCAGATAAAATTCACACACACACACACACACACACACACACACTGAAAATGGGATGTAGAGCAGGAGACTATGATTTATACAAGGACCTCTTGAAAATAGGATAGAAATTCAAAGATACTCTTCCTGGGTCCATGTGACCTGTTCCTGTAGCTGAAGTTTGGGACCTTTTGAAACTCCTCCGTTTCAGTGGGCAAAGGAAAAATATGTCTGTTTTTTAAAGGGTTGCAGCGGATCTCAGCCCGTGATTAAGTGAAAATCACAGACTCGGTAACCACAGTAAATGGCCAGACTAGAATGAGAATGGCCAAAAAAAGCAGCAGAGAAGTGACAGTATCACGACATCCCATGCCCTCGTCTCTTTCTAGGTTCGCTCATGGGACTCCTGATTTTGTCCTACTCTGAATAAGCGTGGCAAGGAGACCAAGGTGGTTTTCAGTAGTGTGGATTCAGTGGTACAACTGCTCCAACAGCTACAAATGGGACTGATCTATGAAGACAGTATGATTCATGGTCCACTGAGGGCTTGGAGCCCAGGGTTCTTATAACCCTTTCCACAAAGGTTTCATAAGAACAAAAGAGATATCATATCTTTTATGACAAAAACAAAGAGGTGAAGAGGCTTCCAGGTGGCCTCAATAGCCATTCTGGGCTATGACAATGAGGGTGAGACAACTCCCTTCCAGAGTCATCTCGAATATAAGAGCCAGTGTGGTGTAGTGGTTAGGGTGTTGGACTGGGACTTAGGAGATCCAGGTTCTAGTCCCCACTCAGCCATGAAACTCACTGGGTGACTTTGGGCCAGTCACTGACTCTCAGCCTAACCTACTTCACAGGGTTGTTGTGAGGATAAAATGGAGAGAGGGAGGATAATGTAAGCCGCCTTGGGTTCCTTGCAGGAAAAAAGGCGGGGTATAAATATAATAAATAAAAATTAAAAAAATTAAAAAGAGGGCAATGGGTGCCCAAAAAAGACGGTGCTTGATCCTGCAGCTATTCAGGGATTGAGTTCTTCTGCAACACTGAGTATGTTTTAGTTTATACCTGGATACTGAATGGATCAAACATCGGGAAATCACTTAGGGCTGGCAAATGCATTCATAATCACATTAGCATTTTGCTAATCTTCCAACTATTACATATTTATAATTCTACTCAAGTTGGTATTACCAGACTTGACCTTGCCTACCTGACTGGCAGATACATTATGCAAGACTATTCTGATGTCACTCTTCCCACCTTTGTTTCGGCAAGGGTTTCTTAAAGTGACCATCTCTCTTTTGGGTTGCCAGCTGTTTCGGGAACCTGCAGTGCTTACTCTACAAAGCAGCCTGCTAACAGCCACCTTTATTTATCTATTTATTTATAATATGTATATACTGCTTAATATTAAAAATCTCTTAAGTGGTTCACATACCAATATTAAAAGTCACATTTAAATACAATATTAAAACAATTTCACCTACAACAAAACAAATATATTTAAAACACACTATTAAAAACCATTTTAAAACTACAATAACAATACAGAACAATACAAAAAGGAGTCAGATGGAGCAGCATATGATCATCTGCAGTTGTTTACAAGCTGGAAAAGGCCACTGTGAATAAGTGCATTTTCAGGAGACCTTCGAAACATACCACATTTTCTGCCTCCCGAACTGCACAGGGGAGAGTTTTCCAGAGGGTGGGCGCTGCCACAGAGAAGGCCCGCCTTTGAGATATTACCTGGTGACATTACCTGTTGGTTGAGGAATGACCAAAAAGGCCTCCTCAGAAGATCTTAACGGTCAGATGGCTATATATAGGGGGAGGCAGTCTGCTAGGTATCCTGGTCCCAAGTTGTTTAGGGCTTTGTGCATCAACAACGTAACCTTGAACCTTTGAACATAACCTTTAAAGCAGGGATGGGGAACCTCGGGTCTGTGGGCCAGATTTGGCCCAGCAGTCTGGCCCATCTAGCCTGTGGAGCCTCGTGCGAGGTCCGTCCCTGAAGCCCCACCCCTCAAGGCTAGCGGGGAGCAGAATCCCCATTGTTATCTCCAATCAGTGATCAGAAACAACAGCGGAGATTCCCCTTAGCAGGCTTCTCACTCTCTCAATTGGGGTTTCCTCTCCCTGCAAGCTTGACCTATGCCACTCCCCCCCCGCCCAATGGAGGAAAGAGCAGGGCAGGAAAGCCTCGGGTGGAACCGTTATTCACCCCATGGATGGGGGGGAGTGACCTGGCTGCCCACCCACAAAACATTCCCCACCCCTGCTTTAAAGACAGTTCAGAAACTAAAACTGGTGCAGAATAAGGCCGCCCAGATGTTGGTGGGGGCTCATGTGATACTGATACAGCACCACTGCACCAGCTGCTGGTGTACAAGCCCAATTTAAAGCACTGTTTTTAAACTTTAAAGTAGCCTTCCCCAACCTGGGGGCCTCCAGATGTTATAGACTACAGGGTTGGCCCAGGCTGATGGGAGTTGAAGTACAAAATATCTGGAGGACATCAGGTCAGGAAAGGTTGCATTAAAGCCTTGAACAGTTTGGGCCCAAGTTACTTGAAGGACCATCTTCACCTGTACCAGCCTGCCCATGCTCTGAGACAGGGCCTGGTGCAAGGCAGTTTGGTGCCCTAGGCAAGATCAGATATTTAGCGCGCCCCCCCTTCCCACTTGAGCCCGCCCTCCCTCCAGCCCTATGCCCATTATGAAATAAAAGTCAATTGGCAAAACCTAAAAAATTTATTATCATAATAAATTATTATCCTCCTCCTTAGCATATTTGATCACTGGGATTCTCTGGTCTGTCTTCCCTCTCTTTCTCCCCCCCCCCTCTCCTTTTCTTTTCTTACCCCTTCTCTCTCTTTCGTTCTCTCTCTCTCTCTTCTTTGTGTTCCCCTCCCCCTTTACCTTCTTTTTTGTGTGTATGTGCAAAATTTATCTCTCCTCCCCCCCACACCCCATCTCCTCTCCTGCAAGCTTGTCTTCCCCCCACCCTCTCCAATTTCTACTTTCGCGTGCATGCAAAATTCTGGTTTATTTTTTGCTTCTGATATTTATTATTAAATAAAAATGTATTATTACTTTTTTTTGCTCCCCCAGCCCCCCTTCCTCCTCCTCCCCCACCTTTTATCATTCTCCCTGGCTAGGGGTGGGAGCTCCTCAGCTTGGGGAGAGTTCACTCTGGTTACCTCCCTCTCTCTTTCTGCCTCCCTCTCCCCACCCACCCACCTCCTCCAGCGCTGCCGCCGCCGCTGCCACCTCCCTCCCTAGCCACCCCCCCTCTTCTCCTCCCCTTATCGCCCCATGTGCTGTACGAGAAAGCAGCTTTGCTAAAGAAACCCACTTGCGAAAGAAACAGGAGCAGCATAAGGCTCGGGCAAGTGGCAGCAGCAGCAGCAGGAGGACGGCGAAAAAAAGGAGAGAGCCGAAGTAGCCGCAGCGGGGAAAGAAAAGGAGGAGGGGGAGGGGGGGGGAAGAAAGACAGAAAGAGAAAGCAAGTCTGGGGACAACAAAAACAGAAGAAGAGACCGGCACACGGAGAGAGAAAGAAGCGAAGCGAAGGGGGAAAAAACCAGGGAGGGTTCTGATTTGGTGTGGTTTCTGCGCCCCATTTAGCCATGCGCCCTAGGCAGCCGCCTAGTTGGCCTAATGGTAGCACTGGCCCTGCTCTGAGATCCTCAAAAGAGGCCCTTCTTACTTGCTCGCCATCAAGGGCTGTTAAGGGTACAATCCTATGCTTGTTTAGATGGGGAAAAAGTCCTACAATTCCCAGCATGCTCCAGCCAGCTGGCTGGGGCATGCTGGGAATTGTAGGACTCCCCCCCACCCCACATCTAAACAGGCATAGGATTGCAGCCTAAGCTTCTGAGTGCAATGGAAAATGGCTTTTTCAGTAGTGGCCCCACACATCTGGAGTGAGCTTTCGTGGGGGTTCGTCAGGCCCCTTCTTTGCAGGTCTTCAATAAAGCTCTGAAGACCCACCTATTTTCACTTGCGTTTTGTTAATTTCTGGGCTGCTTGTTTTATTTATAAGCACGTCTTAATTGGAATTTCATTGTTTTGTATTGTCTGTTTTTTATCTTTTATGCCACCTTCCACCCTCAAAGGCAGCCTCAAAATAATTTTTAATAACATAAATACATTTTCCTGACATGCCCATTCTTGGAAGACCATATTCAGTTCTGAAGTCCCATTCCCAGAGTGGTCAACAGGAAGTGTGACTGTCATACCAAGCTCTCACAGTTTTCCTAGACATTGTATTCATGAAGCATCGATTCTTGGTTTCATGACATCCTTGGCTTCCGTCAAAGCAATGACTTGAGATTTTAGCATTCTTGTGTGGGAGTGAAATTATAAACAAAACTCAAATGGCAATATAAATTGGAATATATTGTTTAAATAGTTTAAAATCTGGATGTTTCAGCATGTATTTTTGGGAGGGGATGGCATTTTTCATGATTTTTCAAGTAGATGCAGTCTTGGGCCAAAAGTATATTCATGAATTGGCTGGTTGGATTTTTTTTGGTAGGAAACGGAAGCTAATTTAACAAGCACTTATAAAATATGAAATAAATTGAAGCTGGTTGCTCCCAAAATGTTTGGTCAGGGAAGCAATTCATGAGGGGCCACAGTTTAGTGGTAAAGCACTTGCTTTGCATGCAAGAAAGTCCTAGTTCAATCACAAGCAACTTCAGGTTAAAGAATCAGATAGTAGGTGGTGGGGAAACGTGGAGAGCCGCTATGTCAGTGGTATTTATTCTTTATTCATTCAAAGCATTTTTATCCCACTCTTCAGTCAAAAGGCTCCCAGGGGAGCTTACAAGAATCAATAATTAGACAGTCCCTCCTTCAGGCTTGCAATCTAGAATGACATGAAACACAAGGAAAGGGCTTGGGAGGGAGGAGGGGAAAAAATTATGGTGGTGATGCTTGATTCAGTTGCCCAGGCACAAGTGAATATATGGAGAAAGTAGACTATATTGGACTAGATGGACAAATAGTCTGATCTGATATAATGCAGCTTCCTATGTTACAATTCAAGGTAGTGCAATTGCTCCATCCGAGAGGCCTTGTATGGCTTAGATATTGGGGGAGAAAGGAGCATGGTTGGGACAGGATGGTGGAGTACCGTACATAAGAATATACGTGTTTTAAAAATGTTTCTCTAAATTTTTTGATGTTTTCATTGTTTGTATTTTGTATACTGTGTTTTATTGTAAAATTGTATTTTTATTGTATAATTGTATTTTATTATGTAATTTTATACAGTAATACCTTGGATTGCAAGCATAATTCGTTCCGGAACCGTGCATGTAATCCAAAACACTCTTGTATCAAAGCGAGTCTCTGGCGGACGTGAGCGGGGCTGATTTCGGCCCGCTACGCCCGCTCTAGGTGAGAGGTTACATCCCTACGACTTGTGTTGCAAGACCTTGCTCGTTTATCAAGTCAAAAAAATTTAAATTTTTTTGCTTGTCTTGCAAAATGCTCTCAGACTTGCAATCCAAGGTATTACTGTAATTGTTGTAAACCACCCAGAGAGCTTCTGGACGGTATAGAAATGGAAATAATAATAATAATAATAATAATAATAATAATAATGTAATAGGAAGAAGAAGAAGAAGAGAGGAGGAGGAGGAGCCATGCTGGATCAGACCAGGGGTACATCTAGTCCAGCATTCTGTTCACACAATGGCCAACCAGCTGCCCACGGGAAACCCACAAGCAGGACATGAGTGCAACAGACCCCTCCCGCCCACGTTCCCCAGCAACTGGTGTGCACAGGCATACTGCCTCTGATACTGGAGGTAGCCTATAGCCATCAGGACTAGTAGCCATTGATAGCCTTCTCCTCCAGGAATTTGTCCAATTCCCTTTTAAAGGCCTCAGAATTGGTAGCCAAATTGGTAGCCATCCCTACGTGGAGTAGGTGACACTGACCGGGTTCAGACAACATGCCACGGCTTGTTGTAAGTTATTTAACCCACGAGGAGCCACATTGCCCATAGCCTCCAGGTTGCATATCCAATCCCCGCTCAGAAGGTTGCCACGTTGTGCGAACCCAGACCATGGTATTGTTTAACCCTCACATAACCCACACACTTGCCGGGCTCACATGACAAAACAACCCCTGAGCGGGGGTTGCATATTAAAAATGGCAGCCACACATGCCCTGCACACACCGCACCCGCACTGCGGGTTGAATAACCCATGGTGGGTAGTCATGTCGTGAGACCAGCCCCACTATGTGCAGTTCTCTCTATGTTGTCAAGATGTGAGATCCTTTTGTACCAGTGCGATATCATGATCACAGACCACAGTGTTTCTCTGGCACCAGCTGCTTCACACAGAAAGCTGACTGCTTGCAGTGGAGCAGCTGCTCTACAGGCAGGCATAGGACTGGACGTACTCCCAAACAAGCAAAAAGTCCTGAAAGCAAACAGTTCCAATTAAATGCATGAAACTTTAGAGCCACTGTGGTGGTGCCCATGATTTAGAATGCAAGTTGTGCTGAACAGCTGTAAAGTGGTGTGGAGTTATCCCTAGACTGGAATCTAATATTGGAAAAGCGGCACTAAACCCTAAGCTGCTTTCCCTCGAGTAAACCTTCCCCCAAGCCATTTTTCTCCTAGCCAGGTTTATTTTCTCAGAGGCCAGTTAGGGCCCCAAGGCTAAGAGCAGTGCTCATGGAACGGAAGTAAGGATCTGACTAGACATTTTGGCTGCAGATCCACTCTCAGAACACAGGCTAAGCCGAACAGCTATAGAGTAAATGAGAAAGGTCATTGCAGGGGAAATGTGTCTGACAGGGAAGTGATCAGCAACCCTTGCTTATCCAATTGAAATTTCCTCCTCTGCTGCTGTGTTAGTTACAGCTGTCCAGTGTGACTGCACCCCTAACCTCTAGTTACTTCCATGCAAATGTACCCTTCGTTTTGAGCTTCTGATTAGAGCAGAAGCTTGAAAGCTTAAACCTAGTTCTTTGGAAGCAAATGCCATTTAAATCAATCAGCCTTCTGATGGGGAATTAGAGTGTAAATTGCTTAATGGAAAGGAGCGGGAAATAAGCCATGCCTCCTCCTCTTCCCCAAGCTTTCAAAGGCCACAGTTTACAGGCCACGTATGGCAAACCAGTGCATCTTCTTATGGCCTTCCTAGGATGAACAGTTCTGATCTATTTGTGCTGTTTATGTAAAGCTTCCAGTTACATCTTTGAAGGATTAGGGATCTTGTGAAAAAAACACCCTTAAAATACACCACAAATACCACATTGATTGTGATTAGTAATTGCATTAATTTTTGCTCATTAGCTGCATTGGCCATGGGGATTTACAGGGCTTTACGGCACTGGAGAGTTTAATGCATGGGAGGTGTCAACATGTACAAATGTACTATTTTTTCTTCTTCTTTTGCCTTGGCTGACAGATTCTCTCCATGTTTTAGAAGTTGCTACAACTTACTTCTTAAGTATAACTCAATATTTATTTATTTATTATATTTATACCCCGCCTTTTTTCCTGCAAGGAACCCTAGGCGGCTTACATAATCCTCCTCCTCCACTCCTCCATTTTATCCTCACAACAACCCTGTGAGGTAGGTTAGGCTGAGAGTCAGTGACTGGCCCAAAGTCACCCAGTGAGCTTCATGGCCGAGCGGGAACTAGAACCTGGATCTCCCGAGTCCCCGTCCAACACCCTAACCACTACGCCACACTGGCTCTCTTGGCCTAATGTAGAGGAGAGGGTAATCTTTATAGCTCTGTGCTATTAGCTGTCGAGATTTCTCCTCCATTTCTAGCTTAAAACATATGTGAGAAAAACTGTAGTAAAGCTAGGAGCTTCTTTCCCTATGTATTGTTTAAACAAGAGAATAGAACGATAACTTAAGGGCTGGAACAGTCCTTTTATCTGTCCTGCTTAACAATAGACCGCTAATAATTTCAAATAGCTATTCATATTATGTTTAAGTGCAAAACCTGAATTACAGTTCATAGTTTGGAAGATCAAAGAAAAAACATAATTACTTATAATTATTAGTATATTTATGTTGCATTTAATTATGTACCACAATGTTCTACAAAGATAAAAGAAAAGATGGTCCTGCCAAAGACCAACTGTGTTTTTTTCTCCACCCCACAACCCCTAAGGTTTATATGTACATTAGTAATTTTATTGTTTAATGTCTTGTTTCTGCATGTTAAAGTGGTATGCCTTTGGGTATAATAAAGTGGCATGCCTTTTAAAGTATAATAAAAAAATAGCCAAGTATAATAAAATTTAATATTGTATTGATTTACATATTATACAGGATAGCAAAAAATAAGAAAAAAACAAACTGGGCTGTTTTATCCATACATATAAAGGTACTTACTTTATAATGTTCCGATCCAGCTAAAGTTAGGCTACATTCCCATGCACTGTTACCTGGGAATAAGAGCCACATTGAACACAGTGGGACTTGCTTCCAAGTAAACATGCGTAGGGGTGCGCTAACTGGTTTCAATGGTCCTTGAAACTTTAGATGGCTTGAAGACTTATCTAACAAATGGAACCCATCCCCACTCTGCAACTGGCTAAAACAAATTCCATTCATTGTGAATTTTGATTGATCTGAACAAAGTGTATCCTATTCTAGAATTTCAAGACGTCAAAGAAGTCTTGAAGCCATTAAACATTTTGCAGTTAACAAAATACTGTTGATAAATTAGTGTCGAGGTGTTTTATCTGATCTTTGACGTAACCATGAAGAAGAAGAAGAAGAAGAAGAAGAAGAAGAAGAAGAAGAAGAAGAAGAAGAAGAAGAAGAAGAAGGGGATCTAATGGTAACAATTATATTCTTAATAATTTGGATAACTTTCAGCCAGAATTTTTTAAATACAATTGAATTTTTAAAAGGATGGCATTAGATCAAGGAGAATCAACAGGTCACATTCGCTTTGTCTCTCCCCCCACAAATGTAAGCCCACAGAGCGACCAAGGCAGTTTCAGTGCCTAAACCAGGCCTGATTTCCAATTGAAGTGGATCAGAAAATCAGTTTCATCTAAGAATATCTGGAGCTGATAAAAACCACACTTGCTTGAGCACCTTACCCAGGAAGGGGACACTGGCCTATAGTTATCAAGGTCTTCTAGATCCAAGGAAGTTTTTTTTCCAGGAGTGGTCACACTAATGCTTCCTTTAAGGAGACTGCAGCTACTTCCCTCCCTTAAAGAGGAATTTACTGCTACCTCAAGCCAGCCAGCTTTCCCCTTCCTGCTTGATGTTATAAACTATGCTGGGCAATGGTTGAACAGACATATGGTCACACACAAACCTGACCAAGCACCTTGTCCACATCCTTAGGCGCACAAACGAAAATAATCCAACAAAACAGGATCAGAAGGCACTCTAGACATCTCTATGGATTGACCTACAACAATAGTGGCATCCAAGTGGTGGTGACAGAAGCTGTTTTACCCTCATGACTCGTAAACATGTTAAAATGTGCCACTGTGGGTGCCACTGCATCATTCCCAGGGCCAGAATTTAAAAGGCCCTAAACCACTTGGAAGAGCTTCACTAGATGACATTGAGAGGATGTAATGGTGGTGGAAGATAATGGACACACACCATCTTAATGGCCCCCCACTTGCAGAGGGGCATGATCACCTTCAATCACTGTCCACCTGCCTGGTAGAGAAAACCAAATAATGTGTGTGTCCTGCTACATGTGTTGGGCTGCTAACATGTTGGGCCAGCCCCACAGGTTGACATGGCAGTGATTAAGTTCTGTGCTGCTCCAGAACCTCAGCATGGATGTTAATATCTTTGAAGTCAACCATCCTGGGAGTTCTCAACACCAAGTCCGAGACCACCTCCATCAGTTCGGCTAGGGAAACTAATGGACAGTGGAGTGAGCTGTACACCAGCAAAATCCCCCTGTTCGCCCAACATGAGATATACTCCAGGCTGGCCCTCAAATGCTCAGGAAGCCTGGAGAAAAGGATGGAATTTCTATAGATTTCCTTGACCCTTTAGTCTATTCTCGTACTGAACCAAGTACCCAGGAGGGCAGAACTGGGGGAGACATCATGCTGCATGTGTGCACGTGTGCTCTGTACTTAGGTAAGAAGTATCCATTATTTATTTTATTTATTAATTATATTTATAACCTGCCTTTTTTCCTGAAAGGAACCCAATCCTCCTCTCCAGTGCTTTTTTTTCTGGAGAAAAGGGTACCGGAACTCTTGGATTACATTTCCTCGGGAGTAGATGGCGATTAAATTGTAATGCAATTAATAGAAGAAAAGGTGCTGGAACTCAGTTCCGGTGAGTTCCACCAGAAAAAAAGCCCTGCTCCTCTCCATGTTATGCTCACAACAACCCTGTGAGGTAGGTTAGGCTGAGAGTCAGTGACCGGCCCAAAGTCACCCAGCGAGTTTCATGGCCGAGCGGGGACTAGAACCCGGATCTCCCGAGTCCCAGTCCAACACTCTAACCACTACGCCACAAAATACATCTCTAATTCACAGAGATCCACATAACATATTGTTCAGAACCCATAAAAAAATGTATAGACTCTGAGGGCCTGTGGCTTATGCTGGCTCAGCTTGTCTGAGCGTGGAAAGCTAGAAGGGTCAGCTGGTATTACTTGGGTGGAGGACCCCTCCTCTAGTTTCCTGCATTGAGCCTGGGAGTTGGACTCGATAGCCTTGTATGTCCTTCCAACTCTATGATCTATGAAATCTATGAAATCTATGAAATTTATGAGCCAGATACCTGTGTTGTCTTCTGTTTGATTACGGTAATCTCAAAACACTTATCAGTATCGAACAGACTATGTGAACAAATGGTAGACTCAATTCAAACAGAATCTTGTTTTAAGTTCTTCCAGGCAGAAATTATACTCCTTTGCCAGTTCCCAGGAAAATTAAGGCATTCCTATTTTGTTTTTGGTTTGCTTCGCATAATTTTTTTTTACCAGCACACACAGCAGTTGAGTTCTGTAGTTGCTTTCTTTCTGCCTCTGTTAAGCGTATGTTTACAGGAAGTGCTTGCCATACAGACAGTTTGCTGCAGTCTTGATGTGGTAGCTGATTTGACTAATAGACTTGCATAATTACATTTACAAAATTGCAGACAAGAGCTCTGATGAGAGGGGTCCAAGTCATTGCATTATTGAGCCATCAGCTAATCACATGATTAGCTGCATTTTATATTCTGCTGTACTTTCTTGGTGATCAGTAAACTGGCATAGGGGTGTCATAATGCTCTCCCTCCCCCAAAGATCCATGTTCTCATGGATCTTCCACTGTAATTTGCTTTATTATCATTTTATCCCATCCTTCCTCCAAGGGAGGTCATAGTCACTTGGTTTTCTTTACCCTTTTATACACACAACACTGAGAGATAGATTAGGTTGTCTCACCGTTACCCAGTGGGCTTCATGGCTGAGCAGGACTTGAACCTGAGATTTAGAGTTCTAAATTTTAGGGTGGCCACTTACACATCACCAAAAAAAGAGGACACCAATTTGCATACCATTTGCATATACTAATTTATGGAAGCAAATTTAGAAATAATAATTATTATTTAAATAGAAATACAAAGCATCCCACCATAGTGGGGAAGACTGTGACCAGGTGAGCTGTAGGCCTGCTCAGTCTGTGGTCCAGGTGCTAGCAGTAGATGGGCAACCCTCTTCCTTCAGAGGGTTCTTTATTTTTAAACCAGACTTAGATAAGACAGCCCTTCAAACAGAGAACTGTCCTGTTCAGGTAGGACACAAGCCCACCCTTATTTTAAGGCCAGCTTGCTAACTGCTCCACGGAGCCAGTGGCTCCTTCTAATAGTGGATCCCCCTATAATACATAGCAGGAGGATGGATTCCCACCCCCCACCCTGTACTCCCTTCAAAATTACTTGTGTGTCATGCAAAATATGTGAACTATGCTTTGATGTGAAGGGGGGACAGGGCTGGTGCTACCATTAGGCCAACTAGGCAGCTGCCTAGGGCACAGGGCTAAAGGGGGCGCCAGAAACGCCTTGAAAAAAAAATACAGCGCTCTCAAGTGGGAAGGGGGGGCGCTAAATATCTGATCTTGCCTAGGGCACCAAACTGCCTTGCACCGGTCCTGAGGGGGGAAATTAATTTTTAAAAAGTGGGCTATATACATCACAAACAGATAGACATCAGATTTTAGCTACAATAGTGCAGTTAAATGCCTTACCCTAGGTTTCACGATTGTCACGTGTTTTCCTTCTTGCAGCTGATCAGAATCATTTGAGTTCAAGTTCCTTGTTTGCTCACCACGGCAAAGCCAAGTGTGAAGCTGGTGATAAATATACTACTGGTAAAGGCAGTGAACAGCTTAAAAAGGAAGGCTTTTGCAATGATTTTGCTCCAGCAAAATATTCCAAACTTTGGTGATCATCCTGGCCTTAACAAGGCTGTGTTCCAGTCCACTTCTGCTTTGTGTTAAGCTGCTTAAAATGATAATGAAGCCAGATAAACTCATTAAAAAAGAAGCATTTCAAAATACCTGTCAGGATTCAATTAGATATCCTCAAAATCCTTGAGTACGCTAGTATTTCCAACTGTACAGATAATGTGTGTTTATTGAAAATCTTGGCCTTTCCTAGCTAAAACCTTTATCATGCTAAGGGAATATTTTTTAAAAAGAATACTGGAGCTTTACCCTCTATTTATATATCTTTCCTTTACTTGATCTAGGGCAGCCTTCCCCCATCTGGTGCCCTCCATGTTGGCTGGGGGAAGATGGGAGTTGAAGTCAAACACACCCAGAGGGCACCAGGTGGGGGAAGGCGGATTTAGGGCAAAATGTACAACATGTTCAGCTAGATTTGATTACATACATATTATTTTTATTGCCAGATGCATCTTGAATATTCATTGCCCATAATTAAGGGAGCACTTTCCCACAGGATTATGCAAAAGGTTGCCTAGATAGTTTAAAGGGAAGTTCATGAAACTGTAAATATTAGGGCTTATATTAGTTTTGCCAGGGCTTTTGCATACACTGCCATTCCTTATATGCTAGTGGAAGATGGGGGCACGTCAGTGTTTATGCTAAGCAAAATCAGGTGTTTGGAGTCCTTTTACCGATAGGCTAACTAAGGATTCCCTGCTAGCTTACCCAAGTGAAACGTGTAATTTGCAAAGACTTACAATTTGTCCATGAGTTATGCCCATTGGGCAGGGATGGGATCACATCTAAATCCCCCTGGACTAGCAGAGACCTAGGATATACTGGCATAGTGCATTTACACCAGTGTATAATCTCCAACTGCCCAGAAAATGCCAGGACCATCAGGAAAAGCCTTAAGCCATCCCGGCTTTTCCCTGCCTCCGGCAATTGCAAACTACTTTAAACTTTGTTTAAAGGGGCCATGCCATGGGTAAAATTGCAGCTAAGCTAAAACTGCAAGCTTAGCTGCAATTTTGCCCATGGCACGGCCCCTTTAAGTGTAGCTCTTTTTAGGCTCGAACAGCCACAGAGTCTCCATAGAGAGACAGATGCTGTGAGGATGGGTGCGCGCATGTGCTACCTGCTGAAAAGCTGCACCCACTGGCCTGGACCGAGGAGGAGGTGAATGAGGGAATTTATCACATGATTCCTATCTTTATATTGCCAAAGATTATATTTCCTAACAGAGCTGACTCTGTGCCTCTAACAGGTGAGGTTACAGTGTCAGAAGGAAATGCAAGAGACTTCCCCTTCTCTCTGAAGCTCCATGTTTGGGGGTGTGGGGGGGGTAGGTAAGCTTCACCTGTTGAATGTGTGCCAATCCTGACAATTTTAAAACAAAAAGAAAGAGATTGCCCTGCAAGCACTGACACCCCACCCCCCATGAAAAACACCAGATATCAACAATTAAGGATTTAAGTAAGGTAAAAACAATATTACAAAAGCCACTTATGAAATATTATAAAATAATATATAATGTAATAATTATAATATATAAGATATTATATAATATAATTCTGGAAAAGTCATCCTAGCACTGCTGCTGCTGCTGCTACTATGTCTTCTAGCAAGGAGCAGCATTTCACAATTATCCCTCAATTACATGATACTTCTTCACACAATGCATGATCAATTTGCTGCCACAAGATGTGATGGTCAGTGTTGTAGGTTGCTTTAAAATATACACACTTTCCTGTGAGTAAGTCCCATTGAACATAGTAGGACTTACTTCTGAGTACACATGTATAGGATTGCACTGTTGTTCTATTTTCAGAGCAGTGGTAACTTTTACTTAGCTCTCCCTGTGTACCCCATGTAAAAGTCTTTTTCTAACACATGCTGAAGTGCAATGGAGAAAGCTCTCCACAGTAATGATTAGGATTATTCTGCAGGGATTTTGGATTGGGCTTTTTTAATGCATTAGATTATTATTATTTTTAAAGGGAGTTAGCAAAAAACACACCCTCCTCAAGAGAAAGAAAGAAAAAATCCCAACTACCTCAAATAGCAGCAACAAACATCATCATTCCAGTTTGGCATTATTGTTCAATAACAGTGTTGTTGTTCTTGCATATGCCAGTGTAGACCATGGGGGGGGGGGGATGATTATGGTTTAAGTTAAAAATGCATGTATACAAACAGCTGACTGGTGATATGGAATTTACAGAAAGCAAAATGAGCAAACCCACTAAGTCACATTCAGTCTTAGTCATCCTTAGAGCAAACCCATTGAAATAAATGGGACTTGACTTAATCCCATTGATTTCAATGGATCTTCTCTAAGTGTGACTCTATCTGGATTCAACGCATATACTTTAATTTATATTTATTTTTGAGCAACCAACCCTGATACAATATTTGTTTCAAGATTTATTTAAAAAGTTCAGATGATGCATTTTGCAAACTGAAATATGTAGTAAAATTATTCCTTCGCCTTTCCTTCCTCCATTGTTTTCTAATGAAGCAGGAAATAGGCTCATGTTTACCAGAAATAGTGCCTGGACAACACACTTTGCATTAAAAAAAGAAAGATAAACACACTTTTGAATACTGATCGCTTCACACAAAAATCCGAAACCTGCTTTGTTTTGTATGGAGGTTAAACATACAAAACAAAACAGGTTGTTTTATTTTGTAAGACCTCCATACAAAACAAAACAGGTTTTCCTTGTCTGAGGATATATCTTTGATAAAGAATTTTTTATCTAAGTGTAAGGAACTTTTGACCATATTAACTGACTTGGATTTAGAAAAATTAAGAGGAGGAAAAGTGAATTCCACTGAATCAGCAATAACAGCTCTTGTACAAAAGTCAAATTTTGACTTTTGCAACAAAATTAAGGAACCAATTTCCCAAATAGAACTGAAAGGAAGGAATGGTAAAAATATTACCAATGGTAAGAAAGGTGGAAGTATAAAATCCCCAATTAGTAAAACAAAAAAGACTGGGACTGGGACTCGGGAGATCCAGGTTCTAGTCCCCGCTCAGCCATGAAACTCACTGGGTGACTTTGGGCCAGTCACTGACTCTCAGCCTAACCTACCTCACAGGGTTGTTGTGAGGATAAAATGGCGAGGAGGATTATGTAAACCGCCTTGTGTTCCTGGTAGGAAAAAAGACAGGGTATAAATATAATAAATCTATATAAATGTGAATGTTTGTACGTTTGTACATACGTATGTACATACGTATGTCCGAACGGCTCGCGTGCGTTGCATTGGCTCCTACCCGGTTGGACGGATCCGCCCCAAACTTGGCATGCATACTCCCCATCACTCCCAGGACAAAGACTGGCGGGTTCAAATCTCTGAAAAACCCTCGCCGCGCCTGTACGGCCCAAAATAGATGAGAGCCAATGGCATCACTTGGAATGCACACAGGGGCCATTCAGGAGCAAGTATGCAAATCGCTCCGGCATTTAGAATGTTGGTATGCACTGCCATAGGGGCCCAATCAGAAGTGGATATGCAAATCTCTCCTACGTCCAAACAGAATGTTCATATGAACTGCAGCCGGGGCCTACACGGGGGTGGGCGTGGGCGTGGGCGTGGGCGTGGGCGTGGGCGTGGGCGTGGGCGTGGGCATGGGCGTGGGGGAATTTTGAACAAACAGTGCCTATAGGAAAATGATGACCCGTGCAACGCCATTGTGTAGTCCCGGGGGGGGGCAGGGATTTAATTGTGTGGCCCTGGGGGGGGGCAGCAGGGAATTCATTGTTGTGTGGTCCCGGGGGGAGCAGGGAATACATTGTGCAGTCCCGGGGGGGGGGAAGCAGGGATTTGATTGTGTAGTCTCAGGGGGGAGGGAAGCAGGGATTTCATTGCGTGGTCCTGGGGGAGGCACAGGGAATTCAATGTTGCATAGTCCCGGGGGGAGGGAAGCAGGGATTTCATTCTGTGGTCCGGGGGTAGTAGGTAGTCCCGGGGGAGCTGGGATTTCATTGTGCAGTCCCGGGGGAGCTGGGATTCCAAGGGATTCCAAACAGCGGACAGCTACCTTAAGGAATTTTGAACAAATAATGCCTATAGGAAAATGATGACCCGTGCAACACCGGGTAAAAAAAACTAGTAAATAAATAAAATACAAAGACCTCGTATATTCTTAGTAAGAAAAGCAAAAATATAAAGCCTAATCTTGCTCCAAAATTGCACCTAAAATGAAATTTAGCAGATTATTTAACATTTTGGAAGAAAAAGGAAAAGGGCAAAAGAAATATTCTAAGAGGCAGGATAATTGTGTGTTAAAGGAAAATACTGGTAGTGAGTCCGCAGCCCTTAAGTCCTGTATAGACCAACATGAGCTAACTGCTGATGACTCAGGTGGAATTCAGGACCCATGGTCTTTGACAAAGATCCCAGCTGAGGCCATATCACCTTCTTCTACATCTTTAGAGCATGTACATGCTCAGATAGACCAGTCAACCCATTCTGATCCTTCTCATACGTTCGGACACCCACCAAAAAATCAAGTGGGCTGCTCCAAAGTCAGTAAATCTGCTCTCATATTGCAAATCAATCAGATAGTGCTTGATATTTTTCCGTTCCAGGGGGACACACTCTTTTGGCATGTAAAACATCTAGTCAACACTTATGTTTTCTACTCCATTTTACTCCTTGGACTGGGAATGATGCAAGTGACAGAATTATAGGGTAAGGCTGAGAAGCCCAAGGGGAGTTCCTTTTTTAATTAAAAAAAAAATTAATATGGGGAACTAATTGAAAATTAATTAAAATGAGGCGAATTCTCCCACAATATTTGTACTTATTAAAAGTTTATTGAGCATTAACAGGAGGTGCACTCAGTTAATGATATGTACCACAGCTTGTAAGAAACATAGTGTCACGTCTCTCGCGCGCTCCTACTCCCCTCCCACCAGCCAGAACGTCGTGCACAGGTCACGGGTTTCTTTGTAAAGCTTTATGGAGTAAAATGCAGGGCAACTCAGGTGGTTGCAGAAAAGGGTTAAACAAAAGTAAATAAAGTAATTCAAGACCCGTTATCCTGTCAGCGGGAAGTCATGAATAAGCAACAGTTGATCCCAAACTGAGGAGTTTTGCACGCTCCCAACCTCAAACCGGAGAACCTTCTCCAACCCCTAGGGTGGATCAAAAGTCTTGTTAGCCAACCGAGCAGAACAACGAAGGGAGGTCAGTTATTCCTGCCTCCAGAGGTGACATTGCTCAGGAGGATCTGTCACGGAGGCTGGCTCCCCCCCCCCATCAGGAGCTCTTCCTCCCCTCCCATCAGGAGCTCCTTTCCCAGGGATTCATCTACTCCCCCCTCCTCCCCGGTGATACTTGGCACCGGCTGCAACCTTGACAGTGCAGCTGGGTCAGTGTGATCAACAGTGAGTGTCTCCACTTCTAACTCCCCCTCCCCTTCTGTTTCAGAATCCATTCTCACAGGATCTGACCAGTGCTGTTTTGGAGTTAGAGAGTTGGAAATTAAGGGGCTAGGGGAGCTAGCGCCAACACATAGTATCGACCTGGCCCGGTGTCAGCATGCTGGGGCAGCTGTTAGGGCTCCGGTGCCCTGGCAGGCCCACCACCACACTGTTTGCCCTGGGCCCCCACTGGACCATCATTTTCATTTCCCACAATGCCCCTGGTGTAGCATGGCTCTGAAGTACTGTGGGAAATTAAATCCACCGCTCAGACCCAGGTGCCTGGTGCTGATTGTGGCACCGCTGCTGCTGTCAGTCCAGTACCACCGGGTTAGCCCATGGGCATTCACTGATGTAGGAGGAAGTTCACCAGAAGATACTCTGTTGACGGCCCCCACAAACCTGAAGCCAGCCCTTATCAATGCACAACCCAAATGTGGAAAGCATCCTCCACCCCTATCCCCTTCCCCAAGCAGTAAAAAAAATTAAAGGGAGCAGGGAAAAACAATTATAAGATAATTCAAGATGCTAGTGTTAACCTATAAAGCTCTTCATGGCTTGGGGCCACAGTATCTAAAGGACCGCCTCGTCCCATATGTTCCTGCCCGTGTGCCCACATACTGAGATTTGATGTGTGGCTACTTGTGATCCAGCCTTTTCTGTGGTGGCCCCAAATTGTGGAATGGCCTCCCTAGAGAGGCCTTCCTGGCACCTACTCTGTTGACTTTTTGGCTCCAAAGACCTTTTATTCTTCCAACCATTTTAAACGGCCTTTAAACTGATGCTTATTTTATTTTTTATGATATGTTTAATGCTGCATTTTAAAATCATCTTTTCCATGTTTTAACCGTTTGAGAATTTCTCTCTTCTTTTAAAATTATTTTCAAGTATTGTTGCTACTTTAAAAACTTTTTAAAAAATCTTTTAATATGTTTTATCATTGGTTTTATTGTATTTGTTTTTATTATGTTTGTTACCTTGAGATCTTTGGCTATAGGCGAGTCATAAATTGAAATCATCATCATCATATTTTTTTTAAAAATGTTGTATACACTTAACATAAATAATACAACTTTCTTGAATGAATTGCCAATGAACTGAGGACAGAACTTAATCCACACACAACCCAGTTTAGTAACAGGATTTAAACTATTTGGCATCTCAATCCTACACACATACACTTGGAAGTAAACCCCACTGAATTCAGCCATGTTTATTGCCAAAGAACTGTGCTGAAACTGTAATCTATGATCCAAGTACTTTGACCTACTGCAGCTGAAAAGCAAAGGAGGAGAGCAGCTATGAGATACATTTATGTACAGGAATATATTACAGTGTCAGCAGGGCGTTGTCTAATGATTGAGATGCTTATGCAACAAAAGTATAGGGGGGATGTAAAACCTAAAAATAATAGTACATTATACAGTGTTATTTTAAGCCACTTATTCATTCTTCAGTGCAGCTAAAAGTTATATGGTTTGCCAGTCAGTAGTATTAAGGAGTTCTCCAGTGGCAGCAGAACATGTACCTCCCACATAATCCCCAAAGGGGTTCAACATTCACAGGAAAAGAAGAAAGCTCCAGGAGTCAGCTTTTTGTCTTTTGAAACTGGTTTCATACAATTCTTTTATTCTCCTTTTAGTTGGCTGCTGTTGCCCCAACTTCCATGCTGTTTTTCTCCTGTGAAAAGTACTATTGTGTTTTGTTTTGTTTTGTTTTAAATCCAGGGTATCTCTTTAAGGTTTTGGAACATAGGATGACAAAAATGTGCTGTTTGGAAGCTTGTAAAGCAGACAGGAGTCTGTTGAAAAGGGGACATTTGCATGAGGGTTGACAGACTGGATGGGTTACTGGATTTCAGTAATTTCCAGGATTTGGTGGAAAGAAGGTTAATTCAGATATTTTAGTACTGCCATTGACTTACTCTACACTTACAGGATTGCAAGTTAGTAAGAGATAAAATTGCAGAGAGGCTGATGGTAAACTAAGTCTGAAGCTGTATGTATTTATTTTAATTACAGTTTCTAGCCCTTATGACTGCATACCCTCCAACAGTTCACAGATGAAAATAGGGACACACATGTGAATTTGTAAGAGGTATGGTTAAGCAACATGAAGGTGTGATCAAGAGGGTGTGGCCAGGGAACATGAGGGCATGGCCAAGGGTATAGCCACCCACCCCAGGATGCGCTAACTGTTTAAGGGCTCTGACCACTTGAGGCCACTTTGATCTCCAGACCCATGATGATGATGGTGATTGCTGTTGTTGTCATTATTATTATTGTACCATCAATGTGCATGGTGCTTTACTGAGTATAAGAGAACAGTTCCCTGCCCCAAAGAGCTTACAATCTAAAATGTAATATAGAGGTTTTTGTTTGTATGCCATTATTTCAGTCAAACACATAGCTTTCAGCCTACTTTCTCCACATTGTGCAGGAAACTCCTTGTTTTAAAGATCTCCCTCCTACTTTAAAAATGGATCCCTCCATGGTGGCTTTGTCCTCATTAGTAGTTTTGCCAAAGAAATAATAATATTTAACCTTTAGATATCTCTGAGTGTGCAAAGTGGTTCACAGGCCCGCCCTGCAAGCTCCTATTTTCTCCACTCAGAAAAAAACACCATGTGGGCTCTATTGCAGGGCCGGCGCTTCCATTAGGCGAACTAGGTGGCTGCCTAGGGCGCGTGATTAAAGGGGGTGCAGCCAGCCCACCGGCAGCCGGGGGGGATCCGCTGCTTCCCATGGTGGCTCCTCTCCGGCTCCCTGGGCGCACGCCGCCAAATGCCAGCACCGGCGGCGGATGAGCGGGTGGCCAGCGCCGGATGGATCCGGACTTCCTAGTCCTCCCCAGGGGCAGGAATGCTCCTCTTCCTCCTCTTCCTTCCTTCGTGGTGAGGGGGGTGGGGGGAGAGCCGAGCCATGGCCCCATAACTACCGCGGGTTGAGCAGGAGGAGGCCGGGCTGGCAACAGCGAGGCTCGGAAGAGGACGGCGGTGGGCGCGGCGAGCTCCCGGATCTTGCCTTCCAAGAAGGGCAGCCGCTTGCGGAGGCGCGCGCGTCTCGATCCATGGCAGGATCTGGGCTGGGACTCCTCCTGCCGGTGCGCTGAGCACTTCCTCCTCGCGTGGGCTGCGGGCTTTCTTCTGGGCCGCTGCTGGTGCTGCTGCAGCCGCTTCCACTCGCCTGTGGCACGGATCTATCTCCGCCCCTCGTTTTGGGGGCGGGGGCAGCCAGATAGAAGAAGAAGGGAAGGAGCGGAGGTGAGTGAGGTGCTTTCATAATGGGCATAGGGCTGGAGGGAGGGCTCAAGTGGGGGGGGGCACTAAATATTTGATCTTGCCTAGGGCACCAAACTGTCTTGCACCGGTCCTGCTCTATTGTACTTTATTAAAAAGCAAGAACAACACTGTGATTGAACAATAATGCCAAAATGGAATGATGATGTTTGTTGCTGCTATTTGAGGTAGTTGGGATTTTTTTCTTTCTTTCTCTTGAGGAGGGTGTGTATTCTGCTAACTCCCTTCTAATGCATTAAAAAAAAAAAATCCAAAATCCCTGCAGAATACTCCTAATCATTACTGTAGAGAGCTTTCTCTATTGCACTTCAGCATGTGTTAGAAAAAGTCTTTCACATGGGGTACACAGGTAGAGCTAAGTAAAAGTTACCACTGCTCTGAAAACAGAATAGCAGTGCAATCCTATGCATGTGTACTCAGAAGTAAGTCCTATTATGTTCAATGGGACTTACTTACAGGAAAGTGTGCATAGGATTACATCCTAAAGTACAGAAGTCCTTTCCATAAAACTCAAACTGGAACAACACAACACAAGCAAAGGAGTTACTGCCACTTAGTCTCAGTATTGCCAGGGAGCCTGTTTCATGTTTTATACCAAAGAAAAGTACTCTGCAACATTTAGAAACAAAAGTCAAAGTTACATAGTGCATCAGTTGTGGATTTGGAAAGAGCAGGAAAAAGATAGCCTCAAAGCAAACTCGTACCTTTTATGGCAGGGGTGAGAATTGTGCAACCCTCCAGATGCTGTTAGATTGCAACTCCCAGCTGCCCTCACCAGCAGAGCCAACGGTGAGGAATGCTGGGAGTTGCAGTCCAACAACTTCTAGAGGGCCACACAATTCCCACCCCTCTTTTATGTAAACCAAATATTGACCACATTTGGCACAGAGAAAAGTGCATGGACAAATAGAACTGCTAAAAGACATCCCTACACCAATCATTACAGGAAGCATACACATTCTTCAGAGTGGAAATGCAAGGACAACATGATTTACTTGTAAGCCGCCTTGAGTTCCTTGCAGGAAAAAAGGCAGGGTATAAATATAATAAATAAATAAATGGTTCTGATATTCCTGCACTTCCAATGTAAGCAGCAGCAATCAGTAGAAAGTGCACAGACCGTAACAGAGCCAAGAAGGTAAGAAGAGGGGGAATACACAGGAGGAGTCCTTCTTTATACTGGCCCATTCAAGGCTACTGTCTTACTTCCTCTGGTGCTGCTGACTGTGCATTGCTTGTCCTGACTCTTGCCACTTCAGGTGTCCACCTGCCAGAGCGCTGCCTTACTGTCTGGCCCCTTCCACTTATTTGCTGCTCTGTGCACCTCACCTTTCGTGTGGAGAAAGTGGATAGAAGTTTTCCTCCCTCTCATTCTGGAACCTGGGGTTATCCACTAAAGCTAAATGGTGGCACATTTGGGACAAACAGAATGAAGTATTTCTTTGCATAGTGCATAGTTAAACTGTGGAATTCACTGCCACAAGATGTAATGATGGCTGCCAACTTGGGGTAGACAAATTCATGGAGGTTAGTATCTAGTTTTACTTCTCAAGGCATTATATTATTTATTATTTATTTATTATTAATATTTATTTATCGCCCATCTGGCCGGCAACCGGCCACCCTGGGCGATGTACACAGAATAAAATACATAAATGCAATAAAATACATTTAAACAATATAAAAATTTTAAAATCTTAACCCACCCCATATTCCCGCCTGAACAACCAGGTTTTTAATAAGCGACGGAAGCTCATCAGAGAGGGGGCATGGCGGAGGTCACTCGGGAGAGAGTTCCACAGTACGGGGGCCGCCACAGAAAAGGCCCTCTTCTTCGTCCCCACCAGTCTAGCTGCTCTGGCTGAAGGGACAAGGAGAAGGCCATCCGTGGCAGATCTTGTTGAGCGGCCCACTTGGTGTTGCTGGAGACGCTCCTTGAGATAAACTGGACCAGAGCCGTATAGGGTTTTAAAGGTCAAAACCAACACCTTGAATTCGGCTCGGCAAGCAACTGGTAGCCAGTGCAAATCCTTCAGCACTGGCGTGATGTGCTCCCGCCGGCGGCTGCCTTTGACCAGGCGAGCCGCCGCGTTCTGTACCAGCTGTAGCTTCCGAACCATCTTCAAGGGTAACCCCACGTAGAGCGCATTACAGTAGTCTAGGCGAGAGGAGACCAAGGCATGAACCACTGATGGGAGCAGGTGATTAGGAAGGTAGGGGCGCAGCTGCCGTATCAGATGGAGTTGATACAGCGCTGCCCGGCTCACAGCTGCCACCTGAGCCTCCATGGACAGCTGGGAGTCTAGAATGACCCCCAAGCTGCGGACCTGGTCCTTCAGGGGTAGATGTACCCCATTCAGCACCAGGTCAACATCCCCTAACCTCCCCTTGTCCCCCACCAGCAGTACCTCGGTCTTGTCGGGGTTCAGCTTCAGCATTATACTACTGATAAGGCTATCAATGCATTAGTCATGATGGCTACATAGCACCTCCAGGATTGGAGACACCATGCCTCTGAATACCAGTTGCTGTGGAACATGAGTGGGAGCATACTGTTACCCTCATGTCCTGCTTGAGAGCTTTCCAGAGCATCTGTTGGTCACTGTGGGAAACAGGATGCTAGCCCAGATAGGCCTTTCCAGTAGGGCTTTTTAAAATGGTTTTATGGTCTTAACCTAGCACAGAGAGGAAGGCATGAACACCTTCTCTTACAAGAAGATCCAAGCCCAGTCCCTATATACAAGCCCAGGTTGCTTTAGTGTATGCAGGGACTTGGTAGTTGGTTTGCATGAAGATATCCTTCCTTTTGTCTGTTAGACTTATGGGCTGAATAGGGCAATCTGGATATTAATTTTTGACAGCCAAGTTCAGAGCACAAGCCTTTTAAGGGCAAAAATTGTGTAAGTCTCCAGAATAAATTCATGAGAAGCTGCCCATTATAAGTCTCTGACCATCAAGGCCTATTCCTGGAGTTCCGATAGGAGCAAATTCTAGTTTTACAGCCTGATGCTATAAATGTTCATTCAAAAGCTTCTTTCAAAGGGGCTTTACTCTCAAGGAAGTGGCCAAAATACTGCTGCCTTATAGCAGCAGTAGGCAGGGATGGGGACTCGGACTCGGGGACTCGACTCGTGAGTCCGACTGAGTCCCCCCTCTGACTCGAGTCCCACTCGAGTCCCAATAATTTATGTGGGACTCGGGACTCGACTCGGGACTCGAGCCCAAGGACTCCTCCGCCTCCGCCTCCGCTCTCGCCTCCGCCTCCGCCGCCCTCACCACCTCCTCCTCCTCCTCCTCCTCCTCCTCCGCCGCCGCCGCCGCCGCCCTCACCTCCTCCTCCTCCTCCTCCTCCTCCTCCGCCGCCGCCGCCGCCGCCCTCGTCGCCATCGCCGTAGCACACAGCACGCCGCGTCACGCCGCCAGCGGCGTCGCTCTGTTTTTGGCGGGGTTGCTGTGGTTCAAAAACAGAGCGCCGTCGCTAGCGGCGTGACGCGGCATGTCACGTCACGCCGCCAGCGCCGTCGCTCTGTTTTTGAACCACAGCAACCCCGCCAAAAACAGAGCGACGCCGCTGGCGGCGTGCTGTGTGCTACGGCGATGGCGACGAGGATGGCGGCGTGCTGTGTACTACGGCGTGCTGTGTGCTACGGCGACGAGGACGGCGGCGGCGGCGGCGGAGGAGGAGGCGGAGGAGGAGGAGGAGGTGAGGGCGGCGGCGGCGGCGGCGGCGGCAGAAGCGAGGGCAGCGGCGGCGGCGGAGGTAGAGGAGGAGGAGGAGGTGAGGGCGGCGGCGGCGGCAGCAGAAGCGAGGGCACGGCGGCGGCGCGTTGGCGAGGCATTGCGGGCGGCAGCGTGTGAGGCTGAGCGGTGGCGAGCTAGGCGGCGGAGTTGGATGTTGAGGGCCGCAGCGCCCAAGAGGGAGCCAGGAGGGTCTCCGCGGGAGGAAGGGCAGCTGCTTCTTCCTCTCGCGGAGACCCTCCTGCTCCCTCCATGGGCCCGCCGCTTTGGAGGGACTCGGGACTCTACTCGGTCACCATTTTGACCGCGACTCTAGACTCGACCTAACTCGGGTCCAAAGACTCGGTACCTTGGCAACCCCCTCGGGACTCGGGACCAGGACTCTTCACATCCCTGGCATAGGCGTCAACTTCATGACCGGAGATTGTCTTCCAGGATAAAAGAGGAAATTCTAAAGAGGACTCTAGCGATGTCCGTAAGTGACTGTAGAGGCCATTCTAGATCCACACAGCTTCCCACAGTGAGGACACAGGTTACCAGATAGAAGATGGTCCTGTAAAGGATTTGTTTGACATGCTTTTCGCTTAGCACATTTCTCCCTTTCACCTTGCACTCGGGCTTCTTCAAAGTCCATAGAACCTTTGTGAAAGGCCAACCTCCAGTTAGATTGTTCATGGGCCAGAGCTTTCCAGTTTTCGATGTTTACATTGCATTTTTTTAGATTAGCCTTAAGAACATCTTTAAACCTCTTATACTGACCACCGATATTCCACTTTCCATCCTTGAGTTGGGAATAAAGTAACTGCTTTGGGAGACGGCAGTCAGACATTCGAACAACATGACCGGTCCATTGAAGTAGGCATGATCACTCAGAAGTCTGTCCCACGGAATTCAAGAGGGCTTACTCCCAAGTAAGTATACAATTGAATCACACTATTAGATGTAGGTAAATTCAATAATAAGTTGTCAAGGAGGGCCACCGGTATTGACTATGCTTTGTTAAAAGATTCAGAAGGCCTAACAGTTTTTTTTAATTATGGAGAAAGGGTATGCCTTAAATGTAAATGTATTCTAGGACAAAATATTTCAACCTTTATTCTTTTTTAAATATTCATGGTTAGAGGTAAATATTTTTCCTCCCCACAATTCATATATCTTGCATTTGAGCACATATATCCAGTATTAAACCCTGAAGCTCCATGTTTTTAAGCAATCTACAACACTGACCATCACATCTTGTGGCAGCAAATTGATCATGCATTGTGTGAAGAAGTATCGTGTAATTGAGGGATAATTGTGAAATGTTGCTCCTTGCTAGAAGAAGACATAGTAGCAGCAGCAGCAGCAGCAGTGCTAGGATGACTTTTCCAGAATTATATTATTATATAATATCTTATATATTATAATTATTACATTATTATATTATATATTATTTTATAATATCTTTTAAGTGGCTTTTGTAATATTGTTTTTACCTTACTTAAATCCTTAATTGTTGATATCTGGGGGGAGGGGTTGGGGGGGTGTCAGTGCTTGCAGGGCAATCTCTTTCTTTTTGTTTTAAAATTGTCAGGATTGGCACACATTCAACACGTGAAGCTTATCTACCCACCCCGCACACCCCTAAACATGAAGTTTCAGAGAGAAGGGGAAGTTTCTTGCATTTCCTTCAGACACTGTATCTCACCTGTTAAGAGATACCTGTTTCTGACTGTTAAGATGCACACAGTCAGCTCTGTTAGGAAATATAATCTTTGGCAATATAAAGATAGGAATCATGTGATAAATTCCCTCATTCACCTCCTCCTCGGTCCAGGCCAGTGGGTGCAGCTTTTCAGCAGGTAGCACATGTGCGTGTGCGCACCCATCCTCACAGCATCTGTCTCTCTGTGGAGACTCTGTGGCTGTTTGAGCCTAAAAAGTGCTACTCTTAAAGGGGCCATGCCATGGGCAAAATTGCAGCTAAGCTTGCAGTTTTAGCTTAGCTGCAATTTTGCCCATGTCATGGCACCTTTAAGAGCAGTTTAAAGTAGCTTCCAGTTGCGGGAGCTTGCAGTTGCCAATTTTTCTTATTGGGACTGTTGGTTTGATGAAATTTATACTGTTCTTTTTAGTTTAATATTTTAGATATTGATGTTATTGTATTCCACCTTGGGAAAACTTTGCTTTGAAAGGTGGCATAGAAATCCCTGATATAATATAAATAAAATAAATGAACAATTCCAACCAAGTGCAACACTCTATCTACTATACACCATTACCTCTTCAGTTCCCTGCATTGCCTTCAACCCCATTCATGACTGATAAGATAGCAGACTAACACCACAATCCTATACATGTCTAATTGCCCCATTTATTTCAATGACCTGGTTTGCACCCATGGGTGCCGTATTGCATATGCAACTCCTGATCAGGGATTATTGTGTTGTCCAAACCCAGCCATCAAGGGTTACAGAAGCGTTAAACTGCTTGTTGTAGGGTTATGCGAGGGTTGTTTAACCTTCGCATAACCCCTGAAGGCTGGGTTTGCAGGACATGACAATTCCCAGTTGGGAGTTGCATATTCAGAATAGTGGCAGGCACACAGGAGTTCATTAACCCACGATGGGTTGTCATGTAGTGAGAACCAGCCCTATGAGGCTTACCCCCAGGTAAGCAGGTATAGGATTGCAGCCTAAATTATGCAAGATAGGCAACTATAATGCTGTATATATTATTTTAGTAATGTGTCTACAGTACACAGATTACTGCAATGCCATCTATCACACTGAAAAGACTTTGGAAACTGTACCTGATGAACTGGGCGAGTTTTGTGTTTTCCTGGCCCAATTCTAAATGTTGGTCACTACCTTTAACTTGAGCGTGATATATCACATGCCAGCAATGCCCCTCGACATGACAATGCTCTCGACATAGGGCAAGCAGGTCAGTCTCTATACAAAAGAATAAGTGAACACAAACCTGACATGGCAATATTTCAAAAACCGAGGGAGAATTTCAGTCTCCCAGGAGAAAGTTGCCGTTTGTCAAGAAAGGACGTATCAGTGAAGCTGCTTGTCAAGAAGTTCGGTTCTATTTGTTTCAGTTTCCTAATACAGGTGTTAAAAATTAACACAGCAAAGCTAGGGTGGTTGTGTTATTGCCAATTTCTGTTGTTACAGGTTACTGTGCTTATCTTCATTTAAGTTCTCCGCACGATCGTCATACCTGTGGCTTACGCTGGCTCAGCTTGTCTGAGTGTGGAAAGCTAAGCAGGGTCAGGCCTGGTTGTTACTTGGATGGGAGACCCCTCCTCTAGTTTCCTGCATTGAGCAGGGGGTTGGACTCAATGGCCTGGTAGGCCCCTTCCAGATCTATGAATCTAAACCTTCTGCATTTCATTGCTATTTGGCCTCATAGTTTTTATCCTCCCACCCCCGGCCACCATCCCTTCTATACTGGCACTACCAAAACTGGAAGGCAGGGCATAGGTCTGGGGGCCCACAGTCCAGGATAGCCTCAAACAGCCCCCTGAAGGCAGTGGTGGTGCTCCAGCTCTCCTAGCCCACTGCTGGGAAAAGGAAGTGCTGTAGCAGCCAGTCAGGTGAAGCCTGAGGTCGTGCCATTTCAAATTTACCTTTTCTTTCTTTCCTTACGTTTGAGTAGCAGTGATCTGAACCAATCAGATGCAGCCTCTGCAGGGATATGGCCACAGGAACAACATAAAATATGCTCCTTCACTACTTTATAGTCTATGAAAACTTACAGTCTCTGAAAGCCATAATAAATCTGTTAGCCCTTAAAGTGCTACAAGACTCTTGTTTCTAAAGCCCTAAATGGCTTGGAAGCAGGATACTTAAAGGACCACCTCCTTCCATATGATCCTGCCTGCCTTGACCAGGTTTTTGGTCAAGACTCTGATGGGTGGGTGTACAGGGCAGGGCCCTTTTGGTTGTGGAACCCAAACTGTGGAATTCTCTGGTGCTAAAGGCTCACATGGACTCTTCCCCGATGATGTTTAGTCACTGGGTAAAACCAGATGTCAAAACATTGTTTTGAGTATCTGTGGTTGCTTTCTCGTTTTCTCTCTCTCTCTCTCTCTCTCTCTCTCTCACTCACTTTCTGTTTTAGCCTGTTTTAAGTGAACTGTTATCTGCTGTGCAGCTTTATTTCCTTGATTGTTTTTTATTATATTAAATTGTTCAATTGAAGAAAGGTGGAATATAAATAAATAATAAAGTAAACAAGTATTCTTATTTTCCAAGCTTGCACATTTTACTACCAGACTGGAAATGTATTTGTGTGTGTTTGTAATAGTGTGTTGTTCTTGTACAGTAATACCTTGGATTGCAAGTAACTTGGTTTGAGAGCGTTTTGCAAGACAAGCAAATTTTTAAATATTTATTTTTTAAAAATTGACTTGATATACAAGCGACGTCTTGCAATACAAGTACTGTAGTATGGCTTAAATTAAAAATCTCTGTACAAATTTTTTTGGGGGGATTTCGTTTTGATATAAGAGTGTTTTGGATTACAAGCACGTTTCTGGAACGAATTATGCTCTCAATCCAAGGCATGACTGTATTTAAATTGCAAGTGGTGCTTTGTAGTACGTATATAATATAAAATCCTGTCTTACCAGTTGCTGTGGTAGCAATAGGCCACAGGTTTTTGAACTTTCTACCACCACCATCCCAGGGCCCACTTGAGAGAGCTGAAAATGACTGAGCCTACCAGTCCCAAAATGGTGACAGATGGAGCCAGAATTTGGCATAATCAGCTGGCAATTGCTGATATCTTTTTATATGGATATCTAATCCCTCTTTGAAAACTGCTAAATTCTAGCTATTTCCTTGTAGCAGGGAGTTCCATAGTTCAACTTTCCTCAAAGTACCTCCAGACATTGGCTCTGGAGTTATCATCTGTCATGTCTCCCCTCACTCGCCTTCTTTCAAAGCTGAACAGTCCCAGCTGTTCTAACCTTTCCTCATAAGGGACTTGCTCCAGCCCCTTGAACATTTTGGTTGCCCCTTTCTGCACCTTTTCCAACTCTACAATATCCTTTTTTACTGGCGGCAACCAGAACTGTACGCAGTCTTCCAGGTGTGGTTGCACCACAGAATTGTACAAGGGCAGTATGATCTGGGCCAATTTATTTTCAGTTCCTTTCCTAATTATGCCTAACATGGAGTTTGCCTTTTTCACAGCAGTCACACACTGGGTCAACATTTTCATCGAGCTGTCCACCACAACCCCAAGATCTCTTTCAAGGTCCTGGGAAGAAGAGGAGTGGCAGAATGGAATTTATTACTGTGCCTATTTTTTCCACTGCAGTAGTGGTGGTGGTGGAGGAAGCCAAGCACATTTATTTATTTGTTACATTTCTATACTGCCCAATAGCTCAAGCTTCCTGGGCAGTTCACAACAATTAAAACCATAAAATACAAGATGATAAAATACAACATAAAAGCTTAAAACATTTTAAAAGTATAAAAATAATCAAGTAAAACCCAGCAGCAGTGCAGAGATTTAAAATACAGTAGCAGATTTAAAACAGTAACCAAAAAAACTAAAATGCCTGGGAAAATAAAAAGGTCTTCACCTGGTGCCGAAAAGAGCACCTCTCTGGGAAGCACATCACTTGTCTCTCTCTGTGGCCCTGGGAGGCATCTGGCCTCAAGGGACGAGGCAAAGGGAGGACAGGGTCAGAGAGAGGAACAAGCAACTGAAGCAGGCCAAAGGGGGAGAACTCTTAATTAAAATTAACAGGAGGGTTGGTTTATATGAGATTCATTATTTAAAATGCATGGAATGATTGATTCTGTAAGGTGTGCTTCTCTGATCAGTTAAGAGAAATAGGGCACACTTGTATTACAACTTGTGGTCCAGAGAGCATCGTGATATTTGTTCCAATGCAACCCCAGCCAAAAAGTGTCCACCATGCCATCAAACAAACAAACGGGTTCCTTTTGGATCTCCAAAGATCAGCTTGCAGCTTTGACAAAAGCTGTCCTTAGCAGAAGCAGCTATACTTTATCTAGTAACTATATAAACAATGCGAACTTAAAGATGCTTCCTGTTGCAGGCTTCCGGTATTTTTTATAGCAGGAGAAGTGTGCAGCACATTTTCCCACAAACGTTTACCACCATCCTACTGTGCCACGAAGGGGTCACTTGTGAAAGAGTGCACTGGAAGTGAGAGTGGCTTGTAAGAGGACAGGACTGTCAGCTGTCATACTATAGTATGAGCTTAGATTTAAAATATTTCCTTTAAACTAAGAATATCAGAAGGCTAGGAGTTTGATTTCTTATTGCAATTGAGAAGTTGAACTTGTACGCTAGAGTGGTGAAGCTGAAGCGTTGCAGTCTTGTTTCTTCTTCCTCATTCATTTTCCTTTTAACTGCATTTATATATATATATATATATACACAAAAAAGGCCTCTATCCAGAAATATTCACAGCAAGAGATGCTTACAGGTTCCTCTCCTTTCTCCCTCCCCTACCAAACAGATAATCTGCCTGACTGTCTGGAAGGGAGAAGCTAAATTCAGATCCCTCCAGCAAACAGATAATCAACAGCTGCAGAATAGACAACTGCTATCACTGATTTGGCAGTATTTTGTATTTATTAATAAATGCATTTTATATCACTTTTCAGCTCTAACATAGCCCCCCCCCCAGAGTGGTTTACATAACAGAACAAAACCCATCAAATAATGAAAATTAAAGCAAAAGTCTTAAAATCAAAAGCAGAGTTAAAACTTTCCGTTAAAAATAAAAATAAAAACGAAAAGCCGTGCAGAAAGCATCCCATGAAGTGAGAGATCCAGGAAAGATAAAAGGAAGTACTTCTTCACACAGCGCATACTTAAGGAATTGGCTACCAAGAGAGGTAGTGATAGCCACCAACTTTGGGGAGAGAGAAATAGTGTGAAGCTAGAGGCTGGGACTGGAGAGAGAGACAGATCAAAGGGGAAAGGCCTGTGTGGGTGGAAGAAGATCGGGAAGGGCCAGGAAGTAAGTCTTTCTTTCTCTTCCAGCCTGCTGAACAGCATGTTCAGGAACAGGAAGGAGAACCTGGCACCCTATCATTTTTTCAATTTTTTAATTAAACATAATTTTTTGAAGGGGAAGGGAGTGCGGAGTTTTGTGGGTGCCATTGGAGATTCCCGGGGGGGGGGCGCTGTGTTGAGAACCCATCATGGGGTTCTAGCAAAAAATAAAAGATTCTGTAAGCCTGAAGTCTGCCCACCCTTGTTCTAGAGTATACTGGCTTTTCCTACCTCTTCCGCCGATAACCTCACATCCAGATGTTGTTGTGGAATGTATTTTGAGTTGCATCGATTCTATAAAAAGTACAAACAGATCCAGTGTGAGATCAGGGATGTTGAAGAGTCCTTGGTCTCGAGTCACGAGTCGAGTCACAAGTCTTTGGACCCGAGTCTCGAGTCCGAGTCCTTGTTCATAAAGGGTGACTCACGAGTCCCGAGTCACTCCCAAAACTGACTTCATGAGTCCCTATTAAAGTCAATGGGGTTTCCCCCCCAAAAAATAAGGCTACTTCAGATGTGTGGCTTAAATAAATTCTAGGCACAAGTGTGCCTTTTTCTTTCAAAACTCTGCAACTGATTTTGGCAAGAACAGACCAGGCAGACAAACCCAAAATAACCAGGCAGGCAGAGGAGGCAGGGAACCCCAAAGCAGGCAGGCAGAGGCGTTTGTCTTGGACGATTCAACTGTTGAACTGGTCAAGAAGAGACCAGGCAGGCAGAGGAGGCTGGGAACCCCAAACAGGCAGGCAGAGGCAGCCAAACCCAAAATGTCTGACCCTAACCCTAACCCCCCACAACAACACATCAATCAAAATAAATCTCAACACATCGTTGGGGCTGCGCTCCTGGTAGCTGTCCATAGTGGCCGAGCAGCGGCGCGCCTCACTTCCATGCGCTCTTCACCGGTGATCGCGCTCCTCTCCGCTCCTTCTGGCACAGCCCAGGGATGTTGAAGAGTCCTTGGTCTCGAGTCCCAAGTCGAGTCTCGAGTCCCATTAAAAATATTGGGACTCGAGTCAGAGGGGGGACTCAGTCCGACTCACGAGTCGAGTCCTCGAGTCCGAGTCCCCATCCCTGTGTGAGATTATATGTTCTATTAAACGTTCTTAGGTTTTTAAAAAAGGAGATGGTTATGGTCAGTTTACTAACTCGCGTGCTTCAGAAGCAAGTGCAGAAAAGGTTTATTGCAGAGTACATGAATACAGTGTACAGCAGGAAGAAAAGAGCATTCTGCAGTGGGTAATAATACCAGGAGACATTTCAGCAGCCATCTTTACTGTGAGAGCTGTTATCCAAACTTGTCCCTAATATGGGAAAAAGAAAGGGAAATTGGTGTTATGGGGACATTTAATGCCATGCCCCCAGATATACCCAGAAACAGTCCCGTCCCCCCCACAACATGTAGTAAGCTTTCATTCCACAGTGTAGAGTTGATTTGGGTGGAACATTTTTCTGCACGCAGGTATTTAAATCCATGCCTTAACTGGATACTTTCCAGTTTCACAGATGTCTTCATCAGGCCTAGGTGTTCAAGAGCAAAAACAGCTTTAAAAGGGGATCATGTTACAGGGCATGCAACATTAGTTTAGCGCAATCCCTTGTCCAAAGTTCCCCACAGTTTTACTATTTGGAGATAAAGGCCTCGTTCAGACATAACACTCAACCATGGCTTAGCCCTGGGGTGCTGAGCCTCTTTCAATGTGAGGGCCAAATTCGATTCTGGAGAAGCTCTTGGAGGCCACATTCCAGTGGTGGGTGGGGCTGAAGGGCCAAAGTGGAGTCAAAGTACCCCAAATACCAGCCTGTTTTAACGTAAAGCTCTCACTGCCAGTAACTAAGCCTTAGGAGAGGCATTTCAACCTTTCTGAATTGGGAAAAAACTGCACAAAAGCTGGGAAGCCACCAACTTATCAGTGGCCAGAGGAAGGGGGGGTCATCTAGGGCAGTGTTCTCCAACCTTGGGTCCCCAGATGTTTTTGGCCTACAACTCCCAGCATGCCCCAGGCAGCTACGCTGGCTGGGGCATGCTGGGAGTTGTAGGCCAAACACATATGGGGACCCAAGGTTGGAAAACACTGATCTAGGGAACCCTAGAGGCTGGGATTGGGAGGGAGGGGTTTGGCCCACAGGCCTGAGGTTTTGCACGCCTGCTTTAGCTTTACCAGCAAGAGCTCCAGCGAGCCATGGGCTTATACGCGTCCCCCAATCCCTTCTTCTCTTCCAATGCAGCCCTGAGGAGGACCCCAGTAGCTTTTGCTTCTCTTTTAGGTTGCCGTGATGTCCGAACCCAGACAAACCGTGATCAATCTTAGCTATGGTTTGTTGAAACTTCTGTCTACTTCAAGCCACTCAGCTGGCCTCTCATGCCACCTCCACCCCTGTGCCTGCCCTCCTTTGGTTTTGGGAAAGCTGCCTGCATCAGTAGAAGTAGGGGGCGGGGCTAGGCAGCAGCAAGTGAGCCCAGAGCAGGGACAGGGAGAGAGAGAGAGAGAGAGAGAGAGAGAGAGAGAGGGTCGCAACAGAGTTTGGGAGTATGGACCGGAATTTGTTCACCACTGCTGCCCCACCACCACCCAGTGCCACCGCCACCATCATGGGCAGCAGACAGTCACCACCACCACCACCACCACCACCACCACCAAGTAAGATAGGGGTCCAAGAAGTGGGGGGCACCAAAGGCAACTTGCTCAGGCCCCTTCTAAACCTTGAGCCTGTCCTGTCATCATCGTGACCGAGTAAGATTGTCTTATAGGATAAAAGGAGGAAATTCTAAAGAGGACTCTAGCGATGGGTACGTAAGTGACTGTAGAGGCCAATTCTAGATCCACACAGCTTCCCACAGTGAGGACACAGGTTACCAGATGGAAGATGGTCCTGTAAAGGATTTGTTTGATGTGCTTTTCACTTAGCACATTTCTCCCTTTCAACTTGCACTCGGGCTTCTTCAAAGTCCCTGGAACCTTTGTGAAAGGCCAACCTCCAGTTAGATCGTTCATGGCCCAGAGTTTCCCAGTTTTCGATGTTTATATTGCATTTTTTTAGATTAGCCTTATGAACATCTTTAAACCTCTTATATTGACCACCGATATTCCGCTTTCCATCCTTGAGTTGGGAATAAAGTAGCTGCTTTGGGAGACGGCAGTCAGGCATTCGAACAACATGACCTGTCCACTGAAGTTGGCATTGAAGGATCATTTTTTCAACGCGAGTAGTCTTTGCTTCTTCCAGTACACTGACATTTGTTCGCCTATCTTCCCAAGTAATTCGCAGGATTTTAGCCTGTCCTGTAGTGTAGTGGAGATACATTTGTATGGTTTACTATGGGACGAGAAAGTTGATTCCTTTCTAAGAAGGGGAGTTGTAGTGTTTCCCTGAACGACCAAAAGAATGGACTTGCTGTCCTGCTAATAGATTTCCATACAAAAACACCTGAGAAATAAAGAGGGTACGGTATCTATTTTGCAAGCTCCTGACCTGACAATGCAGTGTGTCCGACACCCTTCACATTTTCTGTTTGGAAGCCAGGGCAACCTTTGCAGCCTTCCTGGTGCTTCAGCCAGTGGTGCTGCAGCCTTGGGCACTTCCTTTCCTCATTAATAACTGTCATCAGTGCTGGCTGATGTAAACTGTGCCTTTCTGAGCACGTGTGGTACTGTTTCAACACACACCATATTCACCCACACCCATGCCAATGAAGAGATGGGCATAAAGACATACCATCATTTGGGGGGTTTCCAGTAGCAACTTTTATGGTATTTCCAAATCCACACTATGAATCCAGATCCACTGGCGTCAGGGGGGGTTGTCAGCATTTGGTAAGCTGCAGAGTCTGGTGCCCCAGCAGGGGCTCCACTGCCAATCCCTGCAGCCTCCTGGCCCTTCTCCTCCTCAGGGTCGGGTGAGGGGGTGGCCCACTAGGGCTGGAGCCCCAAATCTTTCATTTGGAACCCCAAAGCTCTGGGAGGCCATCTGCCCCACCACCCTGCTGTCCATGGGCACTTGCCTAAATAAAGATACAGGGGCCCTGATGATTTCTATTGCATCTGATCCCCCTGGACTAGCTGGCTCTTTGCCCACATGTGTGCTTCACCTCCTGCTGCCACCCCCCTTTGAATCTTTCTGAGGGTTTTTTTCCCTGAAAATCAAATGCCCTCCTCTCCCCTGTCCGTACACCCCTTTTTACAAATAGAGCCAGCGTGGCGTAGTGGTGAGAGTGTTGGGCTGGGACCCGGGAAGTCCGGGTTCTAGTCCCCGCTCCGCCATGAAACTCACTGGGTGACTTTGGGCCAGTCACTGACTCTCAGCCTAACCTACCTCACAGGGTTGTTGTGAAGATAACATGGAGTGGAGGAGGATTATGTAAGCCGCCTTGGGTCCCTTGCAGGAAAAAAGGTGGGGTATAAATATAATACATAAATAAATAGAAGACAGGGACCTTTAAAGACACACACAGAGACTTCAGAGCATATGTAAAGTAGCATATGCAAATTTGTGCTTTTGGGGGGGGGTCCTGTGGGCCTGAATCCCTGGATCTTTTCAGTACCAAGCACCACCCCTGCTCCTCCTCCTCCCTGTCTCTCTGAGCAAGCCAGTAGTGAGAGGAGCAGCAACCTCCATATGCCAATGCCATGCCCTCTCCCTTTGGGAAGGGATGTGGATTGGGAAGGGACATGCAAGCCAATGGGCAGCAGCGATGGTGGTGAAGAGGTGGGTGCGCTCAGAGAGGGGAACCCGCTGAGAGCATCCTGCCCAAGTCCCCCTCCCCCCAAGATCTGGAACCAGTGTTAAAGCAACACCACTTAGCATAGAATACTCCAGGATGTCAGTGTTTTAATCCCCACTTCTCACTAGAGTGCAGCCTTCCTGTGGTTTCATTTGATAAGGGAGAGCTCATTTTGAGGGGGGGGGGGGAATGTAAAAAAAAAAAAAAAGCCAGCAAAATAATACTTGGAAAGTCAGAAATGACATCTGCCCTAGTTTTATGTTCTCTTTCTTTCTCTATCCCTCCCCCTCTCTCCAGTTTGATATCTGCTTGTGTGTGGGGTGGAGGGATGCAATTTGATATATATATATAGCTAAGGGAATAATCCAATCAATTCCAGCACATTACATCCCATTGTTTTTGATGGGAGAGAGATGCTTAATTCTCCCATGGAAATTCTCCCGTGAAACTCAGTGCTTAAAACTTTGGCGATAGGAGAGTTTCGTGGATCAAAGTATCAACTGTGGTGCTGGTCCAGTAGAATGGGAACCAAATCTAATGATAAATTTAGAACATAATCCTATGCAAGTTTAGACAGAAAAAAGGCCCACAACTCCCAGCATGCCCCAGCCAGCTATGCTGGCTGGGGCATGCTGGGAGTTGTAGGCCTTTTTTCTGTCTAAACTTGATAGGATTGCACCTTTAGAGAGCAATCCTGTGCATGTGTAGTTGGAAGTAAGTCCCACTGTGTTCAATGGAACTTATTCCCAGGTAAGTGCGCACAAGACTGCAGCCTTAGAGAGGATAAATGTGCCATAATTTCTTTAAATACAATACAGAAAAGGCTGCCATTGTCCAGACTTGCTGTGTAAGCAGGAAATGCCCGAATAACTACTTAACGCTCCGAATAGAAAGAAGCTTGGGATATCAAAATCCTGACCTGAGCAAGTCAAGAAGGGAATATTTGCTACAATACTTAGCATTTATATTTCTTTCTCTTTTTTAGTGTCCAGTGCACACTGCACACAGTGATCCTGAAAACAATCCTGTGATTACAAGACCATATTTTGTTGGACCAACTTGATATTGAAAACGCAGAAAACGAGCCGGTCTGGTATTTATTCCTGCAGCTTTCTACGAAGCTGGGAGCAGCTGAAATAAGGGAGAGTCCTTATGTATTTACTTTAGATTTGTAGTGTGTCAGAGGGTGCTTCCGGATGGACGGCTCCGAGTGCTGCCAAACAAAAGACACTGTGCAGCTATTCTATCTTGCCCTCCTTAACGGGGTTTTGTTGGGTTTTTTGTGTGGTAAGAAAAAAGACATAAGAAGCCATGGAAAAATGCAGGGAGGGTTCCCAGAGGAAGATGATGTCATCTGGGACCCCACACCCACCCCCCAATTCTGCAAATGAGGCTGAGTGATTCCAGGAGAGCTGCCTCCCCTGGAAGCACCCAGAGTCCATCAAATGAAAGCTGATGCGGTGGCATGGCTGTGGAACGGAGCTACAAACCAAGCAACCCAAATCTCATCTGTGCCATGAACTTGCTTGGTGGCCTTTGGGCCCAACTAGTCAATACCTTTTTAAATATGTAATTACATTTCAGATGTGTGGCTTAAAAAGGAAAATGAAAAAGCAGGCGGGAGTGGGGGGGGAACCATTCAGGACTGGGGCCTTGGCATGCAGGGTGGGTGGTTAATTAATTCCCTCCATGCTGCTTTCTCGACAAAATATGTCCTCCAGGCATACGCGGTGTTAGGGGGCAGCCCACTAGGGCTGGAGCCCCGAATCCCTGGAAGGCCATCTGCCCCACCACCCTGCGGTCCATGGGCACTTGCTGACATAAAGCTACAGGGGCCCTGATGATCCCTGTTGCATCTGATCACCCCTGGATTAGCTGGCTTTTTGCCCACATGTGCTTCAACTCCTGCTGCTCCCCCGAATCTTTCTGGCTGAGGTTTTTTTCTGAAATCCCCTGTCCATACATCCCTTTTTACAAATAGGAGTGTCCTTAGGAGACAGGGTCCTTTAAAGACACACACACACACAGACTTTTGAGCATATGTAAATTAGCATATGCAAATTTTGGGGGGTTGTCCTGTGGATCTTTTGGGACCTAGCACCTCCCCTGCTTCCAGAAGCTGCTATTTGCTCCATTGAAGGAATCTGCCATTGGCACCAAAGGCAGCTTCCGTCCTGGTCCAGATAGCAGCTTCTGGAAGGTGGGTTTTAGTTGGGAGTGAAAAGGCCTCAACCAGGGGTGGGTGATGGCACACAGTACAGGAATTAAGCTGGTCTGGGCCTGGTCAGTGCCTGGATAGGAGACCATCTAGGAACCCCATGTAATCAATCCCCTTGACTTCCATGATGAAAGAAAAGTGGGATATATACCAGTTGAAAGAAATGTAAATTAAATTAGATCTCTGGGAAACTTGCAGTAGATCAGCAAAAGTTTCTGACTTCCAACTGTTCCACAATAGGAACAACTAAGAGTCTCTCTTTTTTTGGCAGCTGAAACAAGGAAAAGTTGGGGGTGGGAAACCAGGAGAGCTGTTGTGTGTGAACAGTCTAAGAGCTCAGTTCTGGTAATGAAAACAAATTCCCGGGCTGAGCATGTGCTCACAGATACCCATTACCCTTCTTTCATTCTAAGTGTACATTTGCCCCACTGATCCAGTTTGCAAACACTTGGCTCCAGTTGGCAGATCTCGGGGATCTAGTTAAAAAGAAAAAAAGTAGATCCCACAAGCTTGAATATCTGCCCACCTCTGGGCTATATGTCCCTCTGTGCACCCCATGGTTCTGATACTGATACATCCCTGCAGCTGCTATTGAACAACAAAACAACAAATAACCCAAATGCACAAATGCAACCACATGTTTAATGTAGCATCTGGTTTGGCCTTTAGCCAAACTGCTCTCTCTCTCTCTCTCTCTCGCTCTCTCTCTCTCTCTCTCTCAGCCACAGTCTTCCAATATAGGGATTGGGCCCAACACCTCTGCAGATATGCCCCAAGAAGACATGGGAACTCATTCTGAGTCAGATGGGAAGGTAGAAGGTGTTGTCAAGGTGTCAAGGGAGTTGGAACAGGAGACCAGTGAGAATAGTAAGGATAGAGATGAGGAAACCCAGCTGTTGTCTAATTTTTTGGAGGACAGCTAACCCATGGGAATGCAGGCTCCTAATGAAGAGGAGGAGGAGGAGGAGAGGTAGGAATATGAGACCCACAAGTTTGGTGCCAGATGAAAGGGGAAGGGCAACGCAGGGTCACACAGTGCTCAAAGAGACTAGCAGGCAGTTAGGTGACCCTGTGGAAAGACCTACCTTGAGCGTATGACTTGGGGCCCACTCAGCTTCAGAAGGGCTGGCCATAGTAGGCAGTGTCAGCTTCATGACAATTCTCTTTCATGGTGCTCTAACCCAGGGAACTGTCTGAAGCTTAGGAGGTACTGTGTTATGCAAAGCCTGCCTGGAACTTCAGTTTCTTTTGACTGCAGGAGAACATTGTCTGTAACCTGAATCAATCCTTGTTTGTAGTGTGCATAATAAAGGTAATTGACGCAAAATAGGACTTGACAGCTTGATTACAAAGAGAGCCAGGGGCTGGGCACCGGATACCCGTACAACACAGAGCCCGACCATATGGGGTTATTGTAAGGAGGACAACATGATAATGTATGTGAAGCACTTTGAACCCTTGAAAGTACCAGACTGATGTGAAGACTTGTGATTACGTACATAAAGAGACTAGTACTCTTTATGATGTATAATCTGTTACCAACGTGCAGGGGGCAAATGTGCACAAGCAGCAGTTCCCCTGGCAGCAACTGAGTTGTGGCCCAGTCTGGAAATCCCACCTCCCCACCTGTTCCCTGGCTGATGGGCAGATGGGTGTTGCTTAGTGGGATGGAGGGTGGGGCTCCCTGTATACTTGTAATTACCAAGTGTTAGCGCAGTGTTCTCCAACCTTGGGTCCCCAGATGTTTTTGGCCTACAACTCCCAGCATGCCCCAGCTGCTGGTAGTTGTAGGCCAAAAACATCTGGGGACCCAAGGTTGGAGAACACTGTGTTAGGGCAATACATTTTGCTCAGTATCTTATTGCAAAAGTTTATAGCAAAATAGTTTCTCAAGGAAGAGACCTCAAACCATATAGATTCTTTGTTCAGCAAGAACCTTTGGAAGAGGGGAATTGTTCTTACAAAGACCTCCACATCAGGGGTCCCCAACCTTCTTGGACCCCCTTCCTAGTCCCCACCAGCCTGGCTGCTCTGGCTGGTGGGAGAAGGAGGAGGCTGTCTGTGGCGGATCTTGCTGAGCGGCCTATTTGATGTCGCTGGAGGCACTCCTTGAGATAAACATCCGCCTACATTTCTGTAAGCAGATATTACAAAAGCATGAGTGCTAACTGAAGGACAGGCCTGTAACTCAGTGGTAGAGCACTTGTTTTGCTTGCAAAAGGTCCCAGGCTGAATCCACGGCATCCCCAGAGAGCAGGGGGCGTAAACTATGGGGCGGGGGGGGGTCAAGCCTCCTCTGGGATTTCCCGGGAGTAATGCCCCCCCAGGACTTCCCAGAACTGGCAAAGCCCCCTCCAGGCAACCAGCTGTTACATGTTTTTTTGGGGGGGCAATCTAAATTACCTCCAGGGATCCCTTATAACTGCAGAGAGGGATGAAAAAAACCCCATCTGAATCCATGGAGAGCTGCTGTCAGTGTTGCTGGTATTCGACTTGATGGACCAGCAGTGATCTAACTCGGTATACTGCAGCTTCCTATGTTCCTGCCTTACAAAGCTGTCCTGGAAGTTCCTACTACTCTAGGAAATGGGACCTGGGAACAAGACATTACAAACTTGTGCAAACAAACACCAAGCATGGGGGAATGCCTTGTGTCTTTTTATAACTTCATGACTTTGTGCCAAGTATTGTTGAGGAAGAGGTGCGTTTTTCTGCATTGAAGCTGGCGTTAAAACAGAGACCAGGGAATCGCGTGACTAACTGTGAGCTTCAGAAGCAAATGATTCACCAAAAAAGTATAAGTGAAACTGCTGCTAGCAGCTGATTACAAATCCCACATAAGGGAACTCATTTCTGATTACAACCAAGGTACATAACAGGAGTGTAATTTTGCATTAAAAACAAACACACACACACCTTTCTGCATGCAGAAAGCTCAACCTCTGTGACTAGATTCTTATGCATATTAAATTAATTGGCACTTAGTTACTTGATTTGGATGTCTATCACGTAAGCAATCTGCATCCCACACTTTGTAAGCTTTGCAAAGTGTGAGAGGCCTCAGAACACTTAACCTATAGAAAAAAGTGGGTGGGACCATGGCAGAATAAAGGAGCGGGGAAAGGAAGGGCAGAAAGAGAGAGCAAAGGTGTAGCTCCATCCACTGTTGGCTCTGGCCCTGACTGATGTACTCCCCCATGAGTTAATGGCCTTCAATGAGGTGGAGGTTCCCCACCCCTGTTACAATGCAATGCTTTTATGAGTTAATGGCCTTCCATGGGGGTGGTGCTTCCCCAACCCTGTTACAATGTAATGCTTTCTTTCAAAGTGAGATTTAGAGATAACAAGAAAAACCAGGAAGTACCTTTCAAAGCTAATAAAGAACAATCATGGAGGTAAAAGGTGTCAAAAGCCACTTAGGGCACAATCCTATGCCCTAAGTTTAGAGGGGGGAAAGGCCTACAACTCCCAGCATGCCCCAGCCAGCTATACTGGTTGGGGCATGCTGGGAGTTATAGGCATCCCCCCCCCTCTAAACAGGCATAGGATTGTACCTTTAGCCCATTTCTTTGCTCAAAGCCAAGACCGTCCACCCGATGGCCTAAAAAAGATCAGCCTCTGCAATCCAGATCACAATACGCTAGAAGTGAGGAACAGAAAAGAGTGACTTGGGAATCCATGTCTCAGCGTGTAAGTTTAGTAAAGCACTCCAGAGCCTTTGGCTGATGGGAGCTGGAGGGTTCCGCCTTTCCCCCATGCTTTTAAACATTTGCATAAAGCCACTGAGAGAAGCCGTCCAGAGATCTGAGCCAAGGAACCAGTATGCTGTTAATGCCCAGTTCTCGCTCTCTCTCATTTTCATCAGATCTTAGGGAGGCAGTGGAAGCCCTGAAACAATAGCTGACTACTACTAGGAGGGCCTGGAAAGGGAGGGGGGGACACACAAACAAAAGATATACAATGGAAGCACTATTGGTTGGTGAATTGCCAGTCCTAGAGGGTAGGTGTAAAGCCATTTTTTAGATTGCACTGCACTCTGCTGAAGAATAATGTTTGCAGGGTTGGGGTGGTCATAAGAACATAAGAAGAGCCATGCTGAATCGGACCAAAAGCATATGTAGTCCGGCATTCCGTTTACACAGCGGCCAACCAATTACTTGTGGGAAACCCACAAGTAGGGCATGAATGCAATAGCAACATCCTGCTCATGGTCCCCAGCAACTGATATACAGAAGCATACTGCCTCTGATACAGGAGGAAATATACAGGCATCAAGACTGGTAGCCATTGACAGCTTTATCCTCCATACATTTGTCTAATCCCCTTTTAATGCCCTCCAAGTTGGAGGCCATTGCTATATGCGCTGTATGAAGAAGTGCTTCCTTTTATCTGTCTAGAATCTCCCACCATTGAGCTTCATGGGATGACCCTGGGGTTCTAGTACATGGAAAAGGGAGAAAAATGTCTCTCTGTCCACTATCCTAATTCAATGAATGGGAGGTATTTGCATAATGGCCTTGATGACAGGCAGCATTCATGCATCAGGGACCTGCAGGGCCAGCTACTCCCTTCCCTTGCTAGCTATGTCTTCTGCCACAGTGAGAATGGGGGGCTATGCACATACAGATATACATTCCTGCATGTGAGGGGGAATCCTGGGCCAGCCGGGACTGGTCTTCCAGTAATGTCATTCGTGCAAATGAATGAATGATGTCAACATTAAAGGTTGGTATATACCATATTAAAGGTGCAATCCTATGCATGTTTAGAGAGAGAAAAGGCCTACAACTCCCAACATGCCCCAGCCAGCGATGCTGGCTGGGGCATATTGGGAGTTATAGGCTGTAGAAGCATTCCTATTTAGCTTTGAAAGAACATGTAAAGATCTAAATATTCCTGATGAGGAAAAGATGATGTATTTACGCCCACAAATCTGTGGAGCCCTCAGTGAGGTTTACTCTGAAATGCATGAGGAAGAAACCTCAGATTACTTTTTATTTAAGGACCGAGTAAGGGTACGATTTGGGCTGGCTGCTGAACAAAGCAGAAAAACGTTCAGAGAACTAAAAAGAAAACCTAATGAAACATTCGCACAGTTAGGTTGTCGGTTAGACCGAGCTCTAAGGAGATTGGTTGAAGGAGAGCATAGAACCCCAGGGAGTTGACAGTTAAGGGGGTTGGTTGTCAGTTGGGGAAGAGAGTGGGTTGGAGTGAGAGAGGGAGTGGAAGGTTAATAGCGTAGGTAGGGAAAGGTGGTACTGAAGAGAAGAGTTCAGACAAGAAATCTAGTACTAAGTTGTGAGAAAGCAAACGTGAAGGTGTTAGTGTAGAACAATTCACAGGACTCTCCGCTTAGGGAGTGAAGGACCTTCTGTCTGAGGAAGAAGGAGAAACTCTGGACTAGTGTGAGGGACAGTTAAGTTCCCTAGTCTGATACTGTACTTTCAAGTAACCAAGCCAAATTGATACAAAGAGCACTGTATAACATCTGCCTGCCTTTAACCTGAATCTAAGCAAAGAACAAGTTTGAATGTAACTGTTGAAAATTCCAAGTTATCTGTTCCTGAGTTGAATATCAGTTTAGAGACTTTGTTAGAACAATAAATCAACCTTTTTATTCAAAGTTCTAATTCTCCAGAGTCTGACTGGTGACAGGAAAGTAAGAAGTGAATTAACGGAGGGGCACCCTACTTCAAGTAATCAAATAAAACAAACTGCTTAATAAAGACAAACAAACGTGGGTGAACAGCTACATATAAGACCTAAGACACATAATCGGCTAACGCAACTTTAGAAAACAGCTTAAAGTCTGAAGTGACCAATACAAGGTGGCACTTGGTGAGAGCGAAGTACACATAGAGGGTGTGCGGTTTGGAGCGAGGGGTCCCGTCCGCTACATAGGCCTTCTCTCTCTTTAAACATGCATAGGATTGTGCCTTAAGAGAGTCTATTTGCACCATATGGAAGTTACCAGTTGTCACAGCTTTTCTAAATGGATGTTGTTCTGCCAAATGCCTGTCAGCCAATTTGCCAAGTCTTTTAAACTGTAAGAAATCTTTATTTAAAAAAAAAAAAAAAGTGGGGGGGAAGAAAAAGTGTTTACTTTTGTTTAAACCAGATATTTCATTTTCAAAAGTGAGAGCCAACACAGTTGTAATAACCTATTATCCTTTAATCTTGTTTGAAAATATTTACAAAAAATATTCTAGCTCGTGACATATATCAGTTCTGCTTCGGGGGGGGAAATAAGTTGCTCATCTCACAGCAGAATGTCAATGGAACAGTTTTATAGAATAGCATATCTATATCCCACCCGCCGCCCCCTTCCATGGAACTTAGCGTTCCCAAATGATTTCCCATCTAGGCACTGAGCAGACCCAGTTCTGCTTAGTACCAGCAAAGCTGCTGCATCAAGTACTTTCAGATCATGTTCTGGGACCAAATGCATATGTCAGTTCATGTAACAGACAAGAAGGGAGAGGGTACCGATGATAGTGCTGGAACTCTAAGGCCTCCTGCTATGAGATAAACCAGTATCAAAATAGGAATTGAGTAAAGGGCCGGTTGGCAGTCCTTCACAGAATCCAAGTGGGCTATCCAATAAAGCAGGGGTGGCCAACTTGTGACTCTCCAGATGTTTTATGTTATTTCATTTATTTTTCAAAACAAATTATAACAAAAATATATATAACAAAATACAAGATTATCACACAAATATAACATAATCAACATACAATAAATCGTGAAGTGCTCCCCCCCACCCTCCAAGGGACCAATTAATATAGTTCTATCCTCTTGATCAAATAAATTCTAAATTCCAAAAATATAACATATCCTGACAAGGCATGTTACCCTTCCCCTTTATTAATACATAATCTAGTAATTGATTCCATATCTCCATAAAATTATTCTTCTTTAGCAATCCTTTTTTGCATTTGATACTACTAGTTAGTTTATCATTTAGGGCTATGTCCCAAACTTCCTTGTACCAATCTGTTATTAGGAAAACATGTTGTACTTTCCAATTTCTCGCTACCATTAGCCTGGCTGCAGTTAACAAGTTTACAATTAACTCCTTCGTATTTTGATCACAAATAAGCTTCTCAGTTATTGATAACAATGCTAATTTTGGACAGACCTCTAAATTAGTACCAATAATTTTCGATATTTCTATAAAAACCTCTCGCCAAAACACCAATACATTTTTACAACTCCACCACATATGAGCATATGTCCCTTTTTCCTGACATCCTCTCCAACATAATGCAGAACAATTATTATCTATTCCTCTTACTGGAGTTAAATACCATCTCCAAATTAGTTTATAAAAATTTTCCTTTATCCTAATTGACATCATTTTCACAATCCGTCTATCCCATATATTGTTCCACCCCACCTTCGAGGTCACCTCTTCAAATTCATTATCCCATACTGCCTTAAGCTGATCCTCTTGTTCTTTTGCTTTTTGAATCAATCTATATAAATCCCTTGTTATACCTCTTGTTGATGCATTACCTGGTAGGCCGTCTCTAGACATGACCATATTTTCAAAATTAGTTAAATCTCTCTCGTACTCAGTTTCCCTTTTCCATTTCTTCGACCACTGTTCTAACTGTAATAAATTTAACCACGATAATCTTCTTCTCCCAACAATTTCCATTATTTGATCTCTAGTCCCCATCTTTTCCACCCAATCGGACAATCTAATAACCCTTTCTTCTCTTAGTTTACCCTCCAGCTCTGATCTTAAGTTTTCGGGAAAATCCTTAAGAGCTACCACCGGAGTTAATGGAGATATCCCTGGTATAAATATGCTCTTCATAGTACCCCAAATCATTAACAATTTTCTTAGAAAAGGGTTGTCTATATTTTTTATCAATTTTTTATTATTTTTTTGAAAAAAAATATTCCCCAAAGTACTACGTAATTCACATGTTTCTAACTCCAACCACATTATTTCTTTAGGGCGTGCTATAATATCCACTATATGTCTTAATTGATTCGCTATATAATACCATTTTAAATTCGGCAAACCCAAACCCCCTACTTTTTGTGCTTTATACCATCTTGTTTTAGTAATCCTAGATTTTTTCCCTCCATTACAATATGTATTAATAATTGATTGCCAATCTTTAAGTTCCTTATCTGATATCACACTTGGTATCATCCGAAATAAAAAAATTATCTTCAGCAAAATCTTCATTTTAATCAAAGCAATTCTACCAAACCAGGAAAGTCCAATTTTTTTATACTCCTCTATTTTATTATTTACCTCATTCTTTAATTTCCTATAATTCTGGTCTCCCAATTTATCTATATCTTTTGGAATTACAATTCCTAAATATTTAATTACATTATTAATCTTATAATTACTTTTTTTTTTACACATTTCAATCTCTTCTCTTTTACTATAGTTAAACAACAAAAATTTAGATTTATCCCAATTAATCTGTAGCCCCGTTACTTCCCCGAACTCCTTTAAATGATTCTCCACTCTATCCATATTTTCCTTAGGGTTTTCGATTGTCAAAAGAGTATCATCTGTAAAAAGATTTATTTTTATCTTCTCCCTAATCCCTATCCCACCTATATTTCTATCTTCTCTAAATACATTTGCTAAAATCTCCATTACCAATGCAAACAAAATAGGCGAAAGAGGACATCCTTGTCTAGTTCCTCGACCTAGGTAAATTTGCTCTGTTAAACCATCATTTACTACAACTGATGAAACATTTTTTGAATACAATTGATTAACTACTCCTCTAAATCTTTCTCCAAACCCCATAATTTTAATTAAACTTTTTAATGCTGGCCATTCCACGCAATCAAAGGCTTTGAAAATATCTAACGCTATTACCCCTGCTCTCAATTTATTTTTCTTTATTAAATATATTATATTTAAAACTCTTCTTGTTAAATCTGCCATTTGTCTTCCTTGCATAAAACCACATTGGTCTATCCCAACATATTTAGTAATAAACTTGTTCATCCTTCTCGCTAATATTGCTGTCATCAATTTTGCATCTTGATTTATTAAGGAAATGGGTCTATAGGAACCTGGCTCCGTTAAGTCCTTCTCTGGCTTCGGGATTAGAATAATCTTAGATTGCTTCCATGAAGAGGGGATCTCTCCCCCCTCCAAAAAATATCATTAAATAACCTTTTTAGTCTTGGAACCAACATTTTCTTAAAAACCTTGTAGTATTCAGCCCCTAAACCATCTAGTCCAGGGGTCTTACCCTCTTTCAGTTTATTTATTGCATATTCTATTTCCAATTCTGAAAAAGGTTGTTCCATAATTTCTCTATCTTCATCCACTAGTCTAATTTTAAAATGCTTTCCTATATACTCATTAATCCTCTCTTCCGTACAGTCTCCAGCCTTATACAATTCTGAATAAAATTCATAAAATATTTTTAATTTATCCTGCATTAAATTATGTCCTTTCCCTTTTTTTATCTTTAATTGCCCCAACTATACTTTTTTCTTTCTTTTTTTGTGTGGATCTTGTTAACATTTTCGAATTCTTATTACTATTTTCAAAAAACTCTCTTTTCAAATAAATCAAGTCCTGCAATAGCCACAGGGGAAAGGTGGCCAAGTGTCCTACTTTAGAGAGGACAGTCCTCTATCGAAGGCATCCTCTGTTTGAAGGGCTGTCCAGCTCAAGCTTGGTTTAAAGATAATGAGCCATAAGAAGGGAGAACAGGGGCCTTGAAGTTGCCCACCCGCTGTTAGAACCTGATCCGGGGCAGCAGACTGAGCAGGCACACAGGTTACCTCACTGCAATCTTCCCCCATTACGGTGAAATGCATTTTATTTATAAAAATAACACTGCTGTCCTCTCACCATTTCAGTCACCACTGCTGCCAGGAAGAGACTATCCCACTGACCCAGCCCAGAGATGAACTCCTGTGTGTTTTGTGCCTGGGCAGATATTTTCCCACGTGGCCACCGCAAAACCTTTAAGGATCAGCAGTTGGAGCACAGCGCAGTTTGCAGTGACCACCTGCTGCCTCCTTTATTGTGTGTTGATTTTAGTGTAAGCCACTTCCGGGCTGTGGGGCTGTTGTTGTCACATACCAATACCAATGCGAGATACAAGTATTTTAAATCAATCAATGAAATCACCATTTTTAATAGGATGACTTTTATACAGTAAGTTCATGGTTCTTCCCACAACCTCTTCAGGCAAGCACATTTTTGGATCTGGCAGGACCACATAATGAGTAGTGTCTGAGTCAGAATAAGGACTGATATGAATGCCAGTTTTCACCACATTAAGGCCTGATTCTGCTTCCACTCAAATATATAACAGGCTTTTCCTTTCCGTCCATCTGGACTATTAAAATAAATAAAATAAAAAGGTTTGGATTTGGTTCCAGTAGGATTCCCTTCCAAACACTCAGCTAGCTTTTCAGCTGTGGTTGTGTTCAAATCTGCTGATGCCATGTTGTTCCTAACTCAGCCAGCTGCTAGGCATGGGGGGGCGTGCGTCTTCTTTTTATTATTGTTAAAACACATTAGCTACAGAGTAGCCTGTCTTTGAGAACACTTCCCACAGAAGAATGTTTGGATATTTCTTGCAAGGCAACGATATCGCAGAGGAAGTTGTACTTCGTAAGCACTTCTTTTTATGAAGACCAAAGACTTGAAAACAAGCAGAAAGGAAACTGGGCTTGGTTTTTTTTAACATTTTGCTTTGTTCCGTGCATTTTTTGCCAACAACATTTTTACAGCTACCTTGTGAGTAGCAAGGAGAGTTATACAGGATATTAAGGGAAGATATAATTAAGGCAAGCAGATGGTTTTGAATTAAACCATGACATTTTTAAATTTTTTATTATATTTATACCCCACCTTTTTTCCTGCAAGGAATCCAAGGTGGCTTACAAAATCCTCCTTCTCCTCCTCTCCATGTTATCCTCACAACAACCCTGTGAGGTAGGTTAGGCTGAGAGTCAGTGACTGGCCCAAAGTCACCCAGTGAGTTTCATGGCTGAGCGGGGACTAGAACCCAGATCTCCCGAGTCCCAGTCCAACACTCTAACCACTACGCCACACTGGCTCTGTTTCCTATTTTAGGGATAAAGGGAACTGCTTTGTAAAGCTATTTTGTCTGACTAGACCAATCTTCCCCAACCAGATGGCCACCAGAGGTGTTGGCCTGCAACACCCCTAATTCCCAGCCAGCATGGCCAAGGGCTGGCTGTCCTAATCCAGTATCACAGGGGTCCTCAAACTTTTTAAACAGGGGGCCAGTTCATTGTCCCTCAGACTGTTGGGGGGCTGGACTATAGTTTGAAAAAAATATGAATGAATGGATCAAGTAAAAAAAAAGGACCCGGGTCCCTTTTTTTTTTTACTTGATAGGGGTGAATTTCCCCCCCCCCTTAAATAGAAAGTTATTTTATTTATTTATTTATTTATTTCATTTCATTTCATTTCATTTTTATACTGCCCAATAGCTGAAGCTCTCTGGGCGGTTTATAGCAATTAACAAGACAGTCCCTGCCCACAGGCTTACAATCTAAAAAGACACGACACACAAGGAAAAAGGAATGGGGAAGGAAGAAGGGGGAATATTAATTAATACTCCTGGCAGGGCTGGTGGTATTTACATATATAGTTGCACAATTGTTTCATGCCTAACACGAATATACTTTTGTTTTTGCCATCACACAAATGAGCATACTTGACAAAAGAATCGGCACTTGAAGCGAAAGAGTTAAAAAAAGTCTGCTTCCGCCAATCGGCCGCCGGGCCGGATAAAAAGGCAAGGCGGGCCGGATGTGGCCCGCGGGCCTTAGTTTGAAGACCCCTGCAGTATCATCTACTGACTGGCAGCCTGTCTCCAGCATCTCAAGCACAGTCCCCCCCCCATCATCTGCTACATGGTCCTTTAAAAAAAAAACAAAAAAACTTGGAGATAGGAGGGATTGAACCCAGGCCCTTCTGCAAGCAAGGCACAGCATCTGCCACTGAGCTGTAGTCCCTCTGCACTGAAATGCTGGGAGAACAGTAAGGCATCATACCCAGATCTGTGCAAGTGGAACCTGCAACAAAATGTTGCAAAGTGGAGTACACCCGATCAGGACACTCCGTTCCATTTCCCCTCCCTCCTGTTTTGGCCCACTAACAGTTAGTCAGCACTCTTTGGACACGGAGCATGCTTGGTTCTCGTTCAGCTGGGGTTTTTGGGGTGGGTGGGAGTTCCCCGATTCCCCCCCTTTTTTTGGTACTTCTGCAAATCTTTTTTCCCCAAGCCTGCTGATACCTTCCTTTTGTGAGTAGATGGTGATGTTTTGGCTAGACATGCAATGGCACTCTCCTCTGAACACCAGAAATAGAGGAAGTGATACTCTGTTACTGCATACCTGTTGAATGAACGTATTACACCCCAACTCCCAATATAGCCTCTCCAGCTTCCCACACTTCAGTTAAAGTCCAGGGTAAGACATCCTGAATGTACTCCTTCCAAGGGGCTTTTTCAGATCAGGAAATGTGGGAAACTGGAGAGGCTGCAGAGTGAAGTGTAATAATCAGGGCTTTTTTTCTGGTGGAACTCACCGGAACTGAGTTCCAGCACCTTTTCTTCTATTAATTGCATTACAATTTAATCGCCATCTACTCCCAAGGAAATGTAATCCAAGAGTTCCGGTACCCTTTTCTCCAGAAAAAAAGCACTGGTAATAATAGAAAACACACACACACACACACCGCACCCTTGGCCACCTCTCAATGATAAGGTAATCTCAAAAACACCACCAAAAGCCATTCTAAAGTTCTCCGTGACTAAATGGAAACCTCTAACACTTTTGGGAAACTAGAGGGCAGATTTTCCAACTCAATGAGCTATGAAATCTATGAAACCCATCTGGTTTGCAACATCCCTAGATTTACTGCCCCCCAAAGCCTCCTAGTGCTGAATAGAGCCAACTGGCTGTCTGGACTGAGGTGGAACAGCAATCATTTCCCTGTCTTCTTCCAGGGAGCACTTCTTTGTTGCTAGAGGAGTCCAAAATGGGAAGGATCCCCATTTTAAATGATCAGGTTTCCTTTTCTGTTGGCCAAAGAAACCAAGGTGCAGCATTTAAATGGAGTACTGGAGGCAGCTGCAGTGAGAACACCAAGCTACTCTGTATCTTCTCCTGTGGTACATAGTAAATAAACCAGTTTTTTGTACCGACAGCATTATTCCTGCCTCTGTTATGTACTCAAGGGCAAGTGAGTAGGTTTTCATGGAAGATGTATTGCAGTGAGTGAGCAGGATTATTCACGCGGGTTTGACAAATCAGAATCAGCCATCATCATTCCTTAAAACACACACACACACACACACACACACACACACCCAAAACATTTAGCTTTGCAAGTATAGCCTTCAGCAAGTCCTACCAGTCTGATCACCTTAGCATGTCAGGCCCAACCCTTCCTAAAGGGCCACTAGGAGGCTGCACCACATGCCTCCCAGGATTAACATCATGGCAAGGGGGAGACCAGCCTGGCCCCATAGGGCTCTGCCGAAGAGGGAGCAACTGCAGGGAGCTCGCTTCATCACCACCCCTGCCAGAAGGAACACATTTATTTATTTATTTATTATTACATTTATACCCCACCTTTCCCCCCCCCCCAAGGAACTCAAGGCGGCTTACATAATCCTCTTCCTCCTCTGGCTCCAACTGACAGTTCCCTGGGGTGGCAGGCTCTGGCCTCATCCATCAGCCAGAGAACCAAGAGCCAGCGGGAGGCTGCACCCCCTGCCTCCCATGATTAACATCATGGCAATGGGGAGACCAGCCTGGTCCCATACATCTGACAAAGAAGGAGCAGCTGCAGGGAGCTTGTTTTGCCCTTCCCTGCCAGGAAAAAAAAATCTACAAGAACCTTGGGGGGGGGGTCACCTTTGCTCGCCTTTTCTCGGTGAGCACCCCCCGAAGGCCCGAATCCCCGTGCCGCTCGATCCACCTCGCCAGCAGCACGGGGTCCCGTCGCATCACTTCTGGCTCCCAGGAAGTGACGCAATGGGACCCCGCACTACGTTTTTAGTACAAAAACTAGGGCAACCTTGCTTAAAACGGCTGCGATTTGCTATTTGCGGCCGTTTTAAGCAAGGTTGCCCTGGTTTTTGCACTAAAAATGTAGCACGGGGTCCCGTCGTGTAACTTCCTGGCAGCCGGAAATGATGCGACAGGACCCCGCGCTGCTGGCATGGCGTGGAGCAACGGGACGAGTGGCAGGTAGGTAAGGCGCGCAAGTCTCGGGGGGCTGAGCAGGGATGATTTTGGCCTCACTTCAGCCCCCCCGAGACTCGTGGATACTCTCGGATACATCCCTACACTAAGAACTGGTGCCTGAGTTTTGCTTTCTTCCTCCTCTTTCCCAATCCCTTTTCCTTTTGTGTCATGTCTTTTAGATTGTAAGCTTGAGGGCAGGGACTGTCTAATATTAATCTTTGTAAGCCACTTTGGGAGCCTTTTTTGGCTGAAGAGTGGGGTAGAAATGCTATAAATAATAAAGCAGTGCAGAATCTTATGTACCCTGCATTCTGTTTTCATTTAAGCCACTCACACCCATCAACAAGTCTATATGCATAGAGAAACGGAAATATCCTAGTATATTGAGGATGCAATCCTGTGTGCACTTAGCTGGGAGTAAGCCCAATTGAACGCAGCAGGGCTTGCTTCTGAGTAAATATGCATAGGATTGTGCTCTATATACAGTTTTAGGTTGAAGAGAACTAGGCTCAAATTGTCATAAACAATAAACGAAGGGTACTTCAACTGTCCCCTGCTTACCACAGAGCCTCCCAATTTTGTGGTCCTGTGAAATAATTGTTCCAATTTTGCCCTTTTCAAATAACATACCCTTTTAAAATAGCATTCACATATGAATTCTTCAGATATAAGCCCCCCCCCCCCTTCTAGGTCTCTAGAAGTTAAATCTCTGAGTGAGGACATAGAGAAACCTTGACTCGAGTGCACCATGGCTGGCCCTATCATTAGGCAGAGTGAAACGGCAGCCTCAGGCAGCAGGTGTTGGGAGACGGCAGAAAGGTGTTAGAGGAGAGAGCTAGTATGCCACATGACCAGCCCTGCAATCCCTAAGCTAGCCAGATGCCCTCAGGAGCAGGATGCTGTTCCATTACCAGTGTGGAAAAAAGATTCAGCTTCTAGTCTTCAGCTGGCTTTCGTACACGGAATGGGAGGGGGTGCCATCTTGTTCTTTGCAGCAAAATGTCTTGGGCTGGCCCTGGAGTGCACATATTTGTAAATGCAGAGGCTTGGATCCGGGGTTCTCTTCTGTGAATGGAAGAACTTCCATTTACGGAAGGGCTTTTGATCCAGGAGAGGATCTTGCTGGCAGGTGTGTGTGTGTGCACACACGCGCATGCATGCACGCATGCAGGGAAGTGACTTTAGCTGATTCCCCTCTATCCCTAGCAGACCTCCCTTGTTCCAGAGGGGTTTTATTTGCCCCCCCCCCAAGGGCTACAGGAGGCATGGTGAATCTGCAACAGTCATCTTCTCCTTTCCACTGGTGGAGTGGACCTCCACTCCTGGGATGCTGCTGCCGGTGAGAGGATCCAAGCCATAAACACGAAGGGTGCTTCCAGATGAGGCATTTATTGCACCATTACCCTGCCTCATTCACAGAATTTTATGGGGGTCCAGACCTCTTGTTTTCACTCTTAACTCTGTGTTTTCCCACCACTTCTTCCATCTTTTCTCTTACTGCAGAAAATCCATTAAGGCCACAATCCCATGCATGTTTAGGCAGAGAAAAGGCCTACAACTTCCAGCACTCTGGAAGTTGTGTAAGCCTTTTCTCCGTCGAAAAACATGCATAGGATTGCACCTTAAGAAAGAACAAAGAGAATAGCTGCACAATGCCTCCTCATTGGGAGTGCTAGCAGCCCTTCATCTGGAAACACCATAGATTTGTAGAAGGGCAGTATAATCTTGGCAGTTTATTTTTCCGTTCCTAATTATGCCTAACGTGGAGCTTGCCCTTTTCACAGCAGCTGCACACTAGGTCGACATTTTCATCAAGCTGTCCACAACAACGCCAAGATCTCGTTTTCTCAGTATAATTTTTTTTTAACCCTCTTTGCTTTTAAATCATATGACCAGATGCAGATAATGCCTAAATGGATTCTTGCTTGCTTGCCTAAATGCCAGTGCACACACTTCCTTCTCTCCCACCTATCCCCTCCAGATAGTAAATACAGCTGAATATTTAGCCTGTGTAGAAAGCAGAAAAGAGCCTTCCGCAATGTGTAATATTGTGGCAGGAGTTTTTCTCCCTCTCTAGAACCTAAGGTCAACCCATGAAGCTGAATGAGATTCAGGACAGATAAAAGGAAGTACTTCTCCATACAGTGTATAGCTGAACTATGGCATTTGCTACCACAAGATGTAGTGATGGCCACCAATTTGGATGGCTTTAAAAGGGGATTGAACAAATTTCTGGAGGAGAAGGCTATCAATGGCTACTAGTCCTGATGGCTATATATTTGTTTTGCCACAGGTTCCCCAAGAGGAATTGGCAAAGGTTTTATAAGGAATTTTCATGCCACAAGTACTCTTCTGGGAGGTCAAAGCCAAACATTTTTATTGTAAAGCTGAGCATGAGATATCACAATGCTATCAGCCTTCCCCCAAGCTCCCTGGTGGAAGTCCCACCCCTTAGCAACACAGTCACTGTGCTCTTTCTAACAAACCAAAATGCAAGATCCAGCAGTTCTCCGCCTGGGTGTTAGCTTCCAGCGCTGGGCTTCAGCAGGGCTCTTAAAACAGCTTCTTCTGCTCCTTTTTGCTCCTTTCAACTTCAGCACACCACCAGGAACTGCACAACACCCATCCACCACTACTCACACCACCACCTTATATATCATTCATGAGAGCAGGCAGCTACGTGAGCACCAGATCGTGCACTTGAATGATTACAGCTGTGCTTTTTTGCAGTGTCATTCTGTTGGCCAGCACAGCAGCCAACTCACAGGCTAGCAATTAAAGCAACATCGTGCCTTGCTACTGCAGAGCAAGATACAAAGTATACAGAGCATCGAGGCAGCACTACTGTGCAACACACTACACTCCTCGCCATCTTCCGCGACTCCCATTACAATATTACTTCCAGTATCAGAGACAGTATGCCTCTGTACACCAGTTGCTTGGGGAAATGGGCAGGACAATGCTATGGCACTCATGTCCTGCTTGTGGGATCCCATGGGCAGCTGGTTGGCCAATGTGGGAATAGAATGCTGGACTAGATGGACCATTGGTCTGATTGAGCATGATTCTTCTTATGTTCTTACGGGGAGGGATCCCGTAGGCAGTGATCAGTGTGAGAATAAGGCTGGTATAAGTATGCAACTAAATAAGCATGTCCTTCCACCGGCAGGCAAAGGCCTTTTTATTCAAGTAGGCCTTTGTCATGTAAGGGAGTCTGTTGAGTTGGATACTGTTTTTATTCCATTATTGTTGTTTTTAATTGTGTTTTATTATTATTTTAATCAAGTTTTGTTAGCCACCCTGAGTGCCAATTTTCTTGGTAGAAAGGTGGGGTACAAATCAAATAAATAAGTAAATGTACCTATTTACATCTTTGAAATGTGGAAGGGTATATAAATAGAGGAGGCTCACCGTGGAAGGTGCTAAGGAGCACATGCAAGACTGGTAATCTTGAAATCCAAGTTCCTCAATTGCATCCTGTAGAAACAGGCCATTGACAAGCTAATTGTTCTGAGAATTAACTACCGTATATTGAAAATAACAAAGGTAGCAAAAGCTATTAAGTAGGCAAGTAACTAAGTGATTAATCAAAGCCAACAGTATTACTAACGTTATTGTTGTTAATAATGTGTCATCAATGTAGATGGTGACCTACAGAGTTGCATAGGCAACATCAGCTGAAATCCTATACACACTTATCTAGACGTAAGTCCCATTGAGCTCAATCTACTTTCTCCACACCATGCACACTTTAATACGCTTCCACCATGTCTATCCTTACTCACCTTTTTCCTTAGTTAAACAGTCCCAAATGCTGTAACCTTTCCTCATAGGGGAGTTGCTCCAGCCCCTTGCTCATTTTGGCTGCCTATTTCTGCACCTTTTCCAACTCTACAATATCCTTTTTGACCAGAACTATACATAGTATTCCAAGTGTGGTCGCACCATAGTTTTGTATAAGGGGAATATGATATTGGCAGTTTTATTTTCAATTCCTTTTCTAATCATGCCCAACAGGGAATTTGCCTTTTTCACAGCCAACACACACTGGGCTGACATTTTCATCCAGCCATCTACCACAACCGCAAGATCTCTGTCTTGGTCAGTCACCATCAGCACATATCCCATCGGCGTATACGTGAAGTTGGCAGCAGGAGGTGACACACATGTGGGCAAAAAGCCAGCTAATCCAGGAAGATCAGATGCAACAGAGATCATCAGGGCCCCTGTACCTTTATTTCAGCAAGTGCCCATGGGGTGGTGGGGCAGATGGCCTCCCAGAGATTTGGGGCTCCAGATGAAAGATTTGGGGCTCCAGCCCTAGTGGGCCACCCCCTAACTCCACCTCTGGTGTAAGGTTATCAAAATTGGTTGTTGTAATGGGATTGTGGAGTCTTGAGTCTACATTTCTCAAGAGCCTCTACTGTGACTGACACAGAGAGGAGGTTTGGCTTCCTGGAGGCATGGTGGGAGGGGGTGGTGGGAAGAGGGAAATGAGAGACTGAGAAAGTACAGGAAGCAACCTGGGAGCAGGTCCGTGAGGACCGGTGCACCAGTGCTGGCTTAGAGATAGAGTAGAACAGGGGTGCGCAGACATCAGCTTGCAGGATCTACTTTGGTTTTTACTAGAACCTCAAGTTTTATTGTTGAGCACTGATTATTTTATTGTATTTTATTGTCATATTATTATGTTAACCACTTTGATCATTTATAAAATGAATAAATAAAATAATAAGATCAATCAGATCTTGCAGGAAAAAAGGTGGGGTATAAATATAATAAATAAATAAATAAATAAATAAATATTAAAACCAAGCCATATAAAAAAATAAGGTAAAAACTTTAAAAAGTTTAAAACAACAACAGAACAAAACCAAAATAAAAAACCAGCAGCAGTGCAAGTTCTAAAAAGGACTAACATCGTTTTGAAAAACACTAAAGAGTTAAAATGCCTGGGAGAATAAAAAGGTCTTTACCTTCAAAAGGTGTGTGTGTGGAAACACAATGTAGGCACCATGCAAACCTCTCTGGGGAGGGCATTCCACAACTAGGTTGGCCACTGGAAAAGGGCCTCTTCTTTTACAGCCACCTGCCTTAAGCTATTTAGGGCTTTGAAGGTTAATAGCAACACTTTGAATTGTGCCCGGAAACAGACTGGAAGCCAGTGCAGATCACAAACATGGTGCAGTACAGCCTCCCTCAACCTGGTGCCCTCCAGACGCTTTGGGCGACAACTCCCGTCTGCCCCAGCCAGTGTACCCAATGGTTAGGGATTATGGGAGTTGTAGTCCAAAACATCTGGAGGGCACCAGGTTGAGGAAGGCTGCTGTGTGATCGCTGGAAGTCACCAGAGGTTGCTTTCCGCACTTGCCACCAATCCTACTTACACAGACACAACACAACTACTGATTTATATATTCATTATATATTCGTTATTATGAAGCGATTTGATCTGTACGATAGGATCCATCCTGGGCAGAACTGAGAATGTTTTTTTTCTGCCACCTGTTAGATCTGCCTCAGGGCAGAACTCAATGTTAGGTCAGCAAACACTGCCCTTTGCCAAGAAAATGGGGAATTGTGGGGGAGGGGCAGGGGAAGATTTAGCAAGGGGTGCTTAACCCATTCCCCCACCTGTTGTTTCTCCCCTGCAAATTCCACAAAGCTCTTCCCCTAGGGTGGCCAGGTAACCTACTTTACAGAGGATGGTTCTCTATCTCATAGAATCATAGAAAAGCAGAGTTGGAAGGGGCCTACAAGGCCATCGAGTCCAACCCCCTGCTCGATGCAGGAATCCAGGTCAAAGCATCCCCGACAGATGGCTGTCCAGCTTCACCTCGAATGCCTCCAGATTGGGAGAGCCCACCACCTCCCTAGGTAGTTGATTCCATTGTCTTATTGCTCTGACAGTCAGGAAATTTTTCCTGATGTTTAGGTGGAATCTGGGTTCCTGTAACTTGAGCCCATTATTCTGTGTCCTGCAAACTGGGATGATCGAGAAGAGATCCTGGCCCTCCTCTGTGTGACATCCCTTCAAGGACTGGAAGAGTGCGATCATATCTCCCCTCAGTCTCCTCTTCTGAAGGCTAAACATGCCCAGTTCTTTCAGTCTCTCCTCATAGGGCCTTGTTTCCAGTCCCTTTATCATCCTTGTTGCCCTCCTCTGAACCCTCTCCAGTTTGTCTACGTCCTTCTTAAAGTGTGGTGCCCAGAACTGGACGCAGTACTCAAGATGAGGCCTAAGCAGTGCTCAAGAGACATCAGGGTATAATTCTGTATTTGACGGCGTCCCCTATTCAAAGGCCTGTCCAGTCCAAGTCCAGCCTTAAGGTAAAGAACCCGAAGGGAGAGGAGGAAACTAGAAGTTGCCCATCAACATTTAGCACTGGACTGCGGAGCGAGCAGGCACACAGGCCGCCTCATCACAGTCTTCCCCAAGATGGTGAGATGTATTGCAGGTCTTTTTAAATATATAGTTTCTAAATTTGCATCTATACACATAAATTAGTATTATCAACTATCATGCAAATTGGTGCCCCCGCCTCATTTCGCTGATGCATTTCCTCTTTTTTGGCAATGCGTACGTGGCAGCCCTATTACCCCCCCTCCCCCCAACTCCATATGGACTCCACAGTTTTGGAGTCTGGCTGGGGAAGATAATAATAATTTTAAACCACCCAGGAGAACACTAGGAGGGGAAAGACGACACCTTGCCTCCCCATGCCCTCCTGCAAATGCCCCCTTCACTCTACGCACTACTGCTTCCTTTCCAATGCACAGACTCACCCTTACAAGTTTCCGCTTTCAATTTTCTGTGGACTTTACGCAACTGATTTCCAAGTAAGCCACCAGCCTCTCCACCCACAGCTGCTGTTACCTATAAACATCTCACTGAGACTTTAAAGCAGTGTTCTCCAACCTTGGTCCCAGATGTTTTTGGCCTACAACTCCCAGCATGCCCCAGCCAGCGTAGCTGGCTGGGGCATGCTGGGAGTTGTAGGCCAAAAACATCTGGGGACCCAAAGTTGGAGAACACTGCTTTAAACCCTGAAACTTCTTGGATTCATGGCAACTTTTGTCAAGACAGTCAGTATCTCCACAGTAGCGTCATGATGATGGCACTGGCTGGATGGTTAGTCGTTCTGCGCCTGGAGATCACCTTCGATCTATTGCTGTCGGTGTCACCAAGCCACATTCCATCGCCTTCCTCTGCCTCGCATTGGCAACATACAGTAGAGTCTCATTAGAATGCACTACTGTTTTGCAGGACTGACAAAATGTGATGAGTCACCACTCCAGCAGCAGCAGCAGCAGCCCGCAGCCAGCAAATGCAAAGCTCTTCACGGCAACAGGCTTGGCTCGATTCCTAGTTTTGAAAATGAAAGCAGGTTGTGCGCGGCCAAAGCGAAGGGTCAAGCCACTCCAAGTGCTGTCTCCGCTCGCACTCGCTAGCAGGGCACCAGGCCCAAACATGATACAGCAGCTCGCAAAGAGAGAGGGAAACGAAAGACTGGGAGAGAAAGAAAGGGACCCAAAGCCAAAGATTTGGCTAGTAGGTTAGTTCAAATCAGATTCAACCTTTGATCTTGCTGTTGCCTCCTTGACTGCCTGGCCCCTAGTCCCTGGCCTCCAATGCCTGCCTCGCTAGTTCCCCCCACCCACATCAACAGGATCCTACCTGAAGAGTTTTAAAACAAAGATGTAATGGTTAAAGTGCTGGACTGAGACTCGGGAAATCCGGGTTCTAGTCCTCGCTCGGCCATGAAGCTCACTGGGTGACTCTCATCTCAGCCAAACCTACCTCACAGGGTGGTTGTGAGGATAAAATGGATGATGCTGATGATGCTGATGCTGATGCTGATTTGTATACCGCCCAACAGCCGAAGCTCTCTGGGCGGTTCACAAGAATCCATAAAAACACACAATATACAATAAAAACATTATACAAAATTTAAAAACCAGATTTAAAATGACATAAATAGATAAAACAAGAAATGCAATGAGACCAATTAAGAAGTAACGACCCCACCATGCACTATTTAGAGTTAAAAGCCGCAATATACAGGGCAGTCTTCTTAACCTGGTGCCGAAAAGATTGTAGAATAGGCGCCAGGCGGGCCTCAGGAGGGAGCTTGTTCCAGAGTTGGGGGGCTACCACAGAGAAGGCCCTCCCCCTTGTCGCCGCCCGCCGAGCCTCCCTCAGAGGTGGCAACCGGAGGAAGGCCCCAGATGTTGAGCGTAGTGTCCGGGTAGATTGTTGTTGGGAGAGGTTTTCCGTCAAGTATTATGTAAGCTGCCTTCTGTTCCTTGCAGGAAAAAAGGGTGGGATATAAATATAATAAATTAAAAAAACCTGTCCTTTTCTTTCAGCTAGGAGGTTTGTGAAGTTTTTATGATATTAGATTACTGTAATGTGCTCCACATAGAAATGCCCTTGTGCCTGGTTTGGAAGCTGCAGCCGGTGCAGAATGCAGCAGTTAGGGCACCTAGCTATACACATGTTACACCTGTATTGAAAGAACTGCACTGGCTGCCTATTAGGTACTGAGCCATGTTCAAGGTTTTGTTGCTGAAAGCCCAAAGCAACTTGGGACCAGGAGACCACTGAAAATTTCCAAGGAGGCCTAGCTGGTTGTCCCATAGAATCATAGAAAAGTAGAGTTGGAAGGGGCCTACAAGGCCATCGAGTCCAACCCCCTGCTCAGTGCAGGAATCCAGGTCAAAGCATCCCCGACAGATGATTGTCCAGCCGCACCTTGAATGCCTCCAGAGTGGGAGAGCCCACCACCTCCCTAGGTAGTTGGTTCCATTGTCTTATTGCTCTGACAGTCAGGAAATTTTTCCTGATGTTTAGGTGGAATCTGGGTTCCTGTAACTTGAGCCCATTATTCCGTGTCCTGCAAACTGGGATGATCGAGAAGAGATCCTGGCCCTCCTCTGTGTGACATCCCTTCAAGTACTGGAAGAGTGCGATCATATCTCCCCTCAGTCTCCTCTTCTGAAGGCTAAACATGCCCAGTTCTTTCAGTCTCTCCTCATAGGGCAGTGATGGCGAACCTTTTTGAGCCTGAGTGCCCAAACTGCAACACAAAACCAACTTATTTATTTCAAAGTGCCAACACTGCAATTAAACCTGAATACCGAGGTTTTAGTTTTAGAAAAACAACTCATACAGTTGTCAGAACTAATTAACAGAGCTTTCAATGATATAAACAGTTTTTTGTTGAAAAAAAAATCAACTCAAAAAATTATTATAGTACTACATTGTACACATAGCCTGAAGGGAATTTATACAAACTTTTTAAATAATTAGGCACATGTATTTTTGGATAAGGGATTCTCAACTTGTAATATGATTATATGCCAGACTGAAATTGTATGGGGCAAGCTTTACCCTGGGTCCTTTCCCTGCTTCTACAGGTGTCGGATTAGTAAAAGTAAAAGTCAACCTGTACTAGGATGAGCAAGATAAACAAGAAAACTAAACGTGCTTAACACATTTTAAACACTTTATGTCTTGAACTGCAAACACTGCACTAGGTAAAAGTTTGCATTGGGCATGCCTTTGCACAATTAATGTGATTTTTGCTATTGCATGCATGCTGATAATTTGTCAAACCTTGGCTCATACTCCGTTAGTTTGAGAGCAACACATGCAGCACTCAGGTCAACTGTTAGGGCTTTACATCCAAGCCATGCTCTGTGCATCATTCTTCAAAATCTTTTAAATGTTATAACAATGTAGAAAAGAATTCTGTAACAGGAATTCTAGAATAAAATCATTCTGTTCCACTCTGTGAGAAAGAACAAAATCATTAGTGTTTTGCAGAAGGGGACAGTCTTCTCACGATCTGGTGACCAATGGCTCGAGTGCCCACAGAGAGGTCCCTGCGTGCCAGCTGTGGCACCCGTGCCATAGGTTCGCCATCACTGTCATAGGGCCTTGTTTCCAGTCCCTTTATCATCCTTGTTGCCCTCCTCTGAACCCTCTCCAGTTTGTCTATGTCCTTCTTAAAGTGTGGTGCCCAGAACTGGACGCAGTACTCAAGATGGGGCCTAACCAGTGCTGAGTAAAGGGGAATTATCAGTTCATGCGATTTGGAAGCTATACTTCTATTAATGCAGCCCAAAACAGCATTTGCCTTCTTTGCAGCCACATCGCATTGCTGGCTCATGACCAACAGTGTCTTGTCAAGCAAGGGCATGTAAGAGGGCCTTCTTGATAGAGGCACCAACCATCTGGAACGCTCTCCCACATGTGGTCCGAGAAGCGGAAACCATGCAAGCTTTAGACACCAACTGAAGATGAACCTGTTTACGCACGCGTTTTCTGATGCATAATTGCACTGCTCTGTTTTATTGTTTCTGAAATGTTTAATGTGTTTATTATTTTATATTGTATTTTATATCTTTCCTATGCAAACAGCATAGAGATCTCATGATTTCAAGCAGTTTAAATAAGTAAATAAACTATATATATATATATATATATATATATAGTTATTTTATCTTTATTACTAATTTAAACTGCTTTAATTGTCACAACTTTTCTCCAAGAAACTCAGGGATTAAAATTCAATAAAACAGGCATGAGTTTCCAATGGAGATTTCCTAGTACGTTTATACAGCTAAGATTGCTATAATTCTGGGAGGAAATGATGACAGCTGGACTGATTTAAGTGCACTCAAGGTTCATAGAGCAGATGTGCTGTGTGTGTATTTCTCAGTCCTTCACTCTAACCAGTAGACCATATTGTCCTCTGTAACTTATTTACCATTTTGCACCAGGCACTCTCATTCTATTTTAGCTGGCAGAAGTCCTCTGTTCTGTTGTAGATTAGAGCTTTAAAACCAGTTTTGGAGGAATAGGTGTCGTAAGCTATTATTAAAGATTCATTTGTCAGGAGCTCAAGTATGATGAATCCAGTCTTAAATGCATGCTGAAGGCTCATAAACCACAGTCACATGGATGTGTGAGTAGCCAACACTTTCCTGAACACTTTTGTGGCATGATTAGGAAATACTATGGTGTCAGGTTACAAAGAGACCTCACTACATCCAATATTAGAAGTATTATACATTTGAAGTACATACTTTTACCAGGGGTGTACAACCTTTGGCTTGGAGACCTAATCTTGCCCTTAATCCAACCCTCCAGGGTTCCCTAGGAGGCCATGCCCACTTTTCACCAACCACTGATGGTTTGGTGGTTTGGTGTAGTCCCCCCCCCTTTCTAAAAGGCTGAAATGCCTCTCCTAAGGCTAGCTACTGGAAGTAAGAGGTTTAAACTACAATATGCTGATATTTTGGCTCCGCCCCCTTTGCCCACCACTGGAATGCAGCCCCCAAGAGCTTCCCCAAAATGCAATCAAGCCCTTGAGCTGAAAGAGGTTCTGCACTCCCTGCTCAGTATTTTGAAAAAGAAATCCAAGATCCTGTGTACCAGCGGGTGAGTTCACATGACCATTTGCTAGGTTCACACACTGTGCATCTTATTCGGTAAGTCAGTCATATAAACGTATGAAGCTGCCTTACACTGAGTGAGACTGTTGGTCCATCTAGCCCAGTACTGTCTACTCTGATTGGTTGTGGTCTTCCAAGATCTCAGATGGTGGCACTGGGTCTTCCCCAACCTGGCTATGTGCAAAGTCCTTTTTTGATTGGAGATGTGGGGAACTGAACCTGGGCCCTTCTGCATGGAAAGCCTAGCAGTTACAGCAGTGTTCTCCAACCTTGGGTCCCCAGATGTTTTTGGCCTACAACTCCCAGCATGCCCCAGCCAGCTATGCTGGCTGGGGCATGCTGGGAGTTGTAGGCCAAAAACATCTGGGGACCCAAGGTTGGAGAACACTGAGTTACCGGTTTTGAGAGTCCAAGAGTTCCAAGGTGGTCAGCACAAACAGGGATCAGGCAAGGTCTCAAGAGTCCAGGTAACAGGCAACAACGTCCCAAGGCAACACAGTAGCCAAGGAGCAGGCAGAACGAGGGTCAGTGTTCAGTCCAGGAGTAACTCACACCAGGAAGCAGTCTGGTCTGGAGTCAAGGGAAGCTCTGTTCAGGATCAACGTTGTTTCCAGCAACTTTCCCAACTGCTGTTCGTAAGCAGAGGCTGTCAGAAGAACACCAGTCAGGATCCCGCTGCAGCTTGTTAGAAGCTTCTGAAGAGCCTCCCTGTGAGGAGAGCTCCCTACTCCTGTGGAGTCCTTTGCTGCAGCCGAGTACTTCTCTTGGGTTCAAGGAGTTCTGGACTGCCTTTTCAGTCTACCTGATTCCTGGTGGCTTGGTGGGGGTAGGGACGTCTCTCCTCTTCTGCCTCCGAAGCAGATCCTCCATCCTCCTGCGGAGGTAGGTCCTAGGTGGACATACCTAGGGCCCAGGATCCTCCGGGCCCCCTGACCCTGGCAGGTCCTGAGCTGTTGGGGATTCTGGGTTTTCCTCCAAGGAGGAATCATCCAGTGGGGGGCATAACAGTATGGCCCCTCCATTATTTTGCTGCCAGACAGGGAGTAAAAAATCACTACAGTTCTGTTCATGATCCAAAATCCAGGGAAGCAGGTAAGAGTCTCCTCATGACTCGGCAGGAAAATGCAGACAACCAGCTGACATGCACACCATGGAAAGTTACCGGGTCGGTAAATTATTGTCTGTTGGAAATGGGTACTTTAAGGTAATGCAGCATACTAAGAGGGGAGCTGCAATGAATCGATGTTGCATGACTTTGGGGGGGGGTACTGTTTTATTCATTCAGATGTGTATCAAAATGGCATTTCAGCCCTCAGCACAATACACAATGAAAAACAAAAACATCAAAACCACCTGCTAAAAGCAGCACAGAACTATCATTACAAAACTAAATCAGAGAGCAGAATTTAAAAACCATCAAAAGCCAGGTGAAACAGAACTGTTCATATGTCCCACCTAAATCTAGGTAGCTATGGAGCCAATCTAGCCCCCTGCCCCCAGGGAGGGAGTTCATGTGTCAGCGCATGATGCTGCAGACATCAAATGGTTAATATTTTTTATCCCAGTGAGCTTCATAGCTGAGCAGGAATTTGAACCTGTCTCATAAGAACAGAAAATGAGCTATGCCAGATCAGACCAAAGGACTGATCTATCTTACGTTTTTATATAAAACATGTAGGGTTTGATCCAGTCAAAATTAAGCACCCTAAAGTCCTAATATTTTCAGTGTGAAAGTTAAGCATATTCTTATATCTTTTCCTATTAAAATCAATTAGAGTTACAACTGTGCTTAACTTTGGCTGGATCGTGCCTCTACTTCCTTGCCACAAGCTTTTCCTGTTACTGTTTAATAGGCGTGTATCCATTACTCGTCCCTCAAATACTCTAGGGTGCTGTTTTTAATTTACTTCTGTGAAAAGCCCAGACAGAATGCCTAATTGTTAATAAAACGATAGTCCTTTTTCCAAACCAAGCTGAACAGAAAGCATGTTATTGTGACATTTCATGCCAAGAACTGTTTTAGATTAAAATATTCATGGATCTGGGAAGTTTGGGCTGCATTCTACTTTCTGTCACCACATTTGTATGAATTTATTGCGGATATAACCCTGCTACTATTACTAGAAGGGTAAATGGAGGTCTTCCTTGGATTAAACACATTTTCTCATATGTATGGGCTGCAAAGAATCCCACATATATTTATTTACTTATGGTATAAGACCTGTTAAAAGCAACAAAACTTCTGCATGGTTGGCAGAATGCAGGATTGTAGCCTTTGTTTAGACTGGCAAAATAAGCTTCCAATACCACAGAATGCCATCTACAACTCATTCCGTGTTGTTTGTTTGTTTATTTTTTAAAGAAGTTGGTCCTAGTTTCTACTGAATACAACAGGCCAAATTCTTTTGCAGTTAAGCCTGTACAAAGGAGAGTTCCAAGAGCCAATCTACACAGGCAGAAAGATCATGAGGTGCATCTTTTCCACTTCTGGTGGAGGGGGGAGGGATCAGGTTTGAATGCCCCACAAATAACCTTCCCTGTACATAGAAATCTAGCATAGGCAGAAAAGGCTAGCCTTGAACCTTTCTCCCTGGCAGATAAATGTTCTATGTGTACAGTTGGTTTGTTTTTCATGGGAAGCTCTCTCTGTGTGAGGGCGAGGGCAGGGGTGGGTATCGAGCGGCTCTAGAGAAGGCCAGTAATTTATTTATTTATTATATTTATACCTCACCTTTTTTCCTGCAAGGAACCCAAGGCGGCTTACATAGTCCTCCTCATCTCCATGTTATCCTCACAACAACCCTGTGAGGTAGGTTAGGCTGAGAGTCAGTTACTGGCCCAAAGTCACCCAGTGAGTTTCATGGCCGAGTGGGGACTAGAACCCGGATCTCCTGAGTCCCAGTCTAACACTCTAACCACTACGCCACACTGTGTAATGCACCCCCTTGCCCTATAGTGTTTCCATGATTCCCACCTTCTACTGCTCTCCTTGCACACATCACAGCCAGAGAATGTCCTCCAAGGTGAGTCCACCCACATCTCATGCTGAACCATTCAGTGACTGACTCTGTCCTCTCTAGGCACCCACACACAATGCTAATCTTGCTTTTACCTAGCTAGTTGGGCCCTGGGATGAAGGTCACAATGCTTCAGCATGAGGTGTGTGTGTGTGTGGGGGGAGGGTGATCACCTTGAAGTGAGCTGTGAGATAGTGTCTGAAGAAACCATGTAAGGAGAACCTGAGGTGGCATGGTGGATGAGACAAGAACTATAGTGGCCCCCAATGGAGCCATAATACATCCTGGTGTGGAGTACTCCTGGTTCATGTTTCAGTCAGCCATGCCTTCATCCAACAAAATCCATTCCATTTCGCCTCCACTCTGGTTTTCCTCCCTGCTCCCCTCAGTCATTTTCTGTGTGGCCACTGAGCATCCTCAGTCCTCATTGGGCTATTTTGCGTCACCCACCCCCACGCTGCACCACATCCTTAAGATTTATTGTACTTCTGAAGATCTCAAGGATTTATTCCGATACTCCCCTCTCATGCGTTGGTGGTGCCATTGTGGCTACCCATGCAACTGTACTCTCTCCTGAAAATCAGAAATCGAGGGAATACTCAGGGATGAAAATGTCATAGCAGACTCATAAATACCAGCTCAAAATGTGATAGATCTTTGACTTCCCTAGTTGGGATTCAATTGCCTACATCCACATTTAACCATTTGGAATGTAGGACATTCATAAATAAGTCCAGCTCTTAATTCCATTTAATAACTTATTTGGAAGTAGCAGGTTGGTAGACTGTAATTCTGCATTCAGATTGCAAAATCCAGGGGCCGGTCTTCCACAGGAAGGGCGCAATCAAGCTTCCACAGCAAGGCCTTGGATCACCATAATGGTACATGCAATAATCCCAAGAGACTGTCAAAGCATTGAATGCGCTGCAGCTAACAGACCAAATAATCCAGAGTCTAAAGGTTGGCTCTAGTCTTATCTAATGATTAGCCACTCATCATCCTGCCATCAGTGTAACAAAAACTAGTATTAGAGCAGCCAGGTGAACTACTTGAGGACAGTCCTCCATTTAATGGTGTCATTTATTTAAAGGGTTGTCCAGTACAAGTCTGGTCTAAAGATAAAGAACCATAGATCCGGGTTCTAGTCGCCGCTCAGCCATGAAACTTACTGGGTGACCTTGGGCCAGTCACTACCTCACAGGGTTGTTGTGAGGATAAAATGGAGAGGAGGAGGAGGAGGACGACGACGACGACAACGATGACTATGTAAGCCGCCTTGGGTTCCTTGAAGGAAAAAAGGTGGGGTATAAATATAATAAATAAATAAATAAATAAAACAGTTACCGTAACACCTAGAAAACAGGCTGAGCGGGCACACATATAACTTGGTCACACTCTTGCCTGGTATGGTGAGATGTATTGTATTTCTATTTAAATTACAGTTATTATTTCTTAATTTTTCATCTATACATATAAATTAGCATAAGCAAGTGTTATGCAAATCAGTGTCCTCTTTTTTGGGGTGATGCATTTCCTCCTTTTTGGCAATGCGTAAGTAGCCACCCTAATGGGAATAAGTGTCATCACCTTGGATCCTACGTACGACGTTGACCAAAGTAAGTTTGCAGAAGGAAAGTTTCCCGTCTCCTCTCTCTTGCAGCATGCAGCACCAGGAAAAGTCTCTCTGGAAGGTCAAGCTGCCTCCCCAAATAATATGGGATGGAGCACGAGGGCAGCTGGGAAGAGGAGAGAACAATAAATCCAGCGCCCACAGGCACCGTGTAAAAATGGCTCCCGCAGGCAACTGGCATGACGCAACAGCCCCTGGAGGTAAGTTAAGCCACAGTGGGCTGCTGCCTGTGACGTGCAAACAGGCTCAGATTGTAGGACTGACTCACACTATATGCAAGTGGTGTGAGACCTCCAGAATATGCAGGTATCTTACCCTCTGCCAGGTTCCTAATGCAATCCAGTCATTCAGACGCATCCTTTAATTGGCTGATATAGAGACCTGGCAAGGAAAGCACCATGCATGAAAAAATGGGAAACCCACTGCTAGGCACTTCGTTGCCCATTAGCACACATTAATATCCCTCAAGGGACCTATACCCCAGACAGGTACCTGACCGACCCCCCTGCACGTTTGCATTAGTCACCAATAAAAGGAAAACCTCATCATCTACATTCTCTTGCCCCTGTTCTTAGGGAGAAACCTGTCCCCAAAACCAAAGTTTTCAAAAGGAGTTCCAGTTCACTGTTTTCCTTGTTCATGAGTTCACTGCCTGCTCTAGAGGGTAACCTTTTCCTCCTCTGGCCACTATAATTTTGTACAAGCTTGGAGGGTTCATGAAGAAACCACGTCTTTGTTTTAAGTTCTGTGCCATATGGCTGCCTGCCTCAGTCCCCCATCATGGCCTGGTGCCTACTCTCATCTGGGTGTTGTTTGAGAGCTGGGAGTTCTAGCCCATCCATAAATTCTCTGAAGAAAAACCCAAGCAAGCCAAGTGTTCCAGTCCCAAAGGCAAACCTCTGGATCACAGCAAACCCCTAAGGAAGTCTCCTCCTACTAACTTTGCTTTCGAAGACATAGTATTTGCACTCCACTCTTATTTCTATCTCTAACGATTCTCTCCCTTGGCTCAGTAGCCCTCAGCAAGCTTCTGATGAACCCACCGGCCAAAGTATTTACATTCTAGTCCCTATCTCCAAGCCAGTTAGGACCCATGCGTGTCTATCTTGCCCCTATCTTGTTATGTATCAGCCTCTCCACCCCGTCCTTCCAAAACACTAGCACACTGCTGTGAACCTCCCAGACAGCTTCAGCTATTGGGCGGTATAGGAAATAAATAAATGAATGCCCCATCTTTCTCTTGGTCCTCTCTCTCCATCCGGAATCTTCTGCGTATAATTAACCAAATAGCTGCCAATCCTATAATCCTATTCAAGTGCTGTACATATACTTATGTTTATATTTCTGCCATAACCCATAAATTCAGTTACTTTTATCTCTGGCTGATGATCTATTGCTTTCCTCCCACCTGGGTACCACAATCACTGCCATAGTACACTGTGACTTTTGGTTAAAGATCCTGAACTCATGTCTGTTTGGATATATGTGCATGATTAGTGTAGATGAGGACACATGGTCTCTATGCAGAAAGTGCCATGTTCAGACCCAGGTAGGGCTGGGGATGACTTCTCTCTGAAATCCTGGAGAACGGCTGCCTGCCAGTAGACAATATTGAGTTAGATGGATCAATATTTGTCTTGGTTTAAGGCAGCTTCCTAATGGCAAGCTATTAAGCCAAGCCAGCATTTTTAGACAACCTAGCAATACTTTTCAGTGTTGCCACTCACACATTTTGCTGCCATTGAATGTCTGAATTGTCAAGGAGACGTTGTGAGGTGGGCTGCTAGCAGCTACTTCGCTGCATGGCCAGAGACTACAAATGATCATAAGAACCTAAGAAGAGCCATGCTGGATCAGACCAAGGGTCCATCTAGTCCAGCATTCTGGTCACACAGTGGCCAACCAGCTGTTCATGGGAAACCCACAAGCAGGACATGAGCGCAACAGCATCCTCTCGCCCATGTTCCCCAGCAACTGGTGTATGTAGGCATACTGCCTCTGATACTGGAGGTAGCATATAGCCATCAGGATTAGTAGCTATTGATTGCCTTCTCCTCCATGAATTTGTCCAATCCCCTTTTAAACCCATCCAAATTAGTGGCCATCACTACATCTTATGAATTCCATAGTTTGCCTATGTGCTGTATGAAGAAGTTCTTTTTATCTGTTCTGAATCTGCGAACAATCAGCTTCATGGGATGACCCTGGGTTCTAGTATTATGAGAGAGGGAGAAAAATGTCTCCCTGTCCACTTTCTCCGAACCATGCATAATTTTGTACACCTCTATCATGTCTCCCCTTACTCACCTTTTTTCAAAGCTAAATAATCCCAGCTGCTTTAGCCTTTCCTCACAGGGGAGTTGCTCCAGCCCCTTGATCATTTGTAAAGGTGGTATACAATTATCTGATAATTGTATCCTCCCCCCCTCCCCTTTGCTCTACATTTCAAAGAAGAAGCTGTTCTCCTCAATAGGTTGGATAAAGCAGTTTTGTGTCACTTTATTTATTTATTTATTTATTTATTTATTATATTTTTACCCCGCCTTTTTTCCTGCAAGGAACCCAAGGCGGCTTACATAATCCTCCTCCTCTTCCTCTCCATGTTATCCTCACAACAACCCTGTGAGGTAGGTGAGGCTGAGAGTCAGTGACTGGCCCAAAGTCACCCAGTGAGTTTCATGGCCGAGCGGGGACTAGAACCTCACCTCACTTCAAATACAATGGTTTTCAATGGAGTCAATCCACACATTTACTTGCACAGCTATCAAGGGCTGATTCAGACATGCATGTAAATCATTTCAGGACCAGGGTCTGAATGTGTAAATGATAGAACTTTACATATCTTGCATATCTCATGTCTCCTTACACCCAATTTCCCATTAGAAAAGAAGATAAGGTTTCTGAGTGAGTTAGGATGCACTTACCTGGGAGGAAGTCCCACCAAATACAGTTCAATGGCTGAGCTGAGAGATTTTAACTCTGATTGCTGAGGCCCAAGTCTAACGCACAGGCACTATCTCCACGCAATCACACTCTCTCCCCTAACTGTTCATTCCCTATTATCAACAGGCAGCGCAATCCTATGGCCACTAGGCAGCGTCTAGACCACAGGATTTTTCAGATTCCCAGCTACGAGAGGTCAGATCTTCACTCCAGCACCATTGCTGGAGATCTGCACTCGGATCCCCCTCAGCCGGCCCAGAAAGAACCACGCTGGCTGCTTCTCCGAGGTCATAACAGCAACCTCAGAAAAGGGCTTTGGGGGGCATTCCAGGGGGTGGGGAGGGGACTAGTGCTGTGCAAGATATTCTGGGGGTCCCTGCGCCCCCTTCCCTCGCACCCAAGCACTGCACTTAGATGGTCAAAATTGGCAGTCTAAGTGCTTTGCAGGGCGAGAGGACTGCGGAGGCGACCTTCACCTCTGTACTCCTCCAGCCCTCCCTAGGATGCCCGTAATCCTCTTTATTCAGAGGGTTACGGGCATCCCCATAGGGTTGCGCCCTTAATTTGTCTGTTTCTTGGCACTGGTACTAAATTTCCTAGTACATTTACATATTTCCAAGTTTCCTGAATTTGGAGACTACGGTATGTTACTTGTAACAGGCATTCTTTCTCTAAGAACAATAAACTGGAGGATTTACAGACTTGCTCATTCCCCATGGCATTAGCCCATTTCCAGGCAATGATTTAATAACTAGGCATAAATTCCTGAACAAGTGGACTTTGAAATGCTTTTTAAAAAACACATTGTTTTGCTTTCTTAATATCACTTAGCGAGCTGAGTTGAATTCACTGGCCCCGTTCGAACATAATGGCAGCAAAACTTGGGTTAATTAAACCACAATTTGCCGTGGCACACTCCTTGCAATGCTGCTGCCATTTTGAATATTCAACTTCCAATCGGCCTAATCAGAGGTTGCTCCGTGATGTGCAAACTCAGACACTATGGGTTAATTGTGGGTTAAAAAGCTCAAAGTTAACCTAACAACTATTACCGATGCATATTTTTCCACATTCTTAACAGTGATGCATATTTTTCCATATTCTTGACAAGGCAATCCTGTACATTTCTACACAAAAACAAGTCCCATTGAGGTCAATGGAGTTTACTCCCAGGTAAATGAGTATAAGACTTCAGCCTAAGTCACACCTACAAAACCGGTGGACAAGCAAGTATCCGAGAGAAATTAGCGTAAGTATAAAATATGTCTTACAAAACATGGGACTGATTACACATGCTGACATATATTCAGATGGCTTATGTATGCGAGCATGTCAGTAATTATCCAAACAAAAACAAATATGCCATTGAGCAAGGCATTTCCTCTTCAAACCAAATGTGATCATCTTACGTTATCCTTAGGTCTATGTCCAATCATGGCTTTGTTTTTTTGTTTTTGCAAGAGTGATGTACACTGTGTGATGAGCACATGGTTTTGCCATGTGAGCACACAACTAGATGCCTTGATTGGTGGCTCTATCTTAAGTCCTGGCAGAATAAACACATGTACATTTATAACACATGACAGGCCAGAGGCAATAGAACCCCAAGTGCCACCAGCCAGATCCAGGTGTAAAACAGTGACGGGGGGGGGGGGGGGATGCAAAATGGATGCTTGAAGGCGGAGCCAATTGCATACTACATATCTATATATACACTGGGATGATTCCAAAAGCCTAATTCTGCTGAAGCCTTTTTATTACTGCTTTTTTGGTGACGCATAAGTGGCCACTCTGTGTTTTGTCAAAACTAAGAAGTCTTTCTTGGTAGAGATGATGATCAAATCCCTGGATCAATGCACAATGGGTACCCAGGTTGTCTCTTGTCCAAGCCCTGCTTAGGGCCATATCTCTCCTATTTGTGTGTGTGTGTATAAGAATTTATTGATTTAAAAAAACATAAAAACACAGTCAAACAGTTCAAGTGACAATGAAATAATTAAAATTACTAAAATAAGTTTAATGCATTAAAACCGAGAGCAGGATAAAACAATTCAGCGTAAAAAGAGGGAGACTGAACTTTAACCCTCATTAAAAGCTCAGGGAAATAAAACCCACACTGAAAGCTCACCTGAAACTTGACAGAGTGGGGCCAACTGAACTTCTCTGGGTGCCACAATAGAAAAGGCCCTGCCTTACGTCCCAACCAGTTGTGCTTCTGAAAATGATGGGACACATAGCAGAGCTTCCAATGTTTTGTTGTTGTTATGTATTCTTGAAATGTTTTTTGAGATTTTTTTTTAACAATAAAAGAACCCCCCCCCCTTCCATTCCTTCCTTCCCAATCATACAGCTGCTGGTACACGACAATATGCCTCTATTTCCCGGGTCTCTCTCCCTGTACCCTGAACCAGGGACCCTTCCGGTCTCCCTTCCCTTCCGGTCACTGATGTGTGTTAAGTTCTGTGTGTTACATATTAAACCATTTTCAGTTATCACTTTCACACCTGCTAATTAGCCTATTATGGCTAATTAGCCTATTATGGCTAATTTCTTTAAAAAAAAGAAAGAAAGAAAACAAAAGAATGTGAGGGTGAAGGGAAAAGGAAAGGGAGAATATGAAAAGAAAGGAAAGGAAGATAAGAAAAAAATAAAGCAGAGCATGGTGTTGATGTGGGCAGAGGGGATCATATGGGAGAAGAGGGTCCTTCAAACAGTTTGGTCTCTTATCAGGTGACTTCACATCATTGCTTGAGAAAGAAACCCAAGATTTTATTGCGAGACAGGAGCGCTTTTTGCTGAGTGTCTCCACGTGGCTGGGATCACATTGAGACGAACCAACTATGTGGGCCCATCATATGGGTTCACTGACATATGTGGGCTTTCCCCTTGGAATTAACATGTACATGGCAATGGGCTGACTGGATCATTTCAGCATTCCCCCAGGCCCCAGCCATGCAGGAGTCACTCACAGAAAAGCAGTTCCCATGCAGCTAGGGTAACATGGGCCTCACAGTCAACCTTGTTGCAGAAAATCTGGGACTTGATAGAGCTCAGCCCTACCTCTTCTTTTCTACTTTGCAGACTTGTCTGAAAAAAAGCTCTTTGTCAGTGTTTAGGCACACAGTTCTGCCTCCATAATTCTCTCCATTCCCAGAGTGGAGTGTGATTGTAGTCAACATGGCACCATCCCTGCACATGATTAGCAGGCTTGGGGGAACCCCAAGCTTTGCAGAAGTGCCAGAGAGAGAGAGAGAGAGAGAGAGAGAGAGAGAGAGAGAGAGAGTTGTGTTTGCACGACACGGGAGCCGCGGGGGAGCAGAAGTCCCCTGCGGTTCCCGTGTTGTGTGAACGATGACCAGGGGTGCCCCCGCGGGACGGCCATGCGTGGGACAAATGCAAAGTGACCATGGTCGGTAGAGGGGTAAGCCCCTACCACGTGTGGCCACCCTGCCATGCGAACAGCGGGCAGCCGTCCCACGGGGGCCGCACAGAGGCGGCAGCCCAGAGTGGCCAGAGCTGCCGCCGCTCCATCCTGTAGGGGCAAACGGCCCCTCTGGGCATCCCGAGCTGCTGCCCCCTAGCGCTGGGAGGCCCGCACTGCAGTGCGGGGACTGCCGGCTCCACCGGGGTCCGCCCACGCATGCGGGGCGTAGGTCGTCTGCGGCACCCCACCAGACCCCGCGGATCGCCCCGTGGTGCCTCCCCCACCCACAGACTGGGTCATGCGAACTGGCCCAGAGAGAGAGGGAATCCTGAAGGGGGAGGGTAACCTCAAAAGTAGCCCAATAAAGACAGAGCATGCTCAGCAGCAGGTGCAGAGCGCTGGTTGATCGTCGAAGGGTGGGGGAAACGGGAAACCAAGGTGGAAGAGGGATGGAATGGAGTATCCTGGAGGAAGGCATGGCGACTGACTGGAACACTGAATAGGAGCACTCCATGCTGCATCTTTGGGGTAGCTCCATTCCACTTGTCATGTTTAATTGCCATGCATTCAATTTTAGCCTTAAGAATAGTCCTACGGTGATTAAGGAACAGTAAGACACACACCTGGTTTTGCAGGGGGGGGGGTTGGGAGGGGGAGAATGTTTGTCCCCCCCCCCGCCCTGCCCAAAAGTAATCCTTTACTGATGTTCCTTTTTCATACATTCTGAATTCCAGGTCTGCTTGCTCTGTTTGCCACAGACTGTTAAACTAGCTAACACACTCCCAGACAGGTTTGACAGCTTTTCCGGCCTGCTACTTCCAACCTTTGCCCTGCTTCCAGAGTTTGGAGCTGATATTTCTTTCCTCTACTATTGTCATGTTGCTTTCTTTCCATATGGCCAGAAGTTGAGTCATACTTTGTATCTTATGGGAAGGCCGTCTTTTTTTTTTTTCTCCTTTTTTTTGACAGGGAGGAGAAGGAGAATTAAGCCTAGTCCAAAATTAAATTATGAAGTAACCTCTTCTGTTTTGTAAGATAAGTAACACGTACCTTGGTTGTCCTCTACTGAACTTAGGGTAGCCTTGTATATCTTTTGGAGGGTGCAATCCAATGCCCTCCGCCCTTGATGTACGTAAGCCTCGAAACATGGAGGCTTACGTGCATCCAGTGCAGGGCATGAGGCGCAGTGCTGCTTTCTGCCGCCCCGCACATCACACCCTGTATTTCATCTAGACGGCCATTTTCGACAGTCTAGATGAAGAGCTGTGGAGGGAGCGGGAAGGAGGGTGGGGCACTATTTGGAGACAGTGCAAGCCGGTCCCCCCCCCCCCAGCAGCTGGCACAGTTCTTTCTGCACCGTCTGTGAAGGGAGTAGGACTGGGGATCTGCATTCAGAGTCCCAGCTCCCCACTCGGAGGACCTTGGAGCTGGGACTCCAAATAATCCTATCCCCCCCCCCCCCAGACAATGTCAGGAGCCCATAGGATTGCACCCTAATTTGCTCAAAAGCTTCTTGCAGGCATGAGGAACATGTTGCCCTCCAGATGTTCTTGGACTACAACTCCTATCATCCCACACCATTGGCTCTCATCTCCCCTGACCCAGGGCTGATCGGAGCCGAGAGTCTGACAGCGTGTGGAAGACTACAGGTTCCCTACCCCTGGCTTTTCTTTTCTTTTTCATTAATTTTTATTGTAAGTTGCAATAAATCGTAACAAAACAAAATGAAAAACCATAAAAAGTAAAATAAGATAAACTATTAGTTTTCTTACATGAGATTTGAATAGATCCATGACAAAAGATATATATGCAAATTATACTCCTATATATTTTATATAAAGTGAGATATACTCCTATCTGTAGGCATAGTTATCCATAGACTTCAACGAAGGCAGGTCAAATATCCATATATTTATCCATTCATAGATTACGCCTAAAGTGTAAAGTCCACCCGTTCAAAACTCGAAAGCATTGTTAAATCCTCAACCCATTGCGTTATCGAAGGTGGCCATTTGTCCTTCCAATGTTGTAATATTAGTCTTTTAGCTGTCAAAAGGGCATGGAAAATCCATTGATGTTGACCTTGTGTTAAGTTCCAAGAAGCAGGTAGGTGGTTACCCCTGGCTTATGCAATCACAGTCATCTAAACAACGCTGTGCAACCGAGGACTAGTTTTTAGGACCCAAATTGGCAGAACACAGGCAAACTGGTTTGTTGTTCACATGTATCCTTCTGTTTACATGTAACATGCTTGAGTGTATATCAATTTTTAATATCAAAAGGGTTGTGTGGGTGAGAGCCACTATGGTCGCTCCGTACCATCTAGTTTTGCCCTAATATTTTTTGAATAAAGTCATAATAAAGTCATCAAATACTACCAATGCTACCAATCTTAACCTACCTGCTACCACCATCATCGCTACTAGCTCACCAGTTATAATGTTCCATGCACCAAGTTCCAGGAAATGTTAGTAAAACTGATAGAGTCTAGCAGCTACACACTCTTTGACAAATGCTAGCAGGACACAGAAATGCTAGACCACATTGTGTTCATATGCAAATCACTGTAGCTTTATGGTTCAGGTAATATTTCCTTTACTACAGACTTGCCGAGGGAAAACAAAGAAAAAAAAATACAACCCAGCAGCTGTTAAATATCAAAATCTATACATTTTAGAAGCCAAATGATCCACATGATTCAACCTTTGCTGCACATTATTATGTGACTGATTACTCATCGGCTCAACACATTATTTATTGATATTTTTTTTATTTTTACTCCTCTGATGTTATCCAGTTCTAAAGAATAATTACTGGTGTAATCGTTAGCCAAGTTGTTATGAGGTCTTTTTAGTTAATGCATGGCATATGTTCATGGCATTCAGCTAATTCACATATCTGTCTGCACTATTAATAGAGAAGGTTACATGCTGATTATCCAGGGTTCAGTCGGCTCTCTTAGGATACAATAGTTGCAGTGTTCACACACTCGATGAGCAGCATTCCACACAGACATTACAAGCAGCTGGTCTACATAAAAATGGAGTTTTAATACTTTAGAATTGTTCTTCTCTTCCCAACCTGCTCTGTGGTTTTGATCGGGACATTTCCCATTGCTCATGCCTGTCACCTGTAACTCTTGGGCAGCACAAGCTTGTCAGTAATGACTCACGAGCAGTCTCACTTAATTCAGAAGGATTTATTCCCAGGTAATCGTGTGTAGGATTGTAGCTAGAAATCACATATTGTTAGCATCAGATGTGTGGGACTCGGTGATCTCTCCCCCCCCCCCCCCGACACACACAAATGTATGACATAGTCATTGTATGACCCAGTGTGCTTCCGGACAAGGCTTTTGTTGTGCAATCATCCTGCCGCATTCAAGGGATTTTATAGACATTGTTGTCTTCAATTTGTAGCCCTCCCATGGTTTCCTGCTGCTTCTTCTCTCTTTTTCTTACCAGGGAAAAATAAAAAATCCCTTCAGGAAGAAAAGATGGAATCATTGCACAATGTATTTTGATTGTTAGCGCTAGGAAATACCTCCATTTAAATCATGACTAACTTAAGCCCGTTGATTTCAATGGGTCTACTCTAAGTTTGAGTGAGGGTGCAGTGTGCTATGCATGTTTAGATAGAAAAAAGTCCTACAACTCCTAACATTCCCCAACCAGGAATGCTGGCTGGGGAAATGTAGGGAATTGCTGGACCTTTTTCTGTCGAGATTTACATAGCATTGCACCCTAAGTCTGGATCCAATTCTGTTTAAAAAACAGGAAAAGACTATTTACAACACCTGAGGATATATATATTGACTGGGTTCAGACAACGCGATAACCCACACTCAAGGGATGAGTGTGGGTTGTCGTTGAACCATGGGTTGTTGTTGCAATGTGGGTTATCATGTTGTCTAAACCCAGCCGAGATAAGAAACCATAGTGAACAACCCACAGTTCATATCCCAACAACAAACCATGGGTTCTCTTCATGGGTTGTTCGTTGTTAAAAGCCATGGGTTGTTCATGGTTAACAAGCCATGGCTTGTTAGTGCAGCTGGATTCAGACAACAGGGTAACCTACGTTTCAACAACAACCAACGGTTCAATGACAACCCACACTGAACCATTGATGTGGGTTATCATGTTGTCTGAACTCAGCCTTTATGTTCCTTCATGGTAAATAATTGATGGTTAGGATTGCTGATTGTGACTTGTACATTCATCTGTTTCCATGGAGATATACCTTCTCTGAGTCAATCAGAGATCACAAACTAATCCTTGCATTTCCTTTTGCAAACCAAAAATTATTTATATCTGTATATTTTTGGTAACATTTTACAAATTCCAGAATTAATTCCAGAATTAAAACAAAACAAAACAAAACAAAACAAAACAAAACAAAACATACAAGGTCAGCTCAGGTTTGCTACACCTCACCAAACAGCTTTCAACTTTGCCAGTGTCCACTGTCTCTGCTTTCAGAGAAATAGAAAATAGAAATAGAACAATTACACTGCAGCTTATTATGTCCCTGGTTTCTCGCCACCGAACTAGTATAACTATGGAAAACACGCAGGGTGTAAGCATTATGGTAACTGCCGACAGTTTGGAGCATTAACTAGCGTGGACATAGCAGAGGAATCCATCACAATTGTCAATTACCTATTTCCATCAGGCCCTTCCTCAAAGGAAATCAGAGCAGCAGTTTGACCCCACAATAACCCTGCAAGGTAGGTTAAGTTGAGGGAGAGTGATTTGCCCAAGGCAAAGGGATAGTGATTTGCCTAAGGAGGGTCAAAGTATATTGACCCAAAGTCTGTTTTTCACCCAGGCCATTCAAGTAACCCGTATATTAAATCTGTGTGTTTAATTCTGGAGTGCTGTGACTCTTGTTGTAGAATTTTATGCTGCTTTTGATTTTATGGTTTTATGTTTTATTCTGTTTTTAAATCGTTATGGGGCAGCATACAAATGTCATAAATAAATTTGTAAAAATATATATAATTTGTAAATATATATATATATATATATTTGTATAATTTGTGTGTGTATATATATATATATATATATATATATATAGCCAAGAAATCCTCCACGATTATCTCCTGAATATAATATATTACTAAATGCAGTCATGGGGGTGGGAACTGCTAATTTGATCAGAGAAGTGACAGGGGACCTAGGAGCATTGTACCTCAGGGGCAGAAACCCCTGGCTGTGCCTCCTGAGCCCCTCCGATGTCCTGTCTGAGCCTCCGCACTCTGGTTATTTCCATCCTCCTCAGCTGGTATCTCAACCACAGGTGGGCTGGGCTGGCTGGTTGTTTCACCGAGTCACCTTCACCCAGTGCATTAGACCAGGGGTCCCCAACCTTTTTGGACCTGTGGGCACATACATTTGGGAATTTGAGAAGCTGCTGTGGGCACCACCACAGAATGGCTCCCAAGGAGGATGTGGCTAGTCATAGATTTCATAGATTTCATAGATCATAGACTTGGAAGGGGCCTACAAGGCCATCGAGTCCAACCCCCTGCGCAACGCAGGAATCCAAGTCAAAGCATCCCTGACAGATGGCTGTCCAGCTGCACCTTGAATGCCTCCAGAGTGGGAGAGCCCACCACCTCCCGAGGTAGTTGGTTCCATTCTCTTATAGATTTCATAGATCATAGAGTTGGAAGGAGCCTATAAGGCTCTTGAGTCCAACCCCCTACTAAATGCAGGAAACTAGAGGAGGGGGTCTCCCATCCAAGTAATAACCAGGCCTGACCCTGCTTAGCCACAGGCCTGTCACATAATGGCCTGGCTAGTCAAAAGTGAGCTTAAGAGAGGCAGGAGAGAGAAACAGGGAGGCTCCAGGCTGGGAGGGAGGGGAAATGAGCAAGGCAAAGGGTTAGAGAGGAGACAAAGAGCAAGGCTAGAGGCTGGGAGCGGGGAGAAACAGCAAGGTACTTCTTCACACAGTGCATATTTATTTATTCATTTATTATATTTATACCCCGCCTATTTTTCCTGCAATGAACCAAGGCGGCTTACATAGTCCTCCTCCTCCTCCTCCTCCTCCTCCTCCTCCTCTCCATTTTATCCTCACAACAACCCTGTGAGGTAGGTTAGGCTGAGAGCCAGTGACTGGCCCAAAGTCACCCAGTGAGCTTCATAGCTGAGTGGGGACTAGAACCTGGATCTCCCGAGTCCCAGTCCAACACTCTCACCACTACGCCACACTGGCATAGTTAAACTATGGGATTCACTTCCACAAGACGTAGTGATGGCCACCAATTTGGAGGGCTTTAAAAGGGGATTGGACAAATTCCTGGAGGAGAAGGCTATCAGTGGCCACTAGCCCTGATTGGCTACATGCTCCCTCCAGTATCAGGGGCAGTATGCGTATGTACACCAGTTGCTGGGGCACATGGGTGGGAGGGTGCTGTTGTACTCACGTCCTGCTTGTGGGTTTCCCGTGGGCAGCTGGTTGGCCACGGTGTGACCAGAATGCTGGACTAGATGGACCCTTGGCCTGATCCAGCAGGGCTCTTCTAACGTTCTGATGTTCCTAAGGTAAAGACGTGGGGAGAGAAATGGTGATGCTAGAGGCTGGGATGGAGTAGGGAAACAGCAAGGCAAAGGGACAGAAGAGCAAGGCCGGGAGGGGGAGAAACAGTGAGCTAAAGAGGTGGGGTGGAAATTGTGAAGCTAGACTGCAGTGTTCTCCAACCTTGGGACCCCAGATGTTTTTGGCCTACAACTCCCAGCATGCCCCAGCCAGCTATGCTGGCTGGGGCACGCTGGGAGTTGTAGACCAAAAACATCTGGGGACCCAAGGTTGGAGAACACTGAGCTAGAGGCAGGGGAAAACAGCAAGGCAAAGTGGTGGAGGGGAGAGAAAGAGGGAGGCTAGAGGCTAAAAGGGGAGAGAGGGAAGACTGCCCTCACATTTTCCATGGTTTTTCTTAAAACTATTTTTTGCTGTGTTGGCAAAACAGTCCTGCCGGGAAAGGCTCCTGACCAAGTAAGCCATCAGAGGCTGCAGCCGTCGCCAGTGCTGCAGCTAGGGCTGGACCTTGGGGCCAATGTCCAGAGCCCTGCCACCTTGGGGGGGGGGCAAATGACCAACCAGAGAGTGGCAGGTGATGGGGGCAGCAGATGCAAAGTCCATTTTATTCCTGTAGTCATGATGGCGCTGTGAGTTTAAGATGCAAAACGATGCACGCTCAGAGCACGTTTGTTTGTTTTTTAAAAATCAGGGTTGGTAAGCAGTTTTGCTGTCGTTCTAACATGTCGGGGATGTAGCAGCAGTTGTAAAGCTGGGAATGGCGGTTGGGGGACAAAGAGGAATGTTAGCTGCGTGCTTCATCGCTGAAGTAATACATATGGTTGACTCAAGGGCCCCCAGCCGTAAGACCATTACGTAAGTCCAGGGTCTAAATTACCTAGCTGCACCCGTGGCCATTGCTTGTGTTCATGCGTACTCACGTGACACGCAAACATGCTGAGGCCGCGGCATTGCAGCAATATTTTTTTTGAGAGGCTCGGGGGACCCTGTTTGCACCACGGCGTGGGCACCGTGGCGGGTAAGGAGGAGGCTGGCGCAGCTGGAGGCTGCACACCAGCGGCTCTGTGCGCACGGGAGCGGGACCCCCGGTTGCACAGTTCTCGGTCCCCTCAGCCCAATCACTGGTGCTGGTTGGACTCGGCGTGGGAGGGGGCAGGGCCTCTGGGAGCTGGCTGGGAGGGCAGTTTTCCCTCTAGTCGGCTCCACGGCTGTAAAAGGGGACCGCGGCCTGGGCTCCTCCTTTCCCGCGCAGTCAAAGAGGAAGGGGGTACACTCCCTGTCCCTAACAGGAATGGGGGGTCCCCGGGGGTGGGGGCCACAGAGCTGCCACCCAGCTTGGGGGCTGGCATGCTGTCGCCATCCCTCAGGGGAGCAGGGAACACGCAAACGGCACACACCGGGGCACGGTCAGCCCATGCTTTGGCAGGACATCCATCTCATCCCAGCATGTGGGCTGCGGTGCAAATCAGCCAGCGGGAGGGCGGGAGGGCTGACTGAGGGATCCATCCCCGTACCTTGGCAAAGTCTAAGCTGTAACCAATAAAGTTGTCGTGGCCAACCCTGGCTCTGCGTAATTATTGGGTGTCTTTCCTGGGATGGCGCTCGGGGCGCACTGAGCAGGTGCCAGGTGAAGCAGCGAACGAGAGGTGGCAAGAGGTTGGCGGAGGGAGCTGTGCATGCCACACAACCGGCCCTGCGCCCCCTAGGCTAGCTTGCTGCCTTTCTCAGGTGTTGCCGTGGAGAATACAGTGGAGGAAGACCAATGGCCAGACCAGTCTGCTTCCGTGCTCAGAAGGGTTGGGTAAGACGGACGGCACCATCTTGTCCTTTAGTTCAGGCAGCAAACTGCCTTGGGCCAGCCCTGCATGTAACAGTTTACACCTTACATATGAAATATTAATTGCTGGTATTATTATGATTACAGATACATTATTATTACAGTTACGTTGGTTATTTATTTATTTATTACAATTATTTATGTGCCGCCTTTCAGGATACAAATCCTACCAAAGTCGCTTACAAGCCTGTGGCTTACGCTGGCTCAGCTTGTCTGAGCGTGGAAAGCTAAGCAGGGTCAGGCCTGGTTATTACTTGGATGGGAGACCCCTCCTCTAGTTTCCTGCATTGAGCAGGGGGTTGGACTCGATAGCCTTGAAGGCCCCTTCTGACTCTATGATCTATGAAATCTATGAAAAATGATAAAACCACTGTTAGGCTTATGATTATGTTGGATTCAATGTTAGGCAAGCAGATTCAACCTTACGCAAGCAACAATTCAATCTCCTTCCCCTGCAACAACCCGTGGCTCTGAAAAGTCCCTCCGGAGGGTCAGGCGACCCCCCCACACACACACCATTTGGGGCTTTCCTACAATCAACTTGCAGTGGGAAGGGAGGGGGGGCCCACCAAAATTCAGGCGGAGGAAACACGTTGGATCCAGCCCGTCATGAGCAGCATTATTACAAATAGAAAACATGAGGCGTAATAACAACACGTAAGCTTGAAGTCTTGTACTTTTGCTACTTTTCTTCTAGCAGAAATACTGGTGACTAACAGTTCTCGGCAGGCAGAAATTCAACAGGTAAAGCACTGCTGCAGTTGGAGAGTGGTGAAAAATCACTATTATGCTTATGATTATGTTGGATTCAACATCACGCAAGCAGATTCAACGTTGCGCAAGCAGATATTCAACAGGTAAAGCATCGCGGCAGTTTGAGGGTGGTGAAAAATGGCAGGTGTTGCATGTCTGAGCTGTGATATTTGCAAGAACCCTGTGAGGGTCCACTCTAAGTGGGGCTGTAAAACTACTGTGTTTGTAATGGGGCTGAGAGAGGCCTTGCTTTCGCCTTGTTTAATCTGAAGCATATCATCAATGCTACCGGGGTGATCAAAAGTGGTATTTTGCTCATTTAAAATAGCGGCAATTTCACTGTTTGGGGGAGAAAGAGAAAAATGGGCCCAACTCTTTGAATATAAGAAAGAGGGCAGGAAGCCGAAAATGACACTAAGAGTTTGGGCTGCATGATTAAGTAACTGGCTTCCCCACTTAATGAAGTCACTCTAGTATAACTAGCCGCCCTGGCAAAGCAGTAAAGTAAATAAACCCCTAAAGTCTCTGGGCTCGAAGCTGAAACCTGCCCGGCCTGTTTTACAACTTCTCACTAAATTGCATTTACATCCCTACGATGGGGGAGGTTTCACTTCTCTGAACGGTTGGGCTAGAACAAAGAAATCTGATCTCTCCGAATCTTCCTGGAGCCAATCTAGCAGAAAGAATAACCTTTGAAAGGACTCGGCTAAAGAACAAGGCAGTATATAAAACAGGGCAAATTAGATTGTGCAATAACGAGATTTCAGCACCAGTATATTTCGTGCGATTTAGCAAGAAGCAAGGCAAGATCTCTCTTATTTGATCGGCCCCTGTCGAAAGAGTGCTTTAGCTATGAAACCTTTCAGGAAACAAGACTTCATGGCTTCACACACACCTGCCTGTTGAGTCTCTCTCTTTATCCCTTGAAGAAGAAAATGGATCCCAATTACCCATTTAAAAAACAGCAACGCCCAGATGCTTCATTTTTGCATGTTCCAGAGATGACCCCGTGAAAGGAGAAGCGTAAAATCTCCTCCCAAAGTCCCCCACCACAGCTTTCCCACCCTCTCCGTGAGAGATGGGAGTTCAACAAAAAAGAAAAGAAAAGCTGGCTACTCCAGCTCATAAAGCAGTGTTCTCCAACCTTGGGTCCCCAGATGTTTTTGGCCTACAACTCCCAGCATGCTCCAGCTGGCTGGGGCATGCTGGGAGTTGTAGGCCAAAAACATCTGGGGACCCAAGGTTGGAGAACATTGTCATAAAGGATCCGCGATGCTATGCCAAGGCCTCTGTACAACATCCCACATCAGCTTATTAAAAAGGAAGACTTCACGAGTCATTCGCTGTCAGCCACGTCTTTCATTCCCAGCCTTAATGCTCATAATCGGACAGTGACATCATCAACCTTTAGGTGCAGTATACAGCTTCCATATGTTTGGTGGGCTCAGAAGACAATCCTTTAGGGATGCATTTGAGGAACAGGGAGCTTTGAATAACCATAGGTTTGTATGTGTGTATTAGAGAAAAGGAAGGACCAATACAGTCATGCCTTGGATTGAGAGCATAATTCGTTCCGGAAACGTGCTTGTAATCCAAAACACTCTTACCGTATATCAAAACAAAATCCCCCCCAAAAAAATTTGTACAGAGACTTTTAATTTAAACCGTACTACAGTACTTGTATTGCAAGACATAGCTTGTATATCAAGTAAAAAATAAATAAATAAATATTTAAAAATTTGCTTGTCTTGCAAAACGTTCTCAAACCAAGTTACTTGCAATCCAAGGTATTACTGTATTCTGTCTCAACCTTCCCCAACCCGGTTTACCTTCCAGACAGGTTGTACTACAACTCCCCATCGCCCCCAGCCGTTTGTCTGCTGGCTGAGGATGATGGGAGCTGTAGTCCCCCCACACACAAATGGAGGGCACCCATTGTAAATCTATGGTGGAAATATTGGTCAAATCATAATGGTGAAGCATTGGACTTCTTTCTGCCTGTAATTCAGGAGGTTTAGCTAGGTACCAGCTAGTCCAGGGGGATCAGATGCAACAGTGATCATCAGGGCCCCTGTAGTTTTATTTCAGCAAGTGCCCATAGACAGCAGGGTGGTGGGGCTGATGGCCTCCCACAAATTCGGGGCACCAGCTCAAGTGGGCCGCCCCCTAACACTGCCTCTGGGGCTTAGAAAGAAGAAGGAGGAAATTATATCATTGAGGGGTTCACTTAGGGCCCAGTTAATCAAACACTGCTGCTGCACAGCTTCTGTTCATCTTAGTGGGGCTTGTGCAGGATTTCTCAGGCAAGCTGTTATAAATATGAATATAAATTAGCCTGAACTGGTGTGTCCTTGTTCTCTCTCTTTCTCATGCACACTCATCACTTGATGACTGCCACATAACGAGATGACTTGCATGTGTGAAGGGGCCATCCCAGATAGAGTTTATCTCTTCAAATGTCATTTGCTTTTAATCACAGCCAGTTCACACATGAAGCTGCCAGTGCTCAGGTCTACCACAGTAAATAAAGTGATGAAAAAGAACATGTGAATCAACCCTGTGCAGAGAAAACAAGTGATGGACATTATGTGCAAACAGCTAAAGGCAGTTTCATGTCACTAGTGCTAAGGCGATTTACCCTGATAAACATTTATACCACTAAAGGTGCATCCTATGCATGTTTAGAGAGAAAAAAGGCCTACAACTCCCAGCATGCCCCAGCCAGCATAGCTGGGAGTTGTAGGCCTTTTCTCTCAAAACATGCATAGGATTGCACCCTAACAAGGTTTGTTTATCTATTTTGATTTTTTACAACAACCCTGTGAAGTAGAATTTGCTAAAAACAAACAAACAAACAAACAAACAAACCCACAGTGATTTGCCTGAACTACTCACTCAGCCTCATGGATGAGCAAGAATTAGAACTCATATTTCCTATATCCAAATCCAACCTCTACCCACTACTTCTATTTTATTGTTGCATTTACATCTCATCTTTCCTTTAAGGAGCTTCGAGTGACATGCATAGTTCTCTCCCCTCCAACTTTTATTCTCAGAACAACCCTGTGAGGTAGGTTAGGCTGTGAGATAGTTTTAAAAATAATTTTATTGTTGTATGCTGCCTTGGGAGGACTTCTGCTCCTGCCCTGAAAGGTGGCCTAGAAATATTTTAAATCAAGACATAAATATTGACTGATCCAAAGACATCCAGTGAGCATCATAGTGAGTGGGGATTGGAACCAGTGTCTCCTCATCGTAGTCATCCAGCACTAACAATTTGCAGATGACACAAAGTTGGGTGGAACAGCTAATACTCTGGAAGACAGAAACAAAATTCAAAGTGACCTCGATAGGCTGGAGCGCTGGGCCGAAAACAACAGAATGAAATTTAATAGGGATAAATGCCAAGTGCTGCACCTAGGGAGAGGAAACCAAATGCAGAGTTACAGAATGGGGGACACTTGGCTCAACAATACTACAAGTGAGAAGGATCTTGGAATTGTGGTAGATCACAAACTGAATATGAGCCAGCAATGCGATGTGGCTGCAAAGAAGGCAAATGCAATTTTGGGCTGTATTAATAGAAGTATAGCTTCCAAATCGCGGGAAGTGATAATTCCCCTTTACTCGGCACTGGTTAGGCCTCATCTTGAGTACTGCGTCCAGTTCTGGGCACCTCACTTTAAGAAGGACATAGACAAACTGGAGAGGGTTCAGAGGAGGGCAACAAGGATGATAAAGGGACTGGAAACAAGGCCCTATGAGGAGAGACTGAAAGAACTGGGCATGTTTAGCCTTCAGAAGAGGAGACTGAGGGGAGATATGATCGCACTCTTCCAGTATTTGAAGGGATGTCACACAGAGGAGGGCAAAGATTTCTTCTCGGTCATCCCAGTTTGCAGGACACGGAATAATGGGCTCAAGTTACAGGAACCTAGATTCCACCTAAACATCAGGAAAAATTTCCTGACTGTCAGAGCAATAAGACAATGGAATCAACTACCTAGGGAGGTGGTGGGCTCTCCCACTCTGGAGGCATTCAAGGTGCAGCTGGACAGACATCTGTCAGAGATGCTTTGACCTAGATTCCTGCATTGAGCAGGGGGTTGGACTCGATGGCCTTGTAGGCCCCTTCCAACTCTACTTTTCTATGATTCTATACTGCCTCTGCTGGACCACACTGGTGTTATTTATTAGACTGACTCCTTTTTAATTTAATTTTACTGGTGCTACGCCTTTGCCTTTACCAACCATTTGACTCCCCCCCCCCCCAAACTAAATGGATGAATCTTTTTTCCAGCCCCTGCTTTCTGGAGGTGGTTGTGGTGGGGAAAAACTTTCCCAACTCAATTTCTGTGCGCTACACTGCTGTTAATGGCATAGGAGCAGGGCCAGTAAAAAAAAAAGGTGGTCACCCGAGTAGTAATCCAAAGTTTAAAACCACTACTATTATGCATTCAAGGGGGATCTGGGAACTGAAGAGAGGAAGAAGAATAAGACTTGAAAGTGAATTAGAAACTGAATTGCTTCTCATCATTGTTAAAAAGAAAAACAAGATCACATCTCCCAAACATGATCAAAAGCAAAACATGAGGAAGGAGCGGGAGAGCATCATCACAAAAATGTTAAGGGCCAGTGCATTGGCTTGTGGACTCTGGCACAACACAACTGGAAGATTAAAGTAGTTCCTGAAGTAAAACATGCACAGCACAAACACACTAGATGTAGCGGCTGAAACGTCTTTAGTGATGACTTCAGTGCAGACAGGGGCAACTAAAATGATCAAGGGGCTGGAACAACTCCCCTATGAGAAAAGGCTGGGATTGTTTAGCTTAGAGAAAAGGCGAGTAAGGGGAGACTGGATAGAGGTGTACAGAATTATGCATGGTGTGGAGAAAGTGGACAGGGATACATTTTTCTCCCTCTCTCATAATACTAGAACCCGCCAGGGTCATCCCATGAAGCTGATTGGTGGGAGATTCAGGACAGATAAAAGGAAGTACTTCTTCACACAGCACAGAGTTAAACTATGGAATTCACTTCCACAAGATGTGGTGATGGCCACCAATTTGGAGGGCTTTAAAAGGGGATTGGACAAATTCATGGAGGAGAAGGCTATCAATGGCTACTAGCCCTGATTGGCTATATGCTACCTCCAGTATCAGAGGCAGTATGCCTATGTACACCAGTTGCTGGGGAACGTGGGCAGGAGGGTGGTGTTGCACTCATGTCCTGCTTGTGCGTTTCCCACGGGCAGCTGGTTGGCCACTGTGTGAACAGAATGCTGGACTAGATGGACCCTTGGTCTGATCCAGTGCAGCTCTTCTTATGTCTGTTCTTATGACTTGACATCCAGGGTTCTGCCATGGGAGGAAGAGGGTGGAAAGGAAGAAAGACAAAGGTCAACAGCCTTTCCCAACCCAGTGTCCAATAGATGTGTTGGATTGCAAGTCTCATAATCCCCAGCCATCATGGCTGTTGGACACATGGGCTTGGGGCTGATGGTGACTATAGTATAACACATCTAGAAGGCTGGGAAAGACTGGTCAACATGCGCCTACTAGAAAGCATGCTGACCTTTACTAGCAAAAAAAGGGGGAAATGGCATAAGTCATACATCCAGAATGATTTCACACCATGAAGGTTTTGATGTCACCATCAGAGACTTTCATAAAGGATGTTGAGCTTTTTAAAGGGTGGTGCAATTGTTGGAGTGTCAGATTAGGACCAGGGAGACCCCGTCCACATCCCTGACACAGCAATGAAGCTCCCTGGATGACCCTGGGCTAGTAACTTTCTCTCAGACAAACCTACCTCACAGGGCTGTTGGAAGGATAAAAGAGTGGTTGGGGGACCATGTACTTAAACTCCTTGGAGGAAAGGTGGGATATAAATTAATAAGATAAATTAGTGTAATACATTAAAAGGCTGCTCATGACAGCAAGTCAAATATAGAAAATGTTACTGAAAGGGATATTATTATGGGGGGAGGGACTTCAGTTATTTTTGATAACATATACAGTAACCAAAGTTTATTCTAGTCCAGCCTCCAGTTTCCCAGAATGACTTGTTGTTTGTCTACAGTTTTCTGCTATTCAGAGATATAGAACCCCTGTGAACATGGAAATTCCACTTCCCTATCAGGATAAAGAAGTTGCTAAATGATTCTTCCCTGAATTTTATTTGACAAGTTAATTATGCAATTCTGTGAAGTACCGGTACTTTCTTTTGTCTGTGCTCAACCTACTGATGATGAGTTTTAATAGGCGGGAGAGAGGGAAATGTCCCGCCCCCCCAGCTACAGTTTTACTGTTGCTGGCTTGTCATGGGGAGAAGTATCTAGTTGTGTTTAATCTTTCTTTTTAATACTTGCCTTTTGTCATTACTGATTATTTATTTATTTATTATATTTATATCCTGCCTTTTTTCCTGCAAGGAACCCAAGGCAGTTTACATAATCTTCCTCCTCTTCTCCATTTTCTGCTCACAACAACCCTGTGAAGTAGGGTAGGCTGAGATTCAGTGACTGGCCCAAAGTCACCCAGTGAGCTTCAGGGTCAAGTGGGGACTAGAACCCGGATCTCCCAACTCCAGTCCAGCACTCTAACCATTACGCCACACTGGCTCTCAAGTTTAAAGGCACACCCTAAAACATATAGATTTCCAAACTGGCCACTTTTGGCCTGATTATTCTGCCTCTACTAGATCAAAAGGAAGAATGTAAATTGGTTTCATTGGAGTAGGTGTGTGTGTGCACACACACACACACACACATAGCTGAGGTTAATGTGCTAGCTCTTATGTATCCATACGTCAGCATTTACGGTATTTTAACACATAGAATTACAATAGTAGAACAGTGTCTGCTACTAAGTCTGCAGAACCCAAAATTTAATTTCTGCGGGAGCAAACTTGGACACTCCTGATTTTATGACATTGCACTTTTCCTAGAAGCAGACACACTGCCCTAGTCTGTAGTGTGAGTGCGCAACTCAGGCTCATGCACCCTCTGTTACCAAAGGAAGATATTTCAGTATGAACTGAGGTGTAGGCATATAAATGGCAATGCAGCTAGGATGGGAGGGGGCACAGTCAGTGTGAAGCCTCTGGGTGCACCAGTTGCTTACCTGGAACACTGGTTCACCCCACCTTGGATTTAAAAAAAAACAAACGGGAAAAACCCAGGTGACATGGTAGCTTCCATTTAAACATCGAGACGGTGCCAGCTCCAGGTTTTTGAGGGTACTTGGGCAAGACCCTTCCTCAGCGAGTCTACCTTCTCACTGCCACTATCACCAGCTGCTGTCCCTCCTCATCCTCTTTCTCACGTTTGCTACCACTTGCTTGCCTGACAGAGCCAGGGAGCAACAAGGCAGTGGCATCTTCTCCCTTCTAATCAGCACTGTTGCCTGGGCCAGAGCGAGAGACAAGTGAATAAGGCGACTGCAATGGTGAAGATGAGGAAAAGGATCCAGGAGGTGCTTATCAGTGGGCCCCTACTCTGGGATGTGGGCCCTCGGCAGGTGCCTAACCATGCCTACCTTTGATGCTGGCCTTGCACAAAGAGCTTGTTTTTAGAATCTGAAAACTGAAAGTGGTTAAACATCCGTGGTGCCTGGTTCCCCTGCTTCCCCAAAATGGTAGCACTCCAAACTCCACCCAGCTGACTTGCCCATGGGCTCAGAGTGTGTTTTTCAAGATGCCTGTTACTCTTAAACTGTTCTTTATCTACTTTGATAGTGAGCTTGGTGGGGTATTTAAAAGAGAGAACTTGATGGTTATACTAATTAAGTCAAACTGTGTCTGCTGCAAAAACAGCAACACAGGTTGAAGTGGAAGGTTAGAGAAGCCAGCAGTACAACTGGATATCGCTCAGTTTTCTACATCAAAATAAAGTAGGTTGTAGCAAGGGATGCTGGGATGAAGGAGGAATGGGTGCATTCCCTTTGAAGATATGAAGGCCAACTAGAGAATTCCCTAGAATCCCTCACTGCCTCAAGATCAATTTCTCGGATGCAGACTTGTCGTTTTCCAGCTGAAAATGTTTCATTCGACCCGGTCTTGATGCTGTGTTTCCTGGAATCAACAAATCCATCTCTAGCTGCTTCCAAACACAACAACTACTGCTCAGTGAATAGAACGTTATGTTCCATGGGGAAAAGTCACCTTCCGTTGATCATGTGAAGGATGAACCAACCAGTATAGCAACTGTCAACTGACGGACTGGAACAGCCAGAAGCACAAAAAATGACTGGAAATGCATTCAAGAAATTCATGACCGGAGTTTTGCAAAATTATATTTATTTTATTTATTTATTTCTTATATTTATTAATCGCCCATCTGGCCGGCCACCCGGCCACCCTGGGCGATGCCGGCCATCCTTATTATAAGAAGAAAACAAGAAGGATGTAAATGTTGCTACATTTAATTCAAACTTAGCGTGAATGAAGTCGTTCGTGATTGTGAAACTCCCCCCATTTTGTTTTTACTACGATGCCCTACAGCCTGAGTCTACGTTTGCCAGGTCCAACGGGTCTCACCACTCAGCCATCATGCCCTTGAAAATCAACCCCCCACTCCTAATTACAATTGTGGGAGAAAAGACTAAGGCCAACCGCTATTTGAATCAGCCTCTCTGGTACTATTTGGAACATGGGAGTACCTTGCAGAGCATAGAGAAGATGCAGCATGTTTCCAGCAGTGGAGGCTGGTGGCTCCAATGTCAGTGGGGCGGATTTTACTCAGAACTTCTAAGGTGCTATCCCCCAAATAGGTTCAGCACCATGGATAGCCTCTTAAAAGTTCAGAGTAAAATCCAGAGTGGATACAGGGACCTGCTGACATTGGAGCCATCAGCCTCCACTGGCTTCCAGTTGAGACTTTTATGGCACCTTCATTCAGGGAAGTTGATGTCGTCACCTTCACCCATGACCCTCCCATGTTTCCTTACCACTTCTTCCATCTTTTTCCTTAACACAGAAACTCCATGAAGGAGAAAAAGATGGAGCAGCTGCACAATGCTTTCTGAGTGCTAGAGCTGGGAGCCCTCCACCTGGAAGCACTTGTAAAGAAAAGTGATGTTTATATTATACCACAGGACATGTTTTTATCATACTAACCTGTGAATTTCATTTTCGCTAAGGCAGATTTCCTTATCAGTAATTATTCACAATGTAGAATCTATTTTAAAGGGCAAGGGGGGGAGGGGAGAAACACCTTGAAAGAACAGAGTGTTTCCTTAGCTCACCTTGTAGCTATAGCGTTACACCTTGAGCCAGAGGTGTGAGAAATTCTGCTTGGTGGTATCTGCAGATGTGCAAAAGGTCTACACAAAGGAGCGAGTGAAGGGTCCAGGATGAGTTTGTCACACTGAGGGTTGCTAATGTAAGTGGACGAATACAAAATCTGGCCTCCAAGAGCCTTTGGAAGGCATGGAAAACACCTGGGGGGTGGGTGGGAGCTCAGATCTATAAACTTGTTTTGGCAACGTGTTGTGGGAGCACAATTCCACTCATGGAGATTTCAGAGTCAGTCAGTGTGCCCTTCCTGACCCCTAACAAGCACTTTGCTTTATTTCTTCCATGTTGCTTGGGCCTCCAGAGTGGTGCATACTTGGGTCTCGCCTGCTCTCCTCTTGTGGCACACGGAGAGCCGAAATCTTTTAACGTATCAATTGATATGTTACCAAAGACTCCTGAGCAAACTTAGCAGTCATGGAATAAAAGGGGAGGTCCTCTTATGGATCAGGAACTGGATAAAGAACAGAAAGCAGAGAGTAGGAATACATGGTAAATGCTCCCAACGGAGGGATGTAAGCAGTGGGGTCCCACAGGGATCTGTATTGGGACCAATGCTTTCCAACTAATTCATTAACGATCTGGAATCAGGGGTGAGCAGTGAAGTGGCCAAGTTTGCTGACGACACCAAATTATTTAGGGTGGTTAAAACAAAAAGGGATTGTGAGGAGCTCCAAAAGGATCTCTCCACACTGGGAGTATGGGCATCAAAATGGCAAATGCAGTTCAGTGTAAGCAAGTGTAAAGTAATGCATGTTGGTGGGGAAAAAAAATCCCAATTTCAAGTATAAGCTGATGGGATCTGAGCTAATGGTGAGTGGCCAAGAAAGAGGTCTTGGGGTTGTGGTGGACAAGTTGATGAAAACTCAAGGATGGAAAGCAGAATATCGGTGGTCAATATAAGAGGTTTAAAGATGTTCTTAAGGCTAATCTAAAAAAATGCAATATAAACATCGCAAACTGGGAAGCTCTGGCCCATGAACGATCTAAATGGAGGTTGGCCTTTCACAAAGGTTCCATGGACTTTGAAGAAGCTCGAGTGCAAGGTGAAAGGGAGAAATGTGCTAAGCGAAAAGCACGTCAAATGAATCCTTTACAAGACCATCTTCCATTTGGTAACCTGTGTCCTCACTGTGGGAAGCTGTGTGGATCTAGAATTGGCCTCCACAGTCACTTACGGACCCATCGCTAGAGTCTACACAATTTTCTTTAGAATTCTCCTCCTTTTAAAATCTCCTTTTTGTAAATTTTCTTTTTTATCCTGGAAGACAATCTTACTCGGTCATGAGTGATCGCCTGACTGACTGCCTGACTGATTAAAACATCAACCCAATGTGCAGCACTGTGAAAAAGACAAACTCAATGTTAGGCATAATTAGGAAAGGAATTGAAAATAAAATTGCCAAGATCATACTGCCCTTATACAAATCTATAGTGTGACCGCACTTAGAATACTGTGTTCAGTTCTGGTCACTGTGCCTCAAAAAAGATATTTGTAGAGCTGGAAAAAGTGCAAAAAGGGCAACTAAAATGATCAAGGGCTGCAGCAACTCCTCATGAGGAAAGACTACAACAGCTGGAATTGTTTAGCTTAGAAAAGAGGCGAGTAAGGGCAGACATGACGGAAGTGTACAAAATTATGCATGGTCTGGCCAGGAATTTGGTTGGCTTCAAAAGGGGATTGAACAAATTCATGGAGGAGAAGGCTATCAATGGCTACTAGTCCTGATGGCGATATGCTACCTCCAGTATCAGAGGCAGCATGCCTATGTACACTAGTTGCTGGGGGAAATGGGCACGAGGGTGCTCATGTTCTGCTTGTGGGTTTCCCATGGGCAGCTGGTTGGCCACTGTGTGACCAGACTGCTGGACTAGATGGACCCTTGGTCTGATCCAGCATCACTCTCCTTTTGTTTTTATGATAGCAAGATCTAATCCAGAGAATCTAAAGATCTAAAACAGTAGCTCACTAGCTCTTCAAGAAGACAAACAGAAAATAACAAGGGAGACCCTGGAATTTCATGGTGCAATAAAGACCTGTTCCTCTGAGAGGGCCCAGAAAGAACAGCTGTATGATATCAGAATCACCAAAAAGGTGAGAATTGGAAAGAGACAGCGATGAAACAGCTGGCCTTAGCCTAGCCATAAATATTCTCTTAGTGGCCAGGTTCTCACAATCACTGGGAACAGAAGCCATGGTGGCTTCTTTTCCCTGCTCCTGTGTGTGCCGGGCATTGCACCGTGCGATTTCCCCGATTACCTTTGTGGCGTGTGGCTTGCCATGTTGTCCGTACCTGGTGAGGTGCACAGCGGGGGTGGCTTTGAAACCACCCCAGGACATGTGGCTTGTAGGGTTCTGGGGTGATTTCAAAGACACCCCCGCTGCAGGCCTCGCTTGGTTTGGATGACATGGCAAGCTGTGCGCCACGAGGGTAATGACAAATGGCGCAGTGCGCACCTGACTCATGTGGGAGTGGGGAAAGAAGCCATTGTGGCTTCTTTTCCCGATGATCGTGTGAACCCAGTCAGTGTCAGCCGCAACAGGAAGGTGAATCTGATAGGGTTGTTGTAAGTATTACTGAAAATACTATAAATAAATACTAAGATGATGATGATTTGGTGAAAGCAGAAAGCTTTTGATATAAAATCCTTAGGCTTTAAGTCAACCCCCCTCCCCTCAATTTATAAGAGATTATGATTTTGGCTCACTTTATGGATCGCTTTAAGGATTGCTGAGAACATGTGCATGAAGAGAGATGTAGCATTTGGGGGGAAATGCTACTTTACTCCTTCTAATGCTGACCTCGGTCCCAGTGAGCCGACAGCTTTGTAGCCAAAACAGGGCCACTGAGGGGATCTCCAAGATTTGCAGAAGTAGTACAAGAAAAATTCCCCTTAAAAAATAATGAGCCTCATCAAGGGGGCACCCCCACCCTAAAACAGCATATTCAGTAGCCACAGAATGCTGAATATCAGTTGGAAAAGAAGGTTTAATAACCTACTTGAGTTCTTTACAACTTATACTATCTTGGAGGAGAACATGACTGGCTAGAGCCAGTGTGGCGTAGCAGTGAGAGTGTTGGACTGGGACTAGGGAGATCCAGGTTCTATTCCCCGCTCGTTCTAGTCCCCGCTCGGCCATGAAACTCACTGGGTGACTTTGGGCCAATCAGTCACTCTCAGCCTAACCTACCTCACAGGGTTGTTGTAGGATAAAATGGAGAGGAGGAGGATGATTATGTAAGCCACCTTGGGTTCCTTGCAGGAAAAAAGGTGGGGTATAAATATAATAAATAAATTAAATAAATAGAACCCTGAAAGGAGCACTCCTGCTAGGACATGAGCACACACAGCAGCCTTTAGTTGCACATCTCACTTGTAAGTTTCAGACATGGCCTGTCTTCTGATGCATTAACTGCCACAGCTGATCCTTCACCTTTATTTCTAGATGCATCAAGTCTTGGTGTCAGGAGGACACAGGATATTTCTCATAAGGTCAATGGTTCAATTAAGGACTTGCATTAGGCAAGTCCTTAGAAATATTCAGTTTGGACATAAACAGTTGTTTCTGTGGAAAATCGAACATTTCCTTTGTCTGAATTGCAAAATATTCCAAATTATAACCCCTGGATCTCTACAAAGTAAAAATTATGAGTTGGGCCCAGACTTAGTCATACTTAGAGTAGACCTATTGAAATCAACAGGACATAAATTAGCCATGGATCCAACCCATTGGTTTTTAAAACAGTAAGGGTGCACTCCTATGCATATTTAGACAGAAATAAGTCCTACAATTACCATGCTGGCTGGGGAATATTGGGAGTTGTAGGACTTTCTAAACATACATAGGATTGTGCCGTAAACAAATGTTTTGGTAACAAATCTCTAGACTTCTGAAACAGCCCTTCCTCTGTGCTTGGATCCTTTATTTTCTGGTGCCCAGGCAGTTACTGTAAATATAATGCTATATTTCTGGAATCAGGTTTGCTGTTATTTAAACTGGCTTTCCTCTGAATGCTTCTCCCCAAAAGCAAAACCACGTTTGTGTCATGTGCATTCTGGGATGTCACCTTTCTAAAGAGCCCTTGTCGTCCCATCTCTATCATCGCTCTCAGAGTATGGCTTTTGTTACAGTGAGCCTGGGCATTGTTGCACAGCGGTATGCAAATCCTGCTTAAAAATAGCTTTCAGAAGGAACTGATCAGCTCTGTCGATTTCTAATCTGCATTCAGGCTTCCCAACAATTGAGACTGCAAATAAATATAAACGCATTTCCTTCTACCAGCCTTTCCCAACCTGGTGCCCTCCAGATGTGCCAGACTCCGATTCCCATCTTCCCCAGCCAGCCCCTGACTTGTACACACAGGGTTGCATTTTAAAATTCATCCCATTTCTTTGTCTCCTTTTTTCTCTCATAACAATCCCAGGCAGAGAGTAAAAAAATGCTACTTTTGTTCCCTCTAGTGGGTTGTCAGGCAGAAATAATGGCATCCCATGTGAAAACAATGCGTTGTGCTGCCTCCCCTCTCCTGCAGTACCAGGAGAGTGTATTGCTAAGGAATTCCCTCATTAGCTCTTTGATCATAGTTATAGAGAAACAAGATATGAATGGCCGTTTCCATTGGGTTGAGAGGAGATCATTTCCTCCCACAATTCAAGAAAACTGATACATCTGCCAGGGAGCAAGTGAAAATGCTGATGTTTACTCACGCCACTGCCGATGTTTGCTCTCAGCAACATATTAGATCAGAGGAAATATGACAAATAGGTATGCACAATTAAATATTTTGTGTTTCAGCCATTTTAAAGTCTGTAGTTGTGTGCTCCCCCCTCCCTTTTGCTTTTCTTTTACATCCTTTTAAAATGGCAGTCAAGAAAACAGTTACAGTTGTCCCAAGCAAATACTGGGAACCAAGATGAATTCCGTGGTGTTTTGCTTTGCTTGTCTTTGTTTAGTTTGTTTGTTTTTTTTTTGCATTTTTGTCAACATGTTGCCTCCACAAAATGATGTATCTCACTGAACTGGATGCAGAGTTCTGTGGGCAGAAATGGGGAGACAATTTTCACTGATAAACCCTCCCCCCTGCATCTTCCTGTGCCCCTGAAAATCTACTCGGGAGGGTTTTGAGGGACCCTTCAGAACAGCGTGAGCTTTTCTACGTGAGGCTGTTAATTGCTGTATCTACTTTCCATTTTATAACAGAACTGGGATCCGAGCTGTACTCAAAGAGCTTTTCTACACAGGGTGTTTATTGCGCACTCATGGTTCCTTACTCGCAGTTGTTTATGGGTTCTTTAGAGGACTTTGTGATCCTCCAGGTTCACTTCTTTTTTAATTAAGAGCACTTTTTTCCCGGGGGGGGGCTTAGAGCAGGGGAAATGGGGTATTACAGTTGTCCCCAATGTGGCACCCACACAGCTCTTCACTCCCTGACCCCTTAAAAAAAAATTTTTTTAAAAAAAAAATAAAAAATTGAAAAACTTCTTGCTTTTCCTGAACCTTCCGCCGATCAGCTGTTCAATGGGCAGGAAGAGAAAGCGAGGCAACGGGGTAGAGGGGAGAAAAGGGCAACGCTAGAGGATAGGAGGGGCGGGAGAAACAGTGAGGTGAAGAGGTGGGGGAAGAAATAGTGAGGCGAAAGGCCGGGAGTTCTGAGAAACAGCAAAATAAAGGGATGAACGGGGGGAGAAAGAGCAAGGCTAGGGGCCAGGAAGGGAGGGAAAGAAGATAGGGATGGGGAAGGGGGAGAAATAGTGAAGAAAGGGGTTGTTGGGGGAGAGCGATAGCGATGCTAGAGCAGTGTTCTCCAACCTTGGGTCCCCCGATGTTTTTGGCCTACAACTCCCAGCATGCTCCAGCCAGCTACGCTGGCTGGGGCATGCTGGGAGTTGTAAGCCAAAAACATCGGGGGACCCAAGGTTGGAGAACACTGTGCTAGAGGCTGGGAGTGGAGGGAGAGAGAGCAAAGGCGAAAGGTCTGTGTGGACAGAAGAAGACTGGGTAGGCCAGGAAGCAACTCCTTCCATTTGTCTCTCCCAGCCTCTCGCCTCGCTGTTCCTCTCCCCGACACACACACACCTCTTTACTAGCCAGCCCCCCCCCCCCACGGCAGCCATTATATGACTAGCCGCATCTTCTATGGGAGCCATTTTGTGGTGGTGCCCACAGCATTTTCTAAAATTCCCAAATGGGCCCACGGGTACAAAAAAGGTCGGGATCCCAGGTATTATTTCTGAAAACAAAAGAAAAAGGCATTTTCCTACTTACGTGATTGCGATATTCCGCTACAGCACAGCACCACCTCGAGCTTATGTAGCAGAGTAGAGCTCGGATCTCAATTTTGTGACAAACCCGAAAGCAGATACAGCAATTAACAGTCCCGTGTAGAAAAGCTAAAAAAAAAAAAAAAAAAAAGCTTCATCTTTCCTGCTTTTCCACTACATAACTTCTAGGTGGCACTGTGCTATAGCAGAGTGGCACAAATAAACAAGTAGGAAAATAACCTTTCTTTCGCTTTCAGAAATAACACCCCATTTTCCCTGCTCTAAAAATACCCGGGGAAAGTGGTCTTAAAAAACAGAAGTGAAACTGAGGGATCACGTTGTTGTCTAAAGAACCCATAAACAGCTGCGAGTCAGGAATCATGAGTGCACAATAAATACCTTGTGCAGAAAAGCTGTACGCGAGGTGGCACTGGGGCTTGCAGGGGGAAGGAGGAATCAATTAAAATTGCCACCCTGCCCCCATCCTTCAGTTCACAGAGAGTCAGCTTTGGATCCAGCCCCAACGTTGGTCCCAACCCCAAGCTGCTATGATGAAGCAAACAATGTATTAGGTTGATGCGTTTTCCCGCAGTGTATGGAACCCCCTCCCTGAGCAGGCACATGATACCACCTCTCTCCTTTCAGATCCTCCCTCAGAAGAATCCCAAACACAAACACCTTTCTCCAGAACTTCAGGCTTATCTCCTAAATGGGTTTCCCCACAAGCAGTGTGCCAGTGTGGCGTAGTGGTGAGAGTGTTGGACTGGGACTCGGGAGATCCGGGTTCTAGTCCCCGCTCAGCCATGAAATTCACTGGGTGACTTTGGGCCAGTCACGACTCTCAGCCTAACCTACCTCACAGGGTTGTTGTGAGGATAAAATGGAGAGGAGGAGGAGGATTATGTAAGCCGCCTTGGGTTCCTTGCAGGAAAAAAGGTGGGGTATAAATATAATAAATAAATAAATAAATAAACCTGGTGGCCCCCAGGTGTGCTGGACAGCAACTGTCATCATCCATAGCCACCCTGGCCATCAGGCTGTCTGGGGAATGATGAGAGCTGTAGTCCAACACATCCACTTGTGGGAGGATGCCCTAAATTCTCATTCCCAAGACTTAAGTGCCTGCAACTGCATTTGCCCATATGGATTCTTCCCTCTACACTCTTGTCCCTGTCTTCCCTCCCTCTTTCCCCCACTGTCTAGTTCAGACAGTGTAAGATCCTAAAGGAAAAGGACCTGCCCATGTCATTAAGGTTGCAATGCTATATTGCAACCTTCCTTAATGACCTTATTGCAACTTGCCTGTCTCTTTGAATTCAGTAGGATGCATAGGACTGAACTCTAAGTAATTGATGATAGCTATTTATATACCGTCCTTTAATAAAATTCTACGAGCGCTGTACAATTTTTTAAAAACATCAGTAATTTTTTTTTTTTACAATGTAGATAAAAATAACTATAAATCACCAACTAATAAGGAAGTAAAACTCAAGCACCATGTACTGTAATAGTAACAAAGCCTATTAGGCCATGTGTGAATAAAGAAGAAAGATATGGTAGAGTGATTGGTTAAGGGTTGATCTGGTCAACTGTTATAACCTGTAGTTAGTGTGTAGTTTTCTTTCTTTCTAAAAATGGATTGCATAACTGATTGCTTGAAAAGGGATGTTGCAATCTCAGTCCTATATGTTAAAAGACAGAAACAAATAGAACGGAACACAATTGTTTATTGTTTATTAGTGAATAGCCCTGACGTCATAAAAATAAGATTAAAAATCTCAGCCCCATGCAACTAAATGGTGAAAGAAGCAAACAATTCTTTTCCGTGTTATTCTCTTTTTAATTTAATTTTATTTCTGCAACTCAGCCTCTAGGACTGCGAATGCAACAACAACCCTTTCCAAGCAACCAATTCAATTATGGAATACAGACACAATCATCAAAAATGTTATTGCGGCTTTTTATGGATGTAGTCCCATGTGATAACATTTTGTTTTACTGTACCTTTTAAGGTGAGCTGCTTTGGGAATTTCAGTTGAGAAGTGAGAAGAACTGAGTAAGTAAGGGCACGGTCCCATGCATGTTTAGACAGAAAAAAGCCCTACAACTCCCAGTATTCCCCGGCCAGGCTGGTTCGGGCATGCTGGGAGTTGTAGGACCTATTTCTGTCTAAACATGCTATAGGATTGTGCCCTAAATAACTAAATATTTTGCATTACTTGACCTCAAAAGTTTGTTATGATTAATCCAGCCTTTTATGAAAATGGATCTCCCGAACACCACCACGGATGTTTCTTAATCCATGTGTTCCTGATCATGGAATATATCTGATTTCCCTACAGAAATTCTATCTTGCTTAGGTCATACTCTTCTACTGGAGTGAATGCTGAACCTTCTATGTTGTGGAAGCTACAGTCTTGGGTTATAGAAATCTGAGAAAAAGACTACATTAACATATCAATCGGAGTGGCTCCCCAGGAGCCACTAAGTGGAGGCTGTGTCTTTGCATCTCCATTTGTTAACAATGGAAGCCGAGGCAGGGACTCCATCAGCAAAAATTGTGCATAATCTGATGGCTGTTGTTACTAGTTACTTTATTTTCTTAAAGAAGAAAAGTCAAGACTGGCAGATTCTAAAAAAGGAGCCAAACTAACTGGCTCTTGTGCGGTACACAGGCATCCTGAAAGTTATTTCCCCCCAAATATGGCCCCTGATTTCCTGTTGTTCTTGAGATAATCTCCATTAGGGAGAAATGAGGATTACTATAGCCATAGCCCTTGATGGATATGGAGCCCTTTAAATAAAGTGGCAGATTAATCATCGCTAGGCCAAGTGTCTGCCTTGATTTTTGGGGAAATCCGCGGTTCCCAATTCTTTTTAGACCAGCCCGCAGCCTAAACAGCAGGTGGTTCAGAGTTTCACTATATTTTCTTACAGTGCATGACATAAATTGTAAGATGAACCTGTTTATTTCCCGCTCTTTTAAAGCGACCTTTAAGACTGTATCATTCTGGTGAATCTTTGATGTTCTTAGTTGTGGATCTAATTTTTATAATGCTGTTCTTACTGTGTCTTTGTTCGTTTTATCGTTTTTTTTAAAAAAATGTTGTGGTTTATACTTTTATTTGTAAGCCACTTGGAGTTTCATTTTATCATAGAAACGTGTGGTGCACATGCTGAAGTGAATAAAAATAAGACATATTTTAAATTGTAAAAGTGCCATTTAAATTATACATACTTCTCCCAGGGGATATTCTACAGAGTTAACATTCTGTTAAGATAGGAGAGGGGCTGTGAGCATAGCCCTTCAGGGAAAGACGATCAGTGAGATGGTTTTGTATACTTATGTTCTAGTCGGCAATCTGAAGAGTTACAAACATAAATCCAGTTTTCTTGTCATGGCTCTTATTTATTTAATTATTATCTACAGGTCTATACTGCCTTTCTATCAATCCACTCAAAGCAGTTTGCAGTCCAAAATAATACCTTGCAGCCGCCTTCCCCAACCTGGTGAACTCAGAGGTGTTGGACTACAACTCCCATCATCCACATTGTTATGGTGACTGGGGATGATGGGAGTTGTAGGGGGCCCCGTACTACATATGCAGTACCCATGTGCAGTGTCCACATGGGTAATACCCTCTATGTATATTTAATATATATATTTCCCATGGTTATGATATACCACTGATAGGAGCTTTGCTTGCAGTTGTTATAGTTAATTGTTGCAACTTTGCATATACTTCTACAGTTTTTAGTATGCCTTAAAAATGTGAATAAGTTTTACAATGAAATTTGATTGGTAGCCCCTGAGGAAGGAAATATCTTTCCAAAACACATTGGAATTATTATGAAATTTCATTTGTAGCCCCTGAGGAAGGAAACATTTTTCCTAAACGTATTTGGATTATTAACAACTTTTTCTGGCACTTGAGAACATTTTTCTCTTCTGTTTTTGGATATGATTGGTGCCTTTTTGGATACAATCAGTGCCTTTCCCTCTCGCTGGTTCTTTGGGAAGGGCAGTACAGCACATCTGGAGGGTGGGTGCCAGGTTGGGGAAGCCTGGTTTATATTCTACATCAGGGGTTGGCAACATATAGGGGTTCCACCCCTGCCAGAATTGCTACCTCTGCAATTGCTGTTGAATTTTGCTGCCGCTGCAGTGGCAGACAACCAAAAACACAGTGATTTTTGCAAGGAGCAAGCAAAGTCAGGTTTCTGGGACCATGATTCTGCTTAAAAACAAGGTACATGCTCACAGTGCTACTTATTTCCTTGCTGGGGCTTAGGCCCACAGGACCAAAAAAAAGGAAAAGAAAAAAAGCACAAATTTGCATGTGCTAATTTACATATGTTCTAAAGTCTCTCCCCCCCCCCTCTTTAAAGGACTCTGTCTCCTAAGGACACCCCTATTTGTACAAAGGGATGTACGGACAGGGGAGAGGAAGGCATTTCATTTCAGAAAAAAACCTCAGGTGGAAAGAGTCAAAGGGGGGGGGGGATGGGACAGCAGGAGGTGAAGCACATGTGGGCAAAAAGCCAGCTAATCCAGAGTGATCGGATGCAGCAGAGATCCTCAGGGCCCTGTACCTTTATTTCAGCAAGTGCCCCTGGGACAGCAGGGTGGTGGGGCAGAGGGCCTCCCAGAGAATCAGGGCTCCAAATGAGGGATTCAGGGCTCCAGCACTAGTGGGTCACCCCCTAACACCGCCCCTGCTGAGGCTCTCCACCCGACTGAGAATGCTGAAAAATCAGGTTCCCAATTGCCTGCAGAGCCTCCATGGATACAGGAGGCTCTCCTCTTCAGAAAGTCGCCCTCCATGAGTAGAAGGCGCTGGAAATGCATGAGGATGGGGCATCTATGGGTTTAATACCATTTTTCCCTCCCCCTTTGCTTTGCTCACCATCTTACCTGATGAAGAATTCTGGAGAACTCGAAAGCTTGCACACTATTTTTGACCTTGGCCTTGGCCTAATAAACGTAGTGCCTTATTATGGATTTTGGGAACATTAAGGCTGCAGTCCTATACACATCTACCTAGGAATAAGCCCCACTGAATCCTATGGGATTTACTTCAGAGTTAACTTGGATAGGATTACACTGTACTTCAAAAGATTAGACAAATGAATTAAAATATGTTAAATGTCTGCCTTATGTAGAAGTAAAAGTAACAGTATAAATGAGTAACTGATAAGAATGCTAATTATGTTCTTTACATGAAGCTGCTAGTCCTCAGGATAAAATACTTGCAAGAACAGTTCCTTTGTTTGATTTTAATCACTATCATTGTTGAAAATCCTGTTTCCAGGGACTTGATTCACATTGTATTTGATATTCTGGTTTCCTCCGATGGATGATGCAGAAAATCAATATAGTCCTAGATCCTGGGTTACCTCACTGCTGCTTAGAAGAGGCCAAATAATCAGGAAGGGGTGGAGGCTTGTCAGAGGTTTTAAGTTTGAGCTACATTTGTGCTAGTTTGACAGTAGCCATGGAAGCAACAATTTGAAAACAGGTTCTTCCCCTGACTTTCCCCTTCGACAGAAATCGAAAGCACATCTTTGGATGGTTCAGATTTGCTTTCTCTGAAATGATTATCATAAGGACGAGGAGCGCAGGGGAGCTGGCCCCATGAATGGAGAAAGCCTTTCTTCTCATTAATGGGCCCCAAAACAACACGTGTTGGGATTAAAGGCACTGACCTCATTGCAGTAAAATGGAACTCCTTATCTGCCCTTGTCATGAAAGGTCAGGGGAACATGCTTTACACATAAACATTACGAATGAAACATTGCAGACTGTGACCTGGTTTGTCACAGCGGGTCTCTTTGCGGCTTATTTAACCCATAACAAGCCATGGAGCCTGTGGGCACCAAGTGGCATATCCCATTCCCTGCTCGGAGGTTGTCTTGTTGTACGAACCCAGCAAGCGTGGGTTATGCAAGCACTAAACAACCCTTGCACAACCCTAAATCAGATCGTGGCTTAGGCGAGGGTTGTTTAACCCTCGCCTAACCCACACTCGTTTGCCAGGTTTGCACAGCACAACAACGCCCGAGTAGAGGCTGCATATTCAAAATGGTGGCTGCATATGCCCCACATGCAGCACAGCCTCACCGTGGGTTAAATAAACACAGTGCAGACCCCCTCATCTGGTACTATTCTCACATGGCAGCGGCAGCGCGGGGGGGGGGATGAGCCGTGCTGTGCTCCGCCTCACTGCACGGCTCACCCTGTGGTGGCATGGCCACCAGCCCTTTTGGCTGGCAGCCACAGTGGCGTGGGTTGAGCCTCTGACAGCTGTCTCCAAGTGCCACTTTGACACTTTGGGGGCAGCTGTCATCGGCACATGCCCAGAGCTGCTTGGCAAGAGCGGCAAGCCTTTCTGCCACTCTTGCCAAGCAGCTCTGTAGCAGTTTCAGCCACCTCTGGGCTTGTTGTGTCGTCCAGGTTCAGATGACACGGCAAGCCAAGGGGTGGCTATGATGAAACCCGACAACAAGCCATGGCCTGTCAGGGTGGCTTATAAACCCAGAAGCTGGGCTTATAAGCCACCCTGAAGAAGCCATGGCGGGTTCACGCGACAGGGTAATCCCTGGGTTTACAAACCCGGGTGGCTTAATGTGTTATGTGAACCCGGTGTATGTGTTAACCAGGCCTCAGAGAGCAGATAGAACCCCATTGACCCTTTTGTGTCACCTGACCCTTATTGACTCCATACTGCAATGCTACCATCACTTTTGCAGCTATTGCGGCACTGAGTGTAAGGTGCTTGAGTCACGCTGCGAGAGTCCCCTGTTTTGAGGCTCCTGGTGCCTTACATGGATTGCCCACATTACACGTGTTTCTTATTTTTCTGCCTTGCTTCTGTCTCCAGTGAAACTTGTTTTGCAGGCTTCGCTGGTGCTTCCTTCAAGCAGTATCCGGGGAAAGCCAAAACAGGCTCCCAACAGAACGACTGCAACAGATGTGTGAATATTTTGATGTGGTTGTTTTGCAGAGCAATCGTATGCATGTTTACTCATAGCTAAGACCCAGTGTGTAACTCAGTGGAGCTTCCTGCCAGATAAGCATACATCATGGGATTACAACTTTAAACAATGATTCATTCGTACCCATGATGGGTAGCAGCATCCCTGTCTTGGAGCAGTTGGGAATCTTGAACGTTTTAGAAAATAAGTCATTGAGTACCGACCTACACATCTGTACATGTGGCCATTTAAAAGGGGATGAGAGGGAGGCAAGGCTACCTTCTCAACAATAGCCCTGTTTGGACGTTCTCCTTCACAGGATTGACATTCTGTGGAGGGAGAAAGCGGAGATGTGCCTGATAGCCCCACCTCTGCTGCCTGTCACAGGCCTGAATGATCAGAGTCCTAAACCATGGGAGGAGCCTACACACAGAGAGCAGTCTCCCCTCTTCAGACCTTTCCCACAATGCATAGTCTGCAGAAAGCAGGTCTGGCAGGGACATGATGATGGGATCATGGCCAGTGGGTGTGTGACCCTGCTCTCCCCCTCACACAAAATTAACTTGGGGGAAGGAATAACACCCAAATAGGGCTAATAGCCCCACTTTAAGAGGAGTTTAACAACAAAAACAACAACAGGTTCCCGGTAGGAGTGAAATTGACTAGACCAAATGCTTCTCATGATCTGGTCTAATCGGTTTTGACACTCCATTGATTTGCATGGGGGAAGTGACTGAAATTGCCTCCTCTCCCCACAACGAGGCTTCCCTTTCCCATATTACACTGTACAGTTTTTAAGCTAACAAATAGTCTAGTGGCTCCGTAGCATGATTGAGAAATTGCTGCCATTGCCTGTGCACAATCTTTCCATCCAGTAAATAGCAGCTTATGAATCATGCTCTAAAAAGGAAAATGCTACCTACTGGATAGAAAGGCTCTTTAAAAGGTGCAACTATATAACACTCTTGTAGGCCTGTGATAGGCACATGTCAAATTCAGTGAACAGCAGAGAGGGTGAACCAATTGTCTTACTTTCCCAGGCTTTACTAGCCACTGGAGAAGCAAGAGCTTGCTGGCTGTAGGATCGATGCTTGTTTTGTCCAGCTGGCACCTCTACCACCTGCCTCCCTGGTACAGCCACCAGCCAACTGTATTACTACTTACCAGAAACAGAGGGCCCAGAGCAAGGCCAACTCCATGCTTTGATACCCCCTAGCAACACCTGGATTTAGTAAGCTCAGCTGTTGCTGTGCACGTATGGTGGACAGATCTATCAACAGATGTGAGCCATGATAGCTTAATGGGATCTCCATATACAGAACAGCACAAGTCAGAATACCAGATGCTGGAAAAAAACAATAATGGAAGACCATCTCCTTCATACACTGCTTGTAGGCATCCAGAAGCATCTGGCTGGAAGGTCTTAGAATATAGGACTTAATGGAACTTGGTTTCATTAAGTGCAACCACACTTGTTCAGTTCTGGTCACTGCACCAAAAAAAAGACACTGTAGGGTTGGAAAAATGGCAGAAAAGGGCAACTAAAATTATTAAGGGGCTGGATCAACTCTGCTATGAGGAAAGGTTACAACCGCTGGGATTGTTTAGCTTAGAAAAAAGGCAAGTGAGGGGAAACATGATAGAGGTGTACAACATTATGTATGGTGTGGAGAAAGTGGACAGGGAGACATTTTTCTCCCTCTCTCATAATACTAGAACCCAGTGGAATCATCCCATGAAGCTGATTGGTGGCAGATTCAGGACAGATAAAAGGAAGTACTTCTTCACACAGCACATACGTAGTTAAACCATGGAATTCACTTCCACAAGATTTAGTGATGGCCACCAATTTGGATTGGACAGATTCATGGAGGAGAAGGCTGTCAATGGCTATTAGTTCTGATGGCTATATTAGCTACCTCCAGTATCAGAAGCAGTATGCCTATATAGACCAGTGGCTGGGGAACATGGGCGGGAGGGTGCTGTTGCACTCATGTCCTGCTTGTGGGTTTCCCACGGGCAGCTGGTTGGCCACTGTGTGAACAGAGTGCTGGACTAGATGAACCCTTGGTCCGATCCAGCATGGCTCTTCTTATGTCCTTACGTACTCATAATAAGTCCCACTGAATTCAGTGTGGCTTACTCCAAGGTAAGGGAGTATAGGATTACTGTCTCAGTGTGTGAACTATAAAAAAACACTGTGTGAGTGGTGAGATAAAAGTTCTGTCTGTGGGATATCTGTGATAGTTCATTCACTCATCCAGCATGGCCCTGCATATGTTCTTATTTATTTTATTTTATTTATTTATTATATTTATACCCCACCTTTTTTCCTGCAAGGAAGCCAAGGCAGTTTACATAATCCTCATCCTCCTCTCCATTTTATCCTCACAACAACCCTGTGAGGTAGGTTAGGCTGAGAGTCAGTGACTGGCCCAAAGTCACACTTGTCTGAGCGTGGAAAGCTAAGCAGGGTCAAGCCTGGTTATTACTTGGATGGGAGACCCCTCCTCTAGTTTCCTGCATTGAGCAGGGGGTTGGACTCGATAGCCTTGTAGGCTCCTTCCAACTCTATGATCTATGAAATCTATGAAATGATAACAAAATAGATAATGCGATAGCTTTGGAACATAGGTACACAGGAAGCTGCCCGAGTCAGACCACAGGTCCATTTAGCCCAGTATTGTTGATTCAGACTGGCAGCGGCTCTCCAGGGTTTCAGGCAGGACTTTTCCCCCTAGCCCTTCCTGGAGATGCTACGGATTGAACCTGGGACCTTCTGCATGCCAAGCAGGTGTTACCACTGCCACTGAGCTGCAGCCCTTCTTGTAGGTGTGTTGTGAGTATTTGGGTTCACCTGTCTTTTATAGGCGAAGCTTTGCTAAAATGTTGTTACTTTAAAAACAACAAACCCAACCAGATTGTTCTAGTTTGGTTTTATTATACATTTACAAGAGTGGTAAAAGATTAGCATTTACAAAATGGTTTCAACATTAATAAAGGAGCTTTACAAGACTGTCAAATTCTTATGTATATTTGGTGGTGAAAATATGAAATATACCATGTACCATAAAGCTAGGTGTTCTTCATTAGGTAAATAAACATTGTTAATACTTGTCCAGATGTGTTAAGAACAGGAACCCTTTCTCTACAAATTGTTAGGGTATTTAGGGGTTTGATATTGTTTTCAATGAGTGGAAATCTTATCAATTGTTAGGATACCCCTGATTTTATTTTACCATCCCCTGATGTCTGATGTTTTTGTTTTGGGTTTACCCAACATAAAGCTAGTTGAGTTTTGGCTGTTTTCATAAGTGAAATAATCAAATTGTTTTCGATATCCCTACAAACAAGCAAAGGTAGCCCATGCTGACAGTATGAAAAAAATCCAAGATCCATATTAATGTAATATTTTTATTAGGCCAACCAAAAAGATCACAAAAAGACATGCAAGCTTTCAAGGTTTCCAGATCTCTTCATCAGGCAAGATGTTTTGTAACATCTTGCCTGATGAAGAGATCTGAAGATCTTGAAAGCTTGCACACTTTTATGTGTGATCTTTTGGTTGGCCTAATAAAGGTATTACACTAATGTGTATTTTGTCTCTATTGAGGTGGTTTAGCAATACTGTTGTAGGTTCTAAAATAAGATGTTGTTACTTAACTTCCAGAAAACTTTCACAGTCCAAGATCTGACCTAATTCTGTGAGGTTGGCTTGGGTTCTGATAGTGTTGCCTTCCTGCTGATCTTTATAATGAAGCAGGTTTATTTATTTATTTATTTAATTTATGAATCACCCATCTGGCCAGACATCCAGCCACTCTGAGCAATGTACGCACGGAGACAGGCAGTCCCTCAGATCGCCAGGCCCTAAGCCATTTAGGGTGCAATCCTATGCATGTTTAGACTGGCTGGGGAATGCTGGAAGTTGTAGGACTTTTTTTCTGTCTAAACATGCATAGGATTACGCCCTTAGAGCTTTTAAGGTTAAAACCAACACCTTGAATTGAGCCTGGAAATCAACTGGCACCAGTACAGATCTTTCAGAATTGGTGTGATGTGTTCATGAGACTGTGCAATGGTTAGCGGCCACATTTTGCACCAATAGAAGCTTCCAGATGCTCTTTAAGGGCAGCCACATGTAGAGCACATTGCAATAGTCTAACCATGATGTAGCCAAGGAATGGATAACTGTTGCCAGATCAGACTGACTCAGGAACAGGATCAGCTGACACATTAAACTTAGTTGTGCAAATGTGCTCCTCACCACTGCTGCCAGCTGAAAATCCAGGGACGGCGTAGGATCCAGGAGCACTCCGAAGAACACCAACAAGTGTTTTTTTTTGTTTTTTTTTAAAACATTCTGATTTGCTGAGGGGTTTTTTGTTAACTATGAATCCCACAAATTAAAATAGCCACACAAAGGCAGCCATTGACTGGGTTCAGACAACACAATAACCCACACTCAAGGTTTGAGTGTGGGTTGTCGTTGAATCATGGGTTGTTGTTGAACCATGGGTTATCGTGTTGTCTGAACCCAGCTGCACTAACAAGCCATGGCTTGTTAACCATGAACAACCCATGAAGAGAACCCATGGTTTGTTGTTGGGTTTTGAAGTGTGGCTTGTTCACCATGGTTTATCATCTTGGCTGGGTTCAGACAACACAATGACCCATGTTTCAACAACAACCCATGGTTCAATGACAACCCACACTCAACCCATAATCAACCCCTGAGTGTGAGGTATTGTGTTGTCTGAACACAATACCTCACAATACCTGTTCAGATTCAGTTATTATGAATCTGAACAGGTTACAAGGGTGGAGCGCTGAGAATCCTGGCAAGAAGCCATTTTGTTAATAAATATAACACTGCGATTCAGCTGGATTGTGGGTTTTGCTCATGTGAATCTAGACATGCTAGAGCTGGTGCTTGCTTTTGGGGAAACACACTGTGAGATCTCCAATCCTAAAGCGGATTTTTGTACTGAAATAGGATCCTCTCTCCTGCAAACCTGGCTTTTCACTTTCCTCACAGAAGGTACACTTGTTTGCCAATATTCACATTACATCATACATGTAAGCCCTATGCAAACCATAGAGACCCTATCATCATTCAGTTCAGTTCAGTTTTATTGTTTATAATCCTAGATAATCAGAATATAAACAGGGGGGAATATAAACAGGAGAGGTAAAAGATTAGCATTTACAAAATGGTTTCAACATTAATAAAGGAGCTTTACAAGACTGTCAAATTCTTATGTATATTTGGTGGTGAAAATATGAAATATACCATGTACCATAAAGCTAGGTGTTCTTCATTAGGTAAATAAACATTGTTAATACTTGTCCAGATGTGTTAAGAACAGGAACCCTTTCTCTACAAATTGTTAGGGTATTTAGGGGTTTGATATTGTTTTCAATGAGTGGAAATCTTATCAATTGTTAGGATACCCCTGATTTTATTTTACCATCCCCTGATGTCTGATGTTTTTGTTTTGGGTTTACCCAACATAAAGCTAGTTGAGTTTTGGCTGTTTTCATAAGTGAAATAATCAAATTGTTTTCGATATCCCTACAAACAAGCAAAGGTAGCCCATGCTGACAGTATGAAAAAAATCCAAGATCCATATTAATGTAATATTTTTATTAGGCCAACCAAAAAGATCACAAAAAGACATGCAAGCTTTCAAGGTTTCCAGATCTCTTCATCAGGCAAGATGTTTTGTAACATCTTGCCTGATGAAGAGATCTGAAGATCTTGAAAGCTTGCACACTTTTATGTGTGATCTTTTGGTTGGCCTAATAAAGGTATTACACTAATGTGTATTTTGTCTCTATTGAGGTGGTTTAGCAATACTGTTGTAGGTTCTAAAATAAGATGTTGTTACTTAACTTCCAGAAAACTTTCACAGTCCAAGATCTGACCTAATTCTGTGAGGTTGGCTTGGGTTCTGATAGTGTTGCCTTCCTGCTGATCTTTATAATGAAGCAGGTTTATTTATTTATTTATTTAATTTATGAATCACCCATCTGGCCAGACATCCAGCCACTCTGAGCAATGTACGCACGGAGACAGGCAGTCCCTCAGATCGCCAGGCCCTAAGCCATTTAGGGTGCAATCCTATGCATGTTTAGACTGGCTGGGGAATGCTGGAAGTTGTAGGACTTTTTTTCTGTCTAAACATGCATAGGATTACGCCCTTAGAGCTTTTAAGGTTAAAACCAACACCTTGAATTGAGCCTGGAAATCAACTGGCACCAGTACAGATCTTTCAGAATTGGTGTGATGTGTTCATGAGACTGTGCAATGGTTAGCGGCCACATTTTGCACCAATAGAAGCTTCCAGATGCTCTTTAAGGGCAGCCACATGTAGAGCACATTGCAATAGTCTAACCATGATGTAGCCAAGGAATGGATAACTGTTGCCAGATCAGACTGACTCAGGAACAGGATCAGCTGACACATTAAACTTAGTTGTGCAAATGTGCTCCTCACCACTGCTGCCAGCTGAAAATCCAGGGACGGCGTAGGATCCAGGAGCACTCCGAAGAACACCAACAAGTGTTTTTTTTTGTTTTTTTTTAAAACATTCTGATTTGCTGAGGGGTTTTTTGTTAACTATGAATCCCACAAATTAAAATAGCCACACAAAGGCAGCCATTGACTGGGTTCAGACAACACAATAACCCACACTCAAGGTTTGAGTGTGGGTTGTCGTTGAATCATGGGTTGTTGTTGAACCATGGGTTATCGTGTTGTCTGAACCCAGCTGCACTAACAAGCCATGGCTTGTTAACCATGAACAACCCATGAAGAGAACCCATGGTTTGTTGTTGGGTTTTGAAGTGTGGCTTGTTCACCATGGTTTATCATCTTGGCTGGGTTCAGACAACACAATGACCCATGTTTCAACAACAACCCATGGTTCAATGACAACCCACACTCAACCCATAATCAACCCCTGAGTGTGAGGTATTGTGTTGTCTGAACACAATACCTCACAATACCTGTTCAGATTCAGTTATTATGAATCTGAACAGGTTACAAGGGTGGAGCGCTGAGAATCCTGGCAAGAAGCCATTTTGTTAATAAATATAACACTGCGATTCAGCTGGATTGTGGGTTTTGCTCATGTGAATCTAGACATGCTAGAGCTGGTGCTTGCTTTTGGGGAAACACACTGTGAGATCTCCAATCCTAAAGCGGATTTTTGTACTGAAATAGGATCCTCTCTCCTGCAAACCTGGCTTTTCACTTTCCTCACAGAAGGTACACTTGTTTGCCAATATTCACATTACATCATACATGTAAGCCCTATGCAAACCATAGAGACCCTATCATCATTCAGTTCAGTTCAGTTTTATTGTTTATAATCCTAGATAATCAGAATATAAACAGGGGGGAATATAAACAGGAGAGGTAAAAGATTAGCATTTACAAAATGGTTTCAACATTAATAAAGGAGCTTTACAAGACTGTCAAATTCTTATGTATATTTGGTGGTGAAAATATGAAATATACCATGTACCATAAAGCTAGGTGTTCTTCATTAGGTAAATAAACATTGTTAATACTTGTCCAGATGTGTTAAGAACAGGAACCCTTTCTCTACAAATTGTTAGGGTATTTAGGGGTTTGATATTGTTTTCAATGAGTGGAAATCTTATCAATTGTTAGGATACCCCTGATTTTATTTTACCATCCCCTGATGTCTGATGTTTTTGTTTTGGGTTTACCCAACATAGTTCACCCATCACTAGTTATGACTACCTTTTCACATTTCCCCCCCAATGAGACTACTACAGATTGGATCCAACCATATACCGTATGCGTTTAAAGGTGAATGCATGTTTGCTGTTTTGCAACCTGACAACTCTAATAAGAGGGTTTCAACATAGTCATCATAAATTACTACGCAGTATTTCAAACAGTTACTATTCTTCTGTAGCTCAATATTAATAACAACAACAACAACAAGAACAACATTAACAATAATAATTAATTATTTTTAATTTAATATTATTAATTTAATAATGATGATGATGATGATGATGATGATGATGATGACGGAAGAAGAGTAAATTCCAGGACTAAACTTGAAAAATAAGAGATACTCAAATTTAAGTCTTTATGAACATCACACTCATCTGTCCAGAAGCCCAATGCTGATTATTTGGTATAGATCAGGGCACTCTGCATGCTCAGAAGACCCTTATGACTAGTGCTGGATCCAGGTTTTTGAGGGCACATAGGTAAGACACCCTCAATGGGCCCCCTCCGTCAGTGAGCCTACCTTTTCCACCACCATTGACACAAGCCAGTATTGCTCCTCATCCTCTTTCTCATCGTTACCACATGCTTGCTTGACAGAGAGCCAATGAGCAAGGAGGCTGTGGCATTCTGTGGGCCAGGGTGAGAGGCAGGTGAACAAGCAGGTTGCAATGGTGAAGAGGAGCAAATCCAGGGGGCTTTTGTCAGTGGACCCCTGCTAGGGTGTGGGCCCTCAGTAGGTGTCCAACCATGCTGGCCCTTGACACTGGTCTTGCTTAAGGCAACTTGCAGTCCCAAACAAAGGAGTATACAGCTGTGATAAATACATAAATAAATGTGTGTAGAGCAGTGTTCTCCAACCTTGGGTCCCCAGATGTTTTTGGCCTACAACTCCCAGCATGCCCCAGCTAGCTATGCTGGCTGGGGCATGCTGGGAGTTGTAGGCCAAAAACATCTGGGGACCCAAGGTCGGAGAACACTGGTGTAGGGAGTCTCAGGTTCAGTCCCTGGCATCTTCAGGTTTGTTATTGTTTTAAGATCTCAGGAAGCAGATTAGGAAAGACTTTGCCTGAGTCCCTGAAGAATTCTGCTGTTCAGAATCAGAACTGACCTAGATGCGTTCTGAGGCTCACACTCATATTGATAGGATTGTGCACTAAGGCTTAGAGAGAAAAGTAGGGAAATGATCATGTAGGTTTTTTTAAAAAAAAAACAGGTCCCAAATGGTAAACTAGGATTAAAGGTAGTTTGTAAACCTGATCACATGGAAGCTTCACTTCTTGACCTGGAGGCCTGTCTTCCTAAGATGTGTGCGAGTCTGCTGTTGTCACTCAATGGAAACAGGCAAGTACTCCATACATGGTCAAAAGCATACAAGTATTACTTTCCATTGGTTGAGGGCTGAGCATCAGTTTTGAGCACAGGTTCTGGAACTTAGACCAGGTCAAATTTTCCTGAACCATGATTCAATTCAAGTTAAATCACAATGAGTTAATTGAATTGTCAGTAAAACACATTTCATGTTTTGTGGTTGTATCCTCAGGTTCAAGGGTTTTGGCTCCAGGTGTCTCAGATTCAGAACAGATGAAAGAAAGTACATCTTCATACAGTGCATAGTTAAACTATGGAATTCATTACCACAAGATGTAATGATGGCCACCAACATGGATAGCTTTAAAGGGGATTAGATAAATTCATGGAGGATAAGGCTACCAATGGCTACTAGCCATGAGGGCTATATGCTACCTCCAGAATCAGAGGCAGTATGCCTATACAGTCATGCCTTGGATTGAGAGCATAGTTCGTTCCGGAAATGTGTTTGTAATCCAAAACACTCTTATATCAAAACGAAATCCCCCCAAAAAAATTTGTACAGAGATTTTTAATTTAAGCCGTACTACAGTACTTGTATTGCAAGATGTCGCTTGTATATCAAGGGGAAAAAAAATTAAATAAATATTTTAAAATTTGCTTGTCTTGCAAAACACTCTCAAACCAAGTTACTTGCAATCCAAGGTATTACTGTACACACCAGTTGCTGGGGAACATGGGTGGGAGGGTGCTGTTGCACTTGTCCTGTTGTGGTCTTCCTATAAGCACCTGGTTGGCCACGATGGGAACAGAATGCTGGACTAGATCAGCCTTTGGTCCAATGCGGCATAAATGTTAAATATGTAAACGTTAGTCTGCTGCTGTTACTGTATTCTGTTTTAATATTATTTATTTTTAATATTTGTAATGTCATTTTGGATTTTTTAAAAGCAGCCTAGAAACCAATGGAAATGAAATAAAACAGACAAATAAATAAAAGGAAGATATCAACTTGCGTTAGATTAGGAGACAAAAAAGGTTTACTGGACAAAGTTAAAAGACTGTGAAAGACTGAGCAAGTATAACGCAAGATTAACCTACTCACTAAAGAAGAGCCAACCTCCTGAGATTATGGGGTTTTTAATACACTATAGTCTAGTGAGTAACAATTTGCTTTGAACTGTGGGTAGATACCCTAGAATACAGTAATTGCATGTACAGTAATACCTTGGATTGCAAGTAACTTGGTTTGAGAGCATTTTGCAAGACAAGCAAATTTTTAAATATTTATTTAATTTTTTTTACTTGATATACAAGCGACGTCTTGCAATACAAGTACTGTAGTACGGCTTAAATTAAAAATCTCTGTACAAATTTTTTTGGGGGGATTTCGTTTTGATATAAGAGTGTTTTGGATTACAAGCACGTTTCCGGAACGAATTATACTCTCAATCCAAGGCATGACTGTATTGGGAAGAATGTATTACAGATATAGCGAGTTTTGTCACTAACAACTGGTATGTTGCTTTTTTAAAAAAAATTGCAGACCACAAACATCAAAAGGCATGCATTGTTAATACACCTGTTTTGTGCTGGGATACATTCAAAGGCAAGTGTCTTCATCAAGTTACACAATTATTAAGCCCATTACTTATCCAAAGTTTATTACTTTTTAGCAGGGCGTTGCTTCAGAGGGCTAAGAAAACCCAAAACCCTTTAAGGAGAAACTAGGGCATTTAGATTATATTCGTACCACACATAGCATTACTCATCCTGCCAACATTTCAAAATCCTGTAATAGTAATTTAAGCTACTTCCCTCTTTTAAATTTCTCTGCTTGCTGTCATCACTCCATAACCCAGCAGTGCACACCCTCATCCACATGGAAAAGGATGCCAAGATATCTAGGTCAGGGATTTCAATACTCACATGTATTCAGATCCCACTCCTACATGTATGTCTTAAAAACTCAAAACACACATACACACCCTAATCTTGTCTGCTCTTCTAGGCTGACTTTCAACTCACCTCTTGCAAAGTTTACCTTAATGGCAGGATAAGCTCTTGCAAGGTGGTCCACTAAATGTCACTGTGGTTGGGTTTGTTTTGCTCTGGTCAAGGGTGCTTAACACTGGTTGAAAATCCTAGGGAACGGGTAAACTAAAAATGTAGGCGAAATGACTAGAACAGAAACAAAGTAGTTTAAATGCATAAGATGAAAGTGGAGCTGGTAGTTCGGCATTCTTTCATCCGCATTCATTTGGTGAGGCTGCAGTCCTAAACACACGTACAAGTGGGGTCAGGGCCGGTGCTACCATTAGGCCAACTAGGCAGCTGCCTAGGGCGCAGGGCTAAAGGGGGCGCCAGAAACACCTTGGGGAAAAAAATACAGCTCTCTCAAGTGGGAAGGGGGGGGCGCTAAATATCTGATCTTGCCTAGGGCACCAAACTGCCTTGCACTGGTCCTGAGTGGGGTTGCCAGCTGGCCAAAAGACAAGCAAATGAACACTGAAACAACTTGTGTGCCTTTAAGAACAGCTGCATTATGGAAGTCTGCATATGAGCCCTTTAACAGCATGGAGATAATCATTATCACAGGCTAATATTTGTGCATCAAGCTGTTCTGACTTAAAGGCACAGATACAGTGGCCAGTTGGAAAATTGGCAACCCTACATACCGGTAAGTAGAACTGGTAAGTGGGATTGAATAAACAGAAGTAGGCTAATAAGCTCACTTAATTCTTATTCAACAGAGCTACCGGGTCAAAACCCATAGACTGGCATTAAGTCTGTGGGCTTCCCTTGGGCCTGTGGCCACTGTGGGAACAGAATGCTAGACTAGATAGGCATTTGGTCTGATCCAGCAAGGCTCTTCTTATGTTCTTAAATGTGTAAACGTTACTGCATTTTGTTTTAATATCCTTAGCTTGCCCTGCACTGCCTTTTAAAATGTGGGCTCTGAATGGGAAAAAATATGGCTACCACCTGGTAGCAACATTCCTATGGACTTTAGCAGTCCTTTTTTCCAAACGTGCAGTGGCTGCCATGCTGGATGCTCTACAACCAAGCTGGGACTCCCTTTTAAAAGGTAAGAAAGAGAAGAAAATACAGACACTAGGCCTTGAACCACCTCACAGACCAGTTAGTAAGTAATGCAAAATCACCATGGCTTATTTATTTATTTATTATATTTTTGAATCGCCCATCTGGCCAATCATCCAGCCACTCTGAGTGATGTATAGTGCAATAAATACAAGAAAAACAGAGTGTAAAACACAATTAAAAAAAAAAAACAGTACAAAACTTAAAAATCCTAACCCACCCCATATTCCCACCTGAAAAGCCACGTTTTTAATGCCCGGCGGAAGCTAATCAAGGAAGGGGCATGGCGGAGGTCACTGGGGAGAGAGTTCCATAAATTGGGGGCTGCCACAGAAAAGGCCCTCCTCCTAGTCCCCACCAGCCTGGTTTCTCTGGCTGATGGGACAGGGAGAAGACTGTCCGTGGCAGATCTTGCCCGGGGCGGGTGATTAGTCAAATGGCACCCGGCTCACACTGCAGTTTAAACAAGCGACTGTGGCGAACCGGACCACTATGAGTGTGGTGGAAACTAGTGGAAACAAATGGGAAATCCTATAAACTAGTGGAAACAAATGGGAAATCCTATGAATGAAAGGGCATGCCTTACAAAACAAGAGACATGCAGAAGGGCTTGAACCAACTTGATGAGCTGAAGGATGCTTAAGCTAAGCAGCTATCAAAACTGCTCATATGTACAGTATTTTGGAGAAACACCCATGAAAGTTTGTTACCTTCATTCACTTTTTCTTGCCAGTTATCCAATACCACATGGCCAGAGGGTTTGAGTACACACTGCATAATCTTGCATTAAAACACACACACACACACACACACACACACACTTCTTTTCCTCCCACAGGCTCACCTCTTCCCCCCCCCCCCATGGATAAAAGAAAATACTTTTTGTGTTGTTCATGAAGTGTAAATGTCTTTATATATTGCAGAAGTTTGATAACCTGTGATTTAAAACTAGTATCTTTTGATCAAAGAGATAAACTGTCTCCCGTCTGTCTGGTGACTTTCTTTTTTTTTAAAGTCTTTCCACACACCTTCAATTATTTCTCCCTCTCTCTCCCTAATGCATGCAGATGAATTGTTAGGGAAGTCAGGTTTTAACATTTTAAAGTATGCAGCACGCTGCTTTTGGGACTGGCTCCACAATACAGCCTTTGGAGAAATGGTGGCTGTGCCGTTTTAAGTTTCAACAACAGCTGAAGAGAACTGCATGCAGGGAACGATCCAGAACAAAACGCAATTACTTTGACATTGCAACATCGCAATAAAACCTGCAGCTTCTTGCCTAAATGGAAGGTAGCAGGGGCAGGCACCACCAAGGAACTAAATGAACACTGCAGTTAAAACAAATCCTTGTTTTATTCTTCATGCTAACTTGCAGAATACCAAAAACCAAGAGGCATTTGACCCAACTTCCTTCTTGCATGTGTAGGTATATTTATACACACCATCAAACGTGAAAGAATCGCTGTACATGGCAGCCCACTTCCTGAATGAAGAGGCAGAAATCTGCATGGGTACACATTGCACCGGGATTACAAAGAGCTGACAACAACTGGAGTTTAGTTGAAGAGCAAATGGGACCGGGAACAAAAAGTTGCATCCTGGAGCTTACTGTTCAGTCCGCCAGCCAGGCTTCCTTGCCTTTTTCCAGGATACTTAATTCCATTGCCTGCTTCCTGTTTTCCATTTCCCACCAACCATCCCTTGCTCAGTTCTGATTGGCTGTGTGTGTGTGTGTGTGTGTGTGTGTGTGTAGGTGTAGGGGGGAATGTTTGAACCACTGCAAGTAAGAGCATGTGGATAGCTCCCTCTTTTCTCAGCAGGCCCTGTTTTGGCTAGAATCCTCTCAGCACTCACCACCAGCAGACTTTGCTTTCAGAGCAGAGGTGTTGAACCTCTTTCAGTCTGAGGGCCAAATTCAGTTTCAGAGAAGCTCTCAATTCAAGGCAAAGCAGGTGGGGCCAAAAAAGTGAGCATATTTTAGCTTAAGGCTCTTACTGCCTATAACTTAGAAGAGGCATTTCAACCTTTTAGAATGGGCGGCGGTGGGGGGGGGGATTGCATAAAAGCCAGGAAGCCACCAAATGATCATGGTTGGGGGGGAGAGGGCGGGGCCTGGGGAAGAGGGCGGGGCCGTCTCAGAAACCACTGGGTGCCAGATTGTGACCTCAGGCAGTCCGGATTCAACCTGAGGTTCTGCAGCCCTGTTTTAGGGGAAGGGATGATGCAAAGATGAAGCACACAAACTGTAGTTTCAATAGAGGAATCTGGATCCTTTTAGAATATCCAGATGCCATTAATTGCAAGGATACCTTTTAAAAACAAACAAACAAACAGTTAAATAAATGTAACTCCCATTTTGAAATCTCTCTCTCTAAAATTAATGCTCATGGGATTGTGAAGCCCTGTACAGGGGCTCTCTCTGTGTACAACAGAAACACATTGGGGGAGGGGGTTTACACGTGTAGTACTTCTAACATTCAAATGTCTAATTAAATAGAAGCTTGCTGTTGCTGTTTCCTCCCCAACCTATTAGTTAGTTTACATGCATCGCAGGCCTGTAAAAAGCTACTGAGAACCCATAGTTTCGCTTGTGCAATGCACATTTCACAGGAACTGTGGTGTGGTTCTTTACATAACTCTTATTTTGTAAGTGTTTGGTTTATTTGTTTATTTATTTGGGGCCTTCAGTCCAAGATACAGGTGGCAAACTTTAAAACAAACTGTGAAATTCTGCCCTTGCCTTGCCCGATTAACTGCCAATCCCATATTGGGTGGTGGTTGTTTTTTTTCTCCAAAATTGCTTGCCTCTTCCCACAGAAAGCAGGCATATGTTGCTATCTCTTGGATTTGCCTCAGGGATCTTGCCCAGCCTAGCTAGGGATTGTTCAGCTTTTTAACCAGCCCCTGGTTGAACAGCAACTGGATTCGCTTTCAAGATAATGGCCGGCACTCTTTGAACTGGGCTTGGAAACCCACTGGGAGCCAGTGTAGCTGAAATAGCAGGGGAGTCACATGACCCAAACAACGGAGAGCCTTTGAGCCACAGCTGCAGTTCCCAAACACTTTTTGGAAGCAGCCCCACAGGCAGCACATTATTTCAATAGTCTAGATTCAATATGGATTTCAAATTAGCCAGAAAAAAACTGGGGCTGAGTCACACAGAAATGTATGATTAAGAACACGGCAACATAAGAAGAGCCATGCTGGATCAGACCAATGGTATATCTAGTCCAGTGCTTCTCAAATAGTGGGGCGGGCCCCCCTGGGGGGGCGCGAGGCTCCGTAAAGGGGGGCTCGCCTGATTGGCCAAACCCGCCCGTGTGACTTTTAGACCCTTTAAATCTTTTCTGCTACAGTTAATAAAGCTATTCTTTGTTGTAAATTGATCCACATTTCTTTCAAATGATACTATTTACAGTCGCGCGGGGGGCGCGAAATGTTTTCTTCTTCCTAGGGGGGGCATGACAGAAAATAATTGAGAAGCACTGATCTAGTCCCACATTCTGTTCACTCAGTGGCCAATCATATACCTATGGAAAACCCATGAGTAGGACATGAGTGCCACAGCAGCACCCTCCCGTCTGTGTTCCCAGTGAACTGGTATTCACAGAAATACTGTTTCTGTGGCAGTTTATGATTTAGCATAGTTATACCCACTGAAGTGTGGTTGATCTGCACTTTTCATCCTTGCTTGATCTATACTAAATATTAGCACTCTGGCTGCACATGACAACTTCTTGCACCAACAGTTTTCACATCCCCATCCGTCACTAGAGGGATTCAGACAAACCCACTCATACATTCCAAGCAAGTGTGAGGGGGCCATGGGGCTGCCCCATTGACCTGGTTCACACGAGACAACCGCCCAGCCATGGCTTAATTCACCCATGGGGCTGTCGAGTTGTGCTGGGTGCCTGTGGGCGCCTGCCTTGCTGTGGCTTGTGAACCGACTTGGCAGAGGGTGATTGAATGTTAAGACAGCCCTCAGATAACCCTAAAACAAGTCATGGGTTATTTGAGGGTTGTCCAACCCTCAAACAACCCCTGCTGCCTGAGTTCGCATGAGACAGCAAGGTGGGCCGGGCAAAAGTGGTGCCCGTGGGCACCCGGCATGACGTAACAGCTCCCTGGGTAAATTAAGCCATGATGGGCTGTCGTGTCATGAGAACCAGGTCATTGTCTACGCCCCTGCTGGCCACAAATTTGGCCAGCGTGTGAAGGAGTCCTATGTACCTATGCGCAGCCAGCAGAGCATGCAACCAGTGGTGGTGGGGAGGCTAGTCACTGCAGCCCCCTCATGTGTACTTTTAATGAAATGGGGGCTTCATCGGACCCTCCTTACTGCTGATGAGGAATCACCAATAATTAAGGATTTACTTGAAAATATTTTTAGAATCAGGCTGCAATCCTGTGCACATTGTCTTGTGAGTAAAAAGTATTACACCCACTGAGAACTAATTGACGCAAGCCTCCAGAGGTCCAGGCTGCCAAGCTTAATTTAAATGATAATTCCTAGTACAGCAGAAATAAACAAAACTAGTTCAGTAAGTTTTCTTTTTAGAGAGGAACAGGGAGTGCATTCAAGTATGTCCTAACCTGAATTTCCAAATTACTAGCTTCAAGATCCCTGAGAGCACTGGGCTGGATCCAAAGTTGCCCCTCTGCGAATGGAAGGGCTCCTTCCATGGGCAGCGAGAACAGAGATCCAGCAGCGTCTCCTAAGTTGAAGGAAGAAGGTGTCCCACTTCCACCCATGGGTTCATCCAGTTTATGGAGTTCTTCTCCGTGCAACTCTGGATCCAGCCCATTGTTTATCTTGGTTGCTTTTTTATTATAAAAAAAGAAGAGGTTTGCTTTCATTTTATTCAGTGTTGAACCTAAGCAGACAGAAACAACCACAATGCTCCATTAGCATAAATTGCACAGAGATTATAAAGATCTCAATGTTCATTTAAGCATACATTGCATCTGAAACTACAGGAAGTGTCTTCTGTGTGTGCCAATGTGTTTTGATGAAGCGGCTCCAAAACCACGCAGTTGATTTGCACGAACAAAGTGCATTTGAAATCTCACAACCTGCACGCAGTATTTATGGAGTTTATTTTAACAAACATTGTTCAGGGCCATTAGAGTTCCAGTTCTAAGGGCCTTGTCAGGCATTTACACATAAGATCCCAGAAATAACACATATCGGATGGAAAAACAAGCCATAGATTTCATCTACAGAAGATTATTATAGATGGACATTTCAGTTTTGCATTCATGCTTACCATCAGTGTTGAGGAAGGCAGAGAGTTTATTCAAGCCTCCAGATGTTTTGGACTACAACTTCCAGCATTCCTGACCATTAGCCATGCCGGCTGGGGCTGAAGGGACCTGAGGGCCAAAATATCTGGAAGGACCCAGGTTGGGGGAGGCTGCAGTAGAAGGGTTTGGGTATTATTATCAAGGTAATTCAGGCTATTCCTTAAAACTGGATTGAAAAATTCTTATTTACTATATATAGTAAATATATATATATATATATATATTTACTATATATAATATATATACGGTCCTCTCCCCATTAATCTTCACCCTACCCTTCAAAAAGGTAAGAGCAGCCTTCCCCAACTGGTGCCTTGCAGATGTTTTGGACTACAACCCCATCCCCCATCACCAGCATGGCCAATAGTCATTGATTATGGGAATTGTGGAAGTGACGTTTATAGATAGTCCATGTTTCGCAGGCATACAATAAAGTTGGTAATATAATGGCTTCATAAACCAGTGTTTTGGTCTTCTTACAAATATCCCGATCCTCGAACACTCTATGTTTCATTCGAGAAAATGCGGCACTTGCGGAGCTCAGACGATGCTGGATTTCACTGTCGATGTTAGCTGTAACAGAAAGATAGCTGCCAACGTTGCCTCCGGAAAATCCTGCAAATTACTTGGGAAGATAGGCGAACAAATGTCAGTGTACTGGAAGAAGCAAAGACTACTAGCATTGAAAAAATGATCCTTCAACGCCAACTTCAGTGGACCGGTCATGTTGTTCGAATGCCTGACTGCCGTCTCCCAAAGCAGTTACTTTACTCCCAACTCAAGGATGGAAAGCGGAATATCGGTGGTCAATATAAGAGGTTTAAAGATGTTCATAAGGCTAATCTAAAAAAATGCAATATAAACATCGAAAACTGGGTAGCTCTGGCCCATGAACGATCTAAATGGAGGTTGGCCTTTCACAAAGGCTCCATGGACTTTGAAGAAGCCCGAGTGCAAGGTGAAAGGGAGAAACGTGCTAAGCGAAAAGCACGTCAAATGAATCCTTTACAGGACCATCTTCTATCTGGTAACCTGTGTCCTCACTGTGGGAAACTGTGTGGATCTAGAATTGGCCTCCACAGTCACTTACGGACCCATCGCTAAGAGTCTACACAATCTTCTTTAGAATTTCCTCCTTTTATCCCGGAAGACAATCTTACTCGGTCATGAGTGATCGCCTGATGATGATGATGATGATGAGTCTAAAACATCTGGCAGGCGGCAGGTTGGGCAAGGCTTCCTTTTTTAGAAAACAAAAGAACAGAATACTGATGGAAGGGGCTGGGAGTCTCCCTGATGGGGACTTTCACAGGCCTACCCCTTATGGCTACAACCTTGGGTGATATATAAAATACTTTTCTGGTTCAATCCATCTTCTGTGCACCTTTAATCGTTTGCCTTGCAATCCGTGTTTGGTGCCGTCACGTTCATTTCTTGGCTTTATAAAGCAGCTTTGGAAAGAGGATGCCAGTTTCTGCTCTGAAGTCCCCTAAGAAGGAAGAGATATCAGAATTTTCCCATCTGCGTCTTTTAAAGGGGATGTGCGATCTACCACAGGAGTGTAAATATGTGTGTATGTGTTAGCATATAAAGATTTCCCCTAGTTTCAGGATGATTCAAGAGAAATGCATGGCAGGGTATAGATGACTCACCATCAGCATTAACTTTATGTAACGACCACGTGTGCTTCTGGGTGAGCACAAGGGCTGGGGGAAAAAAACAGGTCTACAGAGCTCAATCCCCTGGTTCCAAGGTCAAATTCCCCAAACTGCAACCCCCTGCCTACCAACTAATCCATGTGATCCTGCCCAAGTGCTATAAGCAAGACCAGTCGTATATAAGGTGCTCTACACAAAGCTGCCTAACCCAACCTGCCTGATCTTTTTATTTTTTTATTTTTTATTTTAAAAATAAATAACAAACATACAACTTATATAGTGCTCCCGTCACCACGGGACCATATAATACATTCTATCTCCATAATCTATAGTTATTAATTATTCCAAAAATATAACATATCTTGACACGGCATACTCCCTTTCCCCTTATTTAACACAAAATCCAAAAATAAACCCCAAATATCCTTAAAATTGTTTTTCTTTAATTGTCCCCTTTTGCATTTGATATTACAAGTTAACCTGCCTGATCTTATGGGAAAATGAATCCAAAGAATAGATCTGGGGTCTCCAACATTGTACCCATGGGCACCAATGTGCCAGTGAACACCTATCTTGATGCCCTCAGGTGCCCTGCTCCTCCTGATTTTTATTTTTTTTAAAAAATTAAAACTGGGAGTCTGGCATGTTTAAAAAAGAAGCGCTGTCCTCCAGCGCCATCTTTATTTTGGCTTGAAATAGTGATTCTGTGTTTTGGAGCTCAGACCCCACCAGGCCCTTTACTTATGTTCTTGGGGAAGTTACTTTTCTTTTAGTCTCACCAGTTTGCCTTCTGGGAAATGAGTGTTTTGTGGTCGGCCATGCCCACCATGCCAGTCATTTTATAAATGGGCAAGCCCTGCCCCCATGGAAACCATTTTGTGAGACTGCCCATGACAGTCTCCTCAAATGCCAAGTGTACCCACAGCCAAAAAGATTGGGGACTCCTGCATTAGATAGACCCCCAAGAGTGAAGTTAAATTAACAGAGTTGCCCCCAGAGGAAATATGGTTGGACTACAGTACATAACGTAAGAACATAAGAAGAGCCATGCTGGATCAGACCAAGGGTCCATCTATTCCTACATTCTGTTTGCACAGTGGCCAACCAGCTGCCCGCAGGATCCCATGGCTATTTTAAGCCCCTTTGCCCTGGTTTCTACGCCAAAACCGCAGCGCAGGGTTCTGCCGCCGCATCGGCGCAGCCAGGTCCCATTGCGTCACTTCCAGCCAGTGATGATGCAGCGAGAGCCCGCGCGGCGCAGCGGCTGACCAGCGGGTGGGAAGGTAGGCCCGCAATTATCGGGGGTGTGTGCGAGCGAGGCCAATTTCGGCCTCATCACAACCCCCCAATATTCGCAGTAACATCCCTACCCACACTCAACCCTTGAATGTGGGTTATCATGTTGTCTGAGCCTAGTCACTGTGCTGGTGGCTGTGTGGTTTGGTGCATGCTCAAGCACGAAGGGCCTGTGTTTTATAACTTTCCTAACAACAAGTACCATGACTTAGGGCAAACAAAGTACTTTTGACTGCAGAAAAATGCAGAAAATCATGCAGGCGACCAATACCAACTATTAACAGAAAAGAAGTGAGCTGTAAGGAGGATCAAGGAACGGGGAACCTTTCTAGTGCTGGTTTTCAGAAGGGCTGTTTGTAGATCCTTTTTTTTTTGTTTCAAATTGTTCCCTGAACGGCAGTTCCAAGCCAAATATAGACTTCCTGTAAGCTGACTAGGTAATATTCGAACCTCGTCTGAGGCCCGAGGGCCTTCCTAACAAAGCACAACTATTTTTGCTAAACTGTGAGAGAGTGATCAGTAATGTTATAGACTTGTACCCTGGGGAAAGATATCAGCCCTGCTATTTGTGGTGAAGAATAGCAATGGTGGAATTTTTGAAAATAGTAGACTCATAACATGCAACTGCCCTGATTCAGCAAAGGATACAGTAATACCTTGGATTGCAAGTAACTTGGTTTGAGAGCGTTTTGCAAGACAAGCAAATGTTTAAATATTTATTTAATTTTTTTTGACTTGATATACAAGTGACGTCTTGCAAGACAAGTACTGTAGTACAGCTTAAATTAAAAATCTCTGTACAAATCTTTTTGGGGGGATTTCGTTTTGATATAAGAGTGTTTTGGATTACAAGCACGTTTCCGGAACGAATTATGCTCTCAATCCAAGGCATGACTGTATATAAATACAGGGAAATGAGTTTTCACGCAGGGTGCTGGATCTGGTCTTGTATGCAGAGATGTGTGCTCTGTGCAATTGCTCACCTTCTTGAACTGTCCACCGGCTGTCTATTGCTCTGGATTAGCATTGTCAGAGCTGATCTCCACATGCAGCAGTGGCAACATGCGCTCATCCTGTTGCTGTGAGATAAGTAAGCCATAATGCCATAGGATGCATTCGCACGTCACGCTAACCTACCCTGGCAATAAGCCACAGTGGGTTGGTTGCCGTGCGAACAACCCACAGTGAGCCTGACAGACGCTCACGCTCGCCGTGGGGTGTTGGCCCCCTCCCCTCTTCTCCTCACTCGGTTCCCCCTTGGGTATCTGCAGGTTTTGAGAGCTTTGGCAGGTAGCTGTCAAAACTCTGGGTTCCTTTAAAATGGGGTTTTTGACAGGGCAATGGGTGGTTTTTGACTGGGACATAATAATAATAATAATAATAATAATAATAATAATAATAATTAATTTCTTACCCGCCTCTCCACTCAGATCGAGACGTGGAACAACCATAAATATAAAATACATAACTAGTTAAAAACATAGTAAATATTATTAAAATATTCTTAAAAACCTTTAAAAGTATCCTAAAAACTCTTAAAATTCCACTGGGTAGGCCTGTCGGAAGAGGTCAGTCTTTATGGCCTTTTAAAAGCCAAGGGACTATCTAGTTGACGAGTCTCCTCCGACAGGCCATTCCACAGTCTGGGAGCAGCCGAAGAGAAGGTCCTCTGGGTAGTACTCACCAGCCTAGTCTTGTTGGCTGCATATGGCTGCATATGTCCCAGTAAAAAAAAAGAAACAACCCCCCCCACTGTCCAGTTAGAATCCCTTTTTGAAGGGAGCCAGAGTTTTGACAGCTAGCTGTCAAGAGAAAAAACCAAAGGGATCTTTGCATATGAAATGGGCATGTTTTGGGATTTACACCCCTTTTGCAGCAACATCCTCATCTCCCCCCCCCCAAGCTAGTCCAGGAGCTGTCAAGAGAAACCAAAGGTACGAGGGATCTTTTCATGCAAAAAGGGAGTGTTTGGGGATTAACCCCCCCTTTGTGGCAAGATCCTCATCCCCCCCACCGCAGCTAGTCCACATGCTGGTGGACATTTTGCACTTTCCCCCGAACCTCTAGGTGCTCAGGAAGGTGCAAAAGTGCACCCCCCCATTTTTCTAGGGAAAAGTAGTTTTGATAGCTGTTCATTCTAGTTAGAGAACAAGTACTGTGTCTGACTTTGGGTGCCACACTTTAAGAAGGATGTTGAAAAATTGGAACAGGTTCAGAGGAGGGCAAAGACAATGGTCCGGAGTATGGAAAACAAGTCCAATGAGGAAAGATTGAAGGAACTGTGTATGTTTAGCCTGGAGAAGAGAAAAGTGAGGGGAAACATGATGGCACACTTCAAATATACAGGCCTGTGGCTCACGCTGGCTCAGCTTGTCTGAGCGTGGAAAGCTAAGCAGGGTCAAGCCTGGTTATTACTTGGATGGGAGACCCCCTCCTCTAGTTCCCTGCATTGAGCAGGGGGTTGGACTCGATGGCCTTGTAGGCTCCTTCCAACTCTATGATCTATGAAATCTATGAAATACCTGAACTGATGTTGTGTAAAAGAGGACAAAGACTTGTTCTCTGCTGGCCCCAAAGGGGAGGACTAGATCGAATTAGCTTAAGTTACAGGAGGTAGATTTCAGATGATAAATAGAAGATTTTTTTAAAAAAATGGCAAAAACAACAAAATTGCCACTGCCCCTGCTGAATTTGGCATTGACAAAAAAATATCTTTAAAAATTGGCAGGGTTTTTTTTAATGGCAGTTTTAGTGCTACGGCATGAAAAGCTGGTCAAATTTAGCTTGTTCTAATGCAACAGAACAAACTAAACTTGACCCGTTTTGCATGCCGTAGTGGATTGCTGCTGAATTTCAGTGGCAAAACTGCAACTTTTTTCCTGGGCACCCCACAGAGTGCATGGCACCCCCATGGAATGCAGCCCACGGAGACCTGGGTCTGGAGAGCAAAAATGGTGGCTGGACACACACACACCCTGAAGTTGCCCACCAGTGACCTAAAGGGTGGTGAATTTTTCCCTGCTGGAGCTCTTCTAGCAGAGGCTAAACAGCCATTTGTCAGGGATGCTCCAGCTCTGGATTTCCTGCATTGAGCAAGAGGTTGGACTAGAAGACCTACAAAATCCTTTCCAGCTCTATGATTATTCATCAGGAGCAATCACTGGTGATTGTGAAATGACCACAACAAATGCTCTTAACATATACTGGTTTTCTCCACCTCCAACCCCCATTTAATGTAGAATACACCAATGAACCTTGCTGCAAATCTTCCTACCCAACCACCCTAATGTCTTTACCCTGCTACTTAACCAGAAAAGGTGCCCCAATTCTCATAAGGTTCAAGTTCTG